>NC_069490.1:14290088-14350088 GCF_026875155.1 Cherax quadricarinatus
TTCAGTATGTCAGTCTGAGCTGGGGACTTCAGTAGTGTCAGTCTGAGCTGGCAGACTTCATAGTGTCAGTCTGAGCTGGCGACTTCAGTAGTGTCAGTGTGAGCTGCCCGACTTCAGTAGTGGTCATCTGACCGGCAGACTTCAGTAGTGTCAGTCTGAGCTGGCAGACTTCAGTAGTGTCAGTCTGACTGGCAGACTTCAGTTTGTGTCAGTCTGAGCGGCAGACTTCAGTAGTGTCAGTCTGAGCTGGCAGACTTTAGTAGTGTTAATCTGAGCCGGCAGACTTCAGTAGTGTCAGTCTGAGCTGGCAGACTTCAGTAGTGTCATTTTGAGCTGGGCAGACTTCAGTAGTGTCAGTCTGAGCTGGCAGACTTCAGTAGTGTCAGTCTGAGCTGCCAGACTTCAGTAGTGTCAGTCTGAGCCGGCAGACTTCAGTAGTGTCAGTCTGAGCTGGCAGACTTCAGTAGTGTCAGTCTGAGCTGGGAACTTCAGTAGTGTCATCTGAGGCTGGCAGACTTCAGTAGTGTCAGTCTGAGCTGGCAGACTTCAGTAGTGTCAGTCTGAGCTGGCAGACTTCAGTAGTGTCAGTCTGAGCTGGCAGACTTCAGTAGTGTTAATCTGAGCCGGCAGACTTCAGTAGTGTCAGTCTGAGCTGGCAGACTTCAGTAGTGTCAGTCTGAGCTGGCAGACTTCAGTAGTGTCAGTCTGAGCTGGCAGACTTCAGTAGTGTCAGTCTGAGGCAGACTTCAGTCGTGTCAGTCTGAGCTGGCAGACTTCAGTAGTGTCAGTCTGAGCCGGGAGACTTCAGTCGTGTCAGTCTGAGCTGGCAACTTCAAATCGGTCAGTCTGACTGGGAGACTTAGTATGACAGTCTGAGCTGGCAGACTTCAGTAGTTTTCCAGTCTGAGCTGGCAGACTTCCCGTAGTGTCAGTCTGAGCTGGCAGAACTTCAGTAGTGTCAGTTTTGAGCTGGCAGACTTCAGTAGTGTCAGTCTGAGCCGGCAGACTTCAGTAGTGTCAGTCTGAGCTGGCAGACTTCAGTAGTGTCATCTGAGCTGGCAGACTTCAGTTGTGTCAGTCTGAGCTGGCAGACTTCAGTAGTGTCAGTCTGAGCTGGGAGACTTCAGTAGTGTCAGTCTGAGCTGGCAGACTTCAGTAGTGTCAGTCTGAGCCGGCAGACTTCAGTAGTGTCAGTTTTGAGCGGCAGACTTCAGTTAGTGTCAGTCTGAGCCGGCAGACTTCAGTAGTGTCAGTCTGAGCTGGCAGACTTCATAGTGTCAGTCTGAGCTGGGAGACTTCAGTAGTGTCAGTCTGAGCTGGCAGACTTTTAGTAGTGTCAGTCTGAGCCGGCGACTTCAGTAGTGTCAGTCTGAGCCCGGCAGACTTCAGTAGTGTCAGTCGAGCTGGGAGACTTCAGTAGTGTCAGTCTGAGCGGCAGACTTCAGTAGTGTCAGTCTGAGCTGGCAGACTTCAGTATGTCAGTCTGAGCCGGCAGACTTCAGGGAGTGTCAGTCTGAGCCGGCAGACTTCAGTAGTGTCAGTCTGAAACCGGCAGACTTCACTAGTGCAATGAAGATATCGCCAGGTATTTCCCTTACTGCTCAGCGGCTACTGCAGCTTCGCTACGAGTGGGTTCGAAAATACCTAGAGATACCAAGGATAAAGTGACTGGATACCAGGATGCATACAAGCTAACCCGGAGATGCATACAGACATGCACCAGGATACACATAGAAAGAGTGCTCGAAACAGAGTTGCAAACCTGAAATCACATCATTTACTCGCCCAGAGCCAGCCTCTGGCACTGAAGCCAGAGGCTTGGCTTCAGCACTTGTTTCTGGTATCTGACAAGTTAGGGTGTAAGAGCTTCCCGGGGTATACTGGAGGTGTTCCGGGGGTCAACGCCCCTCGCCAGTCCATGACCAGGCGTCGCCTATCTTAACTCGTTTAGCAGCGACCAGGAGGGTCTCAGTAGACCAGGGAATGTTTGCGTATTTTTGTTTTGTGGTTTTGGTTGATAATTGCTCAGACTCACACACTGAGTGCCAGGGTCGATCCTCTGTATGGTGAAAGTTGGCCATGTTTCCTTAAATCCTGGTGCCGTCTGTACCTGCAGAAGTAGGTACCTGGGTGTTAGCAACTGGTGGGGTAGCATCTTGGGGGAGGGTGGTATACTTAGATAAGGCGGGCTTGAAATAGCTGAGATAGGATAATAGTTCTTAGAATGAAAAATTTTATTGGTATATAAAAAGTGAGTATCCGAATAATTTCCATATAGTCGGGATATGAAATCTCCTCTCTCTCTCTCTCTCTCTCTCTCTCTCTCTGCTCTCTCTCTCTTCTCTTCTCTCTCCTCTCTCTCATCCTTTCCCCTCCTCCTCTCCTCTCTCTCCTCATTCTCCTCTCCTCCCCTTGCACAGTTTTTACAAGGGGTTTAGTTGGGTTCCTAACTAATTACAAGCTTAAGGGTGGTTTTTTACATCATCTCTTTCAAGCCTTTTTTATTGCTCTGAGACAGTAAGGAACAGGATAAGTTGAGCATCTTGGGCGACGATTTCATTTAGCAACTGACTTTCTCTCCTCTCTCATTAGTTTAAATTTATATATCCCTTTAAAACTATTTTGGTGTGTGTGTACTCGCCTATTTTACTCACCTTTTGTGTTGCGGTCGAGTCCACAGCTCCTACCCCGCCCCTTGCTGTCGTTACAGATTCACTCTCTCCCCCTCCCTGACTTATCGTACCTTTTAAAGCTATGTATGAGTCCTGGCTCCACTACATCACCCCCAATTATTTTCACTTCCTGACATTCTGTGCAGAAGAAATACATACTAAATCCTTGATTCATCAGAATCTTCAACTTTCAGTTGTACCGCTGTTGCTGTGTCCCATCTCTGAAACATCCTCCCTTCACCTTGTCAATTCTTCTCAGTATTTTTATATGTCGTTATCATGGCCGGTGGCTCGTGGCAAAGCTCCCGGGTCACACGGAGTGCCGGGTTCGATTCCGGCGGGTGGGAAACTTTCGACGCTTTCTTACACTGTTGTCCTCTTTACATAGCACAAATAGTACCTGGGTGTTAGTCGACTTGGTGTGGGTCGCATCCTGGGGGCAGCTTGAGGGGCCCCAATGGAAATAAGTTAGACAATCCTCGATGACGCACTGGCTTTCTTGGGGTTTTCCTGGGTGCCCAACCCTCCGGGTTAAAACCTACTGAAAACTTATTTATTTTCCCTATTTCCCCCCTGTCCCCCCAGTGTCTTCCCGGTGTCTCTTAACCTCTCCGTGCATATCCCTTTCCGGACTAGTTTTTTGTAAACCTTTGCACTTTTCTAATTTCCATGTGCCCTTTACTAGGTATGGTTCCATACGGTCTCATACTCCAAAATGGACCTGACGTACCGTGTACATCTTGGAGGATTCCCTTTTCTAAGGCGTCGAAAACCCAGTCTGAGTTTGCCAGGCCCCATATCTGCAGCAGTTATTTGGTTATTCGCGTCTAGAGAGAGGTGCTCGGGTATTATACTTACCCTATCTCTTTTCCTTATTTAGGTTGCAGTCTTTGGCCCCTAGCCTGTTCTGTCTGCATTCTTCCGGACCTGCCCAATCTTCACGACTTGGCACTTGTGGATTAACTCCAGGACCCAGTTGTGAACCAGGTTTGCAACCTATCCAGATTCCCTTTTTTAGTCCCAGTGAACCATTCCGCTGAATTCTTCGGCTACTTCACATCACTGCAAAAGGATGCCATTCACTATACCCGAAAGAGCACTGGCCCCAGGACTGACCCCTGTGCAACCCCCGGTCGTTACAGGTGCCCACTCTGAAACCTCGTAATTTTCCTTCCTGTCAGATATTTTCTGATGCATTGCAGTGCCTTTCCTGTTATACCTGCCTGATCCTCGAGCTTTTGCACTAATCTCTTGTGTGGAACTGTGTCAAAAGCTTTCTTACCGCCCAAGAAAATGCAGTGTACCCACTCCCACTCCCTCTCTCTTGTCTTCTGTCATGTTGTCGTGTGTGTGTGTGTGTGTGTGAGTGAACGGAAGGTACCTACCTAAGGTCTGAGAGATAGCACTTATAATTTGTTTTTTATAAGGGAAAAAGGAGAACAAGTATACAAGACACACACACACACACACACACACATATATATCATAGCTCTCACAGAAACCAAGCTTACAGGTATGATAACAGATGCCATCTTTCCAACGGGATACCAAATCCTGAGGAAAGACAGAGGGAACAGGGGGGCTGGAGGAGTGGCATTGCTG
Organism: Cherax quadricarinatus; assembly: GCF_026875155.1. NCBI lineage: Eukaryota > Metazoa > Arthropoda > Malacostraca > Decapoda > Parastacidae > Cherax > Cherax quadricarinatus. The sequence continues at coordinate 14,294,363 of NC_069490.1, forward strand.
ATCAAAAATCGCTGGAATTTTGATGAGCTGGAGAGAGGAGACAGCGGAGAAGAAAGTGATTTCATAGCGGGAACGCTTCACTCTCGAGGTCCCAAGGTGGTAATAGCAGTGATGTATAACCCACCACAGAACAGCAGGAGGCCAAGGCAAGAGTACGACGAGAGCAATAGAGCGATGGTTGACACACTTGCTGCAGTGGCCAGAAGAGCTCATGCATGCAGGGCAAAGCTCCTGATCATGGGTGACTTTAACCACAAGGAGATCGATTGGGAGAACTTGGACCCGCATGGGGGCCAAGATACATGGAGGGCTAAGATGATGGAGGTGGTACTGGAAAACTTCATGTACCAACACGTAAGGGACACTACAAGAGAGAGAGGAGAGGATGAACCAGCAAAACTGGACTTAGTATTCACCTTGAGTAGTGCAGATATCGAGGACATCACATATGAAAGACCCCCTGGGGCCAGTGACCCTGTGGTTTTAAGCTTCGAATACACAGTAGAGCTACAAGTGGAGGGAGAAGCAGGAAGGCCAGGACGAATGAAGCCAAACTACAAGAAAGGGGACTACACAGGAATGAGGAACTTCCTGAATGGGATTCAGTGGGACAGAGAACTGGCAGAGAAGCCAGTTAATGAGACGATGGAATATGTAGCAACAAAATGCAATGAGGCTGAGGAGAGGTTTGTACCCAAGGGTAACAGGAATAATGAAAAAGCCAGGATGAGCCCATGGTTTACCCAAAGGTGCAGGGAGGCAAAAACCAAGTGTGCTAGGGAATGGAAGAAATATAGAAGGCAAAGGACCCAGGAGAATAAGGAGAGCAGTCGTAGAGCCAGAAACGAATATGCACAGATAAGAAGGGAGACCCAAAGACAATATGAAAATGACATAGCAGCGAAAGCCAAATCTGACCCGAAACTGTTGTACAGCCACATCAGGAGGAAAACAACAGTCAAGGACCAGGTAATCAGGCTAAGGAAGGAAGGAGGAGAGAAAAGAAATGACCGTGAAGTATGTGAGGAACTCAACAAGAGATTCAAAGAAGTGTTCACAGAGGAGACAGAAGGGGCTCCAGAAAGACGGAGAGGTGGGGCACACCACCATGTGCTGGACACAGTGCACACAACCGAGGAAGAAGTGAAGAGGCTTCTGAGTGAGCTAGATACCTCAAAGGCAATGGGGCCAGATAACATCTCCCCATGGGTATTGAGAGAGGGAGCAGAGGCGTTATGTGTACCCCTAACAACAATATTCAATACATCTATCGAAACAGGGAGATTGCCTGAGGCATGGAAGACAGCAAATGTAGTCCCAATCTTTAAAAAAGGAGACAGACATGAAGCATTAAACTACAGACCAGTGTCACTGACATGTATAGTATGCAAAATCATGGAGAAGATTATCAGAAGAGTGGTGGAACACCTAGAAAGGAATGATCTCATCAACAGCAGCCAACTGGTTTCAGGACGGGAAATCCTGTGTCACAAACCTACTGGAGTTCTATGACATGGTGACAGCAGTAAGACAAGAGAGAGAGGGGTGGGTGGATTGCATATTCTGGACTGCAAGAAGGCGTTTGACACAGTTCCACACAAGAGATTGGTGCAAAAACTGGAGGACCAATCAGGGATAACAGGGAAGGCACTACAATGGATCAGGGAATACTTATCAGGAAGACAGCAGCGAGTCATGGTACGTGGCGAGGTGTCAGAGTGGGCACCTGTGACCAGCGGGGTCCCACAGGGGTCAGTTGTAGGACCAGTGCTGTTTCTGGTATTTGTGAACGACATGACTGAAGGAATAGACTCTGAGGTGTCCCTGTTTGCAGATGACGTGAAGTTGATGAGAAGAATTCACTCTATCGAAGACCAGGCAGAACTACAAAGGGATCTGGACAGGCTGCAGAACTGGTCCAGCAATTGGCTCCTGGAGTTCAATCCCACCAAGTGCAAAGTCATGAAGATTGGGGAAGGGCAAAGAAGACCGCAGACGGAGTACAGTCTAGGGGGCCAGAGACTACAAATCTCACTCAAGGAAAAAGATCTTGGGGTGAGTATAACACCAGGCACATCTCCTGAAGTGCACATCAACCAAATAACTGCTGCAGCATATGGGCGCCTAGCAAACCTCAGAACAGCATTCCGACATCTTAATAAGGAATCGTTCAGGACCCTGTACACCGTGTACGTTAGGCCCATATTGGAGTATGCGGCACCAGTTTGGAAACCCACACCTAGCCAAGCACGTGAAGAAACTAGAGAAAGTGCAAAGGGTTTGCAACAAGACTAGTCCCAGAGCTAAGAGGTATGTCCTACGAGGAGAGGTTAAGGGAAATCAACCTGACGACCACTGGAGGACAGGAGAGATAGGGGGGACATGATAACGACATACAAAATACTGAGAGGAATTGACAAAGTGGACAAAGACAGGATGTTCCAGAGATTGGACACAGTAACAAGGGGACACAGTTGGAAGTTGAAGACACAGATGAATCACAGGGATGTTAGGAAGTATTTCTTCAGCCACAGAGTAGTCAGTAATGAATAGTTTGGGAAGCGATGTAGTGGAGGCAGGATCCATACATAGCTTTAAGCAGAGGTATGATAAAGCTCACGGTTCAGGGAGATGACCTAGTTAGCGATCAGTGAAGAGGCGGGGCCAGGAGCTCAGACTCGACCCCCGCAACCTCAACTAGGTGAGTGCAACTAGGTGAGTACACACCACACACACAAACACACATACACACACACACACACACATACACACACACACACATACACTCACACACACACATATACACACACACACATACACACACACACACACACACACATACACACACACACAAAATACACACACTCACACACACACATATACACAACACACATACACACACACACACACACACACACACACACACACACACACACACACACACACACACACAACACACACACACACACACACCATACACATACACACATACACATACACACACACACACACACACACACACACATACACATACACACACACACACACACACACACACACACACACACACACACACACACACACACACACACACACACACACACACACTCACGAAGACTGCCCCTGACACCCTCCGGCATGGAAAAATCCCCACCTCCAAGACCTAAGGTTATTAAATTTCCGGGGACGCAGCGAGAGCGTAAAATTGAATGGAGCCATTAAGCCTGGGCTCCCCCGAAAAAGACTTTGTCATTTTTGCCCGGGCGAATATTATTTTGTTGGTTATGCAAACAAGCAACTATTCGCAATTTTGCTCCTGAAATGAACTTAATGAAACACGAAATAACGCGGGAAGAACCTAAACTGGTGGTGTTTATTTTGGTCTGAGCCACCAGAACACCGGGAGGGAGAGATGCAAGGAGGGTAGGAGGCAAGGGAAGGAAGGAAGGTGAGAGTAAGGTAGCAAATAAAGGAAGGTATGAAGGGAGGGAAGCAGCGAAGCTTCTTAAGATTTTTTTTCTTGCTTCTTGGGTTGTTCCTCCGCTTTTTGAGTCGTTCTCTTGCCTCTTGAATGGTTTTCTTGCTTCTTGAATGGTTTTCTTGCCTCTTGAATGGTTTTCTTGCTTCTTGAATGGTTTTCTTGCTTCTTGAATGGTTTTCTTGCCTCTTGAATGGTTTTCTTGCCTCTTGAATGGTTTTCTTGCTTCTTGAATGGTTTTCTTGCTTCTTGAATGGTTTTCTTGCTTCTTGAATGGTTTTCTTGCTTCTTGAATGGTTTTCTTGCTTATTGAATGGTTTTTCTTGCTTCTTGAATGGTTTTCTTGCTTCTTGAATGGTTTTCTTGCTTCTTGAATGGTTTTCTTGCTTATTGAATGGTTTTCTTGCTTCTTGAATGGTTTCTTTGCTTCTTGAATGGTTTCCTTGCTTCTTGAATGGTTTCTTTGCTTCTTGAATGGTTTCTTTGCTTCTTGAATGGTTTCTTTGCTTCTTGAATGGTTTCCTGCTTCTTGAATGGTTTCCTTGCTTCTTGAATGGTTTCTTTGCTTCTTGAATGGTTTCCTTGCTTCTTGAATGGTTTCTTTGCTTCTTGAATGGTTTTCTTTGCTTCTTGAATGGTTTCCTTGCTTCTTGAATGGTTTCCTTGCTTCTTGAATGGTTTCCTTGCTTCTTGAATGGTTTCCTTGCTTCTTGAATGGTTCCTTGCTTCTTGAATGGTTTCCTTGCTTCTTGAATGGTTTCTTTGCTTCTTGAATGGTTTCCTTGCTTCTTGAATGGTTTCCTTGCTTCTTGAATGGTTTCCTTGCTTCTTGAATGGTTTCCTTGCTTCTTGAATGGTTTCCTTGCTTCTTGAATGGTTTTCCTTGCTTCTTGAATGGTTTCCTTGCTTCTTGAATGGTTTCTTTGCTTCTTGAATGGTTTCCCTTGCTTCTTGAATGGTTTCTTTGCTTCTTGAATGGTTTCCTTGCTTCTTGAATGGTTTCTTTGCTTCTTGAATGGTTTCTTTGCTTCTTGAATGGTTTCCTTGCTTCTTGAATGGTTTCCTTGCTTCTTGAATGGTTTCCTTGCTTCTTGAATGGTTTCCTTGCTTCTTGAATGGTTTCCTTGCTTCTTGAATGGTTTTCTCGCTTCATTAGAAAGTAAACGGCTCTTTATCTCTGAAGGTAAACAACACAATTGTTTACGGGTTCCAGACTTTCACAAAACGAGAAGAAATATTGATTCGAGTAATATAATACATCGGGCTAACTGAGAACATCAAACAAAATTCACAAGACACACAGAGAACAAGAACTTATCATCAAGATCGAGTGTCACTTGTTAATGGTCCAAGTCGGAGCGAAACGTCGTTATTAGCCCCCTAAGCACCGATTATTTGTGTACTTTTTTCTTCTGTACAAAATCCAAGTCAAAGGCCACTTTTTCTTATGCAAGGTGGAACTTTTACTGATGATTCTTAAGAAGTCAGCGGAATACTCAAGGATACAGTACGACTCTGCGTTCAGTGAGACGTTAAGCACACTAAAAGATTACTGCCCACAAAATTTTTCTGTATGCAGCACCAAGCTCTGTCAACACTACTGACGTAACCTGATCCCTCACTTCACTATGTCAAAACTGTTGGTAACATGCCCATGTAGTCTACCTCGGGCCTGTGCTCAACAACTCCAGGTTCATAAACATTTGCAAAATATTATTATCACAGGCTTTAAATATGTCGGGGAAACAAACTAGACACATGTTGTTCCACAGGCTCCAAGTACCACTTACACAAGATGCCTCTAAACTTTCTGCTGGTTAAAGTGACCTAGTTCTGTCGAGTTTACTTTTAATCCGGCGAATTGTTGTAGCATCTAATTTTCTAGTGTTTCAATTATTTTAGTGTTATCTTTTGCATTCCATTTTCTAGTGTTTTCTGGCTCATTCTACTTTTCTAATACCCTAACATTAGAGGAACATTTCTAACTATACCCCCGGCCGGGATTGAACCCGCGGTCATAGAGTCTCAGAACTCCAGCCCGTCGCGTTAGCCACTGGGCCAGCTAGCCACAATAAGATTCATCCAACTAGGTATATTTCTACACCATAGGAAGGTTAGCACAGGCACCACTGTGACCACAAATGCAAGTTTTTACAGACGAATCTCCAGCTAGCGTGGCCGTGACGAACTCTAGCTCAAGTCCCTTCACTGCCGTCAACATGACTCAAGAAATCGTCATTGTGGCTAGCTGGTCTAGTGGCTAACGCGACGGGCTGGAGTTTTGAGACTCTATGACCGCGGGTTCAATCCCGGCCGGGGGTATGGTTTGTTTGCAATCGTGTCATTACGATTTCTTGAGTAACATTTCTAACATTTGTTGACTTTGTGTTTGGCCTCTCTCTGTGGCCCCTCGCCCTGGTGTCTCCCAACTTAATGAAGTGTATTACTTATATGTTTTTGAAGTGAATGAGCATTGAGCTCACACTCTTAGTCAAGACTCTTAACTCGCGACCAGTTGAAGTGAAGTAGCCTAATCATATATATGTTGTGCCGAATAGGTAAATTTGGTCAGTTAGCAAGAACTCATTGAAAAGTAAGTCCTTTCTAAAATTTTCTCTTATACGTTTAGATATATATTTTTTCATTTATGTTAATGTACAAATTAATACTTTTGTGCCAAAAGAACCTTTAGAAAACTTACCTAACCTTATTAGAACAACACAATTTAATTTAGCATAATCCAACTAAATATGTTTTAGATAAGTTTATAATAATTTAATAATAAACAAACACAATATATATATATATATATATATATATATTATATATATATATATATATATAATATATATATATATATATATATATATAGTATTATTTCACATTCTACAAGATTGATGGACTGAACACATCGACTCCAGGCTGAGGGACTGATTACCTCAAACTCCTCCTCTCCTTACACCTTCTGCTTTGTGTTGGACTGATGAAGACACTGTGTGGCGAAACGTTTCCTAAATAAAGATTCCCATATGTTGCACAAGTGTCTCAATGGGGTAGCATTGAAAATTGGGTTGGGCAAATGCTTTGTTAGTGGGATGGATTGTAAAGGACCTGCCTAGTATGGGCCAACAAGCCTGCTGCAGTGTTCCTTCTTTCTTATGTTCTTATATTTCATTAGGTTCAGAACGATTTTTGCGAAATTATTGCATACACAAATTTTTGCTTGCCTTATTCGGCAAGAAGAGCGTTGCTATTTATGCCAAAATCGCAAGTTTTACCTATTCGGTACGACATATATATTTTTGATCCCTTGGTTTAAGTCACTTCGAATATGTCATTGTTAAGTTCATTCTTACGCTGGAGAAATGTTTCCTGGATCCCTGAGACTCGTATGGCTGTATAGTTCCGTTTATGCCTCTTGCTTTGTTACATCCCCAATGGAAATAAGTCACTTTGACTGTTTTGGGTTATCCTAGGTTTTCTACGCATATACTGCTCTGTATGATAATCTATGTAACTGTATTTGTGTATACCTGAATAAACTTTCTTAATTCCATGTTTACCCTGCGCATGTCATGGCTCAGCTCTCCCAGTCTTTTTACATTTCCCCTCAACTCAGGTACCATTCTTGCACTACTTTCAGCTTAAATTGTATTTCAACGCAGTCGCTTCATTCTCAAGAATGGTTCACACCAGTGAGGTTAGGAGTGCTTTCAACGAGTCTTTGTTTAGGTTTTTAAATGGTTCTCCTGTACTTGCGAGTTTGCCATATGCCGATGTTTTTCTATTATGTAATCTTCAGGGAACACGCTGCGGATAATTGTTGTTTCATGATGTGCTTCTTACCCGTTTCTGTGAGTTTTAACCTGATTCTTTCTTTCTTCTGCCAAAATGGTACTTTGCCTTCGGTCGGCTTGCCTTATCCCTCACTTTCATAACTACTTTTACTCAAGTTCAGTCCTAGGAAACATTTAATTTATTCAAGGCTTTCTGCGGCCTTCCCTCATCATCATCTGTTTGCATTCTCTTCGCTATTTTCGTGTCGTCATCAAATAAGGATATATAGGAGTTAAGTCTTGTAATCCGAGCAATACAGGTTCCAGTACTGATCCCTGTGGCACTTTCCTAGTCTTCCATCCTGATTCTTCATCCCTTATAGTCACATTTTGTCTTCTGTTCAAGTATTTTTTTTATATAGAGAGCCTTCTGCTTTTCTATCCTAACACGATAGTATTGTATCCGGATAGAATAAGATAGTTCTTCCCAGGAGATAGCTTAGGTATGGACTTTCCAAGTCCTCTGTTATCTGTCTTTCCCATGTACTCCATGATATTACCTTTCCTTCTGCCCTGACGCCAATTTACAAAGTAGCTTTGTGTTGTGTGCGTGCGTGTGTGCGTGTTGCCGTCGTCTTCCCCTGATTGGACAGTGTTATGGTGTCCATCTGGGATTTGATGACTCACCAGGAGGGACGATGAAAATGACATCCCCCCTCCCATTCGGTGCCCCTTGGCACTGTTACCTCTGCTGTATGATTTTCAGTTGGATAGGCAGTTGGCACACTTAGTGCATTCATCTGGTAAACTAACCATCCAGGGAGGTATTACCGTTTTATCAGCGTAAAAAGGAAGTCTGTTACACGTTTTTTCCTCTGGCAGACTTGATGCTGTTTTCTTTATGCACACGTAAGATTGCAGTTAAATCTTGCAAACTTTTTTTATTATATGCTATATACTTTATTTTCCTGTGTATCTCTTAATATTCTCTAATCTCGTGTTTTCCTTCTGTGTTATGAACACGTAAGATTGAAGTTAATTCATGCAAACTTTTTTCATAATTATATATTATACACTTAATTTTTCCTTTGTATTTCTTAATATTCCTTAATCCTGTAATATTTCCTTTCTGATTGAAGATGCTTGTTAGAAAACGGGGCGGGGGGGGGGGGGGCGGTGATTCCCGGAACTACTAACAGATAACTGTATCACATGACGATGTTATGTCCATTGTTTTATAACCAGTTTGGGCAGCAGGTGGCTCTGTCATCACCGTGTGTTGGCAACTGATGTTTGGCATTGTTTACATCTGTCACCTGTTCGTTAGTGCGGGTATTTACTCAGTGACCTGGCAACAAGCCGGCAACATTAAATCATTATAAAATGGGACTATGCAAGTGATGTTATGTGATTAATGACATTTGCGATAAACACGTCAATACAAAAAACGAGCTTCGTTTTTGACTGTGTTACGCTTTTTGCAATTAATCAATGTCAGTATTACCAGCGGCTGCAATATTCACAAGCATTATATATTTTGTATATTAACACGTGTCCGAAGTGCCAATCAGTAGCTTATTCAAAGTATTAGTGTTCGGGATTTCTAAAAATCTATTTCTATTCTATTAAAATCCAATTTCAGTCAGGATGCCTTGTGTAGGAGCGGGCCGCGGGGCCCATAATCCCGAAAATCTACTACGGGTAAGTCCTTCTTGTTGGCAATTAAGGCATTTATGAAACTTGAAAAAAGTTGGATTTTACTAATAAGCAAATATGTTTAGAGTTTGTTTTAGTTGTGTCTCAGGAGTAGTGTTGCTAGTACGGCATTTGTTTAAATTTTGAGCAGCGAAGGATCGTCGTATGTGACCTTATAGTGGAAAGTTCGTGTCAGAGTGAGTGTCAAGGCTGCATGTAAACCTGTCAGGGTGTCAACTCTGACTGAGAGAGATGAAATATCGTGTTGCTCACACATGTGACGGTACAGACACAAGTTGCAGAACAGAGCCCACACGTGTGAAGGTACAGACACAAGTTACAGAACAGAGCCCACACGTGTGAAGGTACAGACACAAGTTACAGAACAGAGCCCACACGTGTGAAGGTACAGACACAAGTTCCAGAACACACTTGATCAAGCTCTACACTGAGCGAAACTGTCCAGTTTAGTGTTTTTCTGAAATTTTTCTTTATCTTTATTTGACCTAAGAGTATTTTGATGTACATAATGTTATCTCATCATGATGACTCTAATGATGTTATCTCACCGTGATGACTGTAATACGAGTTTCTGTCGTATTTATTTTCGTTAAGTTTAGAATGATTTTTGCGGAATTATTGCATACACAAATTTTCGCTTGCCTTATTCGGCAACAAGAGCGTTTCTATTTGAGCCAAATAATGAGAGAGGTCAGGACGAACACATTTTCACATGTTGTAATGCCGCAATATTATATATATATAATACTATAGTTATATATATATATATATATACATATTATATATATATATATATTATATATATATATATATATATATATTTTATATATATATATATATATATATATATATATATAATATATATATTATATATAATATCGTGCCGAATAGACAGAACTTGCCATCTTGCTTAAATAGCAACGCTCATCTTGTCATATAGGACAAGCGAAAATTTGTGGATGCAATAATTTCGCCAAAATCATTCTGAACCTAACGAAAAAAATATATTTCACTCTGTTTAGTATTAAATTTTTGTAAACAAATCTAAAATATGTTTAGTTGGGTTAGGCTAAATAAATTACTCTTGTTATAATAAGGTTAGGTGAGTTTTCTAAGATTCTTTTGGTGCAAAATTATAAATTTTTACATTAATATTAATGAAAAAAATATATCTTTAAACGTATAAGAGAAAATTTTAGAAAGGACTTAATTTTAAATGAGTTCTTGCTAATTGACCAGTTTTACATATTCGGCACGACACACACACACACGCACACACCACACACACACACACACACACACACACACACACACACACACCACACACACACACACACACACACACCACACACACACACATATACTATACATAATATATATATATATATATATATATATATATATATATTCACCTGTCTGTGGTTGCAGGAGTCGATGTGTGTTTGTATGAATATTTTTAAAACTTTATATAAAAACACATTGGGAATGAACAACATGCATGTCAATGGTAAACCTATGTATCAAACACTTCAGCCAGCTCCCCCGAGGTGGGTCGTGTGCCAAGATGCTCCAAGCATTTCTTCTCTGAATCACGACACTAAATCTTTGGAAAAGGGAGTTGGTCACTATGGGATCAATGGTTTTCCTGTTGAGCTATAACACGTAACTCTCAGAAACCTGAGTGAGCACCTTCCCCATGCTCCGAGGGCATCCGATCTCAGTAGGGCGAAATTATAACATAATGCCACATCCCTGTATTTGTTGATCTTCTGGGTCTTCCTGAAAGTGATGGCACCACCCGCTCTCAGATTTAGTATCATAGGTAGGTGTCTACCGTTGTAAACGCACAATATGCTTACAGTCTTTTCAGAGTAGCGTGGAGCCATCCGGCCGCTTCTGACTGCCATCGGGCCTCTGTACCTGAGGTTCCCATTCTGCTGGGCATCGGGCTGTGACGAGATTTCGCTTGATGATGTACTTGACCTCTTCGTGTCTGTCATGGTTCCCTTGTAATGTATGACAGATGAGATCATGGAGCACAAATTGATCACTTGAAACTGATGAAGATGTACCGGTGTTTGGCGAGTATGGGGGCAGCTAGGCGAAGAGCTACACCGATGCGAATGGCCTGTGGATCGGAGCCGAGTGCCCAAGAAGGAATTAAGAACAGCTGCTTGAAAATCTCTATCATATGGGTCCTTCACCGCTAGGAGGCGAGGTTTACCCTTTACTGATGCAGTAATTACTTAAAGCAATTCAGAGGGTTTTAATGATGCGAACTGTAGTGAATAAAACTGTCAAGACAGACTTCAACAACCAGGCCAAGATAACTTTAATAAGCTAACATTTAAATTTTCACTACTTTTACTGTCTCCAGTATTTTAGTGACTTAAGTATTCGACAGAAGAAGCCTGCAGAGCAGGCGAAACTTTCGGAAATAAAGATACCCAACTGTTGCACATGTCTTAGCTTCAATATACAACTTTTAAAGCAGTAATAACATGAACCCTTGTAATAAACGCTTTTTATGTTTTCTCTTTCAGATGTAAGGGGACAAGAGCTAGACTTTGGTACTGGTTGTAATTGTAAGATAGGCATATGGTGAAGCCAAGAGCTTAAACTCAGCACCTTCAAAATGATGTAACTCAGTACCCATACTTAATGAAGAGGTCATATTATTGATGACTATGACACATGTGCAACACTTAGTTAACTTTATTACTGAAACGTTTCGCCTGCACAACAGGCTTCACCAGTCGAATAGAAGCGAAAGAAGAGTTCATGTAGTCTTAAAAGGATAAAATATGTTTACATTAGTATGCATTGCATTTCAATTTGTATAAAGTATTCTTCAGCTCCACTCTTAGGTACTTTTTGGTAATATTGTCAACTGCAAGAAGGAAACGCACAGTAGCCTACAATACAGTTAACCTAAACGAGAATTCGATATCAAAATCTTTTTCTTGCTGGACCGAACAGTGTACAAGTTAGTCCACCAAGAATACTCTCTCCAGACCCTTCTCTTTGCCGATATTTACGAGCATGGGGGAACTGTTATTATTTCGTGTCAGGTGCAGGCTATATCCACGGTGCAGGAGTGACCAGTATTGTAAGCACTGTTCCTACAACGATCAGCAGTAGACGTAATAACAGTAGTCGCGATATTAGTAGTAAAAGTCGTGGCAACATTCGTAGTATTATTAGTTGAGGTAGTGTTCTCAGTGGCAGTAATACTAGCAGCAGTGCAAGAAGCTAGTAAAGAAGCAGTAGTAGTAGCATGTGCAGCACTAGCAATAGCAAGAGCAACAGCTGCAACACAAGCAGCAGCAGTAAGAGCAACAACAACGTTAGTGAAAATTTCATATGATATTTTTTTTAGGTAATCAACACTCATCATTTATGCCATATACTTGATTTATATGTGTATATATATATATATATATATATATATATATATATATATATATATATATATATATATATATATATATATAATATATATATATGTATATATATATATATATATATCTCACACTTACTTGCTGGAGTTTAACCCCAGCAAGTGCAAGGTCATGAAGCTTGGGGAAGGACAAAGAAGACCGCAGACGGAGTACAGCCTAGGAGGTCAAAGGCCGCAAACCTCTCTCAAGGAAAAGGACCTTAAGGGGACCATCATACTGAGTTTGAGGCACACGTCAACCAAATAATCGCTTCAACATATGGGCGCCTGCCAAACCTAAGAATAGCTTTTCGACATCTAAGTAAGGAGTCATTCAAGACACTACACCGTGTACGTCAGGCCCATATTGGAGTATGCAGCACCAGTTTGGAACCCACACCTGGTTAAACACGTCAAAAGAGTAGAGAAAGTGAAAAGGTTTGAAGCAAGATTATTCCCGGAGCGAAGGAATGTGTCCTACGGGAGGATAGGAGGGGCAAGGGGACATGATAACGACATATAAAATGCTGAGAGGAATTGACAAGATGGACATATATTATGTTCCAGAGATGGGACACAGCAACCAGGGGTCGCATTTGGAAACTGAAGACTGAGATGAGTCACACTGATGTTAAGAAGTATTTCTTCAGTCTTAGAGTTGTCAGGAAGTGGAATAGTCTGGAGAGTGATGTAGTGGAGGCAGGATCCATACATAGCTTTAAGAAGAGGTATGATAAAGCTCACGGAGCAGGGAGAGAGTTGACCTAGTAGCGACCAGTGAAGAGGCGGGGCCAGGAGCTAAGAATCGATCCTTGCAACCACAATTAGGTGAATATAGTTAGGTGAGTACACACATACACACACACACACACACTGTACTGTACTGGTACAGGAAACGTAGCCAGGCTGGAACATTTGCGAACTTGATGTTACAGTATTACGAGCATTAAGCGGTTATTTTCAATTTAGAAGCGGCGGTAAAGAAGACACATCGTCCAATTATAATTCCTGAGCTGAAACTGTTTACATATTTCCTTGTGTGGAGGAGGGGGGGGGTGCTTGATCTCTTCCAACCCCACCCACCCACCCATCATCCCCTACTCCTCTCCCTCATACTCTTCTCTCCCTCTTACCATTATTTGTCCTCTCTCATCCCCCTTCCTCACCCCATCAACCCCCTTCTTTCCCTCCCTCGCCCCCCTTACCTCTTCCGCCCCTCCTCCAACACCTTCCGCCCCTCCTTCGACATCTTCCGCCCCTCCTTCAACACTTTCCGCCCTCCTTCAACACCTTCCGCCCTCCCTCACCAGCGGCCACATATTTCTTTTCCTCGCTAATTCCAAATTTCCTATCTACCTTCCAATCCTTTTCCCACAACTCCTCCCTCTCTCTCTCTCTCTCTCTCCTCTCTCTCTCTCTCTCTCTCTCTCTCTCTCTCTCTCTCTCTCTCTCTCTCTCTCTCTCTCTCTCGTGAAATACTCTTTTCCCGCCCCATAAGCCCCCCTTCCACCCACGACCTCCCCTGGCCTAGGCAAGCTCCTCGATACCTGATATAAACGACCCCCACACTGAATGTTAAACTCTACAGTGGTAAAATTATCCGCGCTAACCTTATTCCTTTAAATGGTTATTGGGTTAGCGGTTGTTACGATAGGTAGAGAGGAGGAAGTAAGAGGAGGTGAAGCAAGAGGAGATCATTCGAGGGGAACAGGACGGTGGGGGAAGAGAAGACGAAAACGATGTTTAGCCAGATACGGAAGAGGTTAATGCTAATGAATAAGACAGGTACAATACTTAGGGACAGGAGGGCCCCGCTTTAGAGCGTGTCACAGCTGTTTTCAATTATACCCATTCTTCATTTATTCAAACTGCCTACAATAAATATATTCAGCACTAACTATAAGCTAAGGACGAAAATATTTTAAGGTAAGTAATGTGTGTGCTGTATATACATTTTTTTTTTAGGCCTAGCTCTATTGCTCACTTAATATATAATACTGTAAACATGTTTCACTTAACAGCGATTTTTGCTTTACAGCGGTAAACTGGAACCTAACCTGCTGTATAAACGGGGCTTGTCTGTGTATTTATAAGCAGAACATCATTAATGTAGTCGACTGAAGAAGCCTGCTGCGCAAACGAAACGTTTTAGTCATATAAATACCAAAGTGTTGATTATATGTCTTGCTCATCAGGTTGTTGATCCTGTATACCATTAATGGCAGGTGAGCTTAAATTTGAGTCTCAACACGGCTTCACCAGGGCGGTTCTTACATAACTATTGTACTAATATTTTCACTGGGGAATTTTAAAGCAGTGGAGCATTATAACTGACGATATCTTCATTGTTCTGGTGAAGTCTCCCAACTCAGACTGACACTACTGAAGTCTGCCAGTTCAGACTGATGATCGTATCTGGCGCACACAACTTTCTTGTAGACACCTGCCTATAGGTGCATTGCACCTCTATGCATGCAGCTGATTGTGGAATACATTTTAACTGACCACACCTTCTGCCTTTTCGCCCAATTCGTGGTTTATGAATTTACCGGGGTGCTTGCAGGGACCTCGGATAACTTTATGGAGATTCTTTTTGCATTCCAGTTTAATTTTTTTTATAAATGATGCTGGTTATTTTAACGGTGTGGATGTATTTATTTATGATGTATGATCTATTCAAACTTTATTGCCAAGCGTACTGAGTAATCTACCAGGTCGAAATAGTCTACAGATGTCAGCTTCTCTCGGGAAATCCCTGCTATTTCATGGAAGAACTACCTTATTTTCTTCTCAGCAATATATGTTTATCAGACTCGAGAAGTTTACCATGGTAACGAGGGGTCCAGAGGCGAAATTCTTGGAGTACCCTTGAGGAAATTGTAAGTGTGAGGGGATTAGCTGTGGGTCGAGGTGCTAGTGTGTCCCTGGGAAATTGTAAGTGTGAGGGGATTAGCTGGGGGTCGAGGTGCTAGCGTGTCCCTGGGAAATTTTAAGTGTGAGGGGATTAGCTGGGGGTCGAGGTGCTAGCGTGTCCCTGGGAAATTGCAAGTGTGATGGGATTAGGTTTGGGTCGAGGTGCTAGTGTGTCCCTGGGTAATTGTAAGTGTGAGGGGATTAGGTGTGGGTCGAGGTGCTAGTGTGTCCCTGGGTAATTCAAGAACTGTGCCCCATCCCGTTTATAGTCTTGCCTGCGGTGAGTTAGTGACCACTGAATTGTGCGCCTCTTGGTAGCTGCTGCCACCACTACAAGTATATGTTGTGTTGTACCACCGCCACTGTATATGTTGTGTTGTACCACCATCACTGTATATGTTGTGTTGTACCACCATCACTGTATATGTGGTGTTGTACCACCATCACTGTATATGTGGTGTTGTACCACTACCATTGTGTATGAGATGTACCACTACGACTGTGTATGAGGTGTTGTACCACCACCACTGTATATGTTGTGTTGTACCACCACTGTGTATGTGGTGTTGTACCACCACCACTGTGTGTGTTGGTGGTGTTGTGTATGTTGTGTTGTACCACCATCACTGCATATGTGGTGTTGTACCACTACCATTGTGTATGAGATGTACCACCATCACTGTGTATGAGGTGTTGTACCACCACCCCTATATATGTTGTGTTGTACCACCATCACTGTGTATATGGTGTTGTACCACCATCACTGTATGTTGTGTTGTACCACCATCACTGTATAACGGTTTTGTTTGGTAGGCTGTAGCAAGCGGGTGGTTAATGATAAACTTCTTCGGAGGCTTCTTCGTTTATTGTTAAGTCGTGGTGGGTACACAGGCTTGTGTTGTGCCCATGGCCCGGGCAGGGCCATCCCACGAGAAAGAGCTACTAGTACTTGTGTCTTCCTGCTAGGCCGCTGTGTGAGTGAGGGTGAGGCAAGTCTGGGCATACTGAAGTGGCAAGGCCTCTAGGTGGCAGCACCAGCATGGCGCGAAATATGAACTAAGCTGGCAGACAGCAGGGGCTGTCTGTGCAGACAGTACAGGCTGTCTACATATGCTCGGCCACCTACCGCGCGTCGTCCCGACGCGCGGTAGGTGCCCTGTTCCTACTCTCGTAGGAACAGGGCACAGAACACAAAATAAAAACATATATATACATATGAACATGGAAAAAAAAACTTCCTACAGGGAGGGAAGAAAAAACATGTGGGGTGTGCTAAACATCGTGGTCATAGGCAGTGAGCATCGAAGTGCATCACTGCACGCCTTCCTGCGTCTGGACATACTGCAACACGGGAGACATCGCTGCGGCTGAGCTGTGACGTAACAGGTTACGGTCTCCTCTGGAACGGTGAAGCAGTCATCGTAGGAGTCGCTGCAGGTTTCACTCAACCTGGGGCATGACATGCTGGTGCCTTCGAGTGAGGCGTCGACAAAACTCGGCAACTGGGCAGGACTTCTGGCAAGTGACTCAGGAGGACACTTCTCGACTGGTACTGTCGCTGGGCTGTCACTGCCGGCGAGCATGGAGCGAGTTGTGGAGCGAGTCGTGACAGAGACGACTGGGCGAAACATCTGGGAGTCGTAACATCATACACCAGACTGCAGTGAGAGAGCTAGCAGTCAAAGTGACATCTTCTTTGTGCAGGCTGCTCACTGAAGCTTGTGACACGAGGCTGACACAGTGTGTCATTCTCTCAACAGTTGGAGTTATAGCAGAGGTTAGTCTAAGCGTCCCCAGACTTGTTTCTCTACATATAACTGCACTCTGAAGGTCTGGAGGTGAAGTGAAACAAATCTCGATGGGAATCGTAGCAGGTACGATTCTGCAGAACAACACGAGCGACGAGCATAAAAGCTTTCTGTACAAGAGGGCTCGGTCACTCCGAGCTGTCTTGACATCAGCTGTCAAACGTACTGGTCACACGGGTGACTTAGCACAGTGGTGCTACTCAGGTCTGGCTCAGACCTCACTGGACACACGGAAACTTTACACACACCATCGTACAACATGGCTTAAACTAGCAAATGATGCTTTTCTGTGCATAAAACTGACATTAAGACATATACTAAAATGTGAGAACACTGACTGAGAGGAATTAATTAACACACGACATATTTTCTCTCAATCTTCTCGACAATACGGAAATAATTACTGAACACTCGATGGTGACATCATGTGATGTCAGGCATGATATCGCGAGGTGACGTCAGCAGACATTGTGAGGTGACGTCAGCAGACATCGTGACGTCATGAAGTCGGGCAGCATCGTGGGTGACGTCGATGTGATGCGGGCAGCAGACCACAGCATGTGGCCTTGGGACATCTGGTAACTCACGTAGCTCGTAGGTCTACGTGACATCGCCCACACCCACGTGGCGTCGTGATCCACGTGGTGTCGTGATCTACGTGGCATGCTGGTCCACGTAGCTTCGAGTGGCCTCGGGCACTCGGATACACAGCTCTGGCAATGAATTCACATGGAAAACAGCAGAAAACACAGCAGAGGGAGTGGGCAGTGGTGAGTGGTGTATGGTAGATGGGTGAGCGTGAGTAGGGCGAGCATGGGCAAGGTGAGGAACAGCCACTTCCTCTCCTCTCCTCCCCCACCCACAAACACGTGGAGAAGCTCACACTGGACGCAGAAATCACCGCAAAACTCACCTCTGGCTTGCTGAAACGACTGTGCTGAGCTGAACAACAACAACAACAACATACAAGTAATGCTGAACACTGACTTGAGAAACACGGCATGTAGCATGGAGTCACTGTAGCGTGGGGTCACTGTGACGCCACTTACAATTCTCGGAGAATTTCGGCAAATTTCGGCCTGGATCCTGCTTGTACCTGTGTCTGGATGCTCAAACGTGCAGACACGACATCAGGATAACTTGTTGAGAGACGGATGCTTCTTGCATGGGATGATGAAGTGAAGATGACTTCATCCCTCTTCCTTCCTCGCTTTGGGCAAACACATGCTGCGACCACCGCTGGTACCAATATAACGGTTTTGTTTGGTAGGCTGTAGCAAGCGGGTGGTTAATGATAAACTTCTTCGGAGGCTTCTTCGATTTATTGTTAAGTCGTGGTGGGTACACAGGCTTGTGTTGTGCCCATGGCCCGGGCAGGGCCATCCCACGAGAGAGAGCTACTAGTACTTGTGTCTTCCTGCTAGGCCGCTGTGTGAGTGAGGGTGAGGCAAGTCTGGGCATACTGAAGTGGCAAGGCCTCTAGGTGGCAGCACCAGCATGGCGTGAAATATGAACTAAGCTGGCAGACAGCAGGGGCTGTCTGTGCAGACAGTACAGGCTGTCTACAACTGTGTATGTGGTGTTGCACCACCACCACTGTATATGTTGTGTTGTACCACCATCACTGTGTATGTGGTGTTGTACCACCACCACTGTGTGTGTTGGTGTTGTGTATGTTGTGTTGTACCACCATCACTGCATATGTGGTGTTGTACCACTACCATTGTGTATGAGATGTACCACCATCACTGTGTATGAGGTGTTGTACCATCCACCACTGTATATGTTGTGTTGTACCACCATCACTGTATGTGGTGTTGTACCACCACTGTGTGTGTGTTGTGTATGTTGTGTTGTACCACCATCACTGTGTATGTGGTGTTGTACCACCACTGTATATGTGGTGTACCATCACTGTATATGTGACGTTGTACCACCACCACTGTATATTTGGTTTTGTACCACCACTGTGTATCTGGCGTTGTACCACCACTGTGTATGTGGTGTACCACCACCACTGTGTATGTGGTGTACCACCACCACTGTGTATGTGGTGTACCACCACCACTGTATGTGTGTACCACCACCACTGTATGTTGTGTAGTACCACCATCACTATGTTGTGTTGTACTGCCACTGCATGTTGTGTTGTACCACCACTGTATGTTGTGTTAGTACCACCACGTATGTTGTGTTGTACCCCTTGATGTTGTGTTATACCACCACTGTGTTTGTTGTGTTGTACACCATCACTGTGTTGTGTTGTACCACCACACTGTCTCTGTTGTGTTTACCACCACACTGTGTTGTGTTGTGTTGTACCACCATCACTGTGTTGTGTTGTACCACCATCACTGTCTGTTGTGTTGTACCACCACTGTATGTTGTGTTGTACCACCACCACTGTGTTGTGTTGTACCACCACCACGTGTTGTGTTGTACCACCACTGTATGTTGTGTTGTACCACCATCACTGTGTCAGCATAGTTGCTGATCCCCTTATATGTGTTGTATAGATTAGCTGAGTATCATAGTACCATCCATGTGTTTATATAGAAGATCCCTAGGCCTAGTGACTGTATGACGTCAAGGGTACAGCATGAGTGAGTGAGACGCTCTGCCTCGTCCTCACTCCACGGATAGACATACAAGCAGGCAGAACAAGGCAGGCCTGGGCTCCCATCACAGTCTGACAATATAGTGTTACCATCCACAAGCATATTTACCTACAACCATCATATCTCCTACCGAACCCCCACGACAACTGAGTTGTGTTGTACCACCACCACTGTGTTGTGTTGTACCACCACTGTATGTTGTGTTGTACCACCATCACTTTGTGTTGTGTTGTACTACCATCACTGTCTGTGTTGTGTTGTACCACCATCACTGTCTGTGTTGTGTTGTACTGCCACTGTATGTTGTGTTGTACCACCACTGTGTTGTGTTGTACTGCCACTGTATGTTGTGTTGTACCACCACTGTGTTGTGTTGTACCTGCCACTGTATGTTGTGTTGTACCACCGCTGTGTTGTGTTGTACCGCCACTGTGATGTGTTGTACCACCACCACTGTATGTTGTGTTGCACCACCATCACTATGTTGTGTTGTACCACCACTGTATGTTGTATTGTACCACCATCACTTGTGTTGTACCACCACTGTATGTTGTGTTGTACCACCACTGTATGTTGTGTTGTACCACCATCACTTGTGTTGTACCACCATCACTGTGTTGTGTTGTACCACCACTGTATGTTGTGTTGTACCACCACCACTGTGTGTGTTGTATCACATGTTGGGATGTTGAACCACGTATGTTGGTTGTAATACACATGTAGTTGTGTGTAACTATACTTTACCACCATCACTGTGGGGTGCCTTACACCGTAACTGTTCCTGTTTGTAACACCACCACTGTGCAGGGGACACCATGTGAGGGTTTGTAACTACTGCTGGTTAGCACACACAACAACACTGTGTGTGAACACGGTTGGTATGATCAACACTGTAACTGTTATGGTTGTTACTATGAGAGGTTAAAATTGTTGATGTTGGGACTGTGGAAGTTATGGATGTGGTTGTGACCGTTGTAGTTTATAATGTTACTATATTTATTCTACTCTTTATTCCTCGTCAGCCTCTTCCTCCTCCTCCTAGATTCACGGTATATCTAGACTCACAATTGTACAAATATTAAGGCTCTTTTTTGCTTTACTCATTAAAGAAATATGTCCTTGTGATTACGCTGAGGACTAATGCTTATGATTGAAGATGTAAATTTCAAAGACCAGACGTAATTAAGGGTCCACACGAGAGAGAGAGAGAGAGAGAGAGAGAGAGAGACAGAGAGAGACAGAGAGACAGCAATATCAAGAAATTTGAGATGCGTGAGTCATCAGAGTGTCTGAGGGCAGGTTTTAATAGCACGGGTGAAGGAGTCGTGGCCTTAAGAACGAAATTACTGTGGCTGGAGTCATGGTGGGTGGTGAGTGCAGCACTGTCTTGTCCCGCTTCACCTTAATTGTCTTGTGCTGGGTCGGCCAGGGTGATTTGAGTTGCAAATGTCTTGGTTTTGCTGACAGAGAAGATGTTAAGGTCCAAATTGTCGAGCCACGTCTCTCCCGCTTCGCCTTTACTGAGTTATCCCGTCCTCTGCCGCCTCTGCCACCCCCCTCTGCCGCCCCCTTTGCCACCCCATCTGCCATTCTCTGCCACCCAATAACACCCTCTACTGTCCCTCTGTTGCCCTTTTCCAACCCTCTGCTTCTCCCTGCCACCAATCTGTCTCCCTGTGCCATCTTTCAGGCGCCTCTCTGCCACCCTTCTGCCGCTCTCTGCGCCCTTCCATTCATGACTCCACCCCCATAATCATTACCACCACTAATGACTACCACTATCGTAGCTTGCTGGTAGAGCGTTGGGCTCACACCTGAAAGGACCTGGGTTCGATTCTAGGCGAGTCGAAACAAATACCTTGTATCCAGGTTCACCTGGCAGTTGATAATTACCTGGGAGTTAGTTGACTGTTTTGTGTGATATTCTAGGGAAGGATCTAAGTATTATTTTAGGTAACGTCTTAGGGAAGGTCCTAAGGACCTCATTGGAAATAAACCACTGCTTGGTTTTCTTGGATTATCTTGGGTTACTGACAATCTGCGGGGTAAGATTAAATGAAATATTTCTTCTTCTTCTTCTTCTTCTTCTTCTTCTTCTTCTTCTTCTTCTTCTTCTTCTTCTTCTAATTCTTCTTCTTCTTCTTCTTCTTCTTCTTCTTCTTATTATTATTATTATCCAACGTTTTATTCTTTGAATATATATTTATATATATTTATTTTTTCGTGTATTCTTCCCCTCTTCGCTTGTGTTCCCTTCGTCACCGTTGCTTCTCTTCTCTCGTGTTCTACTTCGGCTCCTTTACTTCTCCTCCTCTTCACTCTTCATCTACAATTTTCTTGCAGATCGTAATCACACTCACCCATTGCATTGTTTACTCTTCACATATATTGCAAATCTAGAGAAATACCATAAGGAAAGTATGTGTGTGTCAGTTACCATTTTGTCCAAGGCACTTCTCATTAAGACACTTGGCCTGTTTTGCGTGTTAGTTACCATTTTGTCCTAGGCACACGTCGATTAGACACAAGGCCTGTTGTTTGTTTGTTTGTATGTGTGTGTGTGTGTGTGTGTGTGTGTGTGTGTGTGTGTGTGTGTGTATTATCCTCATGCAGATGTTATTTTTATCTTATCAATTAACCTCGCTCCTTAATGCAGCCTTCCCTCCCTCCGTGCAATCTTCCTTGTTTACCTTCGTTCCCCTTCCTCCTCTTATCCTCATTTCTTGTGTGCCTCGTTCCTCTCTCCCGTTTCTTTTTAACCTCCTCCCTTTATCACCCTCGCTCCTCTTCTCTCTCCCCCCAACATAATAATAGGAATCTTATTTCAGATTAAGATTAGGCGTTTCACTTTATACTTTAATGGCTATTTACTTGTTTTTTGGGGGGTCGTTTTTGGTAACTCCGCACCACAGTGTGCTATAAATTGTGGCGCAGTGTTATTCTCTGTCAGGCCGAGTCTGTGTCAGTCTGTTATATAGTCAGTAGTAGTAATAATATCACTTCTGCTGTTACTACGCCTATTTACTACTACTAATCCTACTACTACTGTTATTCCTAATACTACTACTACTGCTGCTGTTGCTGCTTCTGCTGCTACAGTTGCTGATACTACTACCACTTTTATTACCACCACTACCAGTACTACTACTACTACAACAAACAACCACTAATGTTGTTGCTGCTGTTTTTGCTGCAGATGCTTCTGCTAATTAACTAATAATAATATATTTAACAAAATTCTAACTCTTTCAATGCTTCTTTTCAAAATTTTATCTAATTTACTAATAGATATAGTCCACATAACGAATCCGGTATTCATGTTTTCTTATTTTCGGCAACAAATTTCATTTTAACTTCTTCACAAAACCTTACTAAAATTGACGTAGAATATCTTAATGTAGAGACCATGTCTTGGTGCACGAAGAGAAAACTAAGCATCGGAAACGCTGGGGCACGAAACATTGTTATCAGTGAAGTTGTAATGACACGATTGTAAACAAATCACAGGACGGGAGGTGCGTGAACTCATGGTAAGTGCGTTAACGCACTGGCCTCTGAATTTTAGGACTCACTTGCCGTGGGTTCGAACCCTACTACCCGTTGTATGATTTGAAACTGTTAGTTGGGCCCCGCCTGAGTGGCTAGGTTATTGTGCACTCCATGCTCATCCTGTGAGTGGTAGTACCAGAAAAAACAGGATTACAGAAGTCACAATGATGTCTTCATCGGACCCCTGCTGATGAAGACACCATTACACTGTTACATACCTGGAGGGTATACCTAGCAAGGGTTTCGAGGGAGTCAACGCCCCCCTGGCCCTGTCCATTACAGTTATTTCATATATTACAATAATACAATGTGGAGAGACAAGCTCACAAAATTTCAATGTCTTATTGCCGAACGGGAGTCAGTTGCAATTAAACTGTCCGAGGTCGTAGTTTTAACAAGACTGAGAGAAACTAGTATAGCAAACAGTTCAGTTTGTAAGGTGGAAGCCCAGTTAATTAATTTTTATGCACCCCTGTGTTATAGTACCACCAGGCTAGTTTACATAGCCTTCTTGCCCTCATACTGTCAGAATTAACGGAGCCACCAGCGGAGTCTCTGTGATATCATTTTTCTTGTCTGTAAGTCCTGCATTTGTTCTTGAGCACTGAGTTTAGAAAGGAGTCGAAGCTGCGGATTGTGCATGATTAGTTTCTTGGGAAGGTAGGCGGGAATGGTGATATCAGAGGGTGGGGGGGGAGGAGGGAATGCTATTGTTTCATAGCATGATACAGTTTATGTAGTCCAAACATTTTAATGTGTTTTTTTTTTTAGTCCATCATGATTTACTTGCCCCGGGAATAATATGTTCTGGTAATTCGCCAGAAACAACATTGTTTTGATCACCAGGCAGCAGCTTCAGTCCTGTCTTGACATGATTTCACGTATTCTGTCAGCAACACTATGTATATAGATAAATGGTTCAAAGAACCGACACCGACACGTGTGTAACACTTGGGTATCTTTATTTTGGAAATGTTTCTTCGTTTGCTTGGTGAATGGCAATCTGTCAGTTGTATTATGTACGCTAAATACGCTGAGTTAGGATTATATCTGACAACAGTTCAGACAGCTTTTAGTCCTAAAAATTTAATGTTACCGTCGCTTTGCCTACGATATTAGAGTAACAATAAAAGAACGTAATTAAAAATGTTTTGTGTAAGATGTTGGAGTATGTAAATCACACACATCAACTGCCTTGTGCAAGTATCATAGAAACGGTGTGCAATAACGGCAAGTTGAGGCTAAAAACAAACGACTATCAGGCCCTGATTCACCGGGAGGCCTAGTCATGGACCGGGCCGAGGGGGCGTTGATCCCCGGAATAACCTCCAGGCAACCTCCAGGTAAGACTGAGACTGATCACTTCAGCTACCTTCCTTCACACTTAAACTGTCCCCGAGATTGTTATCACCTCTGTATACCACTGATAAAACCTGCTGAGCAGACGAAACCTTTCGTCAATAAAGATCCCTGAGTTTTGTACACGTCTTACTCATCAATTTTCCCTGTATAAGTAAAAGAGAATGTTTAGATGTCTGCGTAGGCATGTCATTCAGAGAAGAAGTAATGTTTATGTAGATATTCAATAAGGGACAAACACACACGCATGTGGCACTCTGGCATTGATGGCGTGGCTTGTGTCAAATCTATAATCTTAAGAATACGAACTTCGGAGAAATCACTGAGGTATGGAGTATAATCACACACACACACACACACACACACACACACACACACACACACACACACACACACACACAAGACAGGCTGCAGACCTGGTCCAGAAATTGGCTCCTGGAGTTCAACCCCACCAAGTGCAAAGTCATGAAGAAGACCCCAGACGGAATACAGTCTAGGGGGGGGGGGCAGAGACTACAAACCTCACTCAAGGAAAAAGATCTTGGGGTGAGTATAACACCAGGCACATCTCCTGAAACGCACATCAACCAAATAACTGCTGCAGCATATGGGCGCCTAGCAAACCTCAGAACAGCATTCCGACATCTTAAGAAGGAATCGTTCAGGACCCTGTACACGGTGTACGTTAGGCCCATATTGGAGTATGCGGCACCAGTTTGGAACCCACACCTAGCCAAGCACGTAAAGAAACTAGAGAAAGTGCAAAGGTTTTCAACAAGACTAGTCCCAGAGCTAAGAGGTATGTCCTACGAGGAGAGGTTAAGGGAAATCAACCTGACGACACTGGAGGACAGGAGAGATAGGGGGGACATGATAACGACATACAAATACTGAGAGGAATTGCAACAGGTGGACAAAGACAGGATGTTCCAGAGATGGGACACAGCAAGAAGGGGACACAATTGGAAGTTGAAGACACAGATGAATCACAGGGATGTTAGGAAGTATTTCTTCAGCCACAGAGTAGTCAGTAAGTGGTATAGTTTGGGAAGCGATGTAGTGGAGGCAGGATCCATACATAGCATTAAGCAGAGGTATGACAATGCTCACGGTTCAGGGAGAGGACCTAGTAGCGACCAGTGAAGAGGCGGGGCCAGGAGCTTGGACTCGATCCCCGCAACAACAATAGGCGAGTACACACACACACCACCCACCCACCCACACACACACACCCACCACCCACACACCACCACACACACACAACCACACACACCACACCACACACACAACACACACACACCACCCACCCACCCCACACACACACACACACACACACACACACACACACACACAACACACACACACACACACACACACACATACACACATACACATACATACATACATACATCCATCCACATCTGTTACCCAATGATCAAGGGATACGAACTTGCTCTGAACATTGACCTCTGAAGTTAATTAACATTTCCTTTCATTACAAGCAGATCATTTATGCATGTTTCCAATGGACTGAGCCACTGACTCCTTAATGAAAATGATCGTGTATCATATTGGGGAAAGTTGTGACTTATCAATGTAAAGTTTCGAGGCTGATGATGGAATGTTACTACTGGTGCTTTGTTACTACTGGTGCTTTAGTGTGTTGCTACTGGTGCTTTATTGTTACTACTGGTGCTTTAGTGTGTTGCTACTGGTGCTTTATTGTTACTACTGGTGCTTTAGTGTTACTGTTGATGCTTTAGTGTTACTGTTGGTGCTTTAATGTTACTGCTGGTGCTTCAGTGTTGCTGCTGGTGCTTTAGTGTGTTGCTACTGGTGCTTTATTGTTACTACTGGTGCTGTAGCGTCTACTTACTGGTGCTTTAGTGTTACTACTGGTGCTTTAGCGTTACTACTGGTGCTTTAGCGTCTTCTTACTGGTGCTTTAGTGTTACTACTGGTGCTTTAGCGTCTTACTGGTGCTTTAGTGTTACTACTGGTGCTTTAGCGTCTTACTGGTGCTTTAGTGTTACTACTGGTGCTTTAACGTGTTGCTGCTGTTGCTTTATTGTTACTACTGATTCTTTAGCGTCTTATTACTGGTGCTTTAGTGTTACTACTGGTGCTTTAGTGTGTTGCTACTGGTGCTTTAGCGTCTTATTACTGGTGCTTTAGTGTTACTATTGGTGCTTTATTGTTACTACTGGTGCTTTAGTGTGTTGCTACTGGTGATTTAGCGTCTTATTACTGGTGCTTTAGTGTTACTATTGGTGCTTTAGTGTTACTGCTGGTGGTTTAATGTTACTAGTGGTTACCTGGTGACACCACCTATGACTGCTGCACCTCTCCTGCCATACGGTTTATAAGCTGCTTCTCCGCTCACATGCCGTATTGTACTCAAGATTGATGGACTGAACACATCGACTCAAGGTTGAGGGACTGATTACCTCATTCTCCTCCTGTTCTTCAAGTTTCTCCTATGCATGGACTGATGAAGCCACTTTGTGGCGAAACGTTTCCTCAATAAAGATACCCAAGAGTTGCATATGTGTCTAATTTATCAACATGTCGGTTCTCTGAACCATTCATCTACATACCTGGAGGTTACCTGGAGGTTATTCCGGGGATCAACGCCCCCGCGGCCCGGTCCATGACCAGGCCTCCCGATGGATCAGGGCCTGATCAACTAGGCTGTTACTGCTGGCCGCACGCAGTCCAACGTACGAGCCACAGCCCGGCTGATCCGGCACTGACTTTAGGTATCTGTCCAGCTCTCTCTTGAAGGCAGCCAGGGGTTTATTGGCAATTCCCCTAATGCTTGATGGGAGGCTGTTGAACAGTCTTGGGCCCCGGACACTTATGGTGTTTTCCCTTAGTGTACCAATGGCGCCTCTACTTTTTATTGGGGGCATTTTGCATCGCCTGCCCAGTCTTTTACTTTCGTAGGGAGTGATTTCTGTGTGCAGATTTGGGACCATTCCTTCCAAGATTTTCCAAGTGTAGATTATATATCTCTCCCTCCTACGTTCCAACGAGTACAAGTCAAGTGCTTCCAAGCCTTCCCAGTAGTTAAGGTGCTTGACAGAACTTATACGTGCAGTAAAGGATCTCTGTATACTCTCTAGATCTGCAATTTCACCTGCTTTGAATGGAGATGTTAATGTACAGCAGTATTCCAGGATAGAGAGAACAAGTGATTTGAAAAGGATCATCATTGGTTTGGCATCTCTCGTTTTGAACGTTCTCATTATCCATCCTATCATTTTCTTTGCACGTGCGATCGTGGCACTGTTGTGATCCTTGAAAGTGAGATCCTCAGACATTACTACTCCCAGGTCCCTTACATTATTTTTCCGCTCTGTTGTATGGCCAGAGTCTGTAGTATACTCTGTTCTAGTTATTATCTCCAGTTTTCCATAACGGAATAGTTGGAATTTGTCCTCATTGAACATCATATTGTTTACCGTTGCCCACTGGAAAGCTTTGTTTATATCTTCTTGGAGGTTAACCGCGTCCTCAGCAGATGACAGCCTCATGCAGATCCTAGTATCATCCGCAAAGGATGATACGGTGCTGTGATGTATATCTCTGTCTATGTCTGATATGAGGATGAGGAATAAGATGGGGGCGAGTACTGTGCCTTGTGGAACAGAGCTCTTCACTATGGCAGCCTCCGATTTAACTCTGTTGACCACTACTCTTTGTGTTCGATTTGTTAGGAAGTTGAAGATCCATCTCCCCACTTTCCTAGTTATTCCTTTAGCACGTATTTTATGGGCTATTACGCCATGATCGCATTTGTCAAATGCTATTGCAAAGTCTGTGTATATTACATCTGCATTCTGATTTTCTTCCAGTGCATCCAAGGCCATATCATAGTGATGCAGTAGTTGTGAGAGGCAGGAGCGACCTGCCCTGAACCCATGTTGCCCTGGATTGTGCAGATTTTGGGAATCCAGGTGATTTGCAATCCTGCTTCTTAGCACTCTTTCAAAGATTTTTATGATGTGGGACGTCAGAGCTATTGGTCTATAGTTCTTAGCTAATGCTTTGCTGCCACCTTTATGGAGTGGGGCTATATCTGTTGTTTTAAGTGACTGTGGAATTTCACCCATGTCCAAGCTCCTCCTCCGTAGTGTACTTAGGGCACGCGAGAGAGGTTTCTTGCAGTTCTTAATGAAAGAGTTCCATGAGTCTGGGCCCGGGGCTGAGTGCATTGGCATGTTGTCAATGGCTTTTTCGAAATCTATGGGAGTTAGGGTAATGTCGGTGCTTTAGTGTTTCTACTGGTGTTACTACTGGTGCTTTAGTATGTTACTACTGGTGTTACTAGTGGTGCTTTAGTGTGTTACCACTGGTGTTACTAGTGGTGCTTTAGTGTTACTACTGGTGCTTTAGTATGTTACTACTGGTGTAACAATTGGTGCTTAGTGTTACTACTAGTACTTCAGTGTTACTACTGGTGTTTTAGTGTTTCTACTGGTGCTTTAGTTTTACTACTGGTGCTTTAGTGTTACTGCTGGTGGTTTTAATGTTACTATTGGTGCTTTAGTGTGTTACTACTGGCGCTTTAGTGTGTTACTACTGGTGCTTTAGTGTTACTACTGGTACCTCAGTGTTACTACTGGTGCTTTAGTGTTACTACTGGTACCTCAGTGTTACTACTTGTACTTTAGTGTTACTACTGGTACTTCGTTGTTACTACTGGTGCTTTAGTGTTGTTACTGCTGCTTTAGTGTTGTTACTGCTGCTTCACTGCTTTTTAGCGATGATGCTGGAATGTTATTACTCATGTTGTTGATACGGGTAGTGCTGGAATGTTGCTAATTATGCTGGAATATTACCACTGATGCTGGAATGTTACCACTGAAACTGGAATGTTACCACTGGTACTGGAACGTTACTACTGGTGCTGATTATTACCACTGATACTGAAGTACTTCCGCTGGTGCTGGACTGTTACTACTACTGCTGGAATATTAGCACTAATGATGGAATATTACCACTAATGCTGGAATATTATCACTAATGCTGGAATATTACCACTAATGTTGGAAGGCTGCAGGCTTGACAGTACGAAGCTTCAAATCTGATTTTAGTGGACTTCGCAAAATTCACCTTCTCTTGGTTATCATAGTAACTATTATTATTATTATTATTATTATTATTATTATTATTATTATTATTATTATTTATCATTATTATTATTATTGTTGTACTTAGGGGGAAGCTTTTAAGCCCGTGGGGGGGAGTCACACAGCGCCTGGGCAATGGAAGTCAGTTTCGATCCTAGGAAGGAGGTGAACACATGTAATGCCTTGTAGCTGAAGCCCTTCACCAGCATCAAGGAACCTTCCTTGAGGAAACTCAGGTTAATAGGGTCATTTAGGGTAAGGAGTGGTCGAGGCTCGATCCTCCGTTCACTAATAGACGGACGCACTACTCCTGCAGCCAGCCAAGTTAAGGGGAGAATCTCACACTAACAGTAATTCCCGTGGCTGGCCAGGTTTCCCAGACGTGAATGATAACGACAGTACCTGCCTGGTCAGGTTTATTGACGATCCCCTAAAACCACTCTCAGGTATATATCTCAGGTGTGAAGGTGGCTGTCAAGAAGAATATGAAGGTGCAGACGGGTGAGGTCCCTGTTTATTTTTTCCTTGACTGCCTGGTCCTTTTATTAAGATTTTTGGATATAAAAGTGTTGGTAGTGTGGGGGTTTACTCGAAGACACTCGGCAGGGTTATTGTCGCGGTTGTTGTGCGGTAGTGTCTGTCCTGTGTGGTGCTTTGAGCAGTAGTAGCAACAGCAGCTGCAGCTGCAGGAGGTCGAGGGGCAGAAGAGGGAAGTGATGAACAGGTGGAGGAGGAAATGAATTGGATGAGAAGCAGGAGGTGGAGGAGAGGGACTGGAGGAGGAGCAGGAGGTTGATGAGATACGGGCAGGTTGACCTGTGTGACCCATACAAACGTGACCAGCTTAGTTACAGTGTAACTGAGAGAAACGGGACTACAGTTTGGTCACAGTGTGGCTGAAAGTATCGTGACCAAAGTTAACTGGAGCAACAGTCCAGGTCACCAGTGATGGTTGTATTAACAGTCTTACAGACATAGTGATTTTGTATCTTAATGGTGGGGGGGGGAGGTGCCATGATGCCTCTGAAGGTCTTTCGGTCCAGGGGATTGTGACCTACCCTCCTCTTCCTCGCTTCAAACCTGATTACCTCCCATTATGCTATGTACGACACCCACAAGTGCCTAAGTACCTCACTCAACCTATTTACCAACGCCACCCTACCGAATTCCCTTCCACCACACTATCCACCCCACCTCTCTGGTCCACCACCGCCACATCCTCCCCTTTTCCACCTATCCACCATCCATCACTGACAGCAACACACTCAACAATGTTTTTCAGTCTTTAAAAACATTACCACACCAGTGTAGCTGAACTCAAGACTTAAATATAGAAATAAGAGAGATATTCGAACAGCATAATAATGTGTTGGTCAGGCAATCATATTGGTGAAAATAAGATAACAGACATTTTGAGAAGGTATTCTAGATTTGTCTGTAGCAGAGAGACTACAAGTTGTAAATATATATTTAGATGTACTCTTGTTGATGTATATCTAGATGTTGGTTTAGAAAGACACGTAAGCAAACACTATGACATATTTATTAGAAAACGTTTCGGTCCTGGGACCTTGATCACAGGACCGAAACGTTTTCTAATAAATGTCTTAGTGTTTGCTTACGTGTCTTTCTAAACCAACTTGTCGGTATTTATTACCAAGGTTTATACCATATCTAGATGTACTCTTTCGGAGCCTAGTTCCGAGATATTTCGTGTATCCATATGCTCATGTGCGACCATCCTCAGGATGGAAATAAGATACACTGTGCGATGTACGGCATTTTTTTTTTTGTGAAGACGTTTCGTCCACCAGAGACGAAACGTGATGGATGAAACGTCTTTACGATAAAATGCCATAACCCGTATTATGCGTTATATTTACACATTGCCAGAGTACTCTTGCCATGGTACTGGCGTCCACAGGATGCATGCGAAGTGTACAATGAATTAGTCTGATACCGTCCTGTCTTCATCCCTGATACCCCCTTCCCGGGCTGCTTCACTGCCACCCACCCCCTGGCTGTCGCCTGCCACCCCCCCATGCTGCGTCCCTGCCACCCAACCCCCAGGCTACCTCCCTGCCACCTACACCCTGGCTGCCACCTGCCACCAACCCCCCTCGCAGCCTCACTGCCACCCACCCCCTGGCAGCCTCACTGCCACCCACCCCCTAGCAGCCTCACTGCCACCCCACCCACTGACTGCCACCTGCCACCCACCCCTGGCAGCCTCACTGCCACCTGCCACCCACGCCTGGCAGCCTCACTGCCACCTGCCACCCACGCCTGGCAGCCTCACTGCCACCTGCCACCAGTGGTTGTGGGTATCCTCCTGGTGGTCATGTTCCTCCAGGTTCCTGACACACTCCATTGATCTTGCCTCTGACACTAAGCGTCGCCGCCACCGCTGCTTCCGCCGCTGCTGCCGCTTCTGCCACCGTTGTCACCACTACTGCCTCCGTTGTTGCCACTACTGCCACCGTTGTTACCACTGCTGCCACCGTTGTCACCACTACTGCCACCGTTGTCACTACTGCTGCCACCGCTGTCACCACTTCCGCCAGATTCTCGCCACTACTGCCACCAACACCAGTACCACTACTACCGCCACCATCACAAATAACAATAAAAGCTAGCAAACGACAAATAGCTACTACAGGCACACCACCACAACTACCCCGACCATCACCACCCCACCACAACTACCCCGACCATCACCACCACCACCACAACTACCCCGACACACACACACCACAACACCACACACAACTACCCGACATACACCACCACCACCACAACACTACCCGACCATCACCACACCACACAACTACCCCGACCATCACCACCACCACACAAAACTACCCACCATCACCCCCACACACACACAACTACCCCGACCATCACCACCACCACCCACCACAACTACCCCGACCACACCACCACCACACAACTACCCCACCATCACCACTACCACCACAACACCCGACCATCACCACTACCACCACAACTACCACCGACCATCACCACTACCACCACAACTACCCCAACCATCACCACACACACACACAACTACCCCGACCACACCACCACCACCACAACACACCCGACACACCACCACAACCAACCACAACTACTCTACCACACCACACACCACAACTAACCACCACACCACTACCACCACAAACACCCCGACCCATCACCACTACCACCAACACACCACCCACGACACATCACCACACCACACACACACACCTACACACACCACCTCACCACACACACCCCACACCACCACCACCACCCCCACAAACACACACCCCACCACAACCACCCCACACCACTACACACAACCACCCCAACCAACCACTAAACCACCTCACCCCCCCCACACACCACGCACGACGCATATACCCCAAACTAGTGTCTAATCACATGAACCCTAAGACAAAAAAAGAACAACACACACACACACACACAACACAACACACACACACTACCACACACACACACACACAACACACACAACACCTACACACACACACACACACACACACACCTACACACACACACACACACATACACACACACTACACACACACACACCACACACCACACACACACACACCACACACACACACACACACACCACACACACCTACACACACACACACCTACAAAACACACACACACACACCACACACACACACACACACACCACACACACACACACACACACACACACACACACCACACACACACACCTACACACACACACACACACACAGACACACAGTCAGTAAGTGGAATAGTTTGGGAAGCGATGTAGTGGAGGCAGGATCCATACATAGCTTTAAGCAGAGGTATGATAAAGCTCACGGCTCAGGGAGAGTGACCTAGTAGCGATCAGTGAAGAGCGGGGCCAGGAGCTCGGACTCGACCCCCGCAACCTCAACTAGGTGAGTACACACACAGACACACACACCACACACACACACCACACACACACACACACACACACACACACACACACACACACACACACACACACACCACACACACACACACACACACACACACACACACCTACACACACACACACACACACACACACCAGGCGGCCAAGCTGGACTCGACCCTGCAACCACAAAAGTGAGACACACACACCTACACACACACCTACACACACACACACACACACACACACACACCACACACACACACACACACACACACACACACACACACACACACACACACACACACACACACACACACACACACCTACACCTACACACACACACCTACACACACAACACACACACACCTACACACACATACACACACCTACACACACACACACACCTACACACACATACACACACCTACACACACATACACACACCTACACACACACACACACACACACACCCCACACACTCACACACACACACACACACACACACACACACACACACACACCCACACAGATAAGAAGGGAGGCTCAGCGGCAATACGAAAATGGCATAGCAACGAAAGTCAAGACTGACCCGAAGCTGTTGTACAGCCACATCAGGAGGAAAACAACAGTCAAGGACCAGGTAATCAGACTGAGGAAGGGTGATGGGGAATTCACAAGAAACGACCGGGAGGTATGTCAGGAGCTCAACACAAGATTTAAAGAAGTATTTACAGTGGAAACCAGTAGGACTCCAGGAAATCAGAGCAGAGGGGTGCACCAGCAAGTGCTGGATGAGGTACATATAACCAAGGAGGAGGTGAAGCAGCTGCTATGCGAACTTGACACCTCAAAGGCGGTGGGACCAGACAACATCTCTCCGTGGGTCCTTAAAGAGGGAGCAGAGACATTGTGTGTACCATTGACAAAGATCTTCAACACATCATTTGAAACTGGGCAACTCCCCGAGGTATGGAAGATGGCAAATGTAGTCCCAATTTTTAAAAAGGGAGACAGACATGAAGCACTAAACTACAGACCTGTATCACTAACGTGTATAGTATGCAAGGTCATGGAGAAGATCATCAGGAGGAGAGTGGTGGAGCACCTGGAAAAGAAACAAGTGTATAATTGACAACCAGCATGGTTTCAGGGAGGGAAAATCCTGTGTCACAAACCTATTAGAGTTTTATGACAAGGTGACAGAAGTAAGACAAGAGAGAGAGGGGTGGATCGACTGCATTTTTTTGGACTGCAAGAAGGCCTTCGACACAGTTCCTCACAAAAGGTTACTGCAAAAGCTAGAGGATCAGGCACACATAACAGGAAAGGCACTGCAATGGATAAGAGAATACCTTACATGGAGGCAACAACGAGTCATGGTACGTGACGAGGTGTCAAAGTGGGCGTCTGTGACAAGCGGGGTTCCACAGGGGTCAGTCCTTGGACCTGTGCTGTTCTTGGTATATGTGAATGACATAACGGAAGGGATAGACTCAGAAGTGTCCTTGTTTGCGGACGATGTGAAGTTAATGAGAAGAATCAAATCGGATGAGGATCAGGCAGGACTACAAAGAGACCTGGACAGGCTACAAGCCTGGTCCAGCAACTGGCTCCTTGAGTTTAACCCCGCAAATGCAAAGTCATGAAGATTGGGGAATGGCAAAGAAGACCGCAGACACAATATAGTTTAGATGGCCAAAGTCTGCAAACCTCACTCAAGGAAAAAGATCTGGGGGTGAGTATAACACCGAGCATATCTCCTGAGGCGCACATCAATCAGATAACTGCTGCAGCATACGGGCGCCTGGCAAACCTACGGATAGCGTTCCGATACCTCAGTAAGGAGTCGTTCAAGACTCTGTATACCATTTACGTCAGGCCCATACTGGAGTATGCAGCACCAGTTTGGAATCCACACCTAGTCAAGCATGTCAAGAAGTTAGAGAAAGTGCAAAGGTTTGCAACAAGACTAGTCCCACAGCTACGGGGATTGTCCTACGAAGAAAGGTTGAGGGAAATTGGCCTGACGACACTGGAGGCCAGGAGGGTCAGGGGAGACATGATAACGACATACAAAATACTGCGCGGAATAGACAAGGTGGACAAAGACAGGATGTTCCAGAGATAGGTGAGTACACACACCACACACACACCACACACACACACAAAACACACACACACACACACACACACACACACACACACACACACACACACACACACACACACACACCTACAACCACACTACACACACCTACACACACACACACACACACACACACACACACACACACACACACACCACACACACACACACACACACACACCACACACATACACATGCAAAATCATGGAAAAGATTGTCAGGAGAAGAATTGTGGAACATCTAGAAAGGAATGATCTCATCACCAGCAGCCAACATGGTTTCAGAGATGGGAAATCCTGTGTCACAAACCTACTGGAGTTCTATGACATGGTGACAGCAGTAAGACAAGAGAGAGAGGGGTGGGTGGATTGCATTTTCTTGGACTGCAAGAAGGCTTTTGACACAGTACCACACAAGAGATTAGTGCAAAAACTGGAGGACCAAGCAGGGATAACAGGGAAGGCACTGCAATGGATCAGGGAATACTTGTCAGGAAGACAGCAGCGAGTAATGGTACATGGCGAGGTGTCAGAGTGGGCACCTGTGACCAGCGGGGTCCCACAGGGGTCAGTCCTAGGACCAGTGCTGTTTCTGGTATTTATGAACGACATGACGGAAGGAATAAACTCCGAGGTGTCCCTGTTTGCAGATGACGTGAAGTTGATGAGAAGAGTTCATTCGATCGAAGACCAGGCAGAACTACAAAGGGATCTGGACAGGCTGCAGAACTGGTCCAGCAACTGGCTCCTGGAGTTCAATCCCACCAAGTGCAAAGTCATGAGGATTGGGGAAGGGCAAAGAAGACCGCAGACGGAGTACAGTCTAAGGGCCAGAGACTACAAACATCACTCAAGGAAAAAGATCTTGGGGTGAGTATAACACCAGGCACATCTCCTGAAGCGCACATCAACCAAATAACTGCCACAGCATATGGGCGCCTGGCAAACCTCAGAACAGCATTTCCGACATCTTAATAAGGAGTCGTTCAGGACCCTGTACACCGTGTACGTTAGGCCCATATTAGAGTATGCGGCACCAGTTTGGAACCCACACCTAGCCAAGCATGTAAAGAAACTAGAGAAAGTGCAAAGGTTTGCAACAAGACTAGTCCCAGGGTTAAGAGGTATGTCCTATGAGGAGAGGTTAAGGGAAATCAACCTGACGACACTGGAGGACAGGAGAGATAGGGGGGACATGATAACGACTTACAAAATAACTGAGAGGAATTGACAAGGTGGACAAAGACAGATGTTCCAGAGACTGGACACAGCAACACGGGGACACAGTTGGAAGCTGAAGACACAGATGAATCACAGGGATGTTAGGAAGTATTTCTTCAGCCACAGAGTAAGTCAGGAAGTGGAATAGTTTGGGAAGCGATGTAGTGAGGCAGGATCCATACATAGCTTTAAGCAGAGGTACAATAAAGCTCATGGTTCAGGGAGAGTGACCTAGTAGCGACCAGTGAAGAACGGGGCCAGGAGCTTGGACTCGACCCCTGCAACCTCAACTAGGTGAGAACTAGGTGAGTACACACACACACACCTACACACACACACACCAGTTTGGAACCCACACCTAGCCAAGCACGTGAAGAAACTAGAGAAAGTGCAAAGGTTTGCAACAAGACTAGTCCCAGAGCTAAGAGGTATGTCCTACGAGGAGAGGTTATGGGAAATCAACCTGACGACACTGGAGGACAGGAGAGATAGGGGGACATGATAACGACATACAAAATACTGAGAGGAATTGACAAGGTGGACAAAGACAGGATGTTCCAGAGATTGGACACAGTAACACGGGGACACAGTTGGAAGCTGAAGACACAGATGAATCACAGGGATGTTAGGAAGTATTTCTTCAGCCAGAGTAGTCAGTAAGTGGAATAGTTTGGGAAGCGATGTAGTGGAGGCAGGATCCATACATAGCTTTAAGCAGAGGTATGATAAAGCTCACGGCTCAGGGAGAGTGACCTAGTAGCGATCAGTGAAGAGGCGGGGCCAGGAGCTCGGACTCGACCCCCGCAACCTCAACTAGGTGAGTACAACTAGGTGAGTACACACACACACACACACACACACACACACACACACACACACACACACACACACACACACACACACACACACAACACACACACACACACACACACACACACACACACACACCACACACCACACACACACACCACACACCACCACACACACACACACACCACACACACCACACACACACACACACACACACACACACACACACACACACACACACACACACACACACACACACACACACACCACACACAACACACCACACACACACACACACACACACATACACACACACACACACACCACAACACACACACACACACACACACACACACACACACACACACACACACACACACACACACACACACACACACACACACACGCACACACACACAGGCCCATATTGGAGTATGTGGCACCAGTTTGGAACCCACACCTAGCCAAGCACGTAAAGAAACTAGAGAAAGTGCAAAGGTTTGCAACAAGACTAGTCCCAGAGCTAAGAGGTATGTCCTGCGAGGAGAGGTTAAGGGAAATAAACCTGACGACACTGTAGGACAGGAGAGATAGGGGGGACATGATAACGACATACAAAATACTGAGAGGAATTGACAAGGTGGACAAAGACAGGATGTTCCAGAGATGTTACACAGCAACAAGGGGACACAGTTGGAAGTTGAAGACACAGATGAATAACAGGGATGTTAGGAAGTATTTCTTCAGCCACAGAGTAGTCAGGAAGTGGAATAGTTTGGGAAGCGATGTAGTGGAGGCAGGATCCATACATAGCTTTAAGCAGAGGTATGATAAAGCTCACGGTTCAGGGAGAGTGACCTAGTAGCGATCAGTGAAGAGGCGGGGCCAAGAGCTCGGACTCGACCCCTGCAACTTCAACTAGGTGAGTACACACACACACACCACCACCAGCACCACACACACCCCACCACGCACACCCCACCACACCCCACCACACCCCCCCCACCACACACACCCCACCACAACACCCCCACCACACACACCCCCACCACAAACACCCCACCACACACACCCCACCACACACACCCCACCACAAACACCCCACCACACACACCACCACCACACCCACCACACCATCCACCACCACCACCATCACCACCACCAGCACCACCATCACCACCACCACAACTACCCGGAGCACCACCACCACCACCACAACTACCCGGAGCACCACCACCACCACAACTACCCGGAACACCACCACCACCATCATCATTTTAGAAATTTGCCAAATTAAGTGGGGGTGGGAGGCTGGTACCTAGTTCTCCACCTCCACAAAATGCTGACTCTCCTTCCTCGTAGCTGTAAAATTTATTACGAAGGTTCCCAGATTTTTCTTGTAAAAGTTAGTTAAATTTCTGTTCGACTTCATTAAATTTCTCTCATGGGTCACAACCCCTTTTCTCCAAAAGCAGACGAATCATACTCTCCTTCTCCCCTCTCTCTCTCTCCTCTCTCTCTCTCTCTCTCCTCTCTTCTCTCTCTCCCCTCTCTCTCTCTTCTCTCTCTCTCTCTCTCTCTCTCTCTCTCTCTGGCATTTTGTTTTTGTTGGATATTGTGTGCCTGAAATTTTATGTTTGTATTTGGTAGTGTGATATGTGCTAGGTATTATGTGTTTTGTGCCTGGTATATATGTGTTTTGTGCCTGGTATTGTGTGTTTTGTGCCTGGTAATATGTGTTTTGTGCCTGGTATTGTGTGTTGTGCCTGGTATTGTGTGTTTTGTGCCTGCTCTATGTATTTTGTGCCTGGTAATAATGTGTTTTGTGCCTGGTATTGTGTTTTGTGCCTGGTATTGTGTGTTTTGTGCCTGGTATTGTGTGTTTTTGTGCCTGGTAAATTGTTTTGTGTGCCTGGTATTGTGTGTTTTGTGCCCGGTATTGTGTGTTTGTGCCTGGTATTATGTGTTTTGTGCTGGTATTATGTTTTTGGTATTATAGTTGGTATTATGTGTTTGGTATTATATTTTGGTGTTTTGTGTTTGGTATTTTGTGGTAATATGTTTAGTATTATATTTTGGCATTATGCAGAACAACCACTTTCGTGCTTTCTCACATTATCAAGGACCTGGTACCTAGTTCTCCACCTCTCGCAGGTCCTTGATAATGTGAGGAATCACGAAACCGCTTGGAAGTTCACTATTATTTTCACAGTGGTTGTTCTGTATATTGTTATATCACCTGATTACTGTGATCTTATTGTATCATTTGGCATTATGTTTGGTATTATGTGTTTGTTATTGTGTGGTTGGTATTATGGTAATTATGCTCAGTTAAGGGATGCGTGAGACTGAAGGAATGAGAGATAATGGCGTGCGTGTGTGAGGTGGATGAGGAAGGGGGGAGGAGGAGGAGGAGAGGGGGAGCGTGTTCGTGTGAGGGGAAGGGAAGGAGGGGGAAGTTGATGGTTCTGGAGATTGATTGCGCTTCCCCCCTCCCCCTTCCCCCCAAGGTATTGATGTCTGGGAACCACCGCAACGAGCAGAAGAAGGAAGAGGAAGAGGAGGAGAAAGAAAAGGAAGAGAAGTAGGAGGAAGAGAGTAGAGGAGAATAATAGGAAGAGGAGAAGAAAGAAGTGGAAGAGGAGGAGTAGGAGAAAAAAGAGAAAAAAAGAGGATGAGGTGGAGAGAAAGTAATAGAAGCAGAGAGAAGGAGAAGGCTTAAGAAGAGGATTAGGAAGGTAAGCAGGAGGAAGAGAAGGGGAAGGAGGAGGAAGGGGAAAGGGAGATAGATGAAAGAGAGAGATTATTATAGCTGAAGGGGAAATTAGGGGTTGAAGAGGTTGGTGAAATAGGAACATGAGCAGGTTGAGAATGAGAGAAGAAAGGAAGATGAGAAAGCATAGAGAAATAAGAAGGTAGAAGATATAGAAGAGGAAGAAAGGAAAAAAATGCATCTCTTATCTAAAGGTAGAGTTAGAGAGGCAGCAGAAGCAGAAGAGATGAAAGAGTGAAGCAGGAAAGTCACTAACCCCTGTCCCCCCGTGGCCGGGTCCCAGACCAGGACTCCTGGTTGATGGTCTGATCGACCACACTGTTGGTGCCAGCAGCCCTCAGTTCAGCGCATGCACCACAGCCCGGCTGATCAGGAACTGACTTGAAGAACTTCTCAAGTTTCCTCTTGAAGACAGTCATCTGTCTGCTAGTAATTATTATTATTATTATTATTATTATTATTATTATTATTATTATTATTATTATTATTATTATTATATGTTGTTGGCGTTATTATTATATTAATAGATTTATATTACTGTTTTATTATTATCAACATTATTATTATTTTATTATTATTATTCGTGAGGAAACGCTTAACCCGTAAGGGGTCACAACACAATATTTCTCAGACAACATTCAGATGGCGTGCAGCTGAGATGTTGGGTATTGATCGTGCAAGATTTGTAGTGTATTGGTCGAGTTGAGCTACATGGGGGTCGAGCCCTGGCTCCCGCTCCCTTCCTCATGCCCTTCATTAGAGAGGATTTAGGCTTGCGTGCGTGCGTGCATGCGTGCGTGTTGGTGTGCACGTGCGTGTAGGGTAACAATTAAGGCCCCTCAGCCTTCATTAATTTCCCCGGCTTGATTGTCTACTGGTGTCCAGGAAGTTGTCCTCCTGAGGGAGACTGCTGTACACCTGCTGCTGCTGTTGGTCTCTAGTGCTGTTGCTCCTGCTTCTGCTGTTGGTCTGTAGTGCTGCTGCTGTGTCTGGTGCTGCTAATGGTGGTGGTGCTGTTGCTACTTTTGTTGGTGCTACATTTGGTGGTGGTGCTGCTGATGTTGCTCCTGCCGCTGATACTGCTGTTGGTACTACCTCTAGTGCCGCTGTTGCTGCTACTGCTATTGGTTCTGCTTCTGGCATTGCTGCTGTCAGTCCTGCCGCTGCTACTGCTGTTGTTGCTGCCTCTGGTGCTGCTGCTGTTGTTTTTCCATCACATCACTGCTCTTACTGTCTTCCTGGGACATCTCTTGCAGTTATTGACACCTTCCTGTTACCACCGTTTCGGAAGGAAGAAACAAAAAGCAAACCTTTACTACGTCTCTCTCTCTCTCTCTCTCTCTCTCAAGATAACTCTACCAGGTCAATAAATAAAGATTGATCTGCAAAAAGTGTATATGTCATACCTTTCTTGATAGATATTTGGTGAGCATCGTTGTCCCCTCCTCGATTGTCTTCAGTGGGCTGTTCAGGGAATGACAAGGCACATCACAAGGGCACTCCCTGGTCAGGGAAGCACCTGGCCAGGCACTGAAGGTGCAGGAGATCGCACGGTGGTGGGATGTTTGTGGGGGATGTCGTAGGTAAAGGCATTTCGTGAGAAGATATATGAACAGTGTGCTGTTACACTTTTGTGTATGATAGTTACCTATAAAGAATACAAACTGGATATATTTCCCCTGTCAAATTACATCACACAGGATGAGTTTCCTTGTTAGATTACGTCACACAGGATGGGTTTCCCGCTTAGATTACGTCACACAGTATGGGTTTCCCGCTTAGATTACATCACACAGGATGGGTTTCCCGCTTAGATTACATCACACAGGATGGGTTTCCCTGTTAGATTACGTCAGACAGTATGGGTTTCCCTGTTAGATTACGTCACACAGGATGGGTTTCCTTGTTAGATTACATCACACAGGATGGGTTTCCCTGTTAGATTACATCACACAGGATGGGTTTCCCGCTTAGATTACATCACACAGGATGGGTTTCCCTCTTAGATTACGTCACACAGGATGGGTTTCCCTCTTAGATTGTCACACAGGATGGGTTTTCCTCTTAGATTACATCACACAGGATGGGTTTCCCGCTTAGATTACATCACACAGGATGGGTTTTCCTCTTAGATTACATCACACAGGATGGGTTTCCCTGATATATATCACACAGAATGGGTTTCACTTTAATATTACATCACATTGATGGTTTCCCTTTCGTATTCCATCACACAGGATGAGTATCACACAGGATGGGTTTCCCTGTCATATTCCATAATATAGATGGGTTTCCCTGTCATGTTCCATAATATAGATGGGTTTCCCT
Source organism: Cherax quadricarinatus (assembly GCF_026875155.1). Classification (NCBI taxonomy): domain Eukaryota; kingdom Metazoa; phylum Arthropoda; class Malacostraca; order Decapoda; family Parastacidae; genus Cherax; species Cherax quadricarinatus. The sequence goes on from NC_069490.1 coordinate 14,337,386, forward strand.
GTCATATTCCATAATATAGATGGGTTTCCCTGTCATATTCAATAATATAGATGGGTTTCCCTGTCATATTCAATAATATAGATGGGTTTCCCTGTCATATTCCATAATATAGATGGGTTTCCCTCTCATATTCAATAATATAGATGGGTTTCCCTGTCATATTCAATAATATAGATGGCTTTCCCTGTCATATTCAATAATATAGATGGGTTTCCCTGTCATGTTCAATAATATAGATGGGTTTCCCTGTCATATTCAATAATATAGATGGGTTTCCCTGTCATATTCCATAATATAGATGGGTTTCCCTGTCATATGCCATAATATAGATGGGTTTCCCTGTCATATTCCATCACATGAGAAACTTTGCATAACAAGCCTTTATTGCGGCTACGTTTCGCTCAAACAGCGAAATGTCACCAAGGAGGAGAGGTTACCATGGAGGAGAGGTTACCATGGAGGAGAGGTTACAATGGAGGAGAGGTTACCATGGAGGAGAGGTTACAATGGAGGAAGGTATACCATGGAGGAGAGGTTACAATGGAGGAGAGGTTACCATGGAGGAGAGGTTACCATGGAGGAGAGGTTACCATGGAGGAGAGGTTACCATGGAGGAGAGGTTACAATGGAGGAGAGGTTACAATGGAGGAGAGGTTACCATGGAGGGGTCAACACAGTAGATAATATAAGTGTTGTATGACACAGGTCACTTGTGGTCGTGATTTTCAATACTGATCACTATTATCCTATAATATAACATGAAGAATTAGGCACATGTGCAACATTGGGTATCTTTATTGTAGACGTTTCGCCATCCAGTGACTTTATCAGTACGAATTCAAGGACATAATGTGAAGATGAGGTAATCAGTCGGTATTGTATGCCATATATGTACATAATATAAGTGTTGTATGACACAGGTCACTTGTGGTCGTGATTTTCAATATTGACTACTATTATCCCATTATAAGTAATATTGATGAATGTCATTCACGTCAGCGAGGGCTGCGTAATTTACTGCTGTTTTTCACTTTTTTTTCATAATAATAATCCATAATTCACTTGTTTATTGTTATGCATGCCCTGTGGCCAATTTATTTTTCATAATAAAAGTGTGTTTATTATTTATTTGAGCTGGTACACGGGGCAGAATTTTACTGTTTTTATTTCAGGCGATAAATCTTGATTATATATGTGTTTCTACTCAGTGTGTCGTCAGTGCTGTGATTTATATGTATCTTATAGTGAAATGTGTAGGAATAACACATTACACAGCTCTGAAACGTTGCTAGCCACTGGTGTAGTGAGGAGGAACCACGGGCATACCAGTGGTGGGCAGCAGTGAGGAAGAACCACTGGTGTACCAGTGGTAGGCAGCACTGAGGAAGAGCCACTGGTGTACCAGTGGTAGGCAGCACTGAGGAAGAACCACTGGTGTACCAGTGGTAGGCAGCACTGAGGAAGAACCACTGGTGTACCAGTGGTAGGCAGCACTGAGGAAGAACCACTGGTGTACCAGTGGTAGGCAGCACTGAGGAAGAGCCACTGGTGTACCAGTGGTAGGCAGCACTGAGGAAGAACCACTGGTGTACCAGTGGTAGGCAGCACTGAGGAAGAACCACTGGTGTACCAGTGGTGGGTAGCAGTGATTAATTAAGAACCACTGGTGTAGTAGTGGTGATAATTTTAATGACTGATGATAATGAGTTTGACGATAATGGCGATCATGACGATGAGGATGATAGTAATGATCGTGTCAGTGAGTATGACATTATTGTTCATTATAATAATATGATAATCATAATGTTTATCATAATTTTTATATTTCCTTCATTTCTTGTCATTTTTCTTTCTTATCCGTGCTTCCTTCTTTCTCTGTTGGTTTCTTTGTCAGTGGGTTTGACACACTGCAGCATGTAGAACTATTTGAAGTGTTTTAGTCAGTCCATAACTCGAAATAGCAAAATGACACTGCGTGGTAGAAAGATACAACACAAACGTATGCAAAAGTTTCTTTTTTTTTTTCAAACATAATTACAGCAGAATGGAATATACTTCCTCCTGTTGTGATCGTGAAGACAGTCATTCGAGAACCAGCTGGATTCCTTTCATTAATTTTCTCTCAACGTTGCGAGCATTCCCTTCTTTCATTCACTCTTCCAGCTTCCTTCCTTCCATCTTCTATTCCATCAGTTTCTTGCATCCCTCCGTGCACCATTCTGCGCCTTCTTCCTTTCTTATCTTCCTTCTTTCCTTCGCTCCTTCCATCGTTGAAGGAGCCCTTGAGGGGTCTTCCATGTTCAGATATTTTACAGCACTCACTTGGGAACATAAATCTAGATGTCTGAATGTCGTCTGTGTTTGTTCATGTTCATTTGTCTTGTTCTTGTTTTTTTAAGGGAATGTTACTAAGAGAGAGAGACAGACAGACAGACAGACAGAAATATTTACACCTACTATCTTCCCATCCGTCCACCACCCACCTATTCCAAACAATTACCCATATTTACCACTCATCCCCCCTCCTCTCTCAAACACCTTCTGTCTCCTTCCTACACACACACACACACACACACACACACACACACACACACACACACACACACACACACACACACACACAGCGTTCCGATACCTCAGTAAGGAATCGTTCAAGACTGTACACCGTGTACGTCAGGCCCATACACACACACATAGCGTTCCGATACCTCAGTAAGGAATCGTTCAAGACTGTACACCGTGTACGTCAGGCCTATACTGGAGTATGCAGCACCAGTTTGAAAGTGCAAAGGTTTGCAACAAGACTTAGTTCCAGAGCTAAGGGGAATGTCCTACGAAGAAAGGTTAAAGGAAATCGGCCTGACGACACTGGAGGACAGGACGGTTAGGGGAGACATGATAACGACATACAAAATACTGCGAAGGAACCATGCATAGTTTTAAGACGAGGTATGATAAAGCTCATGGAGCAGGGCGAGGAGGACCTATTAGCGATCAGTAAGAGGCTCGGCCAGGAGCTATGTCTCGACCCCTGCAACCACAAATAGATGAGTACATCGACCATCCCCCCACCCATCAGCCGCCTACACCACCCACCAATAGTTTTTCCATTATCCACCTACCCACCCACACCATCCAAATCCACGTATTTGCTCACACCTACCCACAGCGAACACCCACATGTTCCATTTCCAACCCACCCAACTCCACCACTTTTTCTCCACTCACCAACACCCAAGACTTCCCCCCTCCCCTCTCCAACACATACACACACACACACACACACACACACACACACACACACACACACCACACACACACACACACACACACACACAACACACATACACATACACACACACACCCCATACACACACACACACACACACCACACACACACACACACACACACACACACACACACACACACACACACACACACACACACGTTGCTCAGCACTACGCTTGGAAGAGTGCAGAAGTAAGCTCATTGATTTTCTGTTATATTCTGTCAAGCTGCCGGAACTGTCAGGAGGTCTGATCACTTCCCCTCTGGGGATTACTGGGGAGGCTCCATAGGGGAAGCAGGGGGAGAGGCAGGGGGGATCGCTGCGAAAGGGGCGGGGAGACTGTAGGAGGCTGGTGATTGTGATGGGGTGGAAGGGTGGTAGTGATTGTAATGTTGATGGTGGTGACAGTGGTATAGGGGAGTGGTGGTGGTTTTAGTGTTGTTTGTAATGGTGATGCTGTTAATCATGGATGTGATACTGGTGCTAGTGGCGGCGATGTTGGTGATGGTAGTGGCGATGGTGGTGGCGGTAGTGGCGATGGTGTTGGGGAAGGGAGGAATCGCCACAGACACTTGGAGTGTACTTAATTACTGAGAGTAACTGTAACGTTAAAGAAACAACTAGTGTGTGTGGTGTGTGTGTTGTGTGTGTGTGTGTGTGTTGCGTGGCGTGTGTGTGTGTGTGTGTGTGTGTGTGTGTGTGTGTGTGTGGCGCGTGTGCGTGCGTGCGTGCGTGCGTGCGTGCGTGCGTGCGTGCGCCCGTGCTCGTGCATGTGTGAGTATGTGTGTGTGTGTGTCTGTGATATTTACTTAAATTTATCAGATTCATAAGAGACAAGTGACATTTCATAGTTTTTTTTTTCTCGCCAATTATCTTTGAAGTTTTTATTTTTCAATTCTAAGAAGAAACATATTCAGTAGAGACTCAATGGTATAGAATAACGAGAGGTTGATAAATAAAACACATGTGCAAATCTTAGGTATCTTTATTGCCAGAGTGTTTCACTTGCACAATATCCTTTTTCACTTTTAGTAGGAGGGGAATCAGTCCCTCAGGCTTGAGGGACTGAAGAAAACAAATGCTTAATGTAGGAGAAACTTTTAGAGAGGGTGTGGTAGGTAAGTTTGGGGTGCCAGGTGTAAATGATAATGGGAGTTCTTTGATTGAACTTTGTATAGAAAGGGGTTTAGTTATAGGTAATACATATTTTAAGAAAAAGAGGATAAATAAGTATACAAGATATGATGTAGGGCGAAATGACAGTAGTTTGTTGGATTATGTATTGGTAGATAAAAGACTGTTGAGTAGACTTCAGGATGTACATGTTTATAGAGGGGCCACAGATATATCAGATCACTTTCTAGTTGTAGCTACACTGAGAGTAAAAGGTAGATGGGATACAAGGAGAATAGAAGCATCAGGGAAGAGAGAGGTGAAGGTTTATAAACTAAACGAGGAGGCAGTTAGGGTAAGATATAAACAGCTATTGGAGGATAGATGGGCTAATGAGAGCATAGGCAAGGGGGTCGAAGAGGTATGGGGTAGGTTTAAAAATGTAGTGTTAGAGTGTTCAGCAGAAGTTTGTGGTTACAGGAAAGGGGGTGCGGGAGGGAAGAGGAGCGATTGGTGGAATGATGATGTAAAGAGAGTAGTAAGGGGAAAAAAGTTAGCATATGAGAAGTTTTTACAAAGTAGAAGTGATGCAAGGAGGGAAGAGTATATGGAGAAAAAGAGAGAGGTTAAGAGAGTGGTGAAGCAATGTAAAAAGAGAGCAAATGAGAGAGTGGTGAGATGTTATCAACAAATTTTGTTGAAAATAAGAAAAAGTTTTGGAGTGAGATTAACAAGTTAAGAAAGCCTAGAGAACAAATGGATTTGTCAGTTAAAAATAGGAGAGGAGAGTTATTAAATGGAGAGTTAGAGGTATTGGGAAGATGGAGGGAATGTTTTGAGGAATTGTTAAATGTTGATGAAGATAGGGAAGCTGTGATTTCGTGTATAGGGCAAGGAGGAATAACATCTTGTAGGAGTGAGGAAGAGCCAGTTGTGAGTGTGGGGAAATTCGTGAGGCAGTAGGTAAAATGAAAGGGGGTAAGGCAGCCGGGATTGATGGATAAAGATAGAAATGTTAAAAGCAGGTGGGGATATAGTTTTGGAGTGGTTGGTGCAATTATTTAATAAATGTATGGAAGAGGGTAAGGTACCTAGGGATTGGCAGAGAGCATGCATAGTTCCTTTTATAAAGGCAAAGGGGATAAAAAGAGTGCAAAAATATAGGGGGATAAGTCTGCTGAGTATACCTGGTAAAGTGTATGGTAGAGTTATTATTGAAAGAATTAAGAGTAAGACGGAGAATAGGATAGCAGATGAAACAAGGAGGCTTTAGGAAAGGTAGGGGTGTGTGGACCAGGTGTTTACAGTGAAACATATAAGTGAACATATTTAGATAAGGCTAAGAGGTCTTTGTGGCATTTATGGATTTGGAAAAGGCGTATGACAGGGTGGATAGGGGGGCAATGTGGCAGATGTTGCAAGTGTATGGTGTAGGAGGTAGGTTACTGAAAGCAGTGAAGAGTTTTTATGAGGATAGTGAGGCTCAAGTTAGAGTATGTAGGAAAGAGGGAAATTATTTCCCAGTAAAAAGTAGGCCTTAGACAAGGATGTGTGATGTCACCGTGGTTGTTTAATATATTTATAGATGGGGTTGTAAGAGAAGTAAATGCGAGGGTCTTGACAAGAGGCGTGGAGTTAAAAGATAAAGAATCACACACAAAGTGGGAGTTGTCACAGCTGCTCTTTGCTGATGACACTGTGCTCTTGGGAGATTCTGAAGAGAATTGCAGAGATTGGTGGATGAATTTGGTAGGGTGTGCAAAAGAAGAAAATTAAAGGTGAATACAGGAAAGAGTTAGGTGATGAAAGATTGAATATCAGATTGGAGGGAGAGAGTATGGAGGAGGTGAATATATTCAGATATTTGGGAGTGGACGTGTCAGCGGATGGGTCTATGAAAGATGAGGTGAATCATAGAAATTGACGAGGGAAAAAGAGTGAGTGGTGCACTTAGGAGTCTGTGGAGACAAAGAACTTTGTCCTTGGAGGCAAAAGAGGGGGAAAGTATGAGAGTATAGTTTTACCAACGCTCTTATATGGGTGTGAAGCATGGGTGATGAATGTTGCAGCGAGGAGAAGGCTGGAGGCAGTGGAGATGTCATGTCTGAGGGCAATGTGTGGTGTGAATATAATGCAGAGAATTCGTAGTTTGGAAGTTAGGAGAGGGGCGGGATTACCAAAACTGTTGTCCAGAGGGCTGAGGAAGGGTTGTTGAGGTGGTTCGGACATGTAGAGAGAATGGAGCGAAACAGAATGACTTCAAGAGTGTATCAGTCTGTAGTGGAAGGAAGGCGGGTAGGGGTCGGCCTAGGAAAGGTTGGAGGGAGAGGGGGTAAAGGAGGTTTTGTGTGCGAGGGGGTTGGACTTCCAGCAGGTATGCATGAGCGTGTTTGATAGGAGTGAATGGAGACAAATGGTTTTAATACTTGACGTGCTGTTGGAGTGTGAGCAAAGTAACATTTATGAAGGGGTTCAGGGAAACCGGCAGGCCGGACTTTAGTCCTGGAGATGGAAGTACAGTGCCTGCACTCTGAAGGAGGGGTGTTAATGTTGCAGTTTAAAAACTGTAGTGTAAAGCACCCTTCTGGCAAGACAGTGATGGAGTGAATGATGGTGAAAGTTTTCTTTTTCGGGCCACCCTGCCTTGGTGGGAATCGGCCAGTGTGATAATAAAAAATATATATATATATATATATATATATATATATATATATATATATATATATAATATATAATATATATAAAAATATATATATATATATAATATATATATTCATAGTTCCTTGATAATGTGAGTAGTCACGAAAGCGCTTGGAATTTCTCTATTCTTTCAGAGTGGTTGTTTTGCATATTCTGAAATCACCTGTTTACTGTGATCTTTTGCATATATATAAAATATAATATATATATATATATATATATATATATATATATATATATATATATATATATATATATATATATATATATATATATAATAATATATATATATATTACTTTAAAATTCTTAAGTAGGGAAGGTATATCAAGAAGATTTTCATGGTAAGGGAGAACCAACATATTTTTAATTGAATAAGATCGTTTGTCCTTTTTTTTGATTACAAAAAATATTTCTAGCCATTTTGAGAGATTTATCAATTAACATGTTTTGGGTATTTTAGATTATTTACTATTTCATAAATCTTCAAGATTTCTTCATATATGAACTAAATACGCAAAGCTCTCAAAAACATTGATGAGAATACAGAAAGGTTAACTCTATCATGATGTGAAGAATAATAGTGAATATAAAAACTTTCTTGATGTTCCTTCTCTACTTAAGAATTTTAATATCAAAGTTATATTTAAAAATTTTTGATACAGTAAAAAACTTTTGATTAAAAATTTCCCCCAAAATACTGACGACTGTCTACAAGATTCCTTGTAAAAAATGTGATAAAATGTATTACGGTCAAATTGGGAAAAGTCTTCAGCTAAGATTACAGTAACATAAATATAGCATTAGAATTAGACAAGAGTCTAATGCTCTCTTTATTCATGAAATATTTTAACAATCCAATTGATTTTAAAAAGGCCGAGAAAGTTGCATCAAGCAGGTCCATGGTTGAGAGAAATATAATAAATCAAGCTTTATAAAAAAATATTTTGAAGTTAAATTGAATATTAGTTTAGGATTATATAAATTAGATTTATTTATAACTAATAAAATTTTGAAGAATTTAAGATATGTTCAACATTAAAATCATTTTAACAGGTTCTTGACCATCTCACCTGCATCATCATAAAAGGACGGGTGAGGTGTTGTATGTTGACCGTGAGGTATAATCTCGCCCTAATATTCCTTCTGCTGATACTATATTTTATAATTCCTGTGGGAAATCACAAAAGCGCTTGGAAGTTCACTATTTTTTCACAGTGGTTTTTCTGTATATTGTGATATGACCTGTTTACTTTGAGCTTATTGTGTGTGTGTGTGTGTTTATATATATAATATATATATATATATATATATATATATATATATATATAAATATATATATAAATATATTATATATGCAATAAGATCACAGTAAACAGGTGATTTCAGAATATGCAAAACAGCCACTGTGAAAGAATATAGAAATTCCAAGAGCTTTCGTGACTACTCACATACATGTAAGGTAAAGATGGATTAGTGGAAGTAAATTGTTTGACTAATTCTTCTTTGCCTTTCAGTAGAAGTTTTATTGTTTTATTGAAATTGCTGTTAACGGTTTCTAGGGGATTTTTTCTAAGTTTAGAATAGGTTTCAGTATCTAAGAGATTATTAATTTTTTCTTGGTAATCATTTTCTTTCATAATTACTATTGCATTTATTTTGTCTGCTTTAGTAAGGCGCAAATTTTTATTGTTATTAAATGTATCATAAGACTTAAAGAATCTTTGAGGGTAGGAACTGGCAATTTACCATTGCCAGTTTCTACTATCATTAAACTTATTAAACTTTGCATTGTTGATGCAAAATTTGTATTTAATGATAAGTTTTACACTCAGAAGTTTGGTATGCAATGGGAAATCCTCTTTCACCTGTTCTTAGTAACCTATACATGGAATTTTTTGAAACAAGGTTGCTTAACACAATCCTCCCTAATAGAGCTAGATGGTTCAGATATGTTGATGATATTTTGTGTCTTATGCCCAAAAATGTAGATATACACCATTTCCTTGGCAAATTAAATAGCTTAGCCCATTCTATAAATTTGACTGTTGAATTTGAAGAAAACAACTCATTGCCTTTTCTAGATGTTTTAATTATTAAGGGTAATAATGAATTCAAATTTAAAATTTACAGAAAACCTACAAATAACTGTTCCTATGTCCACTATTATTCTTCCCATCAAGATAGAGTTAAACTGTCTATTTTCTCATCAATGTTTTTGAGAACTTTACGAATTTGTAGTCCTGAGTTCATAGATGAGGAAATATCCAAAATTTATGACATAGGTAATGATTTGAAATACCCAAGAAATGTAATTGATAAATCTTTTAAAGTTGCTAGAAATACTTTTTACAATCCAAAAAGGGACAACCAGCCTTATTCATCTAAAAATATGTTAGTTCTCCCTTACCATGAAAACTTGGTTGATATGCCTTCTCTTCTTAAGACTTTTAATATTAAAGTTGTATTAAAAAATCTTGATACAGTAAAAAAACTTTTGATAAAGAATTCCCCCCAAAATGCTGATGGATGTGTCTATAAGATTCCTTGTAAAATTTGCGATAAAGTTTATTATGGTCAAATTGGTAAAAATCTCGAACTAAGATTAAAACAACATAAATATAGCATTAGAACTGGACAAGATTCCATTGCTCTATTTATTCATGTAAGAGATTTTAACCATCCAATTGATTTTCAAAAAGTTGAGAAAGTAGTATCAAGCAAGTCCATGGTCGACAGGAATATAATTGAATCTTGTTTCATAAAAAAGAAGTTTTGACAATAATATGAATATTCCTTTGGTTATAATAAATTAGACCCATTTATAATTAATAGAATTTGGGAAGAATTTAATAATACATTGGACAAATAATGATTTTTTTAATTTCTTATTTCTTGGGTAGAATAGTTTGTTGGTGGGTTGTGTGAAGGACCTGTCTAGTTCGGCCGGCGGGCCTGCTGTCTCACGTCAGGTGTTTCTTTGTTGTGGTATTTGATAGTGAGGTGTGGGTTACCCTTTATATTCCTTCCTTTATGCTTTACTTTCATTGTTCCTTGATAATGTGAGTAGTCACGAAAGCGCTTCGAATTTCTCTATTCTTTCACAGTGGTTGTTTTTTGCATAATAAATATATATATATATAATATATATATATATATATATATATAATATATATATATATATATATAATATATATATGCACACACATGCATACATACTATAAAGCTCACGCAACAGGGAGAGAGTAGACCTAGTAGCGACCAGCGAGGAGGCGGACCAGGAGCTGTGGATCGACCCCTGCAACCACAAATAGGTGAACACACACACACACAGTGACAGTGACAGACCAGTGTCACTGACATGTATAGTATGCAAAATCATGAAGAAGATTATCAGGAGAAGAGTGGTGGAACACCTAGAAAGGAACGATCTCATCAACAGTAGCCAACATGGTTTCAGGGACGGGAAATCCTGTTTCACAAACCTACTGGAGTTCTATAACATGGTGACAGCAGTAAGACAAGAGAGAGAGGGGTGGGTGGATTGCATATTCTTGGAATGCAAGAAGGCGTTTGACACAGTTCCACACACGAGATTAGTGCAAAAACTGGAGGCCAGCAGCAGCAACAGCCTGGTTGATCAGGCTCTGATCCACCAGGAGGCCTGGTCACAGACCGGGCCGCGAGGGCGTTGACCCCTGGAACTCCCTCCAGGTAAACTCCAGATAAAGCAAGCAGGGATAACAGGGAAGGCACTACAATGGATCAGGGAATACTTGTCAGGAAGACAACAGCGAGTCATGGTACGTGGTGAGGTGTCAGAGTGGGCACCTGTGACCAGCGGGGTCCCACAGAGGTCAGTTCTAGGACCAGTGCTGTTTCTGGTATTTGTGAACGACATGACGGAAGGAATAGACTCCGAGGTGTCCCTGTTTGCAGATGACGTGAAGTTGATGAGAAGAATTCACTCGATCGAGAACCAGGCAGAACTACAAAGGGATCTTTACAGGCTGCAGACCTGGTCCAGCAATTGGCTCCTGGAGTTCAATCCCACCAAGTGCAAAGTCATGAAGATTGGGGAAGGGCAAAGAAGACCACAGACGGAGTACAGTTTAGGGGGAAAAGATCGTGGAGTGAGTATAACATCAGGCACATCTCCTGAAGCGCACATCAACCAAATAACGGCTGCAGCATATGGGCGCCTAGCAAACCTCAGAACAGCATTCCGACATCTTAATAAGGAATCGTTCAGGACCCTGTACACCGTGTACGTTAGGCCCATATTGGAGTATGCGGCACCAGTTTGGAACCCACACCTAGCCAAGCACGTAAAGAAACTAGAGAAAGTGCAAAGGTTTTCAACAAGACTAGTCCCAGAGCTAAGAGGTAGTCCTACGAGGAGAGTTTAAGAGAAATCAACCCCGACGACACTGGAGGACAGGAGAGATAGGGGGGACATGATAACGACATACAAAATACTGAGAGGAATTGACAAGGTGGACAAAGACAGGATTTTTCCAGAGATTGGACACAGTAACAAGGGGACACAGTTGGAAGCTGAAGACACAGATGAATCACAGGGATGTTAGGAAGTATTTCTTCAGCCACAGAGTAGTCAGGAAGTGGAATACTTTGGGAAGCGATGTAGTGGAGGCAGGATCCATACATAGCTTTAAGCAGAGGTATGATAAAGCTCACGGTTCAGGGAGAGTGACCTAGTAGCGACCAGTGAAGAGGCGGGGCCAGGAGCTCGGACTCGACCCCTGCAACCTCAACTAGGTGAGTACACACACACACACACACACACACACAACACACACACACACACACACACACACACACACACACACACACACGCACGCACGCACGTACGCACGCACGCACGTACGCACGCACGCACGCGCATGAAAAATTTATCAGAAAATGTTGTATATTATGCTGTACATTTTGTATAAATGTACCGGCGCAGGTATTTACATTTTTAATTAGCTCACTTTTACCTTAAATTTAATTATGGGTTTGTGATATTACTTTGTGAAGGGATAGTTATAATGCTTTGTGTAGCGCTGTGTAAATGAGTTTGTACCCATTGTGTGTTACTGCTCCTTCTCTATGATACAGAATTATAGAATTATTACTCTTTCAAGATATATATATATAAAATATATATATATATATATATATATATATATATATATATATATTTTATATATATATATTATATATATATATATATATATTATAACTAGAAACTGTGATATTAAATTAGTAAGTAGACAAGAAAAGTGCACACGAGAACTTAAAAGTGAAGGAAGTCCAGCAGTAAGACAGTGATCTATGGTTGGAGAAGCAGTGGTGTAGGTCAGTGACTTGTCAGTGACTCATCCCTCAGGCTGCTGTACTTGTCACAGCTCCTACCAGACCAGTCACTGCACCCAGCCTTTTCAAATGTGATATTTACTTGAATTTATCAGATTCATAAAAGACAAGTGACATTTCATAGAATTTACGAATTCTTTAAATTTACTTTTTTCTTTTTTTTTTGCTGGCCAGTTATCTTCGTAGTTTTTATTTTTCAAATATAAGAAGAAACATATTCAGT
>NC_069490.1:14355088-14367588 GCF_026875155.1 Cherax quadricarinatus
CCTCAACCTCACCACTACACCTATTTCAACCTCACCGCTACACCTACCTCAACCTCATTACACCTACCTCAACCTCACCGCTACACCTACTTCAACCTCACCACTACCCACTTCAATCCACCTCCACGCCTAATACTTCTTACCACCACTTCCACACTCGTTTCAACCCACCACACCCACCATAACCCACCACACCATAACCCACCACACTCATCACAACCCACCACACTCCAATAACCCACCACACCCACCATAACCCACCATTCACGTAACCCACCACACTCACCATAACCCACAACACCTACCATAACCCACCACACTCACTACAACCCACCACACTCACCATAACCCACTACACCCACCATAACCTACCACACTGACCGTAATCCACCACACTCACCACAACCCACCACACTCACCATAACCCACCACACTCACCATAACCCACCACACTCACCATAACCCACCACACTCACCACAACCCACCACACTCACTATAACCCACCACACCCACCATAACCCACCACACTCAGCGTAAACCCACCACACTCACCATAACCCACCACACCCACCATAACCCACCACACTCACCACAACCCACCACACTTACCATAACCCACTACACCTACCATAACCCACCACACTCACCATAACCCACCACACTGACCATAATCCACCACTCACCATAACCCACTACACCTACCATAACCCACCACACTCACCATAACCCACTACACCTACCATAATCCACCACACTCACCATAACCTACCACACTCACCATAACCCACCACACACACCATAACCCACCACACTCACCATAACCCACCACACTCACCATAACCCATCACACTCGCCCATAACCCACCACACTCACCACAACCCACCACACTCACCATAACCCACCACACTCACCATAACCCACTACACCTACCATAACCCACCACACTCACCACAACCCACCACACTCACCATAACCCATTACACCTACCATAACCCACCACACTCACCATAACCCACCACACTCACAATAACCCACCACACTCACCATAACCCACCACACTCACAATAACCCACCACACTCACCATAACCCACCACACTCACAATAACCCACCACACTCACAATAACCCACCACACTTACCATAACCCACTACACCTACCATAACCCACCACACTCACCATAACCCACCACACTCACCATAACCCACCACACTCACCATAACCCACCACACTCACCATAACCCACCACACTCACAATAACCCACCACACTCACCATAACCCACCACACTAACAACCCACCACACTCTCTTCACGTTAGTAGGTTCAGTAGTGAAACATGAGGGAGGAAAGCCGTAGATTCGTACATTGGATTAAGAGGTAAACTAGGAGAGGAGGAGGAGGTAAACTAGGAGAGGAGGAGGAGGTAAACTAGGAAAAGGTGGAGGACTGGAGTAAAACAAGTTGGAGTAGGAGAAAGAGCAGATCTGTTGGGAAAAGTAGGAGTGGGGTGGGAACGTACGTAATAAGTGGAAGATAAAAAGAAGGAAGACGAAAAGGAAGAAGAGGACTAGGAGGAAGAGCAGGAAGGAGAGGAGCACAAGATGGAGGAACAAAAGATGAAGGAGGAACATAAGATGAAGGAGTAACACAAGATGAAGGAGGAACACAAGATGAAGGAGTAACATAAGATGAAGGAGGAACACAAGATGAAGGAGAAACACAAGATGAAGGAGTAACACAAGATGAAGGAGGAACACAAGATGAAGGAGTAACACAAGATGAAGGAGGAACATAAGATGAAGGAGGAACACAAGATGAAGGAGGAACATAAGATGAAGGAGGAACACAAGATGAAGGAGGAACACAAGATGAAGGAGGAAAACAAGATGAAGGAGGAACACCAGATGAAGGAGGAACATAAGATGAAGGAGGAACACAAGATGAAGGAGTAACACCAGATGAAGGAGGAACAAAGATGAAGGAGGAACACAAGATGAAGGAGTAACACAAGATGAAGGAGGAACATAAGATGAAGGAGGAACACAAGATGAAGGAGGAACACCAGATGAAGGAGGAACATAAGATGAAGGAGGAACACAAGATGAAGGAGTAACAACCAGATGAAGGAGGAACATAAGATGAAGGAGGAACATAAGATGAAGGAGGAACACAAGATGAAGGAGGAACACAAGATGAAGGAGGAAAACCAGATGAAGGAGGAACATAAGATGAAGGAGGAACATAAGATGAAGGAGGAACACCAGATGAAGGAGGAACACCAGATGAAGGAGGAACATGAGATGAACGAGAACATAGTAAAGATGAAGGAGGAACACAAGATGAAGGAGGAACATAAGATGAAGGAGGAACACAAGATGAAGGAGGAACACAAGATGAAGGAGGAACATAAGATGAAGGAGAACATAAGATGAAGGAGGAACACAAGATGAAGGAGGAACATAAGATGAAGGAGGAACATAAGATGAAGGAGGAACACAAGATGAAGGAGGAACATAAGATGAAGGAGGAACATAAGATGAAGGAGGAACACAAGATGAAGGAGGAACATAAGATGAAGGAGGAACATAAGATGAAGGAGGAACATAAGATGAAGGAGGAACACCAGATGAAGGAGGAACATAAGATGAAGGAGGAACATAAGATGAAGGAGGAACACAAGATGAGGAGGAAGAGGAAACATAAGATGAAGGAGGAACACAAGATGAAGGAGGAACACAAGATGAAGGAGGAACACCAGAATGAAGGAGGAACATGAGATGAAGGAGGAACATAAGATGAAGGAGGAACACAAGATGAAGGAGGAACATAAGATGAAGGAGGAACATAAGATGAAGGAGGAACATAAGATGAAGGAGGAACACAAGATGAAGGAGGAACATAAGATGAAGGAGGAACATAAGATGAAGGAGGAACATAAGATGAAGGAGGAACATAAGATGAAGGAGGAACATAAGATGAAGGAGGAACATAAGATGAAGGAGGAACATAAGATGAAGGAGGAACATAAGATGAAGGAGTAACACAAGATGAAGGAGTAACACAAGATGGAGGAGCAACACAAGATATAAAATATAATATATATATATATAATATATATATATATATATATATATATAATAATATAAATATATATATATATATAGATATATAATGATATAGAGATATATATATATAGTATATATATATACATGGTATATATATATTATAAACACCTGTGAACTGTTTGGAGAGTTTATCTGATCCATCACAGTCTGGTTGATCTGGCACTCCTTGTACGACGTGATAAAGTTTCTTGGAAATGTTTTCATTTGTTACGGCAACATTTGATATCTGATGGTAGAAGGTTGACGAGTCTTGGACCACGCATGTTGACGCAGTGTTCTCCTAGTATGTCCATGGTGCTTTTCACTGGATATATTTTTCACTCCTTGTGTCTCTCACTCCAATTAAGTTGTTATGGTTGTGTATAGACCTAGAGGAGTAGGACAACTTTTTGATGAACAAGGATGACCTTCCCCTCGTGGCTGACATTGACGATCCGCCTGGCGACCAAGGACGATCTCTCCTTCCCCATGGCGATCAAGGACGACCTCCCCTTTCCCATGGCGACCATGGACGACCTTCGCTTCCCTCCTGGCGACCAGGGACGACCTTCGCTTCCCTCCTGGCGACCAGGGACGACCTCCCAAGGCAACATACACGACAGGCTGGCAGCCGAGTTACGACTTGTGATTAACTCGCTCGGGGATATGGCGGCCGCCCTGAGTAATGAAATGGACCCGGTACACCAATTAGGCAATCTTGGCGATTAATCCTCTACCCCTCGACCACCGAGGAGGAGGTGGAGATGAGGTGGAGGGAGAGGTAAAGTGGAGGAAGAGGTAAAGTGGAACAAGAGGTGGGTAAGTATTTGGAAAAGAAGTGGAGAAAGAATAGAAGTGTAAGAGGTGGAACAGGGGCAGGTAATAAGGTGAGAAGAAAGTGGTGGGAATAATGAGGTAAGAGAGAGGGAGAGGAAGAGGAGGAGGAGAGGCAAGAGAGGAAGAGGAGGAGGAGAGGCAAGAGAGGAAGAGGAGGAGGAGAGGCAAGAGAACACGGGATTAAGAAAGAAGGAAAAACCTGTAACGGCGAGGATTAATGAAGATTAAGGCGAAGAGGAAGGAAATTGGAGACAGGAGGAGCGAAACGAGAAGGAAGAGGGAATGGGAAGAAAGAAAGAATGAGGAAATAAGGAGGATGGAATGAGGCAGGACAAGAGAATGAGGAGATAAGGAAGATGGAAAGGGAAGGACGAGAAACCTGAAAGACAGTGAAAAGGATGAGAAGGAAAATGGATAGAAAAGAAGGGGTGAGGAGAGAGAGAGAACGAGGAAGAGATTAGAGGATAAGGAGGAGGATTTAACGAGGAAAGTAAAAAGAGGAGGAGATAAGATAAAATGAGACTTAAGAAGATGAAGGTGATGATAATGAGAAGAATATAGAATGAGAAAGGAAGGAGGAAGATGGAAGAACAAGTTGAGGACGGAAAGTGAAGGAGATAAAGAGAAATAAGACAGTAAGGAAGGAAACAGTGAGAAGATATTGTGAATATAACATATAGGAAGATATGATAACGTGCAAGAGAAGAGTAAGATAACGTGGAAGAATAAGATAATGTGGGAAAGAAGAGTAAGATAACGTGCAAGAGAAGAATAAGATAACGTGCAAGAGAAGAATAAGATGACGTGGAATAGAAGAGTAAGATAACGTGGAGGAGAATAAGGTAGAAGGGAGTAAAATAACGTGGGCGAATGTAACGTTGAAAAAAGTAAGATAGCATAGAAGGGAATATTTAGATAACGTGGAAGAGACTAAGATAGCATGGAATAGAGTAAGATAACGTGGAAAATAGTAAGATGACGTGAGAGTAAGGTGACGTGGAAGAGAGTAAGGTGACGTGGAAGAGTTATGTTGGTGAGGCAGGCTCTTGATCCAGTGACTCAGAGCTACCCTTTCCCTTCCTTAGCTTCAATCTGATGACCCCCTACGGTCTTATCGCTTCCCTCATGAACTCATCCACAATAATCCAGACAGGAAAAATCGAACGATATTTTCCTTCCGAAAATTACCGGAAAAAATCGACCCCCCCCCCCCCCCCAAAAAAAAAAAAATATTAAGTTCATAGAGGAGTGTGGAGGCTCGATCCTCCGTCCACTAACTGATCACTAATTACTCAGGCTGTTGGTAATCACCTCGGAGGGAGGGAAAATAATTATGGTTTTGTCCTGTTGTAATAAAATAAATTCTGGGATAATTTACGAGGTATAAAAAGAGCCAAGAAAACGATAATGAGCCCCAGAAATACACAGCATAATTACTGGGCAGAGTCTTGTAATTAGGTCAGCTCCGACACACACCTAATGATAGGTAATTGGAAGGAGAGAAAAACAGAGCTGAGGACAAAGAGAGGGAGAGGTGGGAGGAAGGAAAGAATGGTGGAAGGTGGAGAGAAGGTAAGAGGCAAGGTGGAAAGGAAGGTTGGGAGGGACGGTAAGGTGGAGGTGGAACGTAAGTAGAAAGGAGGTGAAATGGAAGAGAGAGTGACAGGGAAGGTAGGGTAGGAAGGAATGGCACGGAAGGTAAGTGATAGGAGATGGCAGGGCAGACAAGGAAATTAGGGAAGGACGGGCAGACGAGGAAATCAAGGAAGGGCAGACAGGGAAATCAGGGAAGACAGGGCAGGCAAGGGAAGGCAGGGCAGACAGGGAAATCAGGGACGTCAAAAGCAGGCAAGGAAATCAGGGAAGGCAGAGCAGGCAAGAAAATCAGGGAAGGCAGGGCAGGCAGATCAGGTCAGGAAGGCAGGATACTAGCTATCTAATATGAATGTCTTTACCCTAACTTGGTGGTGTGGGGTAACTTAGAGGTATCAAGGTATAAGGTATAAGGTAACTTGGAGGTGTCAGGTAACTTAGAGGTATGAGGTAACTTAGAGGTATGAGGTAGCTTTGAACGAGCGAGTTTGGCTGACAACTGTGCCGACATCAGCAAACGTCAGTTAACTTGTGCCGCCATAGATAACATCATTAAAGAACTTAATTAATGCATTAACAACTTGACTTGTCAGTGTAATCAGCAGGTGTCAGCAATCAGCTCAACAGTCATCATCCCCAGTCTGGGTTACTCTCTCTCTCCTGTAAGCTTCTCTCTGAGGCTCTGTTGAACTTCTGAAAGTATGTGTGTACTTGTGTATGTAGCTACCTGCTGTGTATAACTGTGTATGTATACTTGTGTTTGTAGCTATCTAGATACTTGTTATGTGTACCTGTGTACAGTGTGCAGCTGCTAGATGTCTAGCTTACAATTTATGACGTGTTTGAAATTCTAGGTTAAGCATGTAAATAATGTTGATGTTACATTTCATAAAACAAAATATTGACAAGGTGGATAGGAACAGGATGTGTCAGAGATGGGACACAGCAACAAGGGGTCACAACTGGAAGTTGAAGACTCAGATGAGTCACAAGGATGTTAGGAAGTACTTCTTCAGTCATAGAGTTGTCAGGAAGTGGAACAGTCTGGAGAGTGATATAGTGGAGGAGGGATCTATACATAGCTTTAAGAAGAGATACGATAAAGTTCTTGGAGCAGCGAGAGTGGACCTAGTAGCGATCAACGAAGAGACGGGGCCAGGAGCTGTGACTCGACCCCAGCAACCACAAATAGCTGAGTACACGATAAGGCTCTTGGAGCCGGGAGAGAGTGGATCTAGTAGCAACCAGCGGAGAGGCGGGACCAGGAGTTGGTCCCGCCTCTCCGCTGGTTGCTACTAGGTAGATTAGAACGTACGTACGTACACACACACACACACACACACACATACATACATATTCACTCACTAGCCTTGAATGTGTAGGGGCGTCAACCATTTTAGCTTTGGTGAGAGGAAATATATTTCTGCCTGTTTACAGTGAGGGTAGTAGAGGGTATATATGTAAGTCTTCCAGAATATACTCATGATTTTTGGGGTAATGATATAGATACATTTGGAAATATATGAAAGAACATTTAACAGAATATAGGCCAGTGCAGTTAGACTCGACTCTAGTTTAGCATAAGAAAGAATAGCTGAAGAGAGCGAGGGACATTAAAAAATGGAAATGTGTAAGGATAGACAGACACAGACAGTCAGACAGATAGGCAGTAAAGCTGGATTAAATGTCTGAGAAGCGGAGGGAAAGTTAGAGATATACGAGAGGCACAGAGAGAGTAAGACGTAGTGAGAAAGTTTTAGGGGAACAAGGAAAAAGCTGGAGAAAATGAGTGAAGAGTAACAGCGAGTGTAATTCTGAACGAGTGAAAGTGAGTGAGTGAATGGATTGGGGAATTAGGTGGTAGGGTACTGGGTAAGTGGGTGGGTTGGGGAGTGAGTGGGTGGGTAGGGAACTGGATGAGTCAGAAGGGAAGAAGGCAGAGAGAGAGAGAGAGAGAGAGAGAGAGAGAGAGAGAGAGAGAGAGAGAGAGAGAGAGAGGGAGAGAGAATAGACTGAATCAGTGGGAATGTGTTGTCTATGGCACTGCCGCAGATTCTGTCAGGATAGATGACATCAGTGATAGAAAAGCAGAAGGCTCTCTCTCCATCCTCCATGCTTTACTGCTTAGGCTTCCAGTAGAAGGGAAGATAGTTGAACCAGTTCACTTCTGGAAAACCTCCATCCAGATGTTACAGAAGACGAAGAACAGTGAACCTAATCATGCATATATTAGTACCACCACACCTGTTGACTACCACCACTGTTGACTACCACTGTTGACCACCACCCCTGTTGACCACCACCCCTGTTGACCACCACCCCTGTTGACCACCACCCCTGTTGACCACTACTCCTGTTGACCACCACCCCTGTTGACCACCACCCCTGTTGATTACCACCCTTGTTGACTACCACCCTTGTTGACTACCACTGTTGACCACCACCCCTGTTGACTACCACCCTTGTTGACTACCACCCCTGTTGACCACACCTGTTGACCACCACATCTGTTGACTACCACCCCTGTTGACCACCACCCCTGTTGACCACCACCCCTGTTGACCACCACCCCTGTTGACCACCACACCTGTTGACCACCACACCTGTTGACCACCACCCCTGTTGACTACCACCCCTGTTGGCTACCACCCCTGTTGACCACCACA
The DNA here is from genome assembly GCF_026875155.1 of Cherax quadricarinatus. Classification (NCBI taxonomy): domain Eukaryota; kingdom Metazoa; phylum Arthropoda; class Malacostraca; order Decapoda; family Parastacidae; genus Cherax; species Cherax quadricarinatus. The sequence continues at coordinate 14,363,290 of NC_069490.1, forward strand.
CCTGTTGACTACCACCCCTGTTGACCACCACCCCTGTTGACCACCCCTGTTGACCACCACCCCTGTTGACCACCACCCCTGTTGACCACCACCACTGTTGACCACAACCCCTGTTGACTACCACCCCTGTTGACCACCACCCCTGTTGACCACCACCCCTGTTGACCACCACCCCTGTTGACTACCACCCCTGTTGACCACCACACCTGTTGACCACCACCTCTGTTGACTACCACCCCTGTTGACCACCACCTCTGTTGACTACCACCCCTGTTGACTACCACCCCTGTTGACTACAACCCCTGTTGACTACCACCCCTGTTGACCACCACCACTGTTGACTACCACCCCTGTTGACCACCCCTGTTGACTACCACCCCTGTTGACCACCACCCCTGTTGACCACCACTGTTGACTACCACCTCTGTTGACTACCACCCCTGTTGATCACCACCCCTGTTGACCACCCCTGTTGACCACCACCCCTGTTGACCACCACCACTGTTGACCACCACCCATGTTGACTACCACCCCTGTTGACCACCACCCCTGTTGACTACCACCCCTGTTGACCACCACCCCTGTTGACTACCACCCCTGTTGACCACCACCCCTGTTGACTACTACCCCTGTTGACCACCACCTCTGTTGACTACCACCCCTGTTGACCACCACCTCTGTTGACTACTACCCCTGTTGACTACCACCCCTGTTGACTACAACCCCTGTTGACTACCACCCCTGTTGACCACCACCCCTGTTGACCACCACCCCTGTTGACCACCACTGTTGACTACCACCTCTGTTGACTACCACCCCTGTTGACCACCACCCCTGTTGACCACCATCCCTGTTGATTACCACCCCTGTTGACCACCACTCCTGTTGGCCACCACCCTTGTTGACTACCACCCCTGTTGACCACCACCCCTGTTGACCACCACTGTTGACCACCACCCCTGTTGACCACCACTGTTGACCACCACCCCTGTTGACCACCACTGTTGACCACCACCCCTGTTGACCACCACCCCTGTTGACCACCATCCCTGTTGACCACCACTGTTGACCACCACCACTGTTGACCACCACCACTGTTGACCACCATCCCTGTTGACCACCACTGTTGACCACCACCACTGTTGACCACCACCACTGTTGACCACCATCCCTGTTGACCACCACCACTGTTGACCACCACCACTGTTGACCACCACCACTGTTGACCACCATCCCTGTTGACCACCATCCCTGTTGACCACCACCACTGTTGACCACCACCACTGTTGACCACCACCACTGTTGACCACCACCACTGTTGACCACCACCACTGTTGACCACCCATATTTACCATCACCACAATTACTACTATTACATTTACCTCCTCCTACTACCACCACCATAGCATCGATCACATAACGTCTACCACCTAACTACTACTACTGTTATACTACTACTACTACTACTACTACTACTACTATGACTACTACCACCACCTCTACTACTACTGTTATTTAACTTCTGGTGCGACTGCTGCTACTACATTGGGCTAATTACTTCCCTACTCCTCCTCCTCCCTTATCATTTACTCCCTTAAACCTTCTTCATTATCTTTTCTTCTGACATTTCAGTTCAGTGTATATTTATCTCTTTACGTATTAGAGAGTAGCCAAACATGAGTAACCAGTTGTAACCAGTTATCTCAGTGATTCCTCTAGGAAGGAAGGTACCACAGTGATACTTCTAGGTAGGAAGGTACCACAGTGATACCTTTAGGTCGGAAGGTACCACAGTGATACCTCTAGGAAGGAAGGTACCAGTGATACCAATAGGAAGGTACCACAGTGATACCTCTAGCTAGGAAGGTACCACAGTGATACCTCTAGTAAGGAAGAAAGGTACCATAGTGATACCTCTAGGTAAGAAGCTACCACAGTGATACTTCTAGATAAGAAGCTACCACAGTGATACTTCTAGGTAAGAAGGTACCCAGTGATACCTCCAGGTAGGAAGGTAATACAGTGATACCTCTAGGAAAGAAGGTACCACTGTGATACCTCTAGGTAAGAAGGTACCACAGTGATACCTCTACGTAGGAAGGTACCACAGTGATACCTCAAGGTGGAAATGTTCCATAGTAATACTTCTAGGAAGGAAGGTACCACAGTGATACCTCAAGGTAGAAATGTTCCATAGTAATACTTCTAGGAAGGAAATTACCACAGTGATACCTCAAGGTAGAAATGTACCATAGTGATACCTCTAGGTAGAAATGTACCACAGTGATACCTCTAGGAAGGAAGGTACCACAGTGATACCTCAAGGTAGAAATGTACCATAGTGATACCTCTAGGTAGAAATGTACCACTGTGATACCTCTAGGTAAGAAGGTACCATAGTGATACCTCTAGGAAGGAAGGCACCACAGTGATACCTCTAGGAAGGAGGGTACCACAGTGATACCTCTAGGAAAGAAGGTACCACAGTGATACCTCTAGGAAAGAAGGTACCACAGTGATACCTCTAGGAAGGAAGGTACCACAGTGATACCTCTAGGAAAGAAGGTACCACAGTGATACCTCTAGGAAGGAAGGTACCACAGTGATACCTCTAGGAAGGAGGGTACCACAGTGATACCTTTAGGAAAGAAGGTACCACAGTGATGCCTCTAGGAAAGAAGGTACCACAGTGATGCCTCTAGGAAAGAAGGTACCACAGTGATACCTCTAGGAAGGAAGGTACCACAGTGACACCTCTAGGAAGGAAGGTGTACCACAGTGATGCCTCTAGGAAAGAAAGTACCACAGTGATGCCTCTAGGAAGGAAGGTACCACAGTGATACCTCTAGGAAGGAAGGTACCACAGTGATACCTCTAGGAAGGAAGGTACCACAGTGATACATCTAGGTAGGAAGGTACCACAGCAATACCTCTAGGTAAGAAGGTCCCACAGTGATACCTCTTGGAAGGAAGGTGCAACAGAGATACCTCTAGACATTGGTTGGCAGATTCGTAATAATAATAATAATAATAATAATAATAATAATAATAATAATAATAATAATAAATAATTAAAATGATTACTATTATAACAATTATGGTAAGACAATTAAAAGGAGAAGAAGACAAGAGGAAAGTCATAAAACAAGAAGAAATTAAAGGCAGTATAGGCCAGGAAGTTCTAAACCCGTACGGGCCGTTCAGTGCAAGGAGTGGCAGAGGCTCCCTCCTCTGTCCTCCAGACTCATCTCTGTTGGGTCTAGGGAGCAGGGAGGCGAATGTAGGAGTAAGTGAAAGAGGGGGAAACAGACAAGCGAAGGGAAGGGAATAAAGGAAGGTAAGAGAACGAAATGAGGAAACAGAAGAGATGGGAAGTTGATAAATTTTAAAAGAAAATAAGGAGAGTTGAGGTAAGAAAGTGAGAAAGATGTAAGAATGGGAATGTAGTGTTGAACACGTATATTGAGCTGCCATGAGAACGTAATTTGAACTGAAGTGTTTACACCACTGGGAACATAAAAACAAATTGAAATATTAAAGTAAAGGGCAATATGAAGGTTTAGAGAGAGAGAGGGGAGGGGGAGGGGGAGGGGGAGAGTAGGTGGGAGTAGATGTAAAAAAGACTCTGGGACTGACAGCAGCTGAATAATGTCCGTGCTAAATACACACACCACACACACACACACACACATAAACACACACACACATAAACACACACACAAAAATTAACACACACACACATAAAACACACACATAAACACACAAACAAAAACACATACACACACACACGCGCGCGCGCGCGCGCAGCGCACACACGCCTGGTCGTGGACGGCGCGGGCGTGATCCCCGGATACTCCAGGTCCAGCTCAGTCAAGCGACCAGCGAAGACGCGGGGCCCGAAGCTGTGACTTGACGTCTTCAACCACAAATAGATAAGTACAAGTACGTATGTACATGCGCGCGCGCAACCTACAAGAGATACTGGGACCTGACGGAAGTATTACCACCGTAGATACTACGAGAGGGAGCTGCACTACTGTTGCAACCACTGGTGATGACCTACAACTCCCTTGATACCATACTCTGACAGAGACACGTGAAAAACAGTGAATCAGTGAATATAGTTGCGACATGTAAGAAAAGAGACGCACAGGAAGCGTTAAACTACAGGTTGGTATTATTGAGATGATTACTGTGAAAGGTAATGGAGATAATAAGAGTGGTCTAGTACTTGCAGAGAAACCGTTCTTTTAACACTTATCACGTGTTCAAAGAAGATAAATCTGGTCCCAAATAATC
>NC_069490.1:14370088-14395088 GCF_026875155.1 Cherax quadricarinatus
CGTTACACTACCACATGGAGAGTTGGGGTCGTTACACTACCACATGGAGAGTTGTGGGTCGTTACACTACCACATGGAGAGTTGTGGGTCGTTACACTACCACATGGAGAGTTGGGGTCGTTACACTACCACATGGAGAGTTGTGGGTCGTTACACTACCACATGGAGAGTTGCTGGGTCGTTACACTACCACATGGAGAGTTGGGGTCGTTACACTACCACATGGAGAGTTGTGGGTCGTTACACTACCACATGGAGAGTTGGGGTCGTTACACTACCACATGGGAGAGTTTGGGGTCGTTACACTACCACATGGAGAGTTGCGGGTCGTTACACTACCACATGGAGAGTTGCGGGTCGTTACAAGTAACCACATTGGAGAGTTGTGGGTCGTTACAACTCACATTGAGAGTGTGGTCTTACACTACCATGGGAGTAAGGGTTTGTTTACATCTACATGGAGGTTGTGGTCGTTTCACTACCACATGGAATGCGGGTCGTTACACTACCAATGGAGAGTGTCAGGTCTTACTACCACATGGAGAGTTCGGTCGTTACTTAGTCTATGATGAGAAGTTGTGTCGTTTACCTTAGTCTTGATGGAGGAGTTGCAGTTCTTATACTTGATGAGGTTCAGTTTTTAGTCTTGATGGAAGGTGTTCGTTTCTTAGTCATTTATGGAAGGTTTCAGTGTGTTGAGTCTAGGTTTGAGTGAAGGTGTTCAGTTTCTTAGTCTTGATGGAAGGTGTTCAGTTTCTTAGTCTTGATGGAAGGTGTTCAGTTTCTTAGTCTTGATGGAAGGTGTTCAGTTTCTTAGTCATAATGGAAAGTGTTCGGTTCCTTAGTGTTAACAGAATACGCTCAGTTCATCTTAATAGAAGTTGTTCGGTCCCTTAGTCTTGTTAGGTATTGAGACTTGATGTTAAGTCTTGATAAGTGTTAAGATTTTGAGCCTTACTCTTGATAGAAGATGTTTAGATTTTGAGCCTTAGGCTTGATATAAAATGTTCAGATTTTGAACCTTGATAGATGGTGCTCAGTCCCTCAGCTTCAGGCTTGGAAACTACAGCATCTGTTTTCTAAACAAAAATGGTGCTTACTAACTGAAACATTTGTTTTCTTTTAAAACCACATCATCTAATTGAAAACCTATTGACTGGTCTGAGACCGGGCCGAAGAAGCGCTGAACCCTCAAGAAATAGGCTTCAGATTGACTAAAAGTAGATGACGAGTAATGATAGGACGACTGTCCTCTTCACTACTGTCCGAGGTCGTCTTCACTTCTTCAGGTCTTTTAGGTTTGTTTTCAGCATCTCCAGGCTGGAATTCTCTGCCGTTAGTCCTTCATTGGTCGGTACTTGCCCGTTAGTTCCCCAATGCTCGTTCCTTCGACGTTGTTTTATTGGCTGAATCTGTCTTATTTTGGAAACTGTGTTGACAATGTGTGTGTTGTGCGCCTCAGATGTGTTCGGTATTATACTCACCCCAAAACCCTGTCTTTTGAGTGAGGTTTGGAGTCTTTGGCTCCTTAGACTGTACTCTGTCTGCGGTCTTCTTTGCCCTTCCCCAATCTTCATGACTTTGCACTTGGTGGGGTTAAACTCAATGAGCCAGTTGCTGCACCATTCTTGCAGACTGTCCAGGACCTTTGTAGTCCAACCTAATCCTCATCCGTTTGAATTCTTCGCATTAGCTTCACATCGTCTGCAAACAGGGGCATCTCTGAATCCCTTCCGTCATGTCATTCACATATACCCTAGGAATGACCTTGTGGAACCCCGCTCGCCACAGGCACCCACTCTGAGACTTTGTCAAGTACCATGACTCGATGTTGCCTTCCTGTCAGGTATTTTCTGATCCGTTGCAGTGCCTTTCCTATTATACCTGTTTGCTCCTCTAGTTTTGTACTAATCTCTTGTGTAGAACTGAAGAAAGTCTTCTTACAGACCAAGCTAATGCAATCTATCCACTCCTCTCTCTCTTGTCTTACTTCCATCACCTTGTCATAAAACTCCAGTAAGTTTGTGACACAAGATTTCCCATCCCAGAATCCGTGCTGGTTGTTGTTGATGAGCTCATTCCTTTCTAGGTGCTCCACCAATCTTCTCCTGATAATCTTCTCCATGACTTTGCATACTATAAATGTCAGTGACACTGGTCTGTCTCCTTTCCTACATTTGATGTCTTCCACACCTCAGGTAGTCGCCCTGTTTCGATAGATGTGTTGATTGTTGTTAGTTTCATACACAGCTCCTCTTATTCCTCTGGCAGGACCCGCGCAGAGATGTTGTCCGGGCCCACCGTCTTTGAGGTATCTTAGCAGCCTGTACACCTCCTCCATTGTGCATATTGTGTCCAGCACTTGTAGGTGTACCCCACCATTCCGGCTTTCTGGAGTCCTTTCTATCTCCACTGAAAATACTTTGTTAAATCTCGTGTTGAGCTCTGCATATACTTCTCGGTCGTTAATTATGATCTCCTTTCTTCCTCAGCCTGATTATCTGGTCCTTGACTGATGTTTTCCTACTGATGTGGCTGTACAACAACTTCGAGTCAGACCTGGCTGTCGATGCTACGTCATTTTCTTATTGTGCTGGGCCTCCCTCCTTATCAGTGTATATTAGTTTTTGGTTATTCGACTAATCTCCTTATTTTCCTAGGTCCTTTGTCTTCTATAAATTTTCCATTTTTCAACTTAGTTTTGGCTTCTCTGCACTTTTAGGTAAACCAAGGACTCGTTCTGGTCTTCCCATTATTTCTGTTGCCCTTTGGTACGAACCTCTCTACCTCCTTGCATTTTCCTGTCACATATTTCATCATTTCATTTACTTATTTTTCCCACCAGTTCTCTTTTCCACTGAACTTCATGCCCAAATTTCTCATGCCTGTGTAGTCTCTTCTTTTGTAGTTTGGCTTCTCCCGTCCTTTTCTTTCTGCTTCTCTCTTCACTTGTAACTCTGCTACGTACTGGAATCTCAGGACGACGTGATCAATAGCTTCGAGGGGCCTTTCATATGTGGTGTCCTCAGGTCTGAGCTACTCAAGGAGAATATGAAGTCCAGTCTTACTGGTTCATCGTACCTCTCTCTTGGTAGTGTCCCTAACGTGCTGATGGATGAAGTTTTCCAGTACCACCTCCATCATCATAGCCCTCCACGTTTCTGGTCCCCCATATGGCTCCAGGTTTTCCCAATCTCCTTATTATTGAAATCACATACAACTAGTAATTTTGCTCTGCCCACATGGGCCTTTCTGGCTACCTCAGGTAGTGTATCACCCGTTGCTCTGTTGCACTTATCATATTCTTATTCTGGCCTCCTGCTATTCCGTGGTGGGTTGTACATCATTTCAATCACCACCTTGGGACCCCCAGTCTGAAGTGTGTGTGTGTGTGTTACCATTTTGTCAAAGACACTTGGCCTGTTATGTGTGTGTGTGGTATGTATGTGGGGGTGTACTACAGACTACATGCTGAGTGTCTCTCTCTCGCTCTCTTTCTCTCTCTCTCTCTCTCTCTCTCTCTCTCTCTCTCTCTCTCTCTCTCTCTCTCTCTCTCTCTCTCTCTCTCTCTCTCTCTCTCTCGTATATATACATGTGATATAAAAGACGTAAAGGATACATTGCTGGTACAAAGATGACATATACAGCACATGAAGTTTGAGGGATAAATTTCGAGTACATACTGCTAAGTGTTTATTATAGATAATGTGAAAATCTTTTCCAGCCCTTCAGAGCTGGGGTGCGTACCCAGGATACAGCATTGTGTCGCTGGAACAGAAAACTAGCCGCCCTGGGTTCCCTAGTTGCCCTGACGAGTCATTTGCTTAGCCCCTTATTAAGATGAACTCTTTTCCCATTAGCCAAGGGTCTCTGAGCCTATGGGAACGAACATGTAATGATGGGCAGGTTCACCGTATTTTCTAGACTTTTGGGACTTCCTGAAGCTGGCAGCTGCCCCTCCTTCCTCCCTAGTGTATTAGAGATACGTATCAGCCAGTGTGGACTCACATATGTAGTCCCATACCACCTATCGATATTTGTCTCTTACACAATGGTGTCACAGTGTTAAGCAAAGATTTTTTTACCCTACTATCTAAGAGAGCTGTTACCTACCTAAGCTCATTTAAAACCCTTTCATAACAAAATATTCTCTCTCTCTCTCTCTCTCTCTCTCTCTCTCTCTCTCTCTCTCTCTCTCCTCTCTCTCTCTCTCTCTCTCTCTCTCTCTCTCTCTCTCTCTCTCTCTCTCTCTCTCGCTCTCATCTTGGACTGTATCGCTTCTATAAACTTTCTGTAGTACATGAACCACCTTGGTCTTGATTACATCCTCGCACCTTTGAAGAGTGCCGACACTGCCTCCATTCACCTAAAGTCACTGTGCAAAGGGATTAAGCCAGTGCTGTACCTTCACTCCGAGTGTTGGCAGCCCCTAGACCAGTGTTGTACCACTGCACTGTTACACTTGGCTGCCCCTAAACCAGTGTTGTATCACAACACTGTTACTCTTGGCAGCCCCTAGACCAGTGTTGTACCACTTCAATGTTACTCTTGGCTGCCCCTAAACCAGTGTTGTATCTCTACACTGTTACTCTTGGCAGCCCCTAAATCATTGTACCACTTCACTGTTACTAGTCCCGAAAACCAGTGTTGTATAACTACACTCTTATCGTTGGTAGCCCCGCAAGCCAGTGTTATACTACTTCACTGTTAGTGTTGGCAGCCTCCACAAGAGGCTTTTATTCGATGTTGCTGAGTCTATCTGATTGCCTGTCTGATCACAGCTCAGATAAGCTCGTTGACGAGCTCTGTTGGCTTGCCTGCCATGGTGAAGCTCTACCTCGAATCATGTCTCGAAACGTAATATGGTATACTACTCATACATCGTCGTCATGATCATCGTCGTCATCATCATCATCATCATCATAGTGTAATACAACACTGTCAAGGTTCTATATGTGTAGATAGAACTCTCAGAATTATGCTGAATTATTTATGCCTCTTCATAGATGTTTTGAATTCCACGTGTGATGCAATAGATAGCAGAACACTGTACTTCGGTCCTGGTATCTTGGTCACTCAGAGCGATAGACGTCCAAGGACGCAAAGACATTCAATAAAAATGGTTTAAGTTCCTGTTATCCAGTCTTTTCTGTGTTTTCTAGGATTGCATCACAATGAAGCACAGTTTTGCAGTTATACCGGGCCACACTCTGACCACAGGGTGGCCACACTCTGACCACAGGGTGGCTACACTCAGACCACAGGGTGGCTACACTCAGAGCACAGGGTGGCTACACTCAGACCACAGGGTGGCTACACTCAAAACACCAGCTGTAGTATCTCTGGGTGTGTTAGCTTGGATCGTGCAGCTGACGGGAGTATCTGGGAGTATGTTAGCTTGGATTTTGCAGCTGATGGGAGTATCTGTGTGTTAGCTTGAACCTTGCAGTTGACGGGAGTATCTGGGCGTGTGTTAGCTTGGACCTTGCAGCTGGAGGGTGTATCCGTGGGTATGTTAGCTTGAATTCTGCAGCTGCTCTCTGACAAAATTTCTCATGCCGCAAACTATCCTGCTTGTCTCCTTCCCTGCCACTGCAGAGACACAGGTGCAGCTGGGCCTATAACTTCAACTTCTTCATTTGAAGATGAATTTTGCCCAGAACAGCTGACTGGTTTTCGAGTTGAACACTTCTCTGAAGGAGTTTTAAAGTGCTTGACATTTTCCTCACATGTTCAGACATTTGACCATTTCACCATAAACCCGTACTGAGGAGAGGAACCTCATGACGATGTTTCGGTCTGTCCTGGATCAATGTCAAGTTACAACTGGGACGGAAGAAGTAAGAAAAGATCAGCAGCCCTGCCAGAACGCAAAGACTTTTAACATGCTTCAGCGTCACACTCGTTATAGCAGGATTGTAGTTTATTTCTGGATGGTTGCTATTTAACTACCTGCTACCCCTGGGATTAAGTGAAACTCGGAACTGGATTTACAAGCCACTCAGAAGGGAAACCGCTGGCCACTTGGACTGCGGGTCACTGAAATCTGTGACTACTGGCCATTTGAAGCTCTTTTAATTGTCCTCTCAGAACTGTGATTTCTGGCTATTTATACCTATGATTACTGACTACTCAGGCCTGGGTTAGTGACCACTCAGACTTGTGATAACTAGCCACATAAACCTGTGATTACTGACCACTCAAACATGTAATTACTAGCCACTCAGAACAGGAATTACAAGCCACTCAGACCAGTATTTACAAGTCACTCATATCATTAATTACAAGCCACTCAGACCAGTAATTACTAGTTACACTGAGCAGTGATTACAAATCATTCAGACCAATAATTACGAATCATTCACAGTAGCGATTACGAAGCACTCAGAGAGCATCTCTGAGTGCGCGCAGCATCTACCTGACCCAGTAGTCGCTGTGACAATTAAGCGATTATTCTCGACGGTACATGAGAGGTTAATCCGGTGAATCCCTTGCGGGAGGGTTGGTCAATCCCCCTGACCGTCCAGTAATCCTCTTTGTTCGTTTAATGTACACTGAATCCACTCCTGCTTAGGTAATCCCCTTTTGTGTTGATTAAATTTAGTTTTTTTTACCTCGTTATTATAGCTAGTCAAGCACGCTCCCCCCCCTCTCTCTCTCTCTCTCGTCTGTATGTTTTGAAAACTTACTCCCAATCGGCTTTTGAGGAAGAAGTAATCGCTGGTGGAGTGATGTTGATGTCAGTGAAACAGTTGATAGCTTCCCGTTTTGTGATGTTAAAGCTGTCTTCTGGCTGTCTACGATGTTAGTCTAACTGGAGATCTTCAAGAACACTAACCGTGTACTTGGACCATTCTAAGGTCACTTCAAATTTCAAAATACTTCAAGGGAAAATTGTATAAAATATAAATAGTAGAGATGGAAGAAAAAGATCACAAATGCGTATTGTGAAAGTTTTCGCCCATATCGCTGTGACTTGATAAAAGCGCACTGTGTTGGGGAAAATGTTGTCAATAAGGATCTCATTCAACTGTATTGTTGAATCTAAATGATTTTCTTCATGACCTATTAATTGCCAAAGACGAATCGCCTATAAAACGAGTTCTCTTAGTATATAAGGAAGGAAATTATGATCTTGCAGGCAGGTCCGATTCACACTCTCATGTACCATCAACCTATATTAAGGACAAATTTCTCTCTTATTGCATATCTGTGGGACTGACACTCAACAGGTCCATGGCCATACTTGAAACCATTCTTAAAACACCCCTTCTCATTGAGTGATTTTTATCAAGGAGACTCTTAAAGATGGCCAAGGTTATAACTCAGTATCATAGAACCTATGTCTTTATATAAAGGCAGAATATCTTTACCATTCTCTAGGAGTCGGTGGGAGGGGGGTGATCTTGGGAGGCGAAGAGCATGGAAAAGGTAAATAGGGAGGCCGAAGAGGAAAACATAGGAGGGAAACAGTGTAACGATAGAGCACTGGAGGCTGAAGATGGAAACATAGGAGGGAAACAGTGTACGATAGAGCACTGGAGGCTGAAGATAGAAACATAGGAGGTAAACAGTGTAAGATAAAGCACTGGAGGCTGAAGATAGAAACATAGGAGGTAAACAGTGTAAGATAAAGCACTGGAGGCTGAACATGGGAACTACTTAGTGGCTCGTCTAGTTTTTTTTTTTTTTTTTTTTTTTTTGAGCAAGTACGAATTTTTTCTGGCTTCTTTGCAAAATTTACATGTTTCTTCAAAGTCACTGCAGAATCAAATTTCGTCTGCAGATATCAGATTCATCGCGGCATGTTGTTGACTAACGTACCTGAGGGCACAGGGGCATCTCTTATCATGTATAAATATGGATTAAAATTAGCCATACCACGGGCGGGGTTAGAACCCGCGATCAGAGAATCTCAAAACTCCAGACCGTCGCGTTAGCCACTGGACCAGCTAGCCACAATAAGATTCATCCAACTAGGTATATTTCTACACCATAGGAAGGTTATCATAAGCACCACTGTGACCACAAATGCAAATTTTTACAGACGAATCTTCAGCTAGCGTGGCAGTGCGGGTTCTAACCCCACCCGTGGTATGGCTTGTTGGCAATCGTGTCATTACGATTTCATGAGTCATGGATTAAAATTCATGCATCTTCCAGGCACGGGATTCAGTGATGGAGCGAAGATCTCTTGTGCTCCACCAGCACCGAGTGACTCACACACGCTTCTCCATTAAGAAATACATGTATTCAAAAAGATTTGTATCATAATAATGACTGATTGTTATACAATACCGACAGGTAGATGGATTTGACACGTATGCAACATTTTGGCATCTTTATTGCCGAAACGTTTCCCCTGCCCACCAGGTTTCTTCACTAGAATACAGAAGTAACTAATATTAAGGCTGAGGAATTCAACACCTCAAAATCTCTACTTCTGCAGTCTGTAACCTCTACTTCTACAGTCTGTAGTATATTAATCACCTTTGAATTCGAGAGAAGAAGCCTGCCGCACAGGAGAAGCGTTTCGAAATTGTAGCTACCGGTGTTGCACATGCTTCATATTAATTGCCAGACAGATTAAGATTTAATATAATATAGTCGAGTCAGAACCCTCTCTTGTTCTTGTAGTTTTTGTCAGAAATCCACAATGTCGTACCTAGTTAAAGGCACCATCATCACAACCGTCACTAACATTGGCTTGATCTTGCGGCTGGTGATATTTTGTTAAATATATCAGCCGCAGTTTAACTTATACTGAAACTATTTAAGGCCACACACTAGCGAGGGATAGTTAATAAACTTATCATATGTTGTTAAATTATTGTTTAAAGAATTTTTACCGGCGATGGCAGAGCCGAGACTGATCAGTCTGTGGGACATACTTGTGGTGCAGGTCCTCCATGTGATTGATGATACCGTGTACTGGGTTGTGGTCCTCCATGTGATTGATGATACCGTGTACTGGGTTGTGGTCCTCCATGTGATTGATGATACCGTGTACTGGGTTGTGGTCCTCCATGTGATTGATGATACCGTGTACTGGGTTGTGGTCCTCCATGTGATTGATGATACCGTGTACTGGGTTGTGGTCCTCCATGTGATTGATGATACCGTGTACTGGGTTGTGGTCCTCCATGTGATTGATGATACCGTTACTGGGTTGTGGTCCTCCAGTGATTGATGATACCGTGTACTGGGTTGTGGTCCTCCATGTGATTGATGATACCGTGTACTGGGTTGTGGTACTCCATGTGATTGATGATACCGTGTACTGGGTTGTGGTCCTCCATGTGATTGATGATACCGTGTACTGGGTTGTGGTCCTCCATGTGATTGATGATACCGTGTACTGGGTTGTGGTCCTCCATGTGATTGAGGATACGTGTACTGGGTTGTGGTCCTCCATGTGATTGATGATACGTGTACTGGGTTGTGGTCCTCCATGTGACTGATGATACCGTGTACTGGGTTGTGGTCCTCCATGTGAATTGATGATACGTGTACTGGGTTGTGGTCCTCCATGTGATTGATGATACCGTGTTTCTGGTTTGTGGTCCTCCATGTAATTGATGATACCGTGTACTGGGTTGTGGTCCTCCATGTGACTTTATGATACTGTGTACTGGGTTGTGGTCCTCCATGTGATTGATGATACCGTGTACTGGGTTGTGGTCCTCCATGTGATTGATGATACCGTGTACTGGGTTGTGGTCCTCCATGTGATTGATAATACTGTGTACTGGGTTGTGGCCCTCCATGTGATTGAGGATACCGTGTACTGGGTTGTGGTCCTCCATGTAATTGATGATACCGTGTACTGGTTGTGGTCCTCCATGTAATTGATGATACGTGTACTGGGTTGTGGTCCTCCATGTGATTGATGATACCGTGTACTGGGTTGTGGTCCTCCATGTGATTGATGATACCGTGTACTGGGTTGTGGTCCTCCATGTGATTGATAATACTGTGTACTAGGTTGTGGTCCATGTGATTGATGATACCGTGTACTGGGTTGTGGTCCTCCATGTAATTGATGATACGGTTACTGGGTTGTGGTCCTCCATGTGATTGATGATACCGTGTACTGGGTTGTGGTCCTCCTGTGATTGATGATACTGTATACTGGTTGTGGTCCTCCATGTGATTGATGATACCGTGTACTGGGTTGTGGTCCTCCATGTGATTGATAATACTGTGTACTGGATTGTGGTCCTCCATGTGATTGATGATACCGTTACTGGGTTGTGGTCCTCCATGTGAATTGATGATACCGTGTACTGGGTTGTGGTCCTCCATGTGATTGATGATACCGTGTACTGGGTTGTGGTCCTCCATGTGATTGATATACCGTGTACTGGGTTGTGGTCCTCCATGTGATTGATGAATACGTGTACTGGGTTGTGGTCCTCCATGTGATTGATGATACCATGTACTGGGTTGTGGTCCTCCATGTATTGATGATACCGTGTACTGGGTTGTGGTCCTCCATGTGATTGATGATACCGTGTACTGGGTTGTGGTCCTCCAGTGATTGATGATACCGTGTACTGGGTTGTGGTCCTCCATGTAATTGATATACCGTGTACTAGGGTTGTGGTCCTCCATGTGATTGATGATACCGTGTACTGGGTTGTGGTCCTCCATGTAATTGATGATACCGTGTACTGGGTTGTGGTCCTCCATGTGATTGATGATACCGTTACTGGGTTGTGGTCCTCCTGTGATTGATGATACCTGTATACTGGGTTGTGGTCCTCCATGTGATTGATGATACCGTGTCCTGGGTTGTGGTCCTCCATGTGATTGATGATACTGTGTACTGGGTTGTGGTCCTCCATGTGATTGATGATACCGTATACTGGGTTGTGGTCCTCCATGTGATTGATGATACCGTGTACTGGGTTGTGGTCCTCCATGTGATTGATAATACTGTGTACTGGGTTGTGGTCCTCCATGTGATTGATGATACCGTGTACTGGGTTGTGGTCCTCCATGTGATTGATGATACCGTGTACTGGGTTGTGGTCCTCCATGTGATTGATGATACCGTGTACTGGGTTGTGGTCCTCCCTGTGATTGATGATACTGTGTACTGGGTTGTGGTCCTCCATGTGATTGATGATACCGTGTCCTGGGTTGTGGTCCTCCATGTGATTGATGATACCGTGTACTGGGTTGTGGTCCTCCATGTGATTGATGATACCGTATACTGGGTTGTGGTCCTCCATGTGATTGATGATACCGTGTACTGGGTTGTGGTCCTCCATGTGATTGATGATACCGTGTCCTGGGTTGTGGTCCTCCATGTGATTGATGATACCGTGTACTGGGTTGTGGTCCTCCATGTGATTGATGATACCGTGTACCTGGGTTGTGGTCCTCCATGTGATTGATGATACCGTGTACTGGGTTGTGGTCCTCCATGTGATTGATGATACCGTGTACTGGGTTGTGGTCCATGTGATTGGTAAAGGCTTTTTTACTTTGTTTGGTCCGTGAATGTGGTCCTCCCGGATTGTAATACGTGTCCTTTGACCCATGTGTATTCGGCTGGTTTAAGACCTTTACTGTGCGTGTCCTGGGTTTGGGTAGTGAAGACCTTTACTGTTGTGTGTTCATGGTTGTGAGACCGTTTACTGGGCTTTTGGTTCATGGTTGTGAAGCCTTTACGTTGTGGTCAGGATTGGTGAAGACTTTTACTGTGGCAGTTTCCCGGGTTGGTGAAGACCTTTACTATGCTGTGTTCAGGGTTGGTGAAGACCTTTACTGTGCTGTGTTCAGGGTTGGTGAAGACCTTTACTGTGCTGTGTTCAGGGTTGGTGAAGACCTTTACTATGCTGTGTTCAGGGTTGGTGAAGACCTTTACTGTGCTGTGTTCAGGGTTGGTGAAGACCTTTACTGTGCTGTGTTCAGGGTTGGTGAAGACCTTTACTGTGCTGTGTTCAGGGTTGGTGAAGACCTTTACTATTCTGTGTTCAGGGTTGGTGAAGACCTTTACTGTGCTGTGTTCAGGGTTGGTGAAGACCTTTACTGTGCTGTGTTCAGGGTTGGTGAAGACCTTTACTGTGCTCTGTTCAAGGCTGGTGAAGACCTTTACTGTGCTGTGTTCAGGGTTGGTGAAGACCTTTACTTCTGCTGTGTTCAGGGTTGGTGAAGACCTTTACTGTGCTGTGTTCAGGGTTGGTGAAGACCTTTACTGTGCTCTGTTCAAGGCTGGTGAAGACCTTTACTATGCTGTATTCAAGGCTGGTGAAGACCTTTACTGTGCTGTGCTCAAGGTTGTGGTCCCATGATGTGTGTAAGGGAGGAGCGATGTTATCTTCTCTTTTAGTAAAATTACTTGATGGAAATCCCGATGATGAAAAAATAAACAAAACATGAGGTTAATTAATAGATAAAAGATGCACAACCATAACCTTTATTATTAGAATGGGAAAAGTAATGTGGTCAGTAAAGGAAAATTACCATACATGCAAACACGATACACAGTAAGATATAAAAACTTTTTTGACCAATCTTCCTCAACGAGGAATTCAAGTACCAGAGACTCAAACTCTACAACAACAAATAGGAGAGTAAACACACACACACACACACACACACCACACACACACACACACACGCACCACGCACGCACACACACACACACACACACACACACACCACACACACACACACACACACACACACACACACACACACACACACACACACACACACACACAGATAACCAGTGAAAAAAAAATCCCAGAAGTGGTAAAAAAAGACTGAAACCAAAAAAGATGGAAATAACAAACGACGATGATTACAGACTCAGGTAGGACAAAGAACAATGAAGCTAACCAAAATAGCAATGGCTGCCATCTATAACCACCCGCCCTTCCATCCCTAAACAGTAGGCGCCCCAGCGGGGTACAAGGCAGGCAACACAACAGTAATAGATATATATTGAAAAGACCAGCAGGCGCAGCAAACAGGTTTGGAGTGAAGTTACTAATTATAGGGGATTTAAGCGAAGAGACTGGGAAAAAAAGAGACCCATAAGGAGGACAAGGAAGTTCCTGACCCAGGAGAGAGATACAAGGAGGCTACAAGGAAGTTCCTGACCCAGAAGAGAGACACAAGTAGGCTACAAGGAAGTTCCTGACCCAGGAGAGAGATACAAGGAGGTTCCTGACCCAGGAGAGAGATACAAGGAGGCTACAAGGAAGTTCCTGACCCAGGAGAGAGATACAAGGAGGCTACAAGGAGGTTCCTGACCCAGGAGAGAGATACAAGGAGGCTACAAGGAAGTCCCTGACCCAGGAGAGAGATACAAGGAGGCTACAAGGAAGTCCCTGACCCAGGAGAGAGATACAAGGAGGCTACAAGGAATTCCTGACCCAAGAGAGAGGTACAAAGAGACTACGATGAGGAACAAACGCAGACTACAGGTCAGCTTCATCACTCACACTAAGCAAACAGCTATTCAACAGGCATAAAAAGCCAAGGAAACGGTGCCTAACAGGGTGACAGCTGTTCTCACTAAAAAACACAGTAAGAATGACACACATTGCAGATACTTCATCCTGAGGTGAAGAAATCTCGAAGAGAAATGCGTATATTGTGATGAGGTGATGAAATTAAACTAGAAATCAGGAAAACGTAGACAACAAACTCTGCTTGAGATTACATTACGAGGATGAGAAATGTAGAGACAGTTGGAAGATAGCAGCAAAGGTTAAACCGGGACCAAAACTGCGTCACGGCTACATCCTCCGTCTCTAGGGCACTACGACAGAAGCAAAGGTTAATTAGAACTGAAACAAAGTTACTTCACAGTCACATATTCCGTCTTTGCTGCACTGGGATAGTAGCAAAGGTTACAACTGTACCAGATCTGCTCCACAGCTACAGCCTCCGTCTTTACGGCACTGTGATAGAAACAAAGGTTACAACTGTACCAGATCTGCTCCACAGCTACAGCCTCCGTCTTTACGGCACTGTGATAGAAACAAAGGTTACAACTGTACCAGATCTGCTCCACAGCTACAGCCTCCGTCTTTACGGCACTGTGACGGAAGCAAAGGTTAAAACTGTATCAGAGCTGCTCCACACAGTCTCCGTCTAGAAATACTGTGGCCACCACTAGCAAAAATGTACAGAACCGTTGGAAATTCAGTACCTTTGGGAAAATTGGAAAACATGAATGTCATCAAGATGCTCAGACAATACAGAAAAAAAACACCTCGCATAATAAGCTTTCGCCGGGACAACGTTTCGCTCTTGTGTAGAGCTCTATCAAGGAGAGGAGTCTACCAGAGTTCTATAACCATAGTAACAGAGATCCAGCAGGAATCAGATAGAGCTTTTGGTAGACTGCATAGTGTTAGCGGGAAGGCGCGGCACAGTATCATACAAGAGACTGGCCTCCAGCAGCAACAGCCTGGTTGACCAGGCAAGCACCAGACGAGCCTTGCCCCTGGCCGGGCTCCGAGAGTAGTGAAACTCTCGAAACTCTTCAAAGGTATATCACGGGTAGGTAAAATGACACGGGAGCTTTGTCACACCGTTCCGGCAACGGCTTGACAAAGCTCCTGGAGAGCGAAACGTTGCCACAATAAAATGTCACATTAGTTGCACTTGTGTCCTTTTACTTTACATATTGTCGGTAATTCTACCAACATTATTTACAAAAAGACTAACTAACCCACGGAAGTAGCAATATTATTGTAGACTAATGTTAAATGCTAAACCCGTGTGGGTCATTCAGGACGGGTAGTGGAGGCTTGATCCTCCGTCGGCTGAACGCGATAGTCGCGCTTCATAGTTGTACTCACTTGGATGTTAGAGGTAACAGTAGACACGATAGTGAATTCCCAGTAATGATAATATGATAACTGGTTCCCAGTAACGGTAAATATGATAACTGATTCCCAGTAACGGTAAATATGATCAACTGGTTCCCAGTACCGGTAAATATGATAGCTAGTTCCCAGTAACGGAAAATATGATAACTGATTCCCAGTAACGGCGAACAAAACATAGTCCCTGTAACGGTGGATGTAACTAATTCCTAGTAACGGTAAACAGCTAAATCCTAGTAACAGTAAACGTAACTGATTTCTAGTAACGGTGAACAGCTAATTCCTAGTAACGGTAAACATAAGTAATTTCCAGTAATGCTAACCATAACTAATGCCTAGTAACGGTAAATAAAACTTAACTCCTAGTAACAATAGTTGCGGTAACTAATTATTAGTAACGGTAGACATGATTACTAGTTCTTAGTAACAGTAAACATAACTAATTCCTAGTAACGGTAGATCCGAAAACTAATTCCCAGTGACGGTAAGCATGATAATTGGTTCCTAGTAATGGTACACGTAAATTCTTAGTAACGGTAATATACGATAGCCAGTCCTCTAACGTTATCAACTTTTTCAACCATCCGCCGTTGATTGTGGTTGAGTAAATCGCCTTAGTGTTGAGATAAATCCTCTGGTAATCCCAGTTTATTTTCTGCAAGGGTATATATTAATCTCTATTAATCCGCGGCTGTAATCCTCTGATATTGATGGCTGATTCTTTTTCATAAATCCTGGGATGTTGATGGTATGTTTGTGGAGGAGGAGGGGAAATTTCTCTCTCTCTCTCTCTCTCTCTCTCTCTCTCTCTCTCTCTCTCTCTCTCTCTCTCTCTCTCTCTCTCTCTCTCTCTCTCTCTCTCTCTCTCTCTCTCTCTCTCTCTCTCTCCCCCACACACACACACACACACACATACACACCTATGTTTCATCAGTGAAAATTTAAAGTAAAAAGCACTAGAAGCAGTACTAACTACAGTACATTCAATACTAACTATTGCTCGTCCCTTCCTCCCTCCCTCTGTTTTTTCTCTCCCTCCTTTTCCCTCTCCTTCCTCCCTTTGTTTTCCGTTTTCCTTCCTTCCTCTGTTTTTCCCTCTCCATCCTTTCTCCCTTCCTGATAAGTATTTACCATTGTTAATACTATTAACAATTCTTTTCCCTTTCAGAAAGCGCCATGTTGATCTGGAGTGTAAAGGTGAGTACAAAATGTCTGTTACACACCCCACACACAACACACACACACACACCCCCACACACACCCCAACACACACACACACACCACACACACACACACAACACACCCCAGGATTTCATAAAAATTTATAGAATAAATAGAATAGCACAGATATATACACCAAGATATATAATATAACACTGAAATTAGATTAAATCCCTATTGTAAAGGAAAAAAGTGGTAGTAAATAGGTGAATGTATCCTTAATTTCGAAAGACAATTTTTAATTTTGGGAAAACACCAATGAATGACTAGCCACCTGTAATTTTAAAAGGGGAAAATATAAGATAGAAAATGAATTCGGGGGAAAAAAAATTTCAAAAAAGGGGGTTCGAAATTATAAAAAAAGGGAAGAGGAATAAGAAAAGGAAGATTGGACCGGGAATTTTAAAAATTTGGGAATATTAAAAAAGGGTGATGACAGGTTAGGATTTAAAAAATTTTAATGTTAGAATGGAAAGGAAAATTTTCGGGAATTAGAAATTCTTACCTAACATCATCTTGATTGTCTCCTTTTCCCTTCCCACCTGGTGGAGTGGGCAGGTGTTCGGCAGCTTCCTACCCTGGGTGGAGTAGGCAGGGGGGTTGGCATTTTCCCACCCTGGGGTGGGTGGGCAGGGGGTGTGGCAGCTTCCCACCCGGGGTGGAGTGGCAGGGGTCTGCCAGCTTTCCCACCTGGGCTGGAGGGGCGTGTGTCTGGCGCTTCACCCTGGGCTGGGGGGCAGGGTGTCTGGCTGCTTCCTCCCGGGGTGGAGTGGGGAGGGGGTCTGGGACTTCCTCCCCCCGGGGTGGGTGGGAGGGTGTCTGGCTGTTCCTACCCCGGGGGGAGTAGGCAGGTTCTGCCAGCTTCCTACCCCGGGGTGGGTGGGCGGGTGCGGGAGCTTCCTACCCTGGGCTGGAGTGGGGGGAGGGTGTCTGGCTGCTTTTCCCACCTGGGGTGGAGGGGGCAGGGGGTTTGGGAGCTTCCTACCCCGGGTGGAGTGGGCAGGGTGTCTGGTGCTTTCCTACCCCGGGCTGGGGTGGGCGGTGTCTGGCGCTTCCTACCCCGGGTGGGGTAGGCAGGGCGTCGGTAGCTTCCTACCCTGGGGTGGGTGGGCAGTGTTCTGGCGCTTCCTACCCCGGGCGGGTAGGCAGAGTTTCTGGCAGCTTCCTACCCTGGGCTGGGGTACAGGGGCTGGCTGCTTTCC
Source organism: Cherax quadricarinatus (assembly GCF_026875155.1). Classification (NCBI taxonomy): domain Eukaryota; kingdom Metazoa; phylum Arthropoda; class Malacostraca; order Decapoda; family Parastacidae; genus Cherax; species Cherax quadricarinatus. Next base: position 14,387,367 of record NC_069490.1, read on the forward strand.
CACCCTGGGCTGGAGTAGCGGGGTCTGGAGCTTCCCCCTGGGTGGAGTGGGCAGGGTGTTTTTCAGCTTCCTACCCTGGGGGGATGGGGAGGGTGTCTGGCGCTTCCCACCGGGTGGAGTGGGCGTGGTTGGGTCCTTCCTCCTGGCTGGAGTAGGGAGGTGTTGGGAGCTTCCCCACCCTGGGCGGAGTAGGCGGGTGTCTGGCGTTCCTACCCTGGGGTGGGTGGCGGGTGTCTGCGTTTCTACCCCGGGCTGGGGTAGGCAGGGTGTCTGGCAGCTTCCCACCCTGGGCTGGGGTGGGCAGTGTCTGGTTGCTTCTACCCTGGCTGGAGTGGGCAGTGTGTCTGGCTGCTTCCTACCCTGGGCTGGAGTGGGCAGGTTGTCTGGCTGATTCCTACCCTGGGCTGGAGTGGGCAGGTTGTCTGGCTGTTTACTACCCTGGGCTGGAGTGGGCAGGATGTCTGGCAGCTTCCTACCCTGGAGTGGGCAGGGTGTCTGGCTGCTTCCTACCCTGGGCTGGAGTGGCCAGTGTGTCTGGCTGCTTCCTACCCTGGGCTGGAGTGGGCAGGGTGTCTGGCTGATTCCTACCCTGGGCTGGAGTGGGCTGGGTGTCTGGCTGCTTCCTACCCTGGGCTGGAGTAGGCAGGTTGTCTGGCTGTTTACTACCCTGGGCTGGAGTGGGCAGGGTGTTTGGCAGCTTCCTACCCTGGAGTGGGCAGGGTGTCTGGCAGCTTCCTACCCTGGGCTGGAGTGGGCAGTGTGTCTGGCTGCTTCCTACCCTGGGCTGGAGTGGGCAGTGTGTCTGGCTGCTTCCTACCCTGGGCTGGAGTGGGCAGGGTGTCTGGCTGATTCCTACCTTGGGCTGGAGTGGGCAGGGTGTCTGGCTGATTCCTAGCCTGGAGTGGGCAGGGTGTCTGGCTGCTTCCTACCCTGGGCTGGAGTGGGCAGGTTGTCTGGCTGCTTACTACCCTGGGCTGGAGTGGGCAGGGTGTCTGGCAGCTTCCTACCCTGGAGTGGGCAGGGTGTCTGGCTGCTTCCTACCCTGGGCTGGAGTGGGCAGTGTGTCTGGCTGCTTCCTACCCTGGGCTGGAGTGGGCAGGGTGTCTGGCTGATTCCTACCCTGGGCTGGAGTGGGCAGGGTGTCTGGCTGCTTCCTACCCTGGGCTGGAGTGGGCAGGGTGTCTGACTGATTCCTACCCTGGGCTGGAGTGGGCAGGGTGTCTGGCAGCTTCCTACCCTGGAGTGGGCAGGGTGTCTGGCTGCTTCCTACCCTGGGCTGGAGTGGGCAGGGTGTCTGGCTGCTTCCTACCCTGGGCTGCAGTGGGTAGGGTGTCTGGCTGTTTACTACCCTGGGCTGGAGGGGCAGGGTGTCTGGCTGCTTCCTACCCTGGGCTGGAGTGGGTAGGGTGTCTGGCTGCTTCCTACCCTGGGCTGGAGTGGGTAGGGTGTCTGGCTGCTTCCTACCCTGGGCTGGAGTGGGTAGGGTGTCTGGCTGTTTACTACCCTGTGCTGGAGGGGCAGGGTGTCTGGCTGCTTACTACCCTGTGCTTTAATGGGCAGGGTGTCTGGCTGCTTACTACCCTGTGCTGGAATGGGCAGGGTGTCTGGCTGCTGGAATGAACAGGGGATGACGGGTTACTTGTGACTGGCAGCTCTGACAATACTTCAGCTGTAGTAGTTGCAATGACAGAATGTAAGTTTGTCTTAGTACACTGCTGTTGAACCCGGGTGGACACTACCCAAGAGTAGACGATATACTCCAGTGTGGACGAAATCTTGTTTGAGGTGGCCGTCGATCTCGGGATGAGTGAATGACTGGACAAGATTTGAACGCGACTAATGGGTTAGCCTCTCTCATATAAGTCTCTGATGTGACTTGGATTTTTCCATGTGTATAATAAGACAGGTTGCATCATCTTATCAGGTTTCAGTCGGAGGTGCATGACACACGACTTAGGTACTTCTTTAGATATTTATTATAGCTTTTCTCATCTTAAATCAAGAAGTATATTGGTGATGAAATACCCGTGATATTGAGATATTGATGCCATAATTTTAAGTGGTAGCAAAGTACAACAGCAGCCACTCCATCACAAATATCATGAAAATTATACCTATCGTTATTGGAAATTATACGTATCGTTATTGAAAATTATAAGTATCATTATTGTAAATTATACGTATCGTTATTGAAAATTATAAGTATCATTATTGTAAATTATACGTATCGTTATTGAAAATTATAAGTATCATTATTGTAAATTATACGTATCATTATTGAAAATTGCACGTATAATTATTGTAAATTATACGCATCATTACTGAAAATTATGAGTGTCATTATTGTAAATTATACGTATCGTTATTGAAAATTTTAAGTATAATTATTGTAAATTATACGTATCATTATTGAAAATTATGTGTGTCATTATTGTAAATTATACGTATCGTTTTTGAAAGATATACGATATATGTATCATTATTGAAAATCAGATTTTTCTTTCAGCATTAATAAATTTCGTTTTGAATTGTAAGTTGTATATTCACTTATACAGCAATGCAAAAAATGGTCAATAAAAGTGAAACTGACGTCTTTTTCCTTCCTGTCCCTCTCTTACCTTTACTGAATTTAGAATTTTAGATAAATTGTGAAAAAAAAGATAACCATTGTGGGTTGGTCTTTCTCCATTTCTTCACTAGAGAGGACAGCAAAAAAATTAATAGCTAACCTTGATGTAGATAGCTGAATTCTCTATTATATAATTATTATTACTATTAATTATATAATTATTAATGTTATATATATATATATATATATATATATATATATATATATATATATTATATATATATATATTATATATTATATTTATATATATATATATAATCTGTGTATGCCTTTATAATTGTTCGGGTCTCGTCCTGTCATCTATCTTGTCTTCCCTCACTCTTGTCTCCCTCACTCTTGTCTTTACTATTGTCTACCCTCACCTTTGTCCCCTCCTCACGACTCTCATGGGAGGGAGACTTTCTGATCTGCAATTTTCCCTTTAATTTCCCCCAAGAGCAGCGGTGCCTCTACACTTGATCATCTGTGTCACTGGACCCTGGCTCTCTCTCCCCTCACTCTTGATCTCTCTCCCCTCACTCTTGCTCTCTCTTTCCCTTTTCCCCCCTTGCCTCTGTCCAGTCTCCTTTCCCACTCTGTTGTCCCCTTATCTTCCTCTTATACCGCTTTGCCAGGTGTTCTTTCACTCTCTCTCTCTCTCTCTCTCTCTCTCTCTCTCTCTCTCTCTCTCTCTCTCTCTCTCTCTCTCTCTCTCTCTCTCTTTCTCTCTTTCTCTCTTTCTCTCTTTCTCTCTCTCTCTTTCTCTCTCTCTCTCTCTCTCTCTCTCTCCTCTCTCTCTCTCTCTCTCTCTCTCTCTCTCTCTCTCTCTCTCTCTCTCTTTCTCTCTTTCTCTCTTCTCATCTTTCTCTCTCTCTCTCTCTCTCTCTCTCTCTCTCTCTCTCTCTCTCTCTCTCTCTCTCTCTCTCTCTCTCTCTCTCTCTCTCTCTCCTCTCTCCGTCTCCGTCTCTCTCTCTCCACTCTCTACTGTCCTCTTCCTCTTTTTCTACTCTACATTTTCTATCATACCTCATGTCTTCTCTTCCATATTTCCTCTCGTTACCTACTGTTCCATCTTCTCGTTTTCTAATCCCTTCTGCTCTTTCCACTGACCTTTGACTGAACTGTAGAATAGAAAGACTGTGAAGAGAAAATGCGCAAGAGAGAAGTGGAAAATAAATGGGGATTCAAAGCGAAAATGAAAAGTAACAGAATTTAAAAGAGGAAATGGAAGAGAAGGAGCAAGTGGAAAGATAAAACTTTGGAAAAATAGAGGATTTAGAAGATATGAAGTGAGGGATATAGTGCATGTTGTGGAATGCATGAGAGAGGAGACAGACACAGATACATATACAGAGGCAGAAAGACACAGACAGGTAGATAGTGTTCAACAGTCTCCCACTATACATGAGGGGGATTACCAATAGACCCCTGGCTGCCTTTAAGAGGGAGCTGGATGGATACCTAAAGTCATACCTGATCAGCCAGGCTGATTAGGTACGTTGGACTACGTGCTGCTAGCAGTAACAGCCTGGACGCACGCGGGAGCGTTGAACCCCCCCTTCCCCCACACCCTCCAAGTAGGTAGATAAACTCGTGCAGATAAGCAGACATGGGCAAGTAGACACACAAAGAAAGGCAGACATACACAGGCAGTAGGTCAGACAGGCACAGAGAGACCTGAAAAGGGCAAGCATATAAACCATCTAAATTTACTGTGTTTTATATACCATAAACCCGGTGACAGTTTGTATAGGGGCAGTATATATACACACCTGATGACAGGTTATTAACCTGGATTATTTTATGAGCTGTTATATTAAACATTGTATCGATTATGGTAGATAATCTAGGGAGGATTACATGGTAGTGATAGGGGACATTGTGTGTACTCACCTAATTGTGGTTGCAGGGGTCGACTCATAGCTCCTGGCCCCGCCTCCTCACTGGTCGCTACTAGGTCCACTCTTCCTGCTCCATGAGCTTTGTCATACCTCTTCTTAAAACTATGTATGGATCCTGTCTCCGCTACATCACTTTCCAGACTGTATGTGTGTGTGTGTTTACACGTTTGGGTGTGTTCTTACATAGTGTATATCTTTAAGCGCTGAACTCCATTGGGTCACTGAAGGAGGCTCGATCCTTCGTCCGCGATTGGAGGCGATTACTAAAAGCTAGGTTTTTAGTAATCACCTCCACATGGTTGTATGTATAAGGGCGAAATGCCGAGAGAATGGGGTGGAAAGAATTTATACAGAGCAAGGTGTGTAAAACTTTATCTAGTTCTAGGAAAATCTCTGCACAGAGCGAAATGTCGTCATAATAAAAGCTTACTCTACGTGTATATGTTGTTTAGGTCCATATCTGCTTTAGCCGCTCGGGAGAGTTAACTGATAATTTATAGTTTACAGTGTTGAGGAGGTTTTGCAGTCGATATCCTGACCCAACCCAAACCAATCCACTTGTCTTGTGTTACTTATTCATGCGGAAATCACTGCAGAATGTTGCAGACACTCGTCTTGTTCATAAAACCTGCGAGTTATGTCGTAAAACGTAAATTCGCATGATTTACAACGTGTAAACACTACTGCATCTTACGTTGTTTAATATAATGAGAACATTGTTAGAAGGTGAGGTCTGAATACTAGCCACTCACTAGGCCGGCGTATAATGAACTGCATACAATCATTCTCTCATAAAGTTTTTTATTTTGTTAGTATCTCCCAAAATAACAGTTTGCACAGGAAATAAATGTTTGTACGTGGATTTCGATGTCTTCTTTACATGATGAAAGAAAGTAACTGTCTGAGTTCAGCCCAGCAGCTGAAGTTAATATTCATTGTTTTTTTACACTAAATATTGTAGGTTAACGATCATGTAGCCCAAACTCAAAATTCTTGATTTTCCATACATTAAACACAAATAATTTATATCTCAATAACAACATTGCGAATCGCCAAGGACTCGAACCCATGTGAGCGAAAACACATGACGCTTTAACCAACAGGACCACGCAATCCTACATGACCCAAGCACTCAAAAGCTAGGTGTGTTACCTTGGTCCGAGGACATACGGTGGTGTGGGTGCCTCTGAGCTGATTTCATTCCACTCCCTGTTTGGTGTACTAGCCCAGCAAGCAGTATTTTATATTGTAACCACGAACGAGTGCAATTAATTAATAACAATGTGACTAGCCAAGGACTCGAACCCATGATGTTTTAGCAGCCTCATGGTGAGCAAAAGTCACGTGACGCTCTAACTCACAGGACCACGCAATACTGCTTGTTGGGCTAGTACACCAAACAAGGAGTAGAATGAAATTAGCTCAGAGGCACCAACACCACCGTATGTCCTCGAACCAAGGTAACACACCTAGCTTGGCTGGATGCTAGGTTCTTGTAGGATTGCGTGATCCTGTGGGTTAAAGCATCATGTGTTTTCGCTCACCATGAGGCGGGCCAAAACAACATGGGTTCGAGTCCTTGGCTAGTCACAGTGTTGTTATTAATACCACTCCAGCTAGTTTTCTGTTCCAGCGACTCAGCACAGCTGTTCAGAGGGGTAATGCCTGCTGTATTTTGGGCACGCGATAATAAAGCGAAAATCTCAGATTTTTCGTATTATTATCTGAGATTTTTCGTATTATTATCAGTGACAAACACGTAACAGTATGTACTAGACATGTATCTCTCTTACATGTATTGTATATGCCATCTTTATATGAACAATGTATTTCTTAAATCTTTTGTACAATATTATGTAATATAATATATATATATATATATATATATATATATATATATATTATATATATATATATATATATATATATATATATATATTATATATATATATATATATAATATATCATGAATTGTAAATAACGTCATGAGGTTTTGTTACCGGATGTTGGTATGATTTTGGAATGATCCTGGGGTCAGAGAAGCTGGTATTCAGTTGAGGAATATCTTAGATTAGAGATGCTGGTGTTTAACTGAGGAAGATCTCGAACCAGAGATGTTGGTGTTCGTCTCCTGGGAATGATCTTGTTTCATATGCTGTTTTTTAGTACTGACCAAACCTGTTGTGTGTTCGTGTACCGTGAGGGAGGAAGGAAGGGCGGGAGGGAGAGAGCGAGGGAAGTTCGTGTATCTTGAGGGAGGGATGGAGGGAGGGAGAGAGCGAAGGAAGGAGAGGATCAGGTGTGCTAGGGGCGGCCTCTGCATCTTCTGTTTTGTGTTCCTTATTTGGTCGCTGCGGGTTATCTCCACCTTCCAGTTTTTATACCTCTATGAAGAACAATTCATGGCTGTGTGTGTGTGTGTGTTACTCGCTTAATTGTGGTTGCAGGGGTCGAGACTCAGTTCCTGGCCCCACCTCTTCACTGATCACTGCTAGGTCCTCTCTCTGCTTCCTGAGCTTTGTCATACCTCGTCTTAAAGCTATGTATGGTTCCTGCCTCCACTACATCACTTGCTAGACTATTCCACTTCCTGACAACTCTATGACTGAAGAAATACTTCCCAACATCCCTGTGACTCGTCTGAGTCTTCAGCTTCCAGTTGTGACCCCTTGTTTCTGTGTTCCCTCTCTGGAACATCCTGTCTCTGTCCAGCTTATCTATTCTACGCAGTATTTTGTATGTGGTTATCATGTCTTCCCAGACTCTCCTGCCCTCCGGTGTCGTCAGGCCAATTTCCCTCAATCGTTCTTCGTAGGACATTCCCCTCAGCTCCGGAACTAACCTTGTTGCAATTTCTTGACGTGCTTGACCACGTGTGGGTTCCAAACTGGTGCTGCATACTCCATTATGGGCCTGACGTACATAGTGTACAGTGTCTTGAACGATTCCTTACTTAGGTATCGGAACGCTATTCTCAGGTTTACCAGGCGCCTATATGCTGCAGCAGTTATCTGGTTGATGTGTGCTTCGAAGACGTGTTCGGTGTTATGCTTACCCCAAGATCTTTCTCCTTGAGTGAGGTTTGCAGTCTCTGTCCACCCAACCTATACTTTGTCTGCGGTCTTCTTTGCCCTTCCCCGATCTTCATGACTTTGCATTTGGCGGGATTGAATTCGAAAAGCCAGTTGCTGGACCACGTGTCCAGCTGTTGAT
>NC_069490.1:14400088-14427588 GCF_026875155.1 Cherax quadricarinatus
TCAAAATGATTTTTGCGAAATTATTGCATACACAAATATTCACTTGCCTTATTCGGCAAGAAGAGCGTTGTTATTTAAACCAAAATTGCAAGTTTTACCTGTTCGGCACGATATTATATATTTCGCTTGTTCTGCGAATTCTGAACACACAAACACAGGAGAGATAGGGGGGGACAAGATAACGACATACAAAATACTGAGAGGAATTGACAAGGTGGACAAAGACAGGATGTTCCAGAGACTGGACACAGTAACAAGGGGACACAGCTGGAAGTTGAAGACACAGATGAATCGTAGGGATGTTTGGAAGTATTTCTTCAGCCACAGAGTAGTCAGGAAGTGGAATAGTTTGGGAAGCGATGTAGTGGAGGCAGGATCCATACATAGCTTTAAGCAGAGGTACGATGAAGTTCACGGTTCAGGGAGAGTGACCCAGTAGCGACCAGTGAAGAGGCGGGACCAGGAGCTAGGACTCGACCGCTGCAACCTCAACTAGGTGAGTACAACTGAGTGAGTACACACACACACACACACACACATACTCACATATATATAATATCCATCGTATATGTTAAACCTGTAAAGTGTGGAGACAAAGGTGTCACAAAGTCACACTGTGGTCACCGATCGCACAATTCTGGCAATAAAATTTTTTAAGATATTCTTTGAAGGTGGAAATTTTGAGAGCATGTGATGTGTACAGAGCACCTCAGGTGTTGTTTACATTCTTGAGACTGGCAGAGAGGCTTCGGAGGCGAGAGTTGGGCCACATATTTAGCAGTATATACCATTCAAATAGTACGACGTATATATTTACCTGCTGGAAAATCTTTTAGTATACATGAAGACCATAATGAGGTCTATAAAAGTACGTACAGGACCTGGCAGGGTGAATGATGCCATGGTATGGCACATACAATAGCTGGCAGGGTGAATGATGCCATGGTATGGCACGTGCAGTAGCTGGCAGGGTGAATGATGCCATGGTATGGCACATACAATAGCTGGCAGGGTGAATGATGCCATGGTATGGCACGTGCAGTAGCTGGCAGGGTGAATGATGCCATGGTATGGCACGTGCAGTAGCTGGCTGGGTGAATGATGCCATGGTATGGCACGTGCAGTAGCTGGCAGGGTGAATGATGCCATGGTATGGCACGTGCAGTAGCTGGCAGGGTGAATGATGCCATGGTATGGCACGTGCAGTAGCTGGCAGGGTGAATGATGCCATGGTATGGCACGTGCAGTAGCTGGCAGGGTGAATGATGCCATGGTATGGCACGTGCAGTAGCTGGCAGGGTGAATGATGCCATGGTATGGCACGTGCAGTAGCTGGCAGGGTGAATGCCATGATGTACTTACAGACCAAAATAGATGTATATCATATATACAACATCATACATATGTTCATTATTGCATATATACTATTTTGAACATCCCAGTGTTTATGAATTTATATATATTATATTTATAGTGAAACAAAGTTAGCTGTGTATATAAAATATGTTCCTGCGAACTTTAGATCTAATTAATATAAATAAAATGTGGACAGAAGATCATCAAGGTGATAAAACATAAGACCAAAACAACGTAAATATTTAACGTGACTTTTGGCACCTGTCAAGTGTCAACAAAACAGGGATAAATAATTTTAATTGAGTAAGAGGTGTGGCCTAAACCTCGATTTTATGGCAATATTTCGACGAATCAGACTATGTTTTAGCCGAGACAATTGCATTTTAAAGGAAAAATTAATTCAAATCATATGAAAGTCTGTATAAATGTTTACTTTTGTTTACACGATCTAATATCATTTGGGGATATTTCCTTAAAGAGAAATGTACATTTAATAATGAACCACAGAGCGGTTGGGGTTCCAGATTGTCTGTTCTGTGATTTGCTTTTCAGTCGTGTTACTACGTTTTCGTGAGTACTGAGAAATGAACATTATTCACGGTGCTGTTTAGTTATCAACGGTGTTGTCAACGCAAGTGTTATCTGCAGTTTTGGGGGAGGGGAAGTGTGTGTGATCTTTACACGCAACACACTTCTTTATGTGATGGTCTTTACAGTCACACTCCCTCCTTATCTCCCTGAGACAGCAGCAGGTTGGCTACAAAGCCGTGTGTGGTGTTTTATCATCCGCTTTTGTATCGTGGTCGCTGCTTCTCCGACCATCTGTCTCGACAGGAATCCGGGGACACTTAATTTGTTTTGATACTTATGACACCTGTCATTAGCTATATAACACCTGTTATCACCTATAACACCTGTCACCACCTATAACACCTGTCACCACCTATAACACCTGCCACCACCTGTAACACCTGTTTAAGCAACCAGCATCACAAGTTACTGCCATTTCTAAATCCTTCAAATAAACATCTGTTTTACGGCGACACGAGTGAGGTTAGGTTAGATAAGGTTTGTCAGGAAACAGGAGAAGTGTTTCCTGACGCGGGTCTTAGTCATGTGATGATCCGCAGCTGGAGCTTTTGGTCATCTGACTAGGGCCTTCCGCTGACTTAACCCTCCACCACCTTTAAAAAATATTATGGCTATGGTTATAACCCATTATGATTATTATTATTATATTTTCATTATTATTATTGCTATTAATATTATTATACACACGAGTGAGGTAAGCGTAGTGTGACCGGCACGATGCAGGGACACGCTTGACCGCCAGTATGGCGGATACTCACCCAGTTATGTGCAAACACCGTGTTCTTCCTTCACCTCGATGCCCCAGCTACTGAACATTGTGGAACATTAATTATCGCCGCGGATAGATTCTATTTTAGCGGGTTAACTCTTGCTCGCTATAATTACTGGCTTTGTGATATTAATGTATTTTTACGACCCACCCAATGAAATTGTTCCAGTAATTTATAACCTTGCCTGCTGTGATACTAGGGGTTGACGGGATGTGGGGAGGTGGTAGAGGGGTGTGATGGGGTTAGGAGGTGGGGAAGAGTTAGGGAAGAGAGGCGCAGTTAATGGGTCGGGAGGTGGTGGAGGGAAGTGATGGGGTTAAGAGGTGGGGAAGAGGTTAGGACGAAGGACGGTTAATGGGTGGGGAGGTAGTAGAGGGGGGTATGGTTAGAAGTGGGGAAAGTTAGGAAAGAGAGAGCGGTAATGGTGGGGAGGAGAAGAGTGATGGGTTAAGAAGTGGGGAAGAAGGTAGGGAAGAGAGGAGCGGTTAATGGGTGGGGAGGTGTTGAAGTCTGTTCCAGGTAAGGGTTGTGTATGTAACATCATTTTGCAACACCTGTCAATATGTTTTTGCAACAAGTATGAAAGAACCACCACTATTCAACACCCTCAGTTAATTCATAAGGGGAAATTATCAGCACAACCCTAGTTGTCTTCCAGTGGGAACTTGTAAAGGTCCTCGAATCAGTTTCTGATCGGCTTGGCTGTGATTCCTACGTTGGTCTGCATGCTGCTAGCGCCAACAGCCTGGTTGATTAGGCTTGTACAGTAGGTGAGTACGTAAACCCTGGTTTATAATAATGTTGGCAGAATTACCGACAATATGTAAAGTAAAAGGACACAAGTGCAGCTAACGTGACATTTTTATTGTGGCAACGTTTCGCTCTCCAGGAGCTTTGTCAAGCTGTTACAAACAGTACATGGACACAGAGGGTATATATAGGGTATATATACCCTCTGTGTCCATGTATTGTTTGTAACGGCTTGACAAAGTTCCTGGAGAGCGAAACGTTGCCACAATAAAAATGTCACGTTAGTTGCACTTGTGTCCTTTTACTTCACAACCCTGGTTTACATCACATGGGTGAGCTAGTTGTCAAAGGCACTTGTCGATAGACACTTGGCCTGTTTTCTGTGTGTGTGTGTGTGTGTGTGTGTGTGTGTGTGTTGTGTGTGTGTGTGTGTGTGTGTGTGTGTGTGTATGCTGTTTGTTATATACAGTGATATAACTAGTGTTATACTTTAAGGTGTTCACAGTTATATTATAAAATAAGAGTATAATGATTATATTGCTCTGTTATATTATCAGTCAGTGATATATGATCACTTCACCTCTGAAAGATTTATCACATAAAAATCTACAGTTTATATCGATTTTCACATTAAATATAATTTTGTCACATTGAGTAAATCGGAACATATATTTTGAAGAGTGTCTTGATGTATGTGTCGTGCCGAATAGGTAAAACTTGCGATTTTGGCTTAAATAGCAACGTTCTTCTTGCCGAATAAGGCAAGTGAAAATTTGTGCATACCGTTATTTCGCAAAAAACATTCTAAACCTAACGAAAAAAATGTATTTCATTGTGTTTATTATTATTAAATTATAATAAATTTATCTAAAATATATTTAGTTAGATTAGGCTAAATTAAATTGCACTTGTTATAAGAACATAAAAAAGAAGGAACACTGCAGCAGGCCTATTAGCCCATACGGGGCAGGTCCATGTCAACCCTCGGTTTAGACCAATGTCCCACCCAGTCAGGTCACCGCCACTTAAGGAAGGGGCACGGCATCAGACCTAGTGGCACCAGCTAGTCAGGTCCAACTCACACCTACTCATGTATTTATCTAACCTATTTTTAGAGCTGCACAACATCTTAGCTTCTATAACGGTACTGGGAAGTTTGTTCCAGTCATCCACAACTCTATTACCAAACCAGTGCTTTCCTATATCCTTCCTGAATCTGAATTTTTCCAACTTAAAACCGTTGCTGCGAGTCCTGTCTAGGCTAGATATTTTTAGCACGCTATTTACATCCTCTTTATTCATTCCTGTTTTCCATTTATACTCCTCACTCATATCCCCCTTAATTCTACGCCTTTCTACAGAGTGCACATTCAGGACCCTCAGTCTATCCTCATAGGGAAGATTTTTGATATATGGGATTAACATTGTCATCCTCCTCTGTTCTTTTTCCAGTGCATTTATATCCATTCTGTAATACGATGACCAGAACTGTACAGCATAATCTAAATAATAAGGTTAGGTAAATTTTCTAAGGTTCTTTTGGTACAAAATTATTAGTTTTTACATTAGTATAAATGAAAAAAAAATATATCTTGAAACGTATAAGAGAAAATTTCAGAAAGGACTTAATTTTAAATGAGTTCTTGCTAATTGACCAATTTTACCTATTCGGCACGACATATGCGCCTCGAGCAGCAGCTTATACGTATATATAAACAAAGGGTATATACATATCTCAATACATATATATACGCTTAGACTTTGTGGCATGCAAAGAGTACGTAACTTATTCGGAACGCATGACCACCCTCATTTTACAGTATCTCCCCAACAAGGAACCAGTGCTAAGAGTGATATGGGACCCCATCTTCACTACGACCAGGTTCATAGCCAATAAGAAGGATTGACAATCTCAAGGTTATTGGATAACCGCTCTACTCTGCCCTGTCAATTCCACTCTAGAGTGTTGAAGCACGTTGCAATTGTGCTTCTATTCTGCTTGCTTACTGAGTGCACTATTTTTATCACTGTAAATAACAGTGTACATAATCTGATTCTAAATTGTGAAGGATAATATAAGTCTCAACTTTTTCTACTGTGTTTATATCTCCCATACACCTGGGGTAAGGCCATTTGAAATCCTAGGTTGTAATATGGTACCTGTCGAGAGCTGGATTAGAGAAACGGTGACTTAGGGTGAAGCTTGTACAGAACTTGTGTAGCTGCTGTTTCGACTTCGTTTAAAATTTTGCGTGTCGTTGCTTGGATCGCCTTGCTATTGTGTGATCGTTCAACAGCTCGCTCTGACTTGTTCAGTTGCTCTGCTCGTACGGTAATCTTGTTGCAGTACTCGGCTTTGCGTGTATGCGTTTCTGCAATCGTACGTGCATAGCTAGGTGTTCTGAATATTAACTAGTTACGTGGGGTATTCGTACTGTGCATAGCGAATAATTATGCCACTAGACGAGTCAGACGTGGGTGTCGCATATAACTTTGCATAACCTACTAAACTGTCTCTACGGTGTTGGCAAAATTTCTCGTTCCATTGCTTCCTATAACGCCTCTCACAGTGCGCAACTGCGTTCACTTATTGCTGGGCATACTTATTGAAGGGAAGGAAGCACATCAAATCCTCCCCACGGGAGCTAGGCAAAAACTACTATGTTCTCGGGAGGAAGTAACTTCTTTTAGAACTGGTTAGTGGAGAGTCATCTAAGTCCCTGGGCTTTTTACCCCGTGCATCATGTAAAAAGGCTGAGGAGGGTTTGTATGTGCACAGACTACCCTAAAGTGAACGAGTCCAAATTTAAAAGACTTACCCTCTTCCCCCGTCTGGGTGACGTAATTGCTTTTGGGTAAAGGGTACTTTTTTGTCCAAATTAATTCCTTAAAGGTTATATAGGTACCCCTTTTACAGATAAGGCGAAGGCCCCGCCCCCGAATTCCCGGAGTTTATTTCAGTATACAGTTACCCCCTTCGGGAAAGAAAAATTTCCCCCCCTTCTTTCCCAAAACTCATCCTTTAGGGTATAAAAAAATTGGGAAGGCACGGGAACACACAGATGATAGTTGTGGGTTGATACTTTGGGTCAAACCATTAGATTAAAGCTCTTTTTAGACCCTTTTAAAAATTTCCCCAATTAAAAGTTTTAATTTATCTAAATCTTTCTTTGGGCCCGGCCCCCATCACTTTTCTAGGGCCCTGAAATAGGTATGGGAATGTTTCAACCCAAACTTTCTAAGTCCTTTCGTAAAGATTATCCCGTTCCTCATGATAGGAAATCTCTCAAAAGTTTCTCATATAGGATTTTAAGAAGACTGTAAGAAATTTTTAGATTTGTAACCCCCCTTACCTCTCTTACCGTCATAAAGTTCCCTTTTAAATTTGGGGTCAATTGTAACACTGTTTTAATAAAGCAAAAAGATTTTTTGCTCTGCACCCATTCTCTGTCCCAGATTCTCCAAAAACCCTTTTTATTAAGGGTTTTGCTTGTGGCGGGGTTGGGGCGGTCTATTACAATCGGGAACAAAGGGGGTTGCACCTGTGTACTTTTCACAGTTCCAGCCCACATCAGGAGCTTACTCTACCTTGAAAAAGAAGCCCCGCGCTGGTATGGGTTTGGAGCATTTCGATGTTTATGGGGGGCCGACTCGCAGGTGGTCACGTCACAGTGATCACAACCCCCTTTTCCCATCTCCAAGCCATGAAGAATCCAAAACAAGGCTTATGCGTTTGGGGTCAGCTGCGCCCCACAATTTCAAAAAAAAGTAATTGCCCGGCAAAGAAAAAAGTGTTGGGAGCTCTTTGTCAAGGGCTAGTTTAATATTTTTTTTAGGTTAGGATGTATTTGTGGGAACCCCCCCTTTTAAGTCTTTTTTTTACCCTATGTGGGGGTTTTTTTTTTTTGAGGGGGTACGGGCTACCGTCCGCTTGTTTCTTGGACCATTTGGCCTTCTGACGCTTTCCCCCTGATTTTGGGTTTGGCTTTTGGGATAGGAAACTGGCTTATCTAAAAGTGGGATGGGGGAGAGGATGGCGGTCCCCTTTTTTTGTCCATGGCGGCACGGTTACCCTGGGGGGTGCAGCCTAATCCTGAGCCTTCTCGGGGTGGGGGTTGGCATCAAAAAAATAGTAAACCTTATTTTGGGGGCATGGACACACCTCATTTACAGGCTATCTCCCCCCCCAGCGAACCAGGTTTCTAAGAGTTGATGAGGGGCCCCCTCGTTCAACTAAACGACCGGTTCTAGCCAATAAAGGTGGGGTTTACAAATTTAGAGGGTTTGTGGTACCCCTTCCTGTTGCCCTTGTATTCCCCCTTTAAACTGGGTTTAAGCCGGGGTCTATTTGTGGCTTTTATTTTTGCCTTGCTTTTCCCTGGAGTGCACTATTTTTTCACTGTAAATAGTGTACATTTGCTGTTCTAATTTGGGAAGGGTAATTAAGTCTAAACTTTTTTACTGGTTTATTTTTTCCCATTACACCTGGGGGAACAGGCCATTTGAAAACCCCAGGTTGTAATAGAATTAATTCCCCGTGTTCAAATTATTTAAAGTAGTTTTTTAAAACCAAAAAAAAGAACCCCTACTAAAAAAACCTACCCCTGGGAAAACGAACTATGGAACATTAAAATTTTTGGACAAATAAACCAACCAGGACAAATAGAAGTCTCCCCAAAAGAAAAATTCGTCAAAAAAAAATCACGAAATAAACATTGGGAAGAAACTACAGGAAGTATAGAAAAAAATCACGGGATATATAATTTTTCCCGACGTAGTGATTGGGGTTTTTTCTAGTCAACGTTCGTACTGAAAATGTTTTTATCTCAGGGGTGGGGGGATTGGTTTTTTAAAATCTACTCAGACGTGGGGTGATTGGACTGTTAATATCTACTCAGACGTGGGGTGATTGAACTGTTAATATCTACTAAGACGTGGGGTGATTGGACTGTTAATATGTACTCAGACGTGGGGTGATTGGACTGTTAATATCTACTCAGACGTGGGGTGATTGAACTGTTAATATCTACTCAGACGTGGGGTGATTGGACTGTTAATATCTACTCAGACGTGGGGTGATTGAACTGTTAATATCTACTCAGACGTGGGGTGATTGAACTGTTAGTATCTACTCAGACGTGGGGTGATTGGACTGTTAATATGTACTCAGACGTGGGGTGATTGAACTGTTAGTATCTACTCAGACGTGGGGTGATTGAACTGTTAATATCTACTCAGACGTGGGGTGATTGAACTGTTAATATCTACTCAGACGTGGGGTGATTGAACTGTTAATATCTACTCAGACGTGGAGTGATTGAACTGTTAATATCTACTCAGACGTGGGGTGATTGAACTGTTAATATCTACTCAGACGTAGGGTGATTGAACTGTTAATATCTACTCAGACGTAGGGTGATTGAACTGTTAATATCTACTAAGACGTGGGGTGATTGAACTGTTAATATCTACTCAGACGTAGGGTGATTGAACTGTTAATATCTACTCAGACGTGGGGTGATTGAACTGTTAATATCTACTCATAGACGTGGGGTGATTGAACTGTTAATATCTACTCAGACGTGGGGTGATTGAACTGTTAATATCTACTCAGACGTAGGGTGATTGAACTGTTAATATCTACTCAGACGTAGGGTGATTGAACTGTTAATATCTACTCAGACGTGGGGTGATTGAACTGTTAATATCTACTCAGACGTAGGGTGATTGAACTGTTAATATCTACTAAGACGTGGGGTGATTGGACTGTTAATATCTACTAAGACGTGGGGTGATTGGACTGTTAATATCTACTAAGACGTGGGGTGATTGAACTGTTAAACAATTTGCAGTTTTGAAGTAGTTTGACTTGATTGTAGAATGTGATAGCAGGTTATTGTTCAGTCAGCAGCGTTGGTCGCTTGACAGGGCCGGGATTTACGTAATGGGGGATGGGTGAAATGGTGAGCAAATGAGGTCGTTTATCAGGGGGTGATCACGGTGAGGGCAGGGTGGGGGGCGAGGGGATGGGGGATGGGTGGGGAGGAGAAGGGAAAGAGCAGCTGTAAATAGGGATTGTGACAGGTAGCCAGAATTGAGTTGGGGAGTGTCAGCTCTCTCTCTCTCTCTCTCTCTCTCTCTCTCTCTCTCTCTCTCTCTCTCTCTCTCTCAGTGCTAGGGTAAAACTCGCATAAAGATAATTGTATTATTATTACTATTATTATTATCGTTCAAGGGCAAATGCTCAACACATAAGGGTGGGTTATATAGCGCCTAGGGATTTGGACGTTCAACTTCGATCTGTGACGGGAGTTCCATTTATTTGGATTAAGAACCCTTCATCAGTATTGGAGAGAAACTGAGGGGCATCTACTAGTGAGCTCAAGAGCGGCCAGCATCTGCTGCCGCAGCTGGCTACCCCCCTGGGCCTGCACCAGCTGCCATAGGTGGCTAACCCCTGGGCCAGCACCAACTGCCGCAGCTGGCTCTCCCTGGAGCAGGTGAGTTGCGGCAGGTGGTGGAGGACGTGTGTGGGAGCCACAAGTGGCACTGACCGCCAGCTGGTCACGGTGATGGTGTTGCTTATCTTGGTCTCTTCTGGGTAATCCTGGTAAAACCAGAACTGAATATTGAGTGTGTGTGTGTGTGTGTGTGTGTGTGTGTGTGTGTGTGTGTGTGTGCTCACCTATTTGTACTCGCCTATTTGTGTTGCAGGGGTCGAAACTAAGCTCCTGGCCCCGCCTCTTCATTAATCGCTACTAGTACTCTCTCTCCCTGCTCCATGAGCTTTATCATACCTCGTCTTAAAGCTGTGTATGGTTCCTGCCTCCACTACCTCACTTTCCAGACTATTCGATTTCCTGGCAACTCTGTGACTGAAGAAGTACTTCCTAACATCCCTTTGACTCATCTGAGTCTTCAACTTACAATTGTGACCCCTTGTTTCTGTATCCCATCTCTGGAACATCCTGTCTCTGTCCACCTTATCTATTCCTCGCAATATTTTGTATGTCGTTATCATGTCTCCCCTAACCCTCCTGTCCTCCAGTGTCGTCAGGCCTATTTCCCTTACCCTTTCTTCGTAGGACATTTCCCTTAGCTCTGGAACTAGTCTTGTTGCAAACCTTTCACTTTCTCTATTTTCTTGACGTGCTTGACCAGGTGTGGGTTCCAAACTGGTGCTGGTGTGTGTGTGTGTGTGTGTATTTGTTTGTGTGTGTGTTATTATTATTACTCAAAGCCTCGTAGAACTTGTCATACCCATTCCTAAAACTATGTATTCTACACCTCCACAACTATTTCATCCAAGTCATTCAGCTTCTTAACTATCATCAGTCAACGCGTTTGTGACTTGTTTTCAAAGTACTTTAGTGAGATAATCTGGAAAATAACAGAACAGTCTTAAATACTCTTAACTTGTTCATGACTTAGAGCTTTCACCAAGGACCATTACTGTTACTAGAACCAGTTCAAGGACCATTACTGTTACTAGAACCAGTTCCAGGACCATTACTGTTACTAGAACCAGTTCAAGGACCATTACTGTTATTAGAACCAGTTCAAGGACCATTACTGTTACTAGAACCAATTCAAAGACCATTACTGTTACTAGAACCAGCTCAAGGACCATTACTATTACTGGAACCTGCTCAAGGACCATTACTATAATTACCTGGACCAGCTCTAGGTTCATTAGCAAATTTAAAAGGATCAGTTCAGGGATCATTGTTATATTTATCTGGACCGTGGAAATACTACTGTTATATTTACCTGGACCAGTTCAAGGCCCATTGCCAAAATTGCCTGGACCGGTTAAAGGGCCATTTACCAGCTTCCAACGCTTACAGTACGAATTCTTAATCAGCAGACTGAGAAATCTGCATAACACACTTTTTTAATGGAATTCAAATTCTGAAGGAAATGGTTAAATATTCGGCCTTTAGTATAAAATGGCTTAATTTTGACAATTGTGAAGATAAAAGCAATTAAGAAGCAGCCGTTTATTGAGACAAATGTTTCACTCTGTGTAGCGCTTTATAGTTGAATTGACAAGGCTCTACATTGAGCGAAACGTTGTTCCTACCAGTGCTGTTTTCCCCTGCTTGATTCTTTGTCTTTTATGAGACTATAAAAAATAGTAGAACTTTTTGTTTTGCGAAATATTAGGCCCCTTTCTGTAATACACTAGGCCTCTGCAGAAATGCTGAACCTCTTGTTGCAAAACAGTAGGCCTATTAATGCAAAATATTAAGCTTCGTGTTGCATAACATTAGGTTTTTAATAAAAATATTAGGCCTCTTGTTGCAAAATATGCCTCTTATTGTAAAATATTAGGCTTATCGTTTTGCACATTAAGTCTGTTATTACGAAACATTAGGCCTCTTGTAAAACAGTAGGCGTCTTAGTGCAAAAAATTAGGCCTCTTACAAAATACTAGGCCTTATGTTGGAAAAGGAGTAGGTCTCTTGTTGCAAAACTGTAGGCTTCTTGTTACAAAACACTAGGTCTCTTGTTGCAAAATACTAGCCCTCTTGTTGGTAAATACTAGGCATCTTGAAAAACACAAGGCCTCTTATTGGGCAGTTCTGTAACACCCTTCATCTTGCCTCCTCGCTGACGGCCCCACCTTTGACACAGACTCCCTCTTTGACTTTTTGACAGCAACAGATTTATTACACAACTTTGGATTATACTTCCTTTAGCGCCTCTCACTTTTGTTATAGTCTCCACCCTCGCTAGTCTCTGATAAAGCATATTAAACCTTTAGCACACCCCACCCTCCCCCGCTGTATGAACCTTGTGGTCTTAGCGCTTAGTTATGATTGTAATAATAATCTTAATGAAAAATATTATGCTGCTTGTTAGAGAGCGTTCAGGAAGAGGAGTGTGGTCATTAGCGTGAGGTTGAACACTTGCGTTACAAGAGCAGCAGCAGAGCCGCCACCAGTTAAGGGAAGCCAGTGATAAGCTCTTGCATCTGTGGAAAACATTGAGGAAATTAACATAATTATCTCGACCACTTTGAGGAAGAGGTAATTTTTGACCTAATTGCTTTAATTAGTGACGTATCCGGTGCCAGAGGCGCTAGTCGAAAGAAAATGCATGTTAGTAGTAGTAGTACTACTACTACTACTACTACTACTACTATTACTACTACTACTACTACTACTACTACTACTACTACTACTAATAATAATAATAATAATAATAATAATAATAATAATAATAATAATAATAATATTATTATTATTATTATTATTATTATTACCATCACCATCTTCCCGATCATCATAAAGAATAGCTAAATAAACATAAAGGGTCTACGACTTTTCAACGCCCCTTTTTTCGTATATAAAATGAGTCACCCTGGTCTGGGATCGAGCCACAGGGGCGTTGACCCTCTGAACACTCTCCAGTTAGACTCTCTCTCTCGTTCTCTCTCTCGTTCTCTCTCGTTCTCTCTCTCGTAAGTAGTTCGCCCCTAAAGACGTAGGGGGGATAAAGGCTTATGATCCGAGGAATTTGAGTCACCCTCCTCTTCTTCGGATCATATATGTGTGTATGTGTGTATTCACCTAGTTGAGGTTGCAGGGGTCGAGTCCAAGCTCCTGGCCCCGCCTCTTCACTGGTCGCAACTAGGTCACTCTCCCTGAACCATGTGCTTTATCGTACCTCTGCTTAAAGCTATGTATGGATCCTGCCTCCACTACATCTCTTCCCAAACTATTCCGCTTCCTGACTACTCTGTGGCTGAAGAAATACTTCCTAACATCCCTGTGATTCATCTGTGTCTTAACTTCCAACTGTGTCCCCTTGT
Organism: Cherax quadricarinatus; assembly: GCF_026875155.1. Lineage (NCBI taxonomy): Eukaryota > Metazoa > Arthropoda > Malacostraca > Decapoda > Parastacidae > Cherax > Cherax quadricarinatus. The sequence continues at coordinate 14,413,373 of NC_069490.1, forward strand.
TGCTGTGTCCAGTCTCTGGAACATCCTGTCTTGGTCCACCTTGTCAATTCCTCTCAGTATTTTGTAAGTCGTTATCATGTCCCCCTTATCTCTCCTGTCCTCCAGTGTCGTCAGGTTGATTTCCCTTAACCTCTCCTCGTAGGACATACCTCTTAGCTCTGGGACTAGTCTTGTGGCAAACCTTTGCACTTTCTCTACTTTCTTTACATGCTTGGCTAGGTGTGGGTTCCAAACTGGTGCCGCATACTCCAATATGGGCCTAACGTACACGGTGTACAGGGTCCTGAACGACTCCTTATTAAGATGTCGGAATGCTGTTCTGAGGTTTGCCAGGCGCCCATATGCTGCAGCAGTTATTTGGTTGATGTGCGCTTCAGGAGATGTGCCTGGTGTTATACTCACCCCAAGATCTTTTTCCTTGAGTGAGGTTTGTAGTCTCTGGACCCCTAGACTGTACTCCGTCTGCGGTCTTCTTTGCCCTTCCCCAATCTTCATGACTTTGCACTTGTTGGGATTGAACTCCAGGATCCAATTGCTGGACCAGGTCTGCAGCCTGTCCAGATCCCTTTGTAGTTCTGCCTGGTCTTCAATCGAATGAATTCTTCTCATCAACTTTACGTCATCTGCAAACAGTGACACCTCAGAGTTTATTCCTTCTGTCATGTCGTTCACAAATACCAGAAACAGCACTGGTCCTAGGACTGACCCCTATGGGACCCCGCTGGTCACAGGTGCCCACTCTGACACCTCGCCACGTACCATTACTCGCTGCTGTCTTCCTGACAAATATTCCCTGATCCATTGTAGTGCCTTCCCTGTTATCCCTGCTTGGTCCTCCAGTTTTTGCACTAATCTCTTGTGTGGTACTGTGTCAAACGCCTTCTTGCAGTCCAAGAAAATGCAATCCACCCACTCCTCTCTCTCTTGTCTTACTGCTGTCACCTTGTCATATAACTCCAGTAGGTTTGTGACACAGGATTTCCCGTCTCTGAAACCATGTTGGGTGCTGTTGATGAGATCATTCCTTTCTAGGTGTTCCACCACTCTTCTCCTGACAATCGTCTCCATGATTTTGCATACTATACATGTCAGTGACACTGGTCTGTATTTTAGTGCTTCATGTCTGTCTTCTTTTTTAAAGATTGGGACTACATTTGCTGTCTTCCATGCCTCAGGCAATCTCCCTGTTTCGATAGATGTATTGAATATTGTTGTTAGGGGTACACATAGCGCCTCTGCTCCCTCTCTCAGGACCCATGGAGAGATGTTATCTGGCCCCATTGCCTTTGAGGTATCTAGCTCACTCAGAAGCCTCTTCACTTCTTCCTCGGTTGTGTGCACTGTGTCCAGCACCTGGTGATGTGCCACACCTCTCCGTCCCTCTGGAGCCCCTTCTGTCTCCTCTGTGAACACTTCTTTGAATCTCTTGTTGAGTTCCTCACATACTTCACGGTCATTTCTTGTTGTCTCTCCTCCTTCCTTCCTTAGCCTGATTACCTGGTCCTTGACTGTGTGTGTGTGTGTGTGTGTGTGTGCGTGCGCGTGTATGTGCGTGTGTGTGTTTGTGTATGAGTGTGTGTGTGATTGAGTTTGTGTGCGTGTGTGTGTGTGTGCGTGTGTGTGTGCGGTGTGTGTGCGTGTGTGTGTGTGTGTGTGTGTGTGTGGGTGTGTGGTGTGTGTGTGTGTGTGTGTGCGTGCGTGTGTGGCGTGTGTGTGTGTGTGTGTGTGCGTGTGTGTGCGTGTGTGTGTGTGTGTGTGTGTGTGTGATTGAGTGTGTGTGTGTTAGTTACCATTTTGTCCTAGGCACATGTCGATTAGACACTAGGCCTGTTGTATATGAGTACGTATGTGTGTGTGTGTGTGTGTGTGTGTGTGTGCGCGCGTGTGTGTGTGTGTGTGTGTGTGTGTGTGTGTGTGTGTGTGTGTATAGTGAAAGATTATTGTATATCGGACAAATTAAAAAGCCATAGTTTTTGACAACATTTTTATAACGGTGGGTCGTGTGCGAGTTGAGAAGTTTTAATTAAAATACCACACTTTGTAAAGTTCAATTGGTATTGAACTGTCAAATAACAACGGACTCCTTTTTTTTTTTTTTTTTTTTTTTTTTTTTTTTTTTTTTTTTTTTTTTGGTCGTGTGAACTAAATGTTTCACCCTTTGCGAGGGTCACACTTGTAATTTTTTTTTGTTAACTCGCTGTTACAAATAAAAGATTTCTTCACTTATTTAGTTGTGTGTGACCGGTATGGTTTTCTTGTATATGTGAACGCCATGACTTATTAGTGCTCTTTGTCCCTATTGGCAATTGATACCAAATTATCGAGGTGAATCAAAACGAGAGATGACAATCAGAGCTGTTGTGTGACCTGAAGGGATTGACCAGACAAGTGGCCACTGGAAATCAAAACGAGAGATGACAATCAGAGCTGTGGCGTGACCTGAAGGGATTGACCAGACAAGTGGCCACTGGAAATCGTCCCCAGCATATGCAAGCTTATGAAAATTATGAATGATAGAAGAACAAAACTAAGTATAGACTGACAGAAGAGATGCTTCATAGCTCATCACTGAGGGAGTTAGCATGATACGGAGGATATTGCCAGAGGCTGACATCAACCGTGTAACGTAATCTAAAACTAGCTTTCATGAATCTCACTAACGAGTCATTAAGAATGGTGTATGGAGAAACTCTGCAGCAGGCCTACTAGCCAGTGTTGCTAGCTAAAATCACTGTGTGACATGAGATCAAACTGTGGATGAGCATGTGCAGCTGCTAGAAAATCATTGTATGAGATGTTAACTAAAATACTGTTTGGAAGATGATGCTCCTAGTCCTAAAGATTACTTGTGGAGGATTGCCAGATGGAAATCACTGTGTGAAGATGTATAGCTAAAATCAGGTTTCATAAATTTCAGGTAAAGAAATGTATGAGACATGTCCGCAGTAAAGATTTGGAAATATTTAGCACGAGCAGTGGAAAACCATGTGCTAGACATGTGGTGAGTGTAGCTAGTATATGTGTAGCTAGGAAAGTGAACTAGTTGCAGATGTTAGCTAGTTCACTGATGTTAACAGGGAAGGAAATGTACTAGAGTGAGAGAATGTAGTAAATATTGTGGCAAGTTAGACAAGTGGACATGTAATGTGTAGACTAGTGTGGGCATGGTAATGTGTAGACTAGTGTGGGCATGATGTGTAGACTAGTGTGGGCATGGTAATGTGTAGACTAGTGTGGGCATGGTAATGTGTAGACTAGTGTGGACATGAAAATGTGTAGACTATGTGGGGCATGTAATGTGTAGACTAGTGTGGACATGATGTGTAGACTAGTGTGGGCATGGTAATGTGTAGACTAGTGTGGGCATGGTAATGTGTAGACTAGTGTGGGCATGATAATGTGTAGACTAGTGTGGACATGATATGTGTAGACTAGGGTGGACATGATAATGTGTAGACTAGGGTGGACATGATAATGTGTAGACTAGGGTGGACATGATAATGTGTAGACTAGGGTGGACATGATAATGTATAGACTAGGGTGGACATGATAATGTGTAGACTAGGGTGGACATGATAATGTGTAGACTAGGTGGACATGATAATGTGTAGACTTGTGTGGACATGATAATGTGTAGACTAGGGTGGACATGATAATGTGTAGACTAGGGTGGGCATGATAGTGTGTAGACTAGAGTGAACATGATAATAAAGACCAAGAAACGGAAAGTGAAACACGTGGGCTCAGAAGATAAGAGTAGGAATGAATATCAGCGATATTAGGCAGTATTTTTTCAGCTTCAAGGGTTTGATGAAGTAGAATACGTACACAGCTTTAAGAACAGGTATGATGAGGCCCACGAGGCTAAGAGGGAGTGAAAGCGGCCACGTCCAGATAAGAGTTAAGAGAAGGAGCTGAGATTCGACCCCTATAGACACAAGAGGTAAGAACAAACAGATGAGGCGAGTACGTGTTCTCTCTCAAATACACATACACGCACATAGCTTTAAGAAGAGGTATGATAAAGCTCTTGGAGCAGGGATAGTGGGTCTAGTAGCGACCAGCAAAGAGGCGAGCCAGGAGTTGTGAATCGACCTTTGCAACCACAATTAGGTGAGTACAAAAAGGTGAGTACACACCCCTACACACATACACAGACGTGCCAGCATAACAGGGACACACGAGGTTGAACCTTTTATTCACCATTAGCGCATCTAATGTTAAAATTAACTGAAAGGCCATTGGATGTTAACAGGCATCCAGTACCGATTCTATAGTATCTTGTGGGAGTAAATATGGAGAGACACATAGCAGGTGGGAAGAGGGAGAAACAATATTTCGGAAGAGAATGTACAGGGATGATAGAATTGTTTAATGCAATACATATGGAAAAGGAACCGCAAGGAAAGACAAGAAAAAAATGATGAATGACGTAGTCATAAAGTAGTTAGAATTGACAGATAGAAAATGAAGGAGGCGGTTGGAAAAACAAAATGAGTTCTATATTTAATTCAGAGATGCAGAGAGGCACAAACTTGAAATTTAAATACGAAAGGATGAAAGAGAGAAGCGAGAAGAGACAAAAGAATCTCACGGAGGAGAGAAGTCGTGCGACAGTTTGAGAATGACGTATCAGAAAACGCCAAATCTGGTATGTAGTCACATCTGACTGAAGACGATGGGGAAAAAAAATAGGAAGCATGGAAAAAAAGAAGAGAGCTCACGGTGAATGACAACGGAATCTGTGAGGATTTGAGGAAACGTTTTATAAAAGTTGTTCTCAGTGGAAACAGACAACACCAGGGAGTCAAAGAGAAAGGTTACGCCAGCGGGTACTTGACTCCACTAACCTAACCAGAGAGATGAATAAACAACTGACTGAGCTGGATACCTTGAAGACAGTGGCACCTGGCGGTGTGTCAGTATGGGTTCCCAGAGGCGGGGCAGAATCACCGTGTGAACTGCTAACTAAAATCAGTGTGAGCTGCTAACTAAAAATCACAGTGTGAGCTGCTAACTAAAATAACCGTGTGAGCTGCTAACTAAAATCGCCGTGTGAATTGTTAACTAAAATCACCGTGTGAGCTGCTAACTAAAATCACAGTGTGAGCTACTAACTCAAATCACTGTGTGAGCTGCTAACTAAAATCTACAAACCAGTGAATCGAGGCAGTTGCCATGACGGCAAATTTAATATTATTTAAGAAAGGGAAGAGACAAGAAGCGTGAAGCCACACAACAGTGTCACTGATATACATGATATGTAAAATAATGAAGAAGATAATCTAGAGAAGGGCGGAACACTGGAAAGAAGCGGTTTCTTAAACAACAATTAGTACGTCTTAGTAAAACCTGTCTTAAAAACCTGTTGGATACAAGCAGCGTATTGCCGATAATGGTGAAGACAAGACACATGTTGTAGATGAATGGTTCAGAGAACCGACATGTTGATAAATTAGACACATGTGCAACTCTTGGGTATCTTTATTGAGGAAACGTTTCGCCACACAGTGGCTTCATCAGTCCATACGTAGGAGAAACTTGAAGAACAGGAGAATGAGGTAATCAGTCCCTCAACCTTGAGTCGATGTGTTCAGTCCATCAATCTTGAATAGAATACGGCATATCAGCGGAGAAGCAGCTTATAAACCGTATGGCAGGAGAGGTGCAGCAGACATAGGTCGTGTCACATTTGTTCAATGTGGAAGTAGGTCGTGCCCAAGAATTAGGCAAGCGAAGAATTCCTAAGTATTAAGAAGCCACTGTGTGGCGAAACGTTTCCTCAATAAAGATACCCAAGAGTTCCACATGTGTCTAATTTATCAACATATCGGTTCTCTGAACCATTCATCTACAAATCTGTCAGACACTGCAACTTCTTGGGATCTTAATACTTAGGAATTCTTCGCTTGCCTAATTCTTGGGCACGACCTACTTCCACATTGAACAAATGTGACACGACCTATGACTGCTGCACCTCTCCTGCCATACGGTTTATAAGCTGCTTCTCCGCTGATATGCCGTAGTCTATTCAAGATTGATGGACTGAACACATCGACTCAAGGTTGAGGGACTGATTACCTCATTCTCCTCCTGTTCTTCAAGTTTCTCCTACGTATGGACTGATGAAGCCACTGTGTGGCGAAACGTTTCCTCAATAAAGATACCCAAGAGTTGCACATGTGTCTAATTTATCAAGACACATGTTGCAGAACAAGATTTTATTTGAAGAACGTTTCGCGCTTTATCAGGTCATTAGTTGATAAAGGTCTCACCTAAGCAAAACACTGTCCTTTAAAATAATATCTTGTTCTACACCGTGTATCTTTACTCAAGTCTATTACTCTTCTTCGGCCAGATTAACAGAAGTGAGAGATGGACGGAGGTGCATATTCTTGGACTACAAGAAGAAATTTGACACAAAGACACTAGTCGGAAATGTGTTAAACAAGGCACTACGGCGGATTAAAGTATACCTAATGAGAAGAGGTCAAAATGTGAATGTCAGGAGACACCAGAATAAACCGTGTGTGAGACAAATGGGGGTTCCACAGGCGCTGGTACTGGGTCCAATACTGTTTCTGGCCAGTTAAAAGGAAGGCCCAGGAGCTGACACTCGGCCCCTATAATTAAAAATGGGTATGTGAGTACACACACCTGCCATCTCATTGCACACACTTGCCACCACACACAAAACACACACACACACACACACACACACACACACACACACACACACACACACACACACACACACACACACACACACACACAACACACACATACACACACACACACACACACACACACACACACACACACACACACACACACACACACACACACACACACACACACACAGGTCAGGATAGGTAAGGGTGGATGTAGTAGAGGTTAACAAGAAGCAGCTCCTCCCAGATCACCGGCCATCACGTCAAATATATATCAGAACCTTAAAGGCTATAGACCTGAGGTGAGGGTTGTGCCATCCCTAGTGTGTTATCAGTGGGAACCAGTTTGCTCTGTGTGTGTGTGCGCGCGCTCACCTATTTGTACTCACTTATTTGTGGTTGCAGGGGTCGATTCACAGCTCCTGGCCCTGCCTCTTCACTGATCGCTACTAGGTACACTCTCTGCTCTAAGAGCTTTATCGTACCTCTTCTTAAAGCTATGTATGAATTCTCCCTCCACTACATCACCGTCCTCTGTGTGTGTGTGTGTGTCGGCCTTAAGCTCTTAAGTAGTCGTTAAACTAATAAACAAATTTATTTTATTCAATTTTTGCCGCCGCAAAATATCTGGTGTAATACTTTCATTAGTTATCTTAAAATGTCACATAGATGGTTATACAGCCCATTTATGTTTACCTCACTAAGTGGACAATCACTTACACAGTGTTTGACTGTAAATCCAAAAACAATCACAGACGTGTGAGAAGATTTATATTTCCTGCAAAAGTTTAACTGGTGAAGGTAAGAGAGCTCATAGGTCTGTGGAGGATCGACCCTCCGTCTGCTAATCGAGAGACCCGCTACCTTCCTACCCAGTCGTGTGGGGATAAGACCTAAGTGGGCGTGAGGAATTCGAGAAGTGTGTCGGAGAATTTTAAGTGAGCAGCAGATCGAAGTGGCACAGGGATAACGGGAAGAGGGAGACGCAGGAGGTAGTGTTGGGTCGGGGGGCAAGAGTCGCAGGTAAAGTGTTTGAGAAACGTAGCAAAGTTCGCCGAGACTGCTGAAGGATCCGAATTTGTGATTTAAATGTGACTTGGACGAGGAAATTTGCTGAGGATGAAAGTTGAGGCGGTGACCCCTTCCCCTTAGTGACCGACTTAGTCTCTCTATCTCTCATTCTCTCATTCTCTCTCTCTCTCTCCTCTCTCTCTCTCTCTCTCTCTCTCTCTTACACAGGGTTTGACAAGGTTAGGTTAAGGATCCCTAGCTTTATTGACAAGCTATTTACACGTTAAGGATTCCTAACTTCATTGGCAAGCTAAGAGCTGTTACCTACATCAGCTCATTTGAAAGCATTTTTATTGTTATGAGACATACAAGTAGGGAACAGGATGAAGTTGGAGCCATCTGTGGGCCAGCATTTTCATTTGATCAACTGACTTTATCTCGTTGACATCATTATGCTGTACGAATGTGTTCCATACTCGAGCCATCCTGGGTATATATGATCTCAGATGAAGTGATGTTCTGGAGAAGGGTACAGCCAGAGTGAAGTTGCTGCTTTCTGCCCGTCTTGTGGCATGAAAGCTTGTTTCACGCTGTCCTCGAAGTGGATCCAAGTATGGTACTTTGACAATATTGGCCTTGTACATAACAGTAAGGCCACCCACATCCCTCCTGTGTTGAAGGCTCTGCTGAAATGACAGATCTATCCAGGATGGGTCCAGGCGAAAGATGAGACGTCTTGCTCTGTTCTCTACTCTGTCAAGCAGTCGCAGATAAGAGAGGGGGCAGGCAAACCAGGAAAGTGGAGCATACTCAAGGTGCCTCGTACAGAATCTTGCAACCCATACTGTCAAGCAGATGCGAGATACGGCGAAGTGCTGTAAGCTTCCTGGCTGCCTTGTTTGCAAGATTTACAACATGGTTCTTCATGGTTAGTTTGGAGTCAAATTTCACCCCAAGGATATCAACTTCTCCAGGTGCCAACACCCTCCCGTTCATCCTTACTACTGCACCAGCATTACCATCATGGTGCCTAGAGACGATCATCATTTGCGTTTTCTCAGGTGCAAATGTTACTTGCCATCTATTTCCCCAAGCTGATATAGCTCTCAGCTGGTGATTGATGTAGCTTAGAGCAGCTGGCATTTCTTCTCTTGGATAAGTGAATGTCAGTGTACAGTCGTCTGCGTATGCATGTGATTCTGGGATGAGATGAAGAAGGTCGTTGAAGTAGACATTCCATAACAATGGTCCCAGCACGCTTCTTTGTGGAACACTTGCCCCAATAGGATGTCTTGCTGATTTCGTGCTGATTCTCTCTCTCTCTCTCTCTCTCTCTCTCTCTCTCTCCGTCTCTCCCTCTTTCTCTTTATTTTTCTATGTAACCTTTACAACCTGGCTGATCAGACACTTGTGTCAGGTAGTAGTCCAGTTTCCTCTTGATAACTTGTTTCGATAATTTTCCTTATATCTGCTGGTAGCAGATGGAAGAGTTTTGAACTATAGATGTATATTTTTTTTATATTTCCTAGGCATCCCTGCTTTCCACTGTGTGTGTGTGTGTGTGTGTGTGTGTGTGTGTGTTGTGTGTGTGTGTGTGTGTGTGTGTGTGTGTGTGTGTGTGTGTGTGTGTGCTTGTGTATTTTCCTGTGCTTACCTGTGAGTCACTGACTCTGTTGTCCTCGGGGCGGGCAGGAAGACCCGGCTTGTGCAGGTCCTCCATTTTGCATGATGAGTTCTTCCAGGTGAAATTTGAACTGCAGCACAGCCTTGGCTTCGAGGGAAGTAAAGGACTAAGAGAGAGAGAGAGAGGGGAAGAATTGGAGGAAGATAAAGTAGGACAAGGAGAGTAAGAGAGGACAAGTAGTAGAAGAGAAATTGGGCAGGATTGAATATCACAGGGAAAGGGCAGTAATGAATATAAACAAATACTCTTGCTTGATGACAACTTTTTCTACACATGCAGCTGATCTGTGAGCTTCATCTTCCTTAGCTGCAGTAAATTCCTCCAGTTTCTCCTCAGCAGGGATGAAAGGTGTACTGAGAAATGGTGCCCCAAGCTGCCTGTCCACTTCCCTCTCCTTACAAGAAACCTTCAAAAGGTGTGTTTTGGACTCCAGATTTTCTGCAGGGAATATCCGCTTTTCCCTTCAATCTTTCCGGGGAAAATGAAAGGTTCTGCTCGACAAGAGTGTGGCGCGGGGAAATTTTATTCTGAAAAATCCTGTTCACTAAGAGTCTGTTCTGGAAAGACTTGTGTTTAGTGGAAGTAAAATCTGGTAAATCTTGTTCGGCAGGAGATTGACTGAGAAAATCTTCTTATCAAATAATGAGGCCGGTTTGTAAAACCCCGTTCACACACCTATCACTGCCGATTATATTACTTAAATGGCTGATGTGTGTGTGACACCTGTTGGAATGGCCATGATCTCTCTCTCTCTCTCTCTCTCTCTCTCCTTTTTTTTTTTTTTTTTTACACAGGGTTTGACAAGGTTAAGGATTCCTAGCTTTATTGACAAGCTATTTACAGGTTAAGGATTCCTAACTTTATTGGCAAGCTAAGAGCTGTTACCTACATCAGCTCATTTGAAAGCATTTTTATTGTTATGAGACACAAGTAGGGAACAGGATGAAGTTGGAGCCATCTGTGGGCCAGCATTTTCATTTGATCAACTGACTTTATCTCGTTGACATCATTATGCTGTACGAATGTGTTCCATACTCGAGTCATCCTGGGTATGTATGGTCTCAGATGGAGTGATGTTCTGGAGAAGGGTACAGCCAGAGTGAAGTTGCTGCTTTCTGCCCGTCTTGTGGCATAAAAGCTTGTTTCACGCTGTCCTCGAAGTGGATCCAAGTGTGGTATTTTGACAATATTGGCCTTGTACATAACAGTAAGGCCACCCACATCCCTCCTATGTTGAACGCTCTGCTGAAATGACAGATCTATCCAGGATGGGTCCAGGCGAGAGATGAGACGTCATGCTCTGTTCTCTACTCTGTCAAGCAGTCGCAGATGTGAGCGGGGGGGGCAGGCAAACCAAGAAAGTGGAGCATACTCAAGGTGTGAGCGTACTTGCGCCTCGTTCAGGATCTTGCAACCCCTACTGTCAAGCAGATGCGAGATACGGCGAAGTGCTGTAAGCTTCCTGGCTGCCTTGTTTGCAAGATTCACAACATGGTTCTTCATGGTTAGTTTGGAGTCAAATTTCACCCCAAGGATATCAATTTCTTCTCCAGGTGCCAACACCCTCCCATTCATCATTACTGCTGCACCAGCATTACCATCATGGTGCCTAGAGACGATCATCATTTGCGTTTTCTCAGGTGCAAATGTTACTTGCCATCTATTTCCCCAAGCTGATATAGCTCTCAGTTGGTGATTGATGTAGCTTAGAGCAGCTGGTGATTGATGTAGCTTAGAGCAGCTGGTGATTGATGTAGCTTAGAGCAGCTGGCATTTCTTCTCTTGGATAAGTGAATGTCAGTGTACAGTCGTCTGCATATGCATGTGATTCTGGGATGAGATGAAGAAGGTCGTTGAAGTAGACATTCCATAACAATGGACCCAGCACGCTACCTTGTGGAACACTTGCCCCAATAGGATGTCTTGCTGATTCCGTTCCATTGAGAACTACACTTAGAGATCTACCATGAAGGTAATCACTGAGGAGACATAGCGTAGAGCCTGCAATTCCCAGTCCTTGAAGTTTTGCTAAGAGGCCCTGGTGCCACACCCGGTCGAAAGCGCCAGCAATGTCCAGTGCTACCACACAGCTGACTTTGGATTCGTCCAGTGACTGGTGCCACTCTCTCTCTCTCTCTCTCTCTCTCTCTCTCTCTCTCTCTCTCTCCTCTCTCTCTCTCTCTCTCTCTCTCTCTCTCTCTCTCTCTCTCTCTCTCTCTACTCTTGATTGTGTCATGTATATAAAACGTCATGTTCATCTGTTAAAGCTTGGCATGCATCACTCTGCTGGTATACAACAGTTTCACAATGAACAGCTGGTATCACGTCATCGTCACAGCTTAGATTGTTAAGGACAGTGTTTCTGTAACGTTCACAGTAGGACAGAAACATTACACAAATAACCCACACATGTTAGAAAGAAGCTATGACGACGTCTCGGTCCGACTTGGACCATTAGCTAGTCACACTAGAACACGAGGGTAAGGTAGCAAGTATATATACGAGAGGCAGATATATATATATATGTCGTGCGGAATAGGCAGAACTTGCCATCTTGGCTTAAATAGCAACGCTCATCTTGCCATATAGGACAAGCGAAAAATTGTGTTTACCTGGAGTTTACCTGGAGAGAGTTCCGGGGGTCAACGCCCCCGCGGCCCGGTCTGTGACCAGGCAATAATTTCGCCAAAATCATTCTGAACCCAACGGAAAAAATATATTTGACTGTGTTTGTCTAGTACTAAATTATTGTAAACGTATTTAAAATATATTTAGTTGGGTTAGGCTAAAATAAATTGCTCTTGTTATAATAAGGTTAGGTAAGTTTTTTAAGATTCTTTTGGTGCAAAATTAGATTTTTTTACATTAACATTAATGAAAAAAATATATCTTTAAACGAATAAGAGAAAATTTCAGAAAGGACTTAATTTTAAATGAGTTCTTGCTAATTGACTAGTTTTACATATTCGGCACGACATATATATATATATATATATATATATATATATATATATATATATATATATATATATATATATATATATATATATATATATATATATATATATATATAATATAATACATATATATATATATATATATATATATATATATATATATATATTATATACATATATATATATATATATATATATATATATATATATATATATATATATATATATATATATATATATATATATATACATATACATATACATATATATATATATATATATATATATATACATATAAATATAGGGAGGTACCACCTCTAGAACTGTTATAGGGACCCTCATAATCAGAGAAAAGAATAAACTTGCTTCAGGGAAAACTCAGTATTCTCCCTGAAGCTGTTTGAGAATTTTCTCCTACCACCCCCTATATTATATATATATATATATATATATATATATATATATATATATATATATAATATATATATATATATATATATATATATATATATTATTTAAAGACAAAATACATTGACAGAACATTCACAAAACTACGATACAAAGTAAAACAACATAGGTAACTCAGAGCTACATCTCGAATACTTCGTCCAGCTCCCTTACCATGAAAACTTGGTTGATATGCCTTCTCTTCTTAAGACTTTTAACATTAAAGTTGTATTCAAAAATCTTGATACAGTAAAAAAAACTTTTGATAAAGAATTCCCCCCAAAATGCTGATGGATGTGTCTATAAGATTCCTTGTAAAATTTGCGATAAAGTTTATTACGGTCAAACTGGTAAAAATCTCGAACTAAGATTAAAACAACATAAATATAGCATTAGAACTGGACAAGATTCCAATGCTCTATTTATTCATGTAAGAGATTTTAACCATCCAATTGATTTTCAAAAAGTTGAGAAAGTAGTATCAAGCAAGTACATGCAGTTTTGACAATAATATGAATATTTCCTTTGGTTTATATAAATTAGATCCATTTATAATTAATAGAATTTGGGAAAAATTTAATAATACACTGGACAAATAATAATTTTTAAATTTTCTTGGGTAGAGTAGTTTGTGGGTGAGTTGTGCAAAGGACCTATCCAAGTTGGGTCGGCGCGCGTCAGGTGTTTAACCGTTGTGGGATCTGATAGTGAGGTGCTGGCCAGACCCCTTATATAGCTTCCTTGGATGCTTTACTTTCATAGTTCCTTGATAATGTGAGTAGTCACGAAAGCGCTTGGAATTTCTCTATTCTTTCAGAGTGGTTGTTTTGCATATTCTGAAATCACCTGTTTACTTTGATCTTATTGCATATATATATATATATATATATATATATATATATATATATATATATATATATATATATATATATATATATATATATATATATATATATATATATATATATATGTCGTGCCGAATATGTAAAACTGGTCAATTAGCAAGAACTCATTTAAAATTAAATCCTTTCTGAAATTTTCTCTTATACGTTTAAAGATATATTTTTTTCATTAATGTTGATGTAAAAATTTATAATTTTGCACCAAAAGAATCTTAGAAAACTTACCTAACCTTATTACAACAAGAACAATTTATTTTAGCCTAACCCAACTAAATATATTTTAGATTTGTTTACAATAATTTAATACTAAACAAACACAGTGAAATATATTTTTTTCGTTAGGTTCAGAATGATTTTGGCGAAATTATTGCATACACAAATTTTCGCCTGTCCTATATGGCAAGATGAGCGTTGCTATTTAAGACAAGATCGCAAGTTCTGCCTATTCGGCACGACATATATATATATATATATATATATATATATATATATATATATATATATATATATATATATATATATATATATATATATATATATATAT
>NC_069490.1:14430088-14580181 GCF_026875155.1 Cherax quadricarinatus
GCTTTTCTAGAGGAAGCAGGGGACTGTTTTCTAGAATTAGCTTTTCTAGAGCAAGCACGGGACTGTTTTCCAGAACAGCTTGTGATGAAAACCACGTGTGTAGAACCTTCGTTTGCAGAATATAAAGTCAGAATACCGTGGCTGGAACAATACACAACCCACAGATAGGACACTAAAACATATTAATGTGTCTAGTTAATTTCTAAGTTAAGCCCTATCTAAGGTACACTACTTCCCCCAGGATGCAACCCATAGCACTCTACTAACAACCAGGTACCTCATTACTGCTAGGTGAACAGGAGCAGCAGGTGTAGGGAAACATGCTCAGTGTTTCCACCCGTGATGGGGATCGAACCACGGATACTCAGTATGTGAGCTGAGTGCGCTACCATTATGGCGACGTTTCGGTCCGACTTGGACCATTAACAAGTCGCACACAGTTAGGGTGTAAGTGGTTGACAGGTTGTGTTTAACGTGTTAAGGTGTGAGTGGTTGACAGGTTGTGTTTAGCGTGTTAAGGTGTGAGTGGTTGACAGGTTGTGTTTAACGTGTTAAGGTGTGAGTGGTTGACAGGTTGTGTTTAACGTGTTAAGGTGTGAGTGGTTGACAGGTTGTGTTGAACGTGTTAAGGTGTGAGTGGTTGACAGGTTGTGTTTAACGTGTTAAGGTGTGAGTGGTTGACAGGTTGTGTTTAACGTGTTAAGGTGTGAGTGGTTGACAGGTTGTGTTTAACGTGTCAAGGTGAGTGGTGGTTGACAGGTTGTGGTTTAACGTGTTAAGGTGTGAGTGGTTTACAGGTTGTGTTTAACGTGTTAAGATGTGAGTGGTTGACAGGTTGTGTTTAATGTGTTAAGGTGTGAGTGGTTGACAGGTTGTTAAGGTGTGTGGTTGACAGGTTGTGTTAAGGTGTGAGTGGTTGACAGGTTGTTAAGGTGTGAGTGGTTGACAGGCTGCGTTAAGGTGTGAGTGGTTGACAGGTTGTGTTAAGGTGTGAGTGGTTGACAGGTTGTGTTAAGGTGTGAGTGGTTGACAGGTTGTGTTTAACATGTTAATTTAACAGATTGTGTTTAACGAGTTAAAGGGTGAGTGAAGGATTCACAGGTTGTGTTTAACGAGGATGTAGGAAGCGTAATTCCAAAAATATTACATATATAAATGATTGTAATTTTTGTAGCTTCGTTCATTAAAAGGCATAAACAAATGTTTTGCCCTGGGCGTGCATAACAAGGTAGGCCTGATGGACCGTATCTACTGTGTGTTAATATTACACCAGGATTATTAGCCTCGATGAAATATTTATCTTGTGCCAAAATTCAGCCTTCAACTTATCCTCATTCAGTCAGGGTATAGATCATCCTTCAACCTATCCTCACTCTGTGTCAGAGTATCAACCTGGAGTCTACCTGGAGGGAATTCCGGGGATCAACGTCCCCGCGGCCCGGTCCACGACCAGGCCTCCCGGTGGATCAGGGCCTGATCAACGAGGCTGTTACTGCTGGCCGCACGTAATCCAACGTACTAACCACAGCCCGGCTGATCCGTCACCGTCTTTAGGTATCTGTCCAGCTCCCTCTTGAAGACAACCAGGGGTCTTCCCGAAATGCCCCTTATTGCTGGTGGGAGGCTGTTGAACAGTCTTGGGCCCCGGACATTTATTGTGTTTTCTCTTAGTGTACCAGTGACGCCCCTACTTTTCACTGGGGGTATGTTGCATCGCCTGCCAAGTCTTTTGCTTTCGTATGGACTGATTGCTGTGTGCATATTAGGGACCAGTCCCTCCAGAATCTTCCAGGTGTAGATTATGATATATCTCTCTCGAGGGCGCTCTAGTGAGTACAAGTCAAGTGCTTCCAGGCGCTCCCAGTAGTTAAGGTGTTTGATGGAACTTATACGTGCAGTAAAGGTTCTCTGTACATTCTCTAGCTCTGCAATTTCACCTACCTTGAATGGGGATGTTAATGTACAGCAGTATTCCAGCCTAGAAAGAATAAGTGATTTAAAAAGGATCATCATTGGCTTAGCATCTCTTGTCTTGAATGTTCTCATTATCCATCCTATCAGTTTCCTAGCAGATGTGATAGTGGCATTGTTGTGATCCTTGAAGGTGAGATCCTCTGACATTACCACTCCCAGGTCTCTCACATTACTTTTCCTCTCTATTGTGTGATTGGAGTTTGTAGTATACTCAGTTATAGTTATTATTTCCTCCAGTTTTCCATAACGGAGTAGTTGGAATTTGTCTTCATTGAACATCATATTGTTCTCTGTTGCCCATTGGAAAACTTGGTTTATATCTTCTTGGAGGTTAACAGTGTCCTCAATGGATGACACTCTCATGCAGATCCTAGTATCGTCTGCAAAAGATGATACAGCGCTGTGGTTTACATCTCTATGTCGATATGAGAAAAGGAACAGGATAGGTGCGAGTACTGTGCCTTGTGGGACAGAGCTCTTCACTATGGTAGCATCTGCTTTAACTCTGTTTACCACTACTCTTTGTGTGCAATTGGTTAGAAAGTTGAAGATCCATCTGCCTACTTTGCCGGTTATCCCTTTAGCACGCATTTTGTGTGCTATTACACCATGGTCGCACTTGTCAAAGGCTTTTGCAAAGTCTGTGTATACTACATCCGCATTCTGTTTGTTTTCCAGTGCATCTAGGACCATATCATAGTGGTCAAGCAGTTGCGAAAGGCAGGAGCGACCTGCTCTGAAACCATGTTGCCCTGGGTTGTGCAATTTTTGGGAGTCTAGGTGGTTTGCAATCCTGCTTCTTAGAACTCTTTCAAAGATTTTTTTGATGTGGGACGTTAAAGCTATTGGTCTATAGTTCTTAGCTACTGCTTTGCTGCCACCTTTATGGAGTGGGCTATATCTGTTGTTTTTAGTGACTGTGGAATCTCACCTGTGTCTAAGCTCCTTCTCCATAGCATACTTAGGGCCCGTGAGAGGGGTTTCTTGCAGTTTTTAATGAACACCGAGTTCCACGAGTCTGGGCCTGGGGCTGAGTGCATGGGTATGTCGTCGATGGCTTTCTCAAAGTCTAGTGGAGTTAGAGTTATGTCATAAATCTGGCCTACATTGGCAGGGTTTTGAGGCTCATTCATGAAAAAATTGTTTGGATCATCTATCTTTAAACTGGTTAGTGGCTCACTGAACACTGAGTCATACTGCAATTTCAGTATCTCGCTCATTTCTTTGTTGTCGTCAGTGTAGGATCCATCTTGTCTGAGCAGGGGCCCTATACTAGAAGTGGTTTTTGACTTGTTTTTGGCGTATGAAAAGAAATATTTCGAATTTCTTTCAATTTCATTAATCGCTTTTAGCTCCTCTTGTCTCTCCTGGATCCTGTATGAGTCCTTTAACTTCAGCTCAATATTTTCCACTTCCCTGGGTAGCACTACCTTCCGTGTATCAGATAATCTGGCATTCTTGAGGAGCTCAATGATTCTTCGTCTTCGCCTGTAGAGGGAGCGTCTCTCTCTCTCTCTCTCCAGTTTACTTCTTTTCTTTCGTCTTATGGGAATATACCTTGAACATACTTCAGCTACCAGGAAGGTGATCTTTTCGAAGCATTGGTTCGGGTCCATGTAATTTAAGATATCCTCCCAGCATGTTTCATTTAGGGCATAGTTTACCTGATCCCAGATGATGTTCTTGTTGTTGAAGTTGAATTTGGTAAAGGTACCCTCATAACTGAATGCATTGTGCCGATCAGGACTCCTGTGCATGCAAGTCTGGACTTCGATTAGATTGTGATCAGAATTTGTTGTTTTGATATTGTTATATTCCTTACCAGGTCCTAATTATTTGTGAAAATAAGGTCCAGTGTGTTCTCCAGTCTTGTTGGCTCTACTATTTGCTGACTTAGGGTGTGTTTGTTGCAGAAATTCAGCAGCTCCTGCGTGTGTGACCTTTCATCTGAGCTACCTCCAGGGATTATTTCTGCTACATTATTTGCTATATTCTTCCATTTTGTGTGTCTTAGATTGAAGTCACCAAACAGCAAGATGTTTGGGGATGGGGCTGGAAAGTTGTTCAGACATGAGTCGATTTTTGACAGTTGTTCTTTGAACTGTTGGGAAGTTGCATCCGGTGGCTTATATACAAGTACAATGACTAAGTTTTGGTTCTCGATTTTTATTGTCAGAACTTCAACTACATCATTTGTGGTGTTCAGTATCTCTGTGCAAATGAGCGACTCTTTGACGTACAGGCCAACCCCCCCACCCCCCTTGTTGCCTGTTCTTTCTGTCGCATGTAAAAAAGTTGTATCCAGGTATCCATATTTCACTGTCAAAGTAATCTTTTGCGTGGGTCTCTGTGAAGGCTGCAAACAGTGAATTTGACTCCTCTAGAAGTCCACTAATGAAAAGTATTTTGTTGTTTGTGGATGGCTTAAGGCCCTGTATATTAGCAAATATAAATGAGTAGATCATCATGAATAGATCATCCATCAACCTATCCTCAATCTGTGTCAGAGCATAGATCATCTTTCAACCTATCCTCACTCTGTGTCAGAGTATAGATCATCCTTCAACTTATCCTCACTCTGTGTCAGAGTATAGATCATCTTTCAACCTATCCTCACTCTGTGTCAGAGTATAGATCATCCTTCAACCTATCCTCACTCTGTGTCAGAGTATAGATCCTTCAACCTATCCTCACTCTGTGTCAGAGTATAGATCATCCTTCAACCTATCCTCACTCTGTGTCAGAGTATAGGTCATCCTTCAACCTATCCTCACTCTGTGTCAGAGTATAGATCATCCTTCAACCTATCCTCACTCTGTGACAGAGTATATATCATCCTTCAACCTATCCTCACTCTGTGTCAGAGTATAGATCATCCTTCAACCTATCCTCACTCTGTGTCAGAGTATAGATCATCCTTCAACCTATCCTCACTCTGTGACAGAGTATATATCATCCTTCAACCTATCCTCACTCTGTGTCAGAGTATAGATCATCCTTCAACCTATCCTCACTCTGTGTCAGAGTATAGATCCTTCAACCTATCCTCACTCTGTGTCAGAGTATAGATCATCCTTCAACCTATCCTCACTCTGTGTCAGAGTATAGGTCATCCTTCAACCTATCCTCACTCTGTGTCAGAGTATAGATCATCCTTCAACCTATCCTCACTCTGTGACAGAGTATATATCATCCTTCAACCTATCCTCACTCTGTGTCAGAGTATAGATCATCCTTCAACCTATCCTCACTCTGTGTCAGAGTATAGATCATCCTTCAACCTATCCTCACTCTGTGACAGAGTATATATCATCCTTCAACCTATCCTCACTGTGTCAGAGTATAGATCATCCTTCAACCTATCCTCACTCTGTGACAGTATATATCATCCTTCAACCTATCCTCACTCTGTGTCAGAGTATAGATCATCCTTCAACCTATCCTCACTCTGTGTCAGAGTATAGATCATCCTTCAACCTATCCTCACTCTGTGACAGAGTATATATCATCCTTCAACCTATCCTCACTGTGTCAGAGTATATATCATCCTTCAACCTATCCTCACTGTGTCAGAGTATAGATCATCCTTCAACCTATCCTCACTCTGTGACAGAGTATATATCATCCTTCAACCTATCCTCACTGTGTCAGAGTATAGATCATCCTTCAACCTATCCTCACTCTGTGTCAGAGTATAGATCATCCTTCAACCTATCCTCACTGTTAGAGAGGCCATGTCTAGACTTAAATCCTAAGTAGAGACTTAATTCAAGACTTGCGTCGTATATACACTTTAAGAGTTTAATCTCACTTTTAGGGATTAAAGTGTTCTTGACTGGTGGCGCCAGGTGACACACAGGGTTATTGACCCTCCCGTAGTCGATTAACTTAAACTTACAACTGCATGTTTGTACTCACTTATTTGTGGTTGACAACTGCATGTTTGTACTCACTTATTTGTGGTTGACAACTGCATGTTTGTACTCACTTATTTGTGGTTGACAACTGCATGTTTGTACTCACTTATTTGTGGTTGCAGGGGTCGATCGTAGCTCCTGCCCCCGCCTCTTTGCTGATCGCTACTAGGTCCACTTTCCCTGCTCCAAGAGCTTTATCGTACCTCTTCTTAAAGCTATGTATGGGTCCTGCCTTCATTACATCACTCTCCAAATTGTTCCACTTCCTGACTACTGTATGGCTGAAGAAATACTTCCTTACATCCCTGAGACTCATCTAAGTTTTCAACTTCCAGTTGTGAGCCCTTGTTGCCGTGTCCCATCTCCGAAACATTCTGTCCCTGTCCACCTTGTCAATTCTTCTCAGTATTTTATATGGCGTTATCATGTCCCCTCTGTCCCTCCTCTCTTCCAGTGTCGTGGAAATGGGGGAAAGGGGTCTGAGTCAGTGTGGTGGGTGACCTGGCTGCCGAGTGTGTGTATACATTAAATCACTCAGCTGCTTAATTATAAGAGCTACTACCTTGATGTTGACTGCTGCCCACCCCGGCTAACAAGTAGTTAATTGAAGGTAGAACAGATGAACGTACACACCCGCATCATAGATCATCACACACTGTTAATTATTACCAGCATCAGTGTTTGCTAAAGGGAAAATCATACCGTGCTGTTGAACATTCCCAGAATTAATTACACTTGGGTCAGTCTCTTGTGACGGGAATTAAAACTAACGCTTAATTATGCTAAGACAAACTCTTGTAACTTATTATGCCAACAAACGCTCTTTGCTTATTATGATAACAAACGCTCTTTGCTTATTATTCCAAGATAAACGCATAATTATGCTATTTACGTTAATACAAACGTTTAATTATGCTAGCCAGTAATCATGCAAAACTTTCAAGGAAGGTTACCTTACAGGTTTATCACGCGTATTTCCCGTGACTCCTTCCACTTCTGCAACGTTTATTAATTTTGCCAAACGTTTGGACGTTGTGTGTTTATGAGCACTGGAATATATTGCTCTGTTACTGTGACTTCGTTGTATGCTGGATGTGAGTTTGTTGTGTGTTATGGTAGTTGTGGTGGTAGTGGTAGTGGTAGTTACTTTTATCATGTGGGACGATGTTTTGTGTGTATGAGGGTGTGTCAGTGTGTGTGTATGTGCGTTGTTGGTGAGCACTTTGTGGTTAGCGCACACACACACACACACACACACACACACACACACACACACACACACACACACACACACACACACACACACACACACACACACACACACACACTCACATACACTCACATACACTCACATACACACATACACACACACACACACACACACACACACACAACACACACACACACACAACACACACACACACTCACACTCACATACACACACACACACACATACATACACACACATACACACATACACACACACACACACACACATACACACATACACACACACACATGTACGTATATACAACAGGCCTAGTGTCTAATCGACATGTGCCTAGGACAAAATGGTAACTAACACACACACACACACACACACACACGCACACCACACACACACAACACACACACACACACACACACACACACACACACACACACACACACACACACCACACACACACACCACACACACACCACACACACACACACACACACCACACACACACCACACACACACCACACACACACACCACCACACACACACACCACAAACACCACACACACACCCCCAGACAACACACACCACACACACCAAACACCACACCACACACACCACACACACACACCACACACACACACACACACACACACACACACCACACACCACACACACACACCACACACACCACAACACCACACCACAACACCACACACACACACACACCACACACACACCTCACACACACACCTCACACACACCACACTCACACCACACACCCACACACACACCCACACACACACCTCACACACACTCACACACACACACCTCAACACAAACCCCACCACACACACACACACACACACACACCACACACACACACCTCACACACACACCTCACACACACCTACACAACCACACACCTACACACACACACCACACACACACAACACCACAACACACAGACAAAAGCACACACACACACACACACACATACACAACACACACACACACACACACTCACACAAGCTCAAAAGACAACACACACACTCAACATATAAAAACTACACACCCTACAACAGGCCTAGTGCTAATCGACATGTCCTAGAACAAAATGGTAAACTAAACACACACCTCACACACTACACACTCTACACGCTACACACAACAAACAGGCATAGTGTCTAATCGAATGTGCCTAGGACAAAATGTAACTAACACACATATTCACACACACAAACTCTCACTGGGACAACGTTTCGTTTTGTGCTGAGCTTTATTATAAAGAAGATTACACAGAGCGAAACGTTTCCATAAAAGCTACAATTCTGCCCTTGGTGGACGGACGAGGCATCTTCTTACGTGAGACTTGGGCTGCAATTTCCATCAAAATAACAGAATTATTTTTCTGTTGTGTAGAAACAAATTCTCATAATTGTTCTCTAAACTGAATTTAAAGAAGAAAATTGAAAAACATTTCTGATATTTTATATGGAATGGAAAAGACTTCAATTAACAAAAAAACGCTTAAGCAATTTGAACACTAGTCTAACCAAACATGTGTCTTTGTTAAAAAACCTCGTGTCTTTGAAGACTCAGACACGTGTGCATCATCTGGGTAACAAAAAAAGGCACAATACCGTGACTGGAACGATATACAAATAACCCGCACATAAAAGAGAGAAGCTTACGACGACGTTTCGGTCCGACTTGTAAATGGTCCAAATCGGACCGAAACGTCGTCGTAAGCTTCTCTCTTTTATGTGCGGGTTATTTGTGTATCATCTGGGTGCCTGTATTTGTTGACGTTTCGCTTTATGGCTTTATCAATACAATACAAGTACATAAAGTGAAGAATGTAGATCTATATACAAAAGGTGAGGTAATCAGTCCCTCAATCTTAGAGTTGGTGAAGAGCACCGTAGTCTTGTATTGATAGTCACTGGATGGCGTCACGTGTACAGATAAAGATACCCAGATGTTGCATATGTGTCTAATACCATTCATGTACAGCTTGTGTCTTTGTTGTCGTACTTGCTGGCAGGATGACATCTCGTTCACACTAAACAAAACTTCAATTGATAATGCTCAGAAAAGTTAGATTTTAATGCGTCGTGTGAAGAGTCTTTGTTGAATCTTGGTGCTTTTCTTGCTACTCAAAAGTTCTTGTTATTTCGTTAGACTTTTTTGGTTTTACACAAATCAATTTTACATGCTAAGAGCTTTTATCCTATCTCGGCGCATTTCAAAGCCCAGCATTATCTATGGTATGCTAACACCCCCCCAGGATGCCACTCAGAACAGTCGGCTAACACCCGGGTACCTACATGCTGTTATGTGAACAGGGGCCGCAAGTGTCAGGAAATATTCCCAATGTTAAAACTCGTACTGGGGATCGAACCACAGACAATCATTGTGTGAGCTGAGTGGGATTGTAGGAAAGAAATATCCCAGAGGCGAACTGTGTACATTTTTAACCCTTGATAAAGGCATTGATTTTCGTAAAAAAAAAAAATTGTCAAAACTTGGAGTTTCGTAAATTTGTTTTGTATCATAAAATTGAAAATTTCAGTACCAAAAGTTTAACAGATCTGGGCTGTAACAGTATTTGAAATTTCGCGTTTGCCGAAGTTTTGCACTTGCCAAACATAAAACAAAGTTGTGTGTTTCGTTAAAACTCACAGAACTGACGACTCACAATTTTGGGTATTGCCACTTGACCTTAATTTCTCTCTGACCAAATTCTGGGCAGAGCCAGATTACCAACCTAAAGTCGTGCCAGGTATTGTGGGTGTGGGGGAAGTGTGTCGTCAGGGCTTAAGATAGGTGGCCCTCTTAACCCCTGAGTGCTCTCACGCCCTTAAACTGGTGTCTTGTCTTATACTGCTGGGTCATGAAGGTTACTGAGTGAGTCAGTACCTAGGTTAGGGCAAGAGAGAGGTCAGTACCATGGTTTAGGGCAAGAGAGAAGTCAGTACCCCGGGTTAGGGCAAGAGATAGGTCAGTACCTAGGGTTAGGGCAAGAGAGATTATTACTCTGGTTGAGGCCAAGAGAGAAAGTCAAAAGTGAATGATTGGTAGGTAGGTTACTACATTATATGCAAGAGCACAGTTAGCTGGTAATATGTCTGCCTGCCTGCCTGCCTGCCTGCCTGCCTGCCTGCCTGCCTGCCTGCCTGCCTGCCTGCCTGCCTGCCTGCCTGCCTGCCTGCCAATTCATTCCATTCCATTCCTTCTGCATACCTACCAAGTGCCTACGTTCCTCTTGGCCGATATGCTCGTTTGTTCGCGTTCCTGAATGTCAGCCTGCCAGTTGGCAAATGTCCCTGCCTGTCTTCCTTCATGGCTCTCTGCATATCTACCTGTCCTCCTCCATGGCTTTCTGCATATCCACTTGTCTGTCTGTTCTCCTCCATGGCTCTCTGCATATCCACCTGTCCTCCTCCATGACTTTCTGCATATCCACCTCTCTGTCTATCCTCTCTACATATCCACCTTTATGCCTATTTTCTTACTTGGCTCACTGCATATTGTCCTTCCGATTTAATCCCATTTACGCTTCACTATTAAAATTATCTCGCCTCCTTCTAGCTTTACTTTTCTTACTGCTAAAAGACGTTAAGCTTTTTTTCATCCATAGCATTGACAGTTAATTCTTTATCATCTGTACTACACTCGTGCACATTCAAACAATCCAGTTTTCAAATATTTTTCCTTGTTTTTTTAAATACAGGAGGGCCACGCTTTACAGCACCTCGCTTTACAGCACCTCGCTTTACAGCACCTCGCTTTACAGCACCTCGCTTTACAGCATCTCGCTTTACACCACCTCGCTTTACAGCATCTCGCTTTACAGCACCTCGCTTTACAGCATCTCGCTTTACAGCCACCTAGCTTTACAGCACCTCGCTTTACAGCCACCTAGCTTTACAGCATCTCGCTTTACAGCACCTCGCTTTACAGCATCTCCCTTTACAGCACCTCGCTTTACAGCACCTCGCTTTAGAGCATCTCGCTTTACAGCACCGCTTTACAGCACCTCGCTTTACAGCACTTCGTTTTACAGCACCTAGCTTTACAGCATCTCACTTTACAGCACCTCGCTTTACAGCATCTCGCTTTACAGCACCTCGCTTTACAGCATCTCGCTTTACAGCATCTCGCTTTACAGCATCTCGCTTTACAGCACCTCGCTTTACAGCATCTCGCTTTACAGCATCTCGCTTTACAGCATCTCGCTTTACAGCATCTCGCTTTACAGCATCTCGCTTTACAGCATCTCGCTTTACAGCATCTCGCTTTACAGCACCTCGCTTTACAGCATCTCGCTTTACAGCATCTCGCTTTACAGCACCTCGCTTTACAGCATCTCGCTTTACAGCATCTCGCTTTACAGCACCTCGCTTTACAGCATCTCGCTTTACAGCACCTCGCTTTACAGCATCTCGCTTTACAGTGTTTCGCTAATGCAACTGTTTTCAGTTTTACCCATTCTTCATCAGTTCAGACTTCCTACAATAAATATATTCACCACTCACTATGAGCTAAGGACGAAGATACTTTAAGGTAAGTAATGTGTGTATTGTATATGCATTTTTTAGGCGTAGCTCTGTTGCTCACTTTATATATGATAGTGTAAACATGTTATTAGGCTTTTATATGCATTTGAAAGTGAAAAAACATCTGTGTTTCATTTTACAGAGATTTTCGCATTACAGCAGTAGCCCGGAATCTAACCTGCTGTATAAGCGGGGCCCTCCTATACAGCAGTAGCTTTGAACCTAACCTGCTGTATAAGCGGGGCCCTCCTGTAAATGAGAAGGAAGAAGGGATTACGAACTTCTGGGTTCCGGCACTTTGGTCACCCTCTATAACATGCAATCGCTACGGAGGCACGATTCTTACACACTTCCCCATGGAATTTAGAGTAAACATCAGGAGAGCAAACGTTATTAAGAAATTCAAAAGAATGTGTATATTTACATACACACACTTGTACATATACATTCACATGTATGTAGTGTATACTGGATGTAAATGGTAGTTCCAAGATGTATGTACCTGCTGTCTTACGTGTTTGAGACAGAAAGAAAAAAAGCTGTAATCCTGTCAGTGTCAGATATTTGACAGGTTCATGTTTGACACTTGTATGACAGGACGGTAGTACCTCCCTGGGTAATTGCTGTCTACCAACCTGCCACCTTAATATTAAGTTCTGTGCATTTTAAAATATTATTAAACTCAAGTTATGGGTTCTTTAATATATCCCCAAACTCAACTTTTCTGTGGTTTAATATATGAAACTTTAGGTCTGTGAGGTTTAAAATATCAGTCACTAGTTGTGGTTTAATATAAGCAACAACAGCTAAGAGAGGGGACTGTATATTTATAATAAGGGTAAAAATTAAGGTGAGTGTATTGGTGTGTAAGTAGTACTAGTGCTAGTAGCAGGCAGAGGCCAGATGTTGTGATCTGAAGTGTTCTTGTGCTCTCCAGTGATCTCTTGAAGATATTGTGATCTGAGATGTTCTTGTCTCCTCCAGTGATCTCTTGAAGATGTTGTGATCTGAGATGTTCTTGTCTCCTCCAGTGATCTCTTGAAGATGTTGTGATCTGAGGTGTTCTTGTCTCCTCCAGTGATCTCTTGAAGATATTGTGATCTGAGGTGTTCTTGTCTCCTCCAGTGATCTCTTGAAGATGTTGTGATCTGAGGTGTTGATCGTGTCTCTGGGGATCTTTTCTGGGGATCTTTTTCAAGATATTGTTATCTTAATTGTTCATCTTGTCTCTACTGATATAAAGATGTTACCTTAAGTGTTCCTCTTGTATCCTTCGGTGATCTTTTTCTCCATTCCTCTTCTGCATCTCTACCTTACTCCTTTCTTTTATCCTTCCATTTCTCCCTCTTTCCATCCCTTCATTCCTTCCTCTGATTTTTCTCAGAATACCTCTCTCTTTTTTTTCCCAGCATCTTCCTTATTACATCTTTCCTTCTTGCCTCCCTTCCTGTTACCCTTCATTCCTACCTCCCTACATCCTTCTACACCTTCCCTTTCTACCTCCCTACCTCCTTCCCTTTCTACCTCCCTTCCTACCTCCCCTCCTACCTTCCTTCCTACCTCCTCCTTCCTACCTCCCTTCCTTATTTCTTACCTCCCTCCCTACCCCCTTTCCATATTTCCTACCTTCCTTCCTACCTCCCTTCCTTATTTCCTACTTCCCTTCCTCGCTTCCACCTCTCTTCCTTCTTGCCTCCCTTCTTTCCTACCTCCTTTCTTACCTCTTGTTTTCTTATTTTTCTTTCTTCCACCTCCCTTCTTTCCTATTCTTTTCCCTTCCTACCTCCCTTAATTCACTCCTCTCTACTTCCATTCCTTCCTTTCAATTTCCTTTTCTTCCTTTTTGCTCCTTCCCTCGCTCTCACTGTCCCTGTTGTCTTCCCTCCCTACCTACCTCCTTCCCATTTTCTTTACTTTTTTTTCCTTCATCCTTACCACCTGCCCTCTGTCTTCCCTCCTTACCCTCTTCCTTCCTGCCTATCCCTCTGTTTTCCCTCCATTCCTTTCCCTCTTATACTTTCTTCCCTCTCCCTCTTTCCTTCCCTTCTCTCCTTCCCTCCTCTTCCCTTTTCTTCCCTCCTCCACCTCCCCCAGCTGGCCGCAGACTTGTGTAAGCTTACCGCCACCACCAATATTCCCACTATAAACTCCCCTTCAACTATTTTCATCATAGAGGATGTGAGCTTCCAAAGACGAGCAAAGCCCTTCGATTTTCCAGCGAGATGCGTTTTATTTGTATATCACGATTTTTTGCAGCTTCAGATTGCGTGTTTGCTATCGTGTGTTGAGGTTTGGAGGGAGAGAACGCTTGTTTTTCGGGCTGTGCTCTGTCGTAGAGAGCAGTCCTACGAGTATGTGCGCATTATGTGTTGCTGTGTGGCCATGTGTTCAAGTCTGGCACAGATTTTTTAAATTACACATAGCCATGGTCAAGTACAAAACAGCCATAGTTAGGCTCAACACAGCAATGGTCAAGTTCTATACCTCCATGTTCAAGTTCTATACAGACTTATTCAAGTTCCACACAGCCATGTTCAGGTGCCACACAGCCATGTTCAGGTGCCACACAGCCGTGCTCAAGTTACACAGAGCCATGTTTAAGTCATGCGCAATAATGTTGCTTATAACATGATCAAGTCCTACGCAGCTGTGTTGTAGTCCTACACAACTATGTTGTTGTCCTACACAGCTATGTTGTATTCCTACACGACTTTGTTGTAGTCCTACATAGCTATATTGTAGTCCTACACAGTTATGTTGTAGTCCTACACAGCTATGTTGTAGTTCTACACAGCTATGCTGTGTAGAACTACAACATGGTTATGTTAGTCCTACACAGTTATGTTAGTCCTACAACATAGTTATGTTAGTCCTACCCAGCTATGTTGTAGTCTTACACAGCTATGTAGTCCTACACAGTTATGTTGTAGTCTTACGCAGCTATGTAGTCCTACACAACTATGTTATAGTCCTACACAGCTATGCAGTCCTACACAGCTATGTAGTCCTACACAGCTATGTAGTACTACATGGCTATGTTGTAGTTCTACACAGCTATGTAGTCATACACAGCTATGTAGTCCTACACAGCTATGTAGTACTACACGGCTATGTTGTAGTCCTACACATCTATGTAGTCCTACACAGCTATGTAGTCCTACATAGCTATGTAGTACTACACGGCTATGTTGTAGTCCTACACAGCTATGTAGTCCTACATAGCTATGTAGTACTACACGGCTATGTTGTAGTCCTACACAGCTATGTAGTCCTACATAGCTATGTAGTACTACACGGCTATGTTGTAGTTCTACACAGCTATGTAGTCCTACACAGCTATGTAGTCCTACACATCTATGTAGTCCTACACAGCTATGTAGTCCTACATAGCTATGTTGTACTACACGGCTATGTTGTAGTTCTACACAGCTATGTAGTCCTACACATCTATGTAGTACTACACGGTTATGTTGTCCTACAAAGTGACGGCTCGAGGTCTGTCTAGAGAGAGTCAAGACCACCACAATTTCCTCCAGCTCCCCGTGAAGAAAATCATCAGTTATTCAACTCAGCGCAGTTAATTAATTCTGCAGCATGGGGACGTAGTTTTTTCCTGCCTGAGACTGACAAAAATCATACTTGTGGAACAACAGCAGTGACAGCAGAACAAGTGATGTTGCTGTTATATCTATCTTTTCGTAAGAGAGCCAGGAGTCTGGGTGCTGAGGGTATCAGTGAGAACAAAAAGGCACAATACCGCGACAAAAACAATACACAGGTAACCTACACATAGGAGACAGAAGTTTACGAAGACGTTTCGGTCCGACTTGGACCATCGAGAAAGTTACAGTAACGTTAGTGTGACTTTGTAAATGGTAAGCTTATCTCTCCTTATGTGCGGGTTATTTGTGTATAACAGATAATTTTGCTTCCATCCATAACAACATAAGAATCACACTTGTGTAACTTTTCAGTTACTCCCGCCACTCAGATGAGATTTAATTGAATATATTCTGTTGTTCCTGTATTTCGCTGCATTAATATGGCCTACTATGACTCACGAAATCAGATCAGTATCCAAGTCCTAGACCGCCGTCTTCTATCTCTTCATTAGCCATGCTGAAGACCTACACAGATTCAAAGATCATTTACAACTGGCATAGAGCCAGTGAAGACCTTTAAAATAATGGAAACGCCTCACACACTAAATATGTACTCATTGGAGTGGAGGAGAGAGAAATACATGATAATATGTAAGTGGAATATGCTCGAGTGTCAGTTCTGAAATCTGAACACAACTGTAACAACATTGCTACTGAAGTGAGAGATATGGGAGAAAACGTAGAATAAACCCAGTGAAAGGCAGGGGCGCTGTGGGCAAAATAAGAGAACATTGTATCAACATTCGTGGTCCCCAGACTTTTTAACATCTTGCCAAAAAATATCAGAAACACTGTTCGAATCTCGATAATATTTTCCGCCAAGTGACAGATATATGGGCCAGTGGGCCGCCAGCAGCAACAGTCTGGTTGAAAACTAAGACATATGTGCAACATCTGGATATCTTTATTGTAAACGTTTCGCCATCCAATGGCTTTATCAACACAAATTCTAGGACATAATTTGAAGATAGAACTATATACAAAAGATGAAGTAATCAGTCCCTCAGCTTTGGAGTTGGTGTGAAGAGCACCGTAGTAACGAAGATTCTGGAGCACAGGCAAGGAGGCTGGCGCTTATATACTAACGTCAGGTCCCACATGTGTTTTAGTTTTCATCTTGTCAGTATTGTATACCTTTCATGTACAACAGTCTGGTTGATCAGGCAAGACACCAGACAAGCCTGTTCCAGGAAGCGTCTCGAAACTCATTAAAGATATATAAGATAGCCGTGTTGTGGTCCTGCACAGGCATGTTGTGGTCCTACTCAGCCATGTTGTGGTCCTACTCAGCCATGTTGGAGTCCTTCGTGGGTATGTTGGATTTCTTCATCGCCATGTTAGTGTCCTTTTTGGCCATGTTGGAGTCCTTCGTGGCCATGTTCGAGTCCTTCGTGGCCATGTTGGAGTCCGTGGCCATGTTGGAGTCCTTCGTGGCCATGTTGGATTTCTTCATCACCATGTTAGTGTCCTTTTTGGGCCCTGGAGTCCTTTGTGGCCATGTTGGAGTCCTTCGTGACCATGCTGGAGTCCTTCGTGGCCATGTTGGAGCCCTTCATGACCATGTTGGAATCCTTCGTGGCCATGTCTGAATCCGTGGCCATGTTGGAATTCTTCGTGGTCATGTTGGAATCCTTCGTGGCCATGTCTGAATCCGTGGCCATGTTGGAATCCTTCGTGGCCATGTTGGAGTCCTTCGTGGCCATGTTGGTGTCCTTCGTGGCATGTTGGAATCCTTCGTGGCCATGGAGTCCTTCGTGGCCATGTTGGAGTCCTTCGTGGCCATGTTGGAGTCCTTCGTGGCCATGTTGGAATCCTTCGTGGCCAAGTTGGAGTCTTTCGTGGCCATGTTGGTGTCCTTCGTGGCCATTGTTGGAATCCTTCGGGGCCCATGTTGGAGTCCTTCGTGGCCATGTTGGAGTCCTTCGTGGCCATGTTGGAGTCCTTCGTGGCCATGTTGGAATCCTTCGTGGCCATGTTGGAGTCCTTCGTGGCCATGTTGGAGTCCTTCGTGGCCATGTTGGAGTCCTTCGTGGCCATGCTTCGTTAAGAGGGAATTCGCGAGTCGCTGTCTTGGGCAACCGCTGACATAATCGCTTTTTAATATTAGTTCATTCTGCAGCACTAATGAGTTTGGTTGTAAGTCCGCTCAACCAATAGAATTAAGTAAATTAGATATCAAGTGGAGCTGTGGGAGAGATAGAGAGAAAGAGGGAGAGAGAAAGGGAGAGAGAGTACATGGGAAAGGACAGATAGTAGAGGAGTTGCAAGTCCACACCGAGGTTATTTGCTATAAAGAACTATCTATTTCTACCTACATTAAAGACTGTCGTGATTGATCTAGGTGAAAGAGAGAGAGAGGAGAGATACGTCTTTAAGAGAGAGAGAGAGAAAGAGAGAGAGGACTTTAAGATGTGAGGAGTAATTAAGACTGTCTTGGCGTTTGACTTGCAGAATCCTTAGAATGTCCTTTGAAGCCTTCACAGCATTGGATCTTCACTTCTCATTTCTGTAATACATACCTGTGATATACCGGCGGCCAGTTTCACGGGTTCTTCCCTCGCAGCCCGGCCTGAGACCAGGCTTCCCTTGTTGTCTACCCGGTCAGCAAGGCTGCCTTCGCAGCCATCACAGTCTGTTTGATCTGGACGAGTTAGTGGTCCAGTTTCCCTTTGATTTTTTTTTCTCACATCGAGTATCGAGAATTTCCTCATATAAGTAGTCGCAGTTGTTGTAATTCATGAAGCATTAAACCCGTGTGGGACATTTAGAGCAAGCGGTGGTGGAGGCTCGATCCTCCGTCCGCTAATTGCGATCCTGTCTTGAATCAGCCAGGTTGTTGGTGGTCACAGAGAAGTTATGGTCCCCTCATTTTCAAAACTCACATACTTGGGGTCCAAAATTTTATCCAGTTCTCTCTTTCCCTATCCTTTATTTTTTATTCTTCTTGTGCATCTCCCTATTCTTCTGTATATAACTATGTTGCTCTTGTTCTCTGGTGATGGAGACAGCCTCATTAAAAATCCACTTCTGAAGTCTGCCACCTCTGACTGACACTGCTGAAGTCTGCCAGCTCAGACTGACACTACTGAAGTCTGCCACCTCTAACTGACACTACTGAAGTCTGCCAGCTCAGATTGACACTACTGAAGTCTGCCACCTCTGATTGACACTACTGAAGTCTGCTTTCGACATTGATAGGTGTTTAGTCCCTCGGCGTTGATAGGTGTTTAATCCCTCGGCATTGATAGGTGTTTAGTCCCTCGGCGTTGATAGGCATTTAGTCCCTCGGCGTTGATAGGTGTTTAGTCCCTCGGCGTTGATAGGTGTTTAGTCCCTCGGCGTTGATAGGCATTTAGTCCCTCGGCGTTGATAGGTGTTTAGTCCCTCGGCGTTGATAGGTGTTTAATCCCTCGGCATTGATAGGTGTTTAGTCCCTCGGCGTTGATAGGCATTTAGTCCCTCGGCGTTGATAGGTGTTTAGTCCCTCGGCGTTGATAGGTGTTTAGTCCCTCGGCGTTGATAGGTGTTCACTCCCGTATCCTTGATTGAAGATTGTCACATCAAAATCTCAGCTTTCCCAATGTCTTCACTATTGAAATCACCTCTGTATTCAACTGAAGAAGCCTACTGTGCAGAAGAAACGTTTCGGCAGTAAAGATGTCTAGGTGACTCACGAAATCGTAATGACACGATTGCAAACAAACCATACCTAGGTGTTGCACATGTGTATTATTCGTCCAGCTCAAGCTGAAAGATTTCAACCATTCATGACATGTGTAATAGAATATGACTGGGAAAACATAGCTAGTTTTTGTTTCCCACTGTGTAACTGTCATGTAGAACACTGTAGCAACACACTGCTGATGTATCCAACTCTGCTAAACAAAAGAAAATATTACGTTGTACGCCTCATGTACTCTACGTACACCGTTGTACTCTCCGTCCTTTAATGTATTTTGTATCACTTGTAATGTGCTCTGCGTCGTTTGTAATGTACTCTACAATACGTCCTTTGTAATGTACTCTACAACCTTTATAATGTACTCTACACCCTTTATAATGTACTCTTAGTCCTTTGTAACGTACTCTACGTCCTTTGTAATGTACTCTACACCCTTTGTAATGTACTCTACACCCTTTATAATGTCTTTGGTCCCTTTAACGTCTCTCGTCCTTTTAAGTGTTCTTTCAGCCTTTATAAACCTTTGCAACCCATAAAATGTACTCTTAGTCCTTTGTAACGTACTCTACGTCCTTTGTAATGTACTCCAGGTTCCACTTTGCAAGATTCTTTTGTGTCCACTTTCAAGTCCTTCCCTCCCGATATTCAACTTTTTTCCAAGAGGAAAATGTGATTTCGTTTCCAGTCGTGTGATCTTAACCCACCTGTTGCAACCCACAGGAAAAAAGAAGCAAATATCAACAAAAAATATACACTCTCCACTTATTGGCCTTCAGGTCGCTGGCAGTAACAACCTGGTTAACTAGGGAGGTAACAGCGAAAGCTAGCCTCGGGTCGGGCTTCGAGAGTAGATCGCTTGAAACTGGTCATACGTGTATGTCGTGCCGAATAGGTAAAACTTGCGATTTTGGCTTTAATAACAACGCTCTTTTTGCCAAATAAGGCAATTGGTAGTTCAGCATATACACTAGCGATAATCAACTAAATATAAAGGTTACAGACAGCCTTACCGTCGCTTTCTTGAACACTGTGTTCTTGAATGTCAAGTTAGTGGAAAATACAAAGATAAACAATACAATAACCTTTACGAAATGTCAGGGTATCTTGTTAGTGAATATGTAATATCAGAGTATCGGTCAGTTATCAGTTTGCAGCAGACAAACGCTGAAGTCAGTGTTAACAGTGGCAGCCGGACAGAGAGGCAAGGCAGTGATGAGGGTCTTGGGGTAGACACACATACCAGTTGCAGTGATGAGAACTATTGAAAGCCTCTAGAGTGATGGGCACTCATGGCTAAGTGATGTATGATGTATGACCTGATTGCAACAACGAAGCATAGCTAAAGGATTTTTTGATTGTTTATTCGTGAGCTCAAGGCTGAATGAATTTGAGAACTCTTCATGAAGTATATGTTTGATAGGAATTTTTTGTTTTTGTAAGTTAGAAAGGCTTTCAGGGTCTTAAATTGGAACGTGAGGCATCTTCATAAAGTTTCACCTCTGTATATCTAGAAGTTAGTTTGTTTATTATTCTACAAAATATTATGTAGAGAATAGGAAAACTTGCAAAAGTCTAAAAAGGTGAATTACTATGGCCTAATCTACATCTCTGTAAGTAGGGGACTTATCAACTTGGTGATTACCGAAATGATGTGCGTTTTTTTTATTTGCATGAACATATTCAGTTTTGAGTTTTTGATGGATGGAAAACATTGCAAATATTACGTGAGAAAGGTGAAATTATATTTGAGACTAATAACTAGCACTTCTTTCAAGACGACTGGGACTTGATCAACGATTTGGTGATTGAGCCAAACTGATGTGCATTTCGAGGGATTGAAGGATATTTCCAGGTGTTCACCAAAATACCAAGATTCTCTTCATGAACGGGTTTTCGGATGTCCTCATTAGAGATCTGTGGCGTCATCCAGAGTACCATCATCCAGAAACCAGATTTTACTCTTGTTAGAAAGTTTCCATATCTTAATAACTGCGCACAGAGGACGAAGGGATTATCTTGCTGTTCGCAAAAATAAAAATATAGAATCAATGTTAATGTATGATCACGTGAATGGGTAAAGGAACGGTGGTAGGTCCAGTCACTTATACGTATCTGTTGAGTACAGCAAGGTTGTTTTTTATTTTGGACTGTGAGGTTATTGGCGTATGTTGGTGCCTGTGATTTACCTCTGACCTTATTCGGGAGTTTTGCTGCTTCTGGGGCCTGGCTCAGGGTCAGACCTCCCTCTTGATTGCAGCGTGAGCTGCTGCTGCTGCTGCTCCACACCGCCTGTAGAATCTTAGACCCAAGCTGAAGTGGTTTCAGTACCGAGGCGGCATCATAACCTCGCTCACGGTAACTGCCCACAGTGATGGGCGTGGATACAAAGGCGCGCTGTAGAATGGCAGGCATTGCTAACAAGAATGGTAGAAAGACACCGTTTAGCTCTTGGTAGAGCGAAATGTATTCCATAATAAAGGTTTGTTCTGTACCAGGGATCTTTAAACTTACGCCGACAGCAGTGAAAAGAGCTGTATAGAGCTTTATCTAGTCAGTTGACTTGATAAAGCACTACATAGAGTGGAACGTTGCCACAATAAAAGTTTCCTGTTCACCTGTGTCCTCTTTTCGGTGATTGGTTGGATAACTTCACTCTTTAATAGGGCACAGGGGGACAGGTCGAAAAAGACGGGTTTGTGCCTTAGTGAATGTCAGCCTGTCTGTCTGAATGTCTGTGCGCATCTGAGTGCCTGGGTGCTTGTATCTTTGCATCTGAGTGTCTCTTGCATCTGAGTGTCTCTGTACTTGTGTGTCTGCATCTGAGTGTGCTGACATATCTGCATCTGAGTATCTGTGTGCTGTCATATCTGCATCTGGGTGTCTCTGTACTGTCATCTCTACATCTGAGTGTCTGTATCTGTGCGTCTGAGTGTCTGTCAGTCTTCTATGTACCAGGTTATGACGCTGACCAAAGGCTCCCTCGCTTCGGGCCCCACCAATCAATTCAGCTACAGCCCCTATCAAAGTTAAAGCGGTGTCTCCCTTCTCTCTCTCTCTCTCTCTCTCTCTCTCTCTCTCTCTCTCTCTCTCTCTCTCTCTCTCTCTCTCTCTCTCTCTCTCTCTCTCTCTCTCTCTCTTTCAAGAGCATCAAAAAATGAGATATAAAAACTGGAATATGTAGTTTATATATGAAATGACTTTGAAAAAAAAGGAGATAGAGAAATATATCTCGATCGTTGAAAAAGAGAGAGAGAGAGAGAGAGAGAGAGGGAGACGATAATAGCAAAAAAAATAGATAAGGATAGCAAGGGAGGAAAGGGAGATAAGGAAGGGGGAGGTTGGGAAATATAGATAAAAAAAGAGACGGAGGGAGGTAGAGAGAGATAAGGAAGAAGTGGGAGAGTGGAGATAGCAGCAGTTGTAATGTTTGGATCGTTCACAGAAACACATATAAAGGGATTCATTATGCAGTAATCGCGAACAAGCGATACAAGACGCAAAACAACCATCCAAGGAGGGGGGGGGAGTTGAATGAAAACTTTAGGCCTTTCATGTTGCAATCAACACATCTTCAGAAGCTTGCAGGTTTGCAGAAATGAGTAGGAAATCGAGGTAGACTCGTTCAAGGGAACGACTCAGTCTGGACTTCCTACTCATTTCTGCAACACAGCAAGCTTTTGAAGATGTGTTAATTGCAACATGAAAGACCCAGAGCTATCATTCAACTCCCTCCGTGGTTATTTTTCATATAAAAAGATGTTTTGGATAGTGAGGCATGGATGCAGAAACTACAGTGTACACAGATGTGTGTGAGGGTAAACAAATCGCAGGGAGGAGTAGGACTGTAAAAGACTCAATTTGATTTGTTGTATAGAAATATTAAAAATGTTAATTAATGTGGCAGAATCAGTAGGTATTACAGTGAAAAACAAGAATCTGGTAATTATCCTTGTATATAAACTCATGTAAGCGAAGGCAGATAATTAACGAAACAGATCAGGATGATAATATGCAGCTGCCTTGAAAAGTCTTGAGGATCCTACACCAAGTATTATCCTCCAAATGTTAAGCGTAAGATAGCAGTAAGCAGCATTGCACCAGAAATAATACCTGGAAGCACGGTTACCCCAAGAGATACATACCAGGGAGCTGTTGAGGCTCTGCAGGAAGCTTGAAATGAACCCACAGATAACACCCTACTAGAAATGAAAATACACTAGACTTGACCAAAGTCATGATCAGGGTTATTATATCTGAAATTATAACTGTGATTAGTTACTCATTATTCGTCAATATCAAACATAGTGTATTTTCATTTCTTAAATTCTATGCTGCATACCCTGGCAGTTTAGGGGAAGGATCTTCCTGTCATGGTCTACATTATTGCAAACAAATTGCATCAATATTCTTGGTAGCATTAATATTAG
This sequence comes from Cherax quadricarinatus, assembly GCF_026875155.1. Classification (NCBI taxonomy): domain Eukaryota; kingdom Metazoa; phylum Arthropoda; class Malacostraca; order Decapoda; family Parastacidae; genus Cherax; species Cherax quadricarinatus. The sequence continues at coordinate 14,453,535 of NC_069490.1, forward strand.
TCAGGCAACCACTTCCTAATGAAAGCAATGTTCAATAAAAAAATGGAACCTATTTATCACAGTGAGTTATTGCTATATCCTGCTTGTTAGATGGTAAGGTTGTTTTTCTTCAACAGTTATATGCAAATACTTTAGAGCAAATACATTGAGTCAGCTATTTACCTAAACCATTTCACGGCTTTGCACCAGACAGTTATAGGTAATGATTATTAATAAAATTAAACCCCGCCCCCCTGGGGGGCCAACGCCGGGTCACCATCTGGAAAAGACCCGGGCCGGGACAAGACCGACGAACCTACTACAGTACTAATAAAATGCCTATGCTTCTGTTTTACTAATTGTTTCTGATTAAATCTAGAATTTTACGCTTTTATCTTTGTGTTCAGAGGCATCATTCTAACTACATAGATTTACATAATTTGTCAACATACCTCGAGATGGTAAATTTTTGTGTGCAAAATTGCCGAGTTTAAAAAAAAATTAGGTATCTATGGTACTTTTCCATACAGAAGTACTGTTTAGTCCTGTCTTCACCTGTCACTTTAACAGGTGTTAGTCACACTAGCAGCGTCTGGTGTTGCTATTGATGTAGTAGATGACTTCGTCGTTCACATTTGGTAAGTTTGACTCATCCAAAGTCTTCAGTGTGGTCACACAAGTGTGCCAGCAGGCAGATTAATGGCTCCCAGTATCCTAGTAGAGATGATTGGTTCATCCACGGTGTCAACAAAAGAGTTAATAGTTATGTAATCACATGTATGACAGTGGTAAGCTGACCGGACACACCCTGTATTGTCACTGACATGACTGTTGGCGTGACATGACTGTTGGCTGTCTTATTAGGTTGTTTGGGTTCTTTCAACAGTTCAGTTAATACATTTAAGAGTCCACACTCCAGTATTCTGGCTCTCATGTCACACATCACATTCCACTGTCTGATGTTTCCAGCTCACTTTTCACATTAACAGTGAAATATGTCATAGTCTGTTGCAACATAACCATAGTGATGGCGGTTGTAACACCTGCCTCGAGGGGCTCGTACTCCTCATTCGGCAGAAAATGCAAGCTGACATACAATGTTTAAAAATAGGGTAAATGGACCTCTCCAGCTGGTGACGACTTGGGTCTTGCCCACATGACTTTTTTTGGGGTCTCTTGACGTGTTCACTCTCTGTTAAATTGGAATGCTTCATGTTTTATTATGCTTGCCACATTTTTAATGTTTTGCTTCTCTAGTGGTATAACAGCTTCATGCCTCCATGATTTAAATTAAGCGGGTCTTAAATTACATCATCGTTCTTTTCCACTAACACGACCCCTGAAGGGAGGTTCTTTGAGGGGTGGGGCCGACGGGTTGTCGTTTTTCTTCCTGTTAAATTCCTTATCCCCCCCCCATCGTTATAATCCCGGTTTTGCCTGTATTATTATTTTTAATTTTAACACTTTTTGGAAATTTTAAAAAAATTCCTCGCAGGGAAAATTTGCCCTTTCAACCAACCAACACAAAGGATTTTCAGGGAAACCACCAAACAAAAGCAACCCTGTAACCACACCAAACACAAAGGGGGCATGAGGGGTACCCCCCCCCCCCGGCCCCTTTTTTTCTGCAACTCAAACCCATCACCACCCGGGTTAATTGCCGGAGGACCCCCCAAAAAGGACACAAAGAAGGGTTTTTTAAAATAAAAACCACCCCACAGGCACCCCCTGCACGGGTCACCCCACCCCCACACACCCACAGGCCAACCGCACGGGTCACACCACCCACCAACACACCCACAAGCCACACCCCGCACGGGTCCACCCCCCACCAACACCCCCACCCAACGCACGGGGTCACACCCCCACCCCCCCCAAGACACAGCAGGGGGTCACACACCCAAACACACCCAAGGCCACACGCACGGGGCCCCACCACCCCCCAACACACCCCCAGGCCCAAAAAGCACGGGTCACAATCACCCCCAACACACCCACAGGCCACACGACGGGCACACCCCCCCCAAAAACCCCCCACGGGCCCCACCCCTGCAGGGGGTCACACCACCCACCAACCCCCCACAGGCCACCCCCGCACGGGTCACCCCCCCCACACCCCAGCCACCCCAAAACCCCCCCGGGCCCCAAACCTTTTCACCACCCCCCCAAACAGGCCACACACGCACGGGGGTCACCCCCAAAACACACCCACAGGACACACTGCACGGGTCACACCACCCACCAACACACCACAGGCCCACACCAGGGGGTCACACCCCCCCACCAAAACACCCGGGCTCCACGGGGGGTCACCCCCACCCACAACACACCCACAGGCACATGCAGGGGTTTTCCCCCCCCACCCCCACGGGCCCACACTGGGTAAAACCCAAAACAAAATGCCCAAAAACCAGGCACCCCCATAACCCCCCCCGCCCACAGCACGGGTCCACCCCCCCCAAACAACCCAGGCCACAACCAGAGGTCACCCCCCAAAAACCCCCAACACCAAGGTAACAAGGAAGTGACAGGTCCCCCACCACAAAACCCCCCAACCAACCGCAGGGGGGCCCAACTGAAAAAACACGCCGGGGTTTCCAAAGCAAATAGGTCCCCCTTCACACAATCACTTTCCAAAGTTCCAAAAACCCGAAACCCAGGGCCACCAACCCGAAGTCCAAATATCATAGGTTTGAGGGTGACAGCCCAAAAGGGCCTCCCCTCCCCCAAACACCCACACCACACCCCACAAGAAAAAGGTCAGAGGGGAAGGGGATGAAAGGTTCCCAAAAGGCCCCCAGAGACTGGGATGAGTGCCAAACGGGTTATCATCTTTAACCTGAACCCTGGTATGGCTTTTCGTTATTGTTTGCCCTCCCCTTTGTCCCCCTTGTTATCCCTCCCCCCCCCCCAACATGGGCATTCCCTCCCATATCCCAGGTGTGAATTTTAATGTCCAGGGAGGGGGGTTCAAAGCCTCAAGTGGCAATGGTTTTGTTTTTGTGATGTAATGGTTTAGAAACGACATTTTGAAATGAGACACTTGGGCAATATTTGGGGGATCTTTATTGAGGAAATTTTTCGCAACCCTTTTAGCCGATACAGAAAAGAACTACCTTTATTCAGCTGAGGCGGTCCCTTGTTGAAAACTACTATACACCTAAACCATATAATTGGTGGAAGGTTCCAGGGAAAACCCGACCCTGTTTACCCCCTCGAGTTGGTTAATGGATTTAAAGTATGATCACAAGGAATGAAGGCTGCATGAAAACCTTTTTCACCACCAGTCAAGAATGCTTTATGTCGAAACTTTTGTTTGACTTTAAAAAAATAAGAAAAATTAGAAGAAAACTGAAATAAACTTTTGGAGTAAAGAAGCGAAAAAAATAAAAATTTAAATCGTAAAAAAAAAATGAGAGACGAATTAAATTAGAAAATAAAGAAAGGTGAATATTAAAGATCCAAAAAATGAGGAATTGGTGTAACTCGAGGGAAAGGAAAATTTAATTTTTTTAAAGCGACTGAAAAAAAATAATGTATTAGAAATTTGTAGAAAAAGCTTGTAAAACATCACCGCGTTAAATAAAGAACACATAACAAAATATAATCGGGCTGATGCATAAGATCCCTTAAAAAAAATGGCATCCGGCTGCCATCCCCAAGCACCCAAACAAGTTGTGAAAACATGCGTTGGGTGTGACAAGGTAATATTTATGGAGGGATAAAAAAGAAAAGCTTAGCCGGATTGATCGGAGGTGAGGGTGCACTCTGGGGGGGGTGGAGGATTGCATTGGGAAAATTCATTTGAATTGTGATGTCTGTGCACTTTTGGTAAGACTTTATAAATAATGAGGTAAATGTTTTTTTTTTGTGTTTGTGTCACCCTACCTTGGTGGGAGGGGCGGTTTTTAAAATAAATCAAATCTGGAAATAAAGAAGACAACCGGAAAGAAGTTCAACTTTTTCTTAAGAGAGAGTACAAAACAAGAAAGTGGGGGAAAAAAGGTGGAAATTGTGAAAAATTTGACCAGTCTCTCTGGAATATTGGGATTTAAAAATACACACTGATATCTGTGAAGATTGGGGAAAAAAAAAGGTGCCACTGATCCTGGGAAAAATTTGGGGGAAAAAAAGGTGACCATGATCTTGGGGAAAATGGGACAAAAGGTTACACACTGATCTCTGGGAAGATTGGGAAAAAGTGCCACTGATCCTTGGGGGAAAATTGGGAACAAAAGGTGCACATGTCTTGGGAAAATTTTGGGAAAAAAGATGACACAGAATTCTGGGAAGATTGGGGACAAAAAATACACATGACCTTGGGAAGATTGGGAAAAGAAGGCAGTACACATTGTTTGGGGAAAGGGGGTGGCAGAGCCCCCGGATCCGGATCCCCCTGCCCAAACTTGGTGTAGAAATTGGGAAAGGTAGGTTATAGGGATGAAGGAGATAGGGGGATGGTGCGTGTTGAAGGACTGGGGGAGGTTGGAACAGTTTGGGAGAGTGGTGGAGGTGGAGTAGTGTTGGGAGAGTGGGGAGGTGAAGAGTGCTGGGGAGGGGGGGCAGTGTTGGGAGACTTTTGGAGGATGGAGCATGTTGGGGGAGTGATGGAGGAAGGAGAATTTGGGGGAGAGTGGGAAGGGGCGGAGCGTATTTGAGAGTGGTGGAGGAGCAGCAGTGTTGGGAGGTGGTGAAGGGTGGGCAGGTTGGGGAGTGTGTTAGAGGGGACAGTGTTGGGGGGGTGGTGGAATAGCATGTTTTTAAGTGGTGAGGATGGGGCAGTGTTTGGGGGGAGTTAAAGGAGTAGTTTGGGGAGTGGGGAGGATGGAGCAGGGTTTGGGGGGGTTAAGGATGGAGCGGGATTGGGAAGAGTGGTGAAGGATGGGGGCAGGTTTTTGGGAGAGTGGTGGAGGATAGAGTATGTTGGGGAGGTGGTGGGGATGGAGCAGTTGGGAGTGTGTTAGAGGGTGGATTTGTGTTGGGGAGAGTGGTGGAGGATGGAGCAGTGTTTGGGGGGTTGAAGGATGGAGCAGATTAGGAGGTGGTGGAAATGGAGCAGGTTGTGAGAGGGTGGAGGTGGAGCAGGTTGGGGGAAGGGGGTGAAGGGTGGAGCAGTGTTGGGAGTGTGTTAGAGGATGGAGCAGTGGGGGAGAGGGTGGAGGATGGAGCAAAGTTGGGAAGTGTGAAAGGTTAGGCAGGTTGGGGGGGGGGTGGGGGAGGAACGCATTGGGGAAGTGGGGAAGATGGAGCAGTGTTGGGGAGAGTATGGAGGGTGGAGCAGTGTTGGGGGTTGGGTTTGGGGGAAAGGAGCAGAGTTGGGGAGAGTTGGTGGAAGATGGAGCAGTGTTGGGGAGGGGGGGTGAAGGATGGAGCAGTTTGGGAGTGGTAGGGATGGAGCAGTGTTGGGGGAGTAGTGGAGGAGGAGCAGTGTTGGGAAGGGGTGGAGGATGAGCATGTGGGAGTATGTTGGAGGATGGAGCAGTGTTGGGAGAGTGGTGGAGGGTGAGGCAGTGTTGGGAGGTGGTGGAGGTGAGGGAGTGTTGGGGGGATGGTGGAGGTGGCAGGTTGGGGGAGTGGTGGGGGGTGAGGCAGTGTTGGGGGGAGTGGTGAAGGGTGGAGCAGTGTTGGGGGAGTGGTGGGGGGATTGGGCCGTGTTGGGGGAGTGGTGGAGGATGGGACCGTGTTGGGGGGAAATGGTGGAGGATGGGACCGGTTGGGGAGAGTGGTGGAGGGTGAGGCAGTGTTGGGAAGGTGGTGGAGGTTTTTGAGTGTTGGGGAGGTGGTGGGGATGGAGAAGTGTTGGGGAATGGTTTGGGGAAAGGAGCAGTGTTTGGGGGAGTGGGGGGGGGGGAAGCATGCTGGGGGGAGAGTGGTGGAGGAAAGGAGCAGGGTTGGGGGGGAGTGGGGGAGGAAGGAGCAGTGTTTGGGGGGAGTGGTGGGGTTTGGGCAGTGTTAGGGGGGAGTGGTGGAGGATGGGAGCAGTGTTGGGGGGGTGGTGGGGTGGATCAGTGTTGGGGAGAGTGGTGGAGGTGGGGCAGTGTTGGGGAGAGTGGTGGGGGATGGGGCAGTGTTTGGGGGAGTGGTGGGGATGGGGAGTGTTGGGGGGGGTGGTGGAGGATGGAGCGTGCAGGGAGTTGTTGGAGGAAGGAGCAGTGTTGGGGGAAGGGTGGAGGGTGAGGCGTGTTGGGGGAGTGGGAGGATGAGGGGTGTTGGGGGGGATGGTGGAGGGAGGGAGTGTTGGGGAGGTGGGGGGGGGTGAGGGAGTGTTGGGGAAGTGGGAAGGGTGGGGCAGTGTTGGGGAGAGTGGTGGAGGGTGGGGACCGTGTTGGGGAAGGGGGGGGAGGATGGGACCGTGTTGGGGAGAGTGGTGGAGGATGGGACCGTGTTGGGGAGAGTGGTGGGGTGAGGCAGTGTTGGGAAGAGTGGTGGAGGATTTGCAGTGTTTGGGGGGAGTGGTGAGGAGGAGAATGTTGGGGAGAGTGGTGGGGAAGGAGCAGTGTTGGGGGAGTGGTGGAGAAGGAGCAGTGTTGAGGAGAGTGGTGGAAGGAGCAGTGTTGGGGGGAGGGTGGAGGAAGGAGCAGGGGTTTGGGGGGTGGGGAGGGTGGAGCATGTTTTGGGAGATTTGGGGGGAGGATGGAGCAGGTTGGGGAGAGTTGTGGAGGATGGGGCTGTTGGGGAAGTGGTGGAGGGGAGCAGTGTTGGGGGGAGTGGTGGAGGATGGGGCAGGTTGGGGAAGTGGTGGGGGGAGGCAGTGTTGGGGGGGGAGTGGTGGGGTGGAGCAGTGTTGGGGGATGGAGAGGTGGGGCAGTGTTTTGGGGGGAGTGGTGGAGGGTGGAGCAGTGCTGGGGGGGTATGTTGGGGAGGAGCAGTGTTGGGAGAGTGGTGGAGGTGGGCGTGTTTTGGGGGGGGTGGTGGAGGATGAGGGGAGTGTTTTGGGAGAGTGGGGGGAGGATGGGCGTGTTGAGGAGATGGTGGAGGAGGGGGGCAGTGTTGGGGAGGTGGTGGGGGGTGAGGCAGTGTTGGGGAAGTGGTGAAGGGTGGGCATGTTGGGGGAGTGGTGGGGGATGGGACCGTGTTGGGAGAGTGGGGGAGGATGGGACCTTGTTTTGGAGAGGTGGTGGGGGGAGGGGGCGTGTTGGGGGGGTGGTGGAGGATGGGACCGTGTTTGGGGAAATTGGAGGATGAGGGGGTTGGGAAAAAGTGGTGGGGATTTGAGTGTTGGGGAGATGGGGGGATGGAGAAGTGTTGGGAAGTGGTGGAGGGAAGGAGATGTTGGGGGGAGTGGGGGGGAAGGGCAGTGTTGAGGGGGGGTGGTGGAGGAAAAGGCAGTGTTGGGGAGAGTGGGGGGAGGGGGAGCAGTTTGGGGGAGTGGTGGAGGATAGACAGGGTTTGGGAGAGTGGTGGAGGATGGACGTGTTGGGGAGGTGGTGGGGATGGAACAGTGTTGGGGAGAAATGGTGGAGGATTGGGCATGTTGGGGGGTGGTGGAGGAGGGGCGTGTTGGGGAGAGTGGTGGAGATGGGGCGTGTTGGGAAGTGGTGGAGGATGGGGGGTGGGGGAGGATGGAGCATGTTGGGGAGAGGGTGGGGATGGAGCAGTGTTGGGGAGAGTGGTGGAGGATGGAGCGTGTTGGGGAGAGTGGTGGAGGATGGGGGAGTGTTGGGGGGAAATTTGGGGGAGGGTGGAGCAGTGTTGGGGGGAGTGGTGGAGGATGGGGGAGTGTTGGGGGGGGAGTGGTGGAGGATGGAGCGTGTTGGGGAGAGGGGTGGAGGAGGGGGGAGTGTTGGGGGGGATGGTGGGGGGATGGAGCATGTTTGGGGACAGGGTGAGGATGGAGAGTGTTTGGGGTGGAGTGTGGGGAGAGGGGGGGGGGGGAGGAGGGCAGTGTTGGGGAAGGGGGAGGATGGAGCAGGTTGGGGAAGTGTGGAGGATGGGGCCAGTGTTGGGGGGGAGGGGGGAGATGGGATGTTGGGGAGAGTGTGGAGGGTGGAGCAGGTTTGGGGGGGAGTGGGGAGGGTGGGGGCAGTTTGGGAGAGTGGTGGGGGATGGAGCAGTGTTGGGGAGAGTGGGGGAGGATGGGCGTGTTGGGGAGAGTGGTGGGAGGATGGGGCGTGTTGGGGGGAAATGGGGAGGATGGGGGAGTGTTCGCTTGAACCCAATGATTTTAAACAATATATGAGATGGTTATAATCATAACCATAATTTTTAAAGGGGTGGACCGGTAAGCCAGCGGAAGGCCTCGGTCAGAGAACCAAAAGCTAGAGCGGTGGTTCATCATATGACCCTCGTCAGGAAACACTTGTCCTGTTTCCTGACAAATCTTACTTAACCTTAACCAGTGATTTTGTTAACAGATTCAGTTACTATTGTAATAAGTGTTGATCTGTCTAGTAGTGTTCCATCGTGTTGTAGGTTGATATTGATACTCTTGTTTCATCCAGTGTGGGGACAGTTGTGGGGTTTGTACAAGTAATAATTATTTACACAGTACATATTTCTGTGCCTGGTGCTGTTTCTCCATGTTTTTATCCAAGCATATTAACAATATACAAGAAAAAACGTTTTTAACTAAGTTTTCCCCTTGTTAAGTTAGGCCCATTCCAAGTTTGCAAAGGATATTCACGTGGACGCTCGCTATATTAAATTAAGCTTACTGTTATACCCAGAAGGCTGTAAGAAAGGGATACCATGGCACATTAACTTCCACTTCCGGCTAAGAGAGTGGGCATTAACCGGACAAACGAACCGGTTTTCCCCCGTGGGGAAGTTAGCCAGACGTCAATGATACATTCATCAGTGTTTCAAAACTTTGTCGACTGTTAAAACTTTCGGTCCGAATCCGGGGGAGAAAGTTTGGCTCGGGTACACGGTTTGTAATCTAACTCGGGATGATGCCCGGGTTCGTTTGAGTAATGGAACGGCGAGAAGGGGGAACTCTGCTGTGTTTACACGTCTGCTGTTTAAGTTGTGAACTCATGTCATCTGCAACCCGGTACTCGCAGGTGTTGCTGAGGCCGTAAATTGTGTTGCTGACGTCTTGAACTGGTGGCGATGGTGGTGGTACTGGCCAGTTGGTGGGGTGGTGGTGGTAGTGGAGTGGCGGTGGTGGTAGGAGTGGTGATGGTGGTAGGGAGGGGTTGGTGGTGGTAGTTGGGTGGTGGTGGCGGTAGTGGGGTGGTGGTGGTGTAGGGTAGTGATGGTGGTAGTGGGGGGATGGTGGTAGTGGGGTGGCGGTGGTAGGAGTGGTGGTGATGGTGGTAGTGGGGTGATGGTGGTGGTGGTAGGAGTGGTGATGGGTAGTGGTGGTAGGAGTGGTGATGGTGGTAGGTAGTGGGGTATGTGGTAGTGGGGTGATGGTTGGTGGTAGTGGTGGTAGTGTATTAGTGGGGTGGTAGTGAGAGTGGTGATGGTGGTGGTAGTGGGGTGATGGTGGTGGTGGTAGTGGGGTGGTGGTGGTAGTAGGGTAGTGTTAGTGGGGTGGTGGTAGTGGGGTGGTGGTGGTGGTGGTTCCTCCACCTCTGGGCTGACCTCCACCACTGCCTCTATGAATAACCAAGTAAGTTGAGCCTAGCCTTCTATCATGGGATTATTGCTTGGTTTTCCTCTCATCCGCCTCCTCCTCGTCTTCCTCCTCTTCCTCTTCCTCCTCTTCCTCTTCTCTTCCTCTTCCTCTTCCTCCTCTTCCCTCCTCCGCTTTCCTCACTTCCTTCATTGACCTCCCCTGCCCACACTTCCTTCACTTTATTCTGCCCACACTCCTTCCATTATCTGCCACACTTCCTTCACTATTATTCTGCCCACATTCCCTTTCCCATTATTTGCAACGCTCTTCATATTATTCTGCCCACACTTCCTTCACTATTATTCTGCCCACACTTCCTTCACTATTATTCTGCCCACACTTCCTTCACTATTATTCTGCCAACGCTTCCTTCACTATTATTCTGCCCACACTTCCTTCACTATTATTCTCCCCACACTTCCTTCACTATTATTCTCCCACACTTTCTTCACTATTGTTCTCCCCACACTTCCTTCACTATTATTCTGCCCACACTTCACTGTTATTCTGCCCACACTTCCTTCACTATTATTCTCCCCACACTTCCTTCACTATTATTCTGCCAACGCTTCCTTCACTATTATTCTGCCCACACTTCCTTCACTATTACTCTGCCCACACTTCCTTCACTATTATTCTGCCACACTTCCTTCACTATTATTCTCCCCACACTTCCTTCACTATTATTCTGCCCACACATCCTTCACTATTATTCTGCCCACAGTTCCCTCACTATTATTTCTCCCCACACTTCCTTCACTATTATTCTGCCCACACTTCCTTCACTATTATTCTGCCCACACTTCCTTCACTATTATTCTGCCCACACTTCCTTCACTATTATTCTGCCCACACTTCCTTCACTATTATTCTGCCCACACTTCCTTCACTATTATTCTGCCCACACTTCCTTCACTATTATTCTGCCCACACTTCCTTCACTATTATTCTGGCCACACTTCCTTCACTATTATTCAGCCCACACTTCATTCACTATTATTCTGCCCACACTTCCTTCACTATTATTCTGCCCACACTTCCTTCACTATTATTCTGCCCACACTTCCTTCACTATTATTCTGCCCACACTTCCTTCACTATTATTCTGCCCACACTTCCTTCACTATTATTCTGCCCACACTTCCTTCACTATTATTCTCCCCATATCGTAGGGGTTCTTCAATGGAGATATCGAGGGTTGAAGGTAGACACACTTGTTGGATGGTAACGATATATTGTCAGACTGTGATGATGAGAAATGGAACCCAGCCTCTGCCTGTCCTAGCCTGTGTCAAAACGCGACTGAGGCCGAGGCAGAGGTACGATCGTACACATGCGCATCCCGTGATGTCACACAAAGTCACAGGCCTAAAAGGGATCTCCTATCTAAAGCACATGGATGATACTATATGCTATGCTATATAACACAGGGATCAGCAACTATGCTGACAGCTCAGTCATGTTACGTATGTCGTCTCGACATACACTACTATCTATAGGCTGAACAGGCAGGTGGTTCTGGGCTGATTCTATACAATAACAAATTCATATATATAACTTAGAACTAATGGATGGTATCATAATGGATGTTAACAAAATGAGTTTTACGTAATGGGTGTTAACGTAATCACTTTTAACGTAATGCATTACAAACTATAAGAACAGATCATTGTACAATATGGATGGAATTGATCGATCGATCTGTATTCATGCACTCTACGGATTCTGAGGAAGAATAAACATATATATACAAGGTGAAATTAACAGCAAAGGCATCTGGTGCGCACTCAGATCATTACTGTCAAATTCTCAGAATACAGAGGGAACATGAATACAAAAAAAAAAATTCTGAAAAAATTAATCAGTTAATAACAAACAGTTGACAATTTACTTCATCTCGGACATCTAGTTATGCAGACTATGTACATTTAAACCCAATTCTGCGAGGGTGAGGTTTACATATGCAGAATGGTTATCATCTCTGGGAGGATCGAATTCCTCTGCAATGGCTAACACATGCCTTGACTGAGGGAGATTTGAACGAGTATCTACAAAAGATACTTGTGGGTTTCTCATTACTTGTTGAGTACACAATGAGTAATGACATTCAGGTTGATTATCTAACTGAGTATCTGAGGTAGAGGGTACAGAGTCAGGAGGATTTTCAGCATCTGTCACATTAGTCTGGGTAGCAATATCATCAACATCGCATACTAATTTCATATGATCTAAATGCGATTCTTTGTACTTACCGGTACTAATTTCTCTAATCTTATACTTATTACCAGAGATATGTTCTACAACTCGATAAGGTCCGACAAACTTTTGATCGAGCTTAGGCATTGCGGATGTTTTGTTGAAATTTGTCAGCATTACTCTCGAACCTACTTTGACTTTTGATGGCTTAGCACGGCTGTTAGTTACTCTAGTAAATTCTGCTGTTGATTTATGAAGTGTTTCACAGATTCTTCTAAAAACACTTTGAGCCATGCTGGTACGAGTTGCTACGAAATCATCAGGGTTGTAATTAGGTTTCAGAGTGGAATATAACAACTCATAGGGTAAACGCTTGTCTACACCATACAATGCATAATGTGGAGTATCACCTATGGAAGCATTGTAAGCAGAATTTATGGCACATTGGACATCTGGTATGACTTCATCCCAAGTTTCACTATTGGGGTTGATAGTGGCTCTCAGGACATCAAGTACTTTCTTATTGGTTCTTTCGGCTAACCCATTGCTGGCAGGATGATGAGGAACAATGGTGGATTTAGAGATCTTGTATAAAGTACACAAATTTTCAAGAATCTCATTACAGAATTCACCTCCATTATCTGTTACTAAGGACTTAGGGGTGGTATGCCTGCAGATAATGCGTTCTTTAAACGCTTTAGCTACTGTCTCTGCAGTCTTATCTGCAATAGGAACTAACTCACAATATCTGGTGAAATGGTCTACCATAACACACAGATGTTTGTTGCCTTGGAAGGAACATTTAAAATTGGTTAACAAGTCAAGGGCAACTCTTTCCCATGGTTCGCAAGTGGTTGGGTACACTTGGATTGGATTAGGACCATTGACATTCCCTTTATGTTGCGTACAGACACTACATTTCTTAACATACTCGGAAATGTCAGTTGCCATACGTGGCCAAAAGTATTTCATTCTGGCTTGTTTCACAGAACGATCCATACCAGGGTGTGCAACACCTGGTGCATCATGAACTAGCTGCAGAGCTATGTTCACTAGTGACTGTGGAATTACTAACTGGTACACTCTTCTACTTGGAGTACCCAACTCGGCTGTTCGATACAGTAATTCTTGGCTCATTACAAAGTCACTAATGGGTACTGGTGCCTTCACAGTAAGAATAAGATCTTCCTGGAGCAGGAATCGAATCACCAGAACATAAGGGATCGGTTCTTTCTTACTGGAGGAATGCACAAACTCGGTGGAGTGGATGACTCTCCCCAGTTGAAAAAATTAATGCTATAACACGCAATATGAGCAGGGGAGAACGAATCTACTATCTCAAACTGCAAGCACAGGAGAAAATAAATTAACATGGTCAACAATGCTGATATTCAATCTGAGTCGCACACAGTGACACGAGGTATCAGCTATAAAGAAACTTCGCTTACAAACGTTAACAACATGTGAAAGTTACTCGAGAAATAACTTCTTACAATGCACTGATTACTGTCAACTAGGATGGGATCACAATCTGAAACACAAGGGACAACAACAACACTCAAATAAGTACACTAGCCACAGAAATGTCTTTCTGCAACGGCTTGTGGCATCAGCAAGAGATGGCATAACTCGTTGCAAGTAAAGTTCTTCTCAAAGCGTCCCCTGGGAAGGAAGGAGTACTTGAACAAGTCGCCATTGCAAGGATAGTAGTCTCAGCACTATCCTGCGTGCTTGATATTGTGGCTGGAGTCCAGACAGGAGTAACAGTATTACTAGTGCCTGACCGCTCGGCTACGTTAATAAGTAATTCACGGATCTATAGGAACTTAATCTGAACTTCACATTTGCAGCACTTTAACAAATCTCAGATACAAGCTGTGAGAACAAACACATTGCTCAAGGGCTAGGTATTGTCTTTCAGTCAGTAAGGGAATATAGGTACTGTGGACTGATTCATATTGACTTTGACTGGCATGATACACTAAGTGAACATTCAAAAGTGACTGGGACATCTTCTCAGTGAAATTACTGAAGGGCATAAGGCAAAAAAAATAGAAAGAATGACACAGTAAGCTTAAACGGGAAGAAAATGCTTAACGATTCTGCATAAGTAACTAAAAATTGACAGGTCACAAAGTAAGCAAAGAACTCACACAAGAAAAATACGCAATTGAATGAACAACACTTTGAAACCAAGAGAACTTATACTTTACTCAAATCTAATTTGCTCAACTTTTACTTTAAATTGAACAAATGGCACAGTGAGTTGTCTTTACTTTCAATGCAATAGGGAAACACACAATAAAATGATAAAATGGACTCAATAAAGCTTGTGCAAAATAAAACAAACTGGGACACAATTCACTGGAATAAAATCAAATGGAACGGAAAGAATAAAATATTATGCACAGAACAGAACATATGAAACTGAACTGAAATAAACTGTAGCAATATTGCAAATGACAGTTGCTAATTAAAAAGTATTGCACAACACTGCATAAAATCTCTGCAAGAAAAACTTCAATGGCAACACAATCTTTGCACAAGAATTATTGCAAAATGAGTCAATGTGCAATCATAAAAAATTATTACACACACAAGAAAAGAAATATATCAAGGAATGAACTGGGGGAACACTTTGACTCTTTACTGCACTCAAGCAACACTTAACAAACAAAAGAACAATTTACTCTAAAAGAAGAACTTAAAAATTGCACTAAGAGTGAATTTGTTCAATGAAACATGAAAAATAATAGGTGCTAAAACACAGAACAAAAAGGTGTGAACACTTACAGTGATGCAGAACACAACACATCAACATAAACACAATGCTAGAATTTCTTGCAATGAAACTGGATGTGTGAAAAATTTGGATAATAATTTCTTGCTTGCACAAAATAATGGCACTATTGTCTGTGGAAATAAGACAAATTAGACACTGGCTAAATGAAAAGAATATGAACACAAGAATGTTCAACACACAGGGAACAAAACAAGAATACACAAATGCTAGGAAAAAATATATATATAACTGAGACAACACTGAGTTGTGATGCTGGACACAACCAAATAAATTACTGAATTACTCCACTGAATCACTGAGAACACTAGGTGATTCTGAAGTGTAAACACAAGTTCTCTACTGCTCATATGTTGCACCCACAACAAGGAAAAACACTAGGTACTTACTTCAAGTGTATAAAAAGACACACAACACAACAGACATAAGATAATGCACGAAAATTAACACTGAATTAAGGAGATAAAAAGATTATTGCAAACAAACACTGAGTCTGATCAAGAGTCACTGAATGTCACTAAGAAAATCACTGGAACACAAAAGAAATGTCTCAACACTCGCAAATGTCTCGATGAAAAATATCGCTGTAACGACTTGGTGAAGAATAAGGTTGATGGTGGAAGGTTGGAGGATTGTTTATGTCATCTTGCTGCTGTCCTCTGCACATGTGATCGTAGAATTGCACTTAAATCGACGATAGACTTCACGCAGGATGCTTTCAACGGTTGCGCGAAAGACACTCTAGCTCTTGACCCCCTATGTGGTCCTTAAAATATGGTGCTATAACCCTTAGTAGTGCGCCAAAACACTGGTAGAGGTTGGGTGAGTGGGTAAACAGGGCTAAGACCGGGCAATGGTGAGACACACGTGGTGAGTGGGTGGTTGGGCCTATGGGTTGAATGGCGTGAGCCTCACTGAGGACAGCCACACTGCCGCGAAGATATTCTAAGCTGGCTAGCTTAAAATACACCCACGAAATACCACAACACAACAAGGATGAAAAAAGAGCACTCAGGATGGCTTGGAGCTTGAATCACAAGTGATGAAGACTACTCACGTGGCTTACTTGAGTACTGGGGTAAGACACCTGCATTAGTTGCTAGCTGGCTTATCTTAACCCTTCACACAGAATAGCTTGATAACTTCACACGATGAGCACAGCAGGGGTGGAAGTTGGCTTGGCAGGCAAAGGAACTGGATGGAGTAGACTAGGCTCGACTAGGCTCCCTCACCACAGACTGGAAGCTGGCTTATTTTGCAAACTCGGGTCAACCCCTCGGGAGTGATGCAGATAAGCAGATAAACACTAATACAAAGAGACTGACCAGTGAATGGTGTAGAAGCTGGTAGGAGCTTGAGAGAGTAGCTGACTTGAGGTAGCTGGCTGGCGTTAACCTTCTCAGTAGGCCTACTCACAAGATGGCAGGCTCGGTCGAAATTTATCTCCAGAAATCGCTGTAATCGTCAGAATTACAGGCCCTCCGTTGCCACCATTTATCGTAGGGGTTCTTCAATGGAGATATCGAGGGTTGAAGGTAGACACACTTGTTGGATGGTAACGATATATTGTCAGACTGTGATGATGAGAAATGGAGCCCAGCCTCTGCCTGTCCTAGCCTGTGTCAAAACGCCGACTGAGGCCGAGGCAGAGGTACGAACATACACATGCGCATCCCATGACGTCACACAAAGTCACAGGCCTAAAAGGGATCTCCTATCTAAAGCACATGGATGATACTATATGCTATGCTATATAACACAGGGATCAGCAACTATGCTGACACCCACACTTCCTTCACTATTATTCTCCCCACACTTCCTTCACTATTATTCTCCCCACACTTCCTTCACTGTTATCCTCGTGCTCATACTTCCCTCATTTTTCTCCTACCCATACTTACTCGATTGTCTCATTGTCCTCCTACTCGGAGAGGGTTTCGAGGGTCATCGGCCCCGCAGCCCGGTCTGAGACAAGGCTTCATGGTGGATCAGGGTCTGACCAACCAGACTGTTACTGCTGGCCGCACGTAAACCGACGTACGAACCACAGCCCGGCTGATCAGGTACTGACTTTAGGTGCCTGTCCAGTGCCAGGGGTCTATTGGTAATGCCCCATATAAGAAGAAGAACATAAGAAAGAAGGAACACTGCAACAGGCCTACTGGCCTATGCGAGGCAGCTCCAATTTTCCCACCGGCTTAAGCCAGTACCTTGACCTAGTGGGGTCAGACACGTCACTTAAGGGAGGAGCAGTGCATCCGACCTAGTAGCACAAGCTAGTCAGGGCATATGTATGCTGGGAGACAGTTGAACATTCTTGGGCCCCTGACACTTATTGTGTTATGTCTAAGTATACTCGTGGCCCACCTGTTTTCCACTGGGGGAATGTTGTATCTCCTGCTGAGTCTTTTGCTTTCGTAGGGAGTGATTTTCATGTGCAAGTTTGGTACTAATCCCTCTAGGATTTTCCAAGTGTATATTATCATGTATCTTTCTCGCCTGCATTCCAGGGAATACAAATCAAGGGACTTCAACCATCTCCAGTAATTTAGGTGCTTTATCGTACTTACGTGAAAGTTCACTGTACATTCTCCAAGTCAGCAGTTTCGTCCGCACTTCATTGTCTCATTGTCTTCCTACCCAGACTTACTTCATTGTCCTACCCACACTAACTTCATTGTCCTCCTACCTACACCTACTTAATTGTCCTCCTGCCCACACAGAATTGTCCTCCTGCCCACACTTCATTTCCTCCTACCCACACTTCAGTGTCCTACCCACACTTCATTGTCCTCCTGCCCACACTTTATTGTCCTACCAACACTTTATTTTCCTCCTGCCCAGACTTACTTCATTGTCCTCTTACCCACACTTCATTGTCCTCCTACCCACACTTACTTCATTGTCCTCCTACCCACACTTACTTCATTGTCCTCCTACCCACACTTCATTGTCCTCCTACCCACACTTACTTCATTGTCCTCCTACCCACACTTACTTCATTGTCCTCCTACCCACAATTACTTCATTGTCCTCCTACCCACAATTACTTCATTGTCCTCCTACCTACACTTACTGGGATGTTCTTTAAATTAAACATATTTACCGTTGCCCAGACACTGTAGGACCCTTATGGATTTAGCGCTTTCCATAATACTAATACACTGAGTATATGGAACAGAGGCACACATTTAGTATAAAGCGATCCTTTATTGACAACGTTTCGCCCACGCAGGTAGGTTTTATCACGTCACAAACAGATCTGCGTATGGAGAGAGAGAGATTGTAGTGACGTGAAGACGTGAGGTATGAAGAATGAGACACTTGTACAACATTTTGGAAACGTTTCTCCAGCCAGTGGCTTCTTCAGTCCATTACCTGGACCTGAAGTCTACCTGGAGGGTATTCCTGGAATCACCGCCCCCGCGGCCCAGTCCACGACCAGGCCTCCCGGTGGATCAGGGCCTGAGCAATCAGGCTGTTACTGCTGGCCGCACGTAGTCAAACGTACGAACCACAGTCTGGCTGATCCGGGACCAACTTTAAGTATCTGTCCAGACCCCTCTTGAAGGCAGTCAGGGGCCTATTGGTAATTCCCCTTATGCATGGTGGGAGGCAGTTGAACAGTCTTGGGCCCCGGACACTTATGATGTTTTTTCTTAGTGTACCAGTGGCGCCCCTACTTTTCACTGGGGGTATTTTGCACCGCCTGCCCAGTCTTTTACTTTCGTAGGGAGTGATTTCTGTGCGCAGATTCGGGACCATTCCTTCTAGGATTTTCCAAGTGTAGATTATGATGCATCTCTCCTGCGTTCCAGCAAGTACAAGTCAAGTGCTTCCAAGCGTTCCCAGTAGTTGAGGTGTTTGATGGAACTTATGTATGCAGTACTGGTTCTCTGTACATTCTCTAGATCGGCAATATTCCAGCCTAGAGAGAGCAAGTAATTTGAAAAGTAACATCACTGGCTTGGCATTTTTTGTTTTGAATGTTCTCAATATCCATCCTATCATTTTCTTTGCAGTTGTGATCGTGGCACTGTTGTGATCCTTGAAAGTGAGATCTTCAGACATTACCAATCCCAGGTCGCTCACATTATTTTTTCTCTATGTTGTATGATCAGAATTTGCAATATACTCAGTTGTAGTTATTATCTCCTCCAGTTTTCCATAACGGAGTAGTTGGAGTTTATCTTCATTGAACATCATATTGTTTTCCGTTCTCCATTGGAAAACTTGGTTTATATTTTCTTGGAGGTGAACCGTGTCCTCTGTAGACGACAGTCTCATGCAGATCCTAGTATCAGAGAAGGATGGTGGAGGATGATGAGGAGTTTGAGGTAATCAGTCCCTCAGCCTGGAGTTGATGTATTCAGTCCATCAGTCTCAGGAAAAGTACAAGACTGATGGAATGAATACATCGACTCCAGACTGAGGGACTGTTTACCTTATTCTCCTACCTATCTTTCACCGTTTTTCTCTGTATTGGCCTGAAGAAGCCACTGGCTGGCGAAACGTTTCTGAAATAAAGATTTCCATTTACTTCATAGAGGTTTGATTCATGTTGAAGCTGATTCCTTAGCTAGGCTAAAAAACATGTTGGACAAATATATGGCTGAGAAATTAGCCACAGATGCAATACTTGGTTATCTTTATTGTGGAAACGTTTCGCCATACAGTGGCTTCATCAGTCCAGTACAGAGAAGAATTTTGATGACCAAGATTGATGGACTGAGTCCATCAATAATTTTGCCCGTTTGCGAATTGTTAAGCATATTCTTTGTATATACCTGTGTATATACCCGTCCTTGTCCACCTCGCCTATATATAATATTGGCTTCCTCACTCTTTACTGTTAGTGTGACTTTGTAAATGGTCAAAGTCGGACCGAACCGTCGTCGTAAGCTCCTCTCTCCTATGTGCAGGTTATTTATATATTACCTTGGGTGTATTTACCTTCCACCCCCCCCCCTTCATGATTTCACACTCCTTCCCCACATGTCCACCAACCTACCCATACTAAACACCTCCACCTCCCCTGGGGCCACTACAGGTCAAGTTTTAGTGGCAGTTTGACCATCTGAACAATGTCGCGCAATTAACTTTTAACGAGACTGTTGTGAGGCTTGGTTCCGATGGCGAGTGTGATGTGCCTTCTGTTTCTTTTTTTGTCACAGCTCCTAGGTCCCCCTCTTCGCTGGTCGCTGCTATGGTCACACCACCTCTCCTGCTCCTACTTCTATCGTGCAGTTATTATAAACTATGTGTATTTGATCCTCCTCCACACATCCACTCTCAGATTGTCCCACTTTCCGACAACTCTGACTAAAAAATACCTTCTACACATCCCTGGGCACTCATCTAGTTTGTGTGTGTGTTGTGCATTGTGTCGTGTTATTGTGGTGTTGTGAGGTTGTTGTGCGGTGTGTGTGTGTCTGTCTACATTTGTCCTAGGCACATGTCGATAGACCTGGCCTGTTGTTGTGCATGCGTGGTGTTCTTGTCTGAGTTGTGTGATGTAGAGAGAGAGATGAGACGGAGAGCTAAGAGAGATCAGATGCAGAGAATGGAGAGAGAGAAATAGATTAAGCAATCTGTGTTTGCGAATGTGACTCATGCTTCTATCACTTGTGTGTGTGTGTGTGTGTGTGTGTGTGTTATATGTTGTGCGAATAGGTAACATTGTCGATTACAGAGCTCATTAAAATTAGTCCTGTGTGTGTGTGTGTGTGTGTACTCGCCTATTTGTGGCTGCAGGGGTCATGTCACAGCTCCTGCTCCCGCCTTTTCGCTGGTCGCTACTAGGTCCACTGTCTCCCTGCTCTAAGAGCCTTGTCGTGTCTGTGTGTGGGAGTGGATAGGAGGGGAGGGGTAGATTACGTGGTGGCCACCATTAGCCATTCCTTGAGCAGAATAGAGGAGGATGTGACCACGTTATAAGGTTTCATTACCACTGTACTCAGTGTTTTATTGCTCTCTTGTTGTGAGGAGCAGAGCTGTACATTACCCCTCTATTACTCTTCCTCCTCCCAAATTCATCTCCTCTTCCAGAAACTGAAAGAAGAAGAAGACAGAGGAGGAGAAGAAAAGGGAAGAGGAGGCGGAGGAGTTTTCATTTGGAATGAGTGTCTCCTGAGGGTTAATAACGCAGGATAACCCAATAAAAGGGTCAAGCAGTGTAGCGCTATTATTTGTACTGTGGTCCTTGTTTACCTCCTTCCTGAGTAGGCAAACCACAACAGTTGATACATTCCTAAGCCTCTGTAACAAGGCGCACCAACTTTTCTCCTTTATCTATCTATCTATCTATCTATATAATATATATATATATATATATATATATATATATATATATATATATATATATATATATATATATATATATATAATATATATATATATATAATATTCTGATGTAAAATGGTCAATTTACCTCTTTTTTCCTTCTCCATCAAATTTTCACTCTCCTTACCGATCTACCTCTTTTCTCACTCCTAATTTCCCTAATACCCTTTCTACCCTTCGCCCAAGCCCAGTAGGTTACTTACATGCAAGCACTCAGCAAAAATACGCCAACCAGCAATGCATTTCAGAGCAAATTGTAAACTTAAACAGGTATTTTTTTACCATTCCGGCCATGATACGTTTCTGGGGTTATTCTTGTACATCCAACCATTAGTACGTCACTGTGTATTCCTATGTACATCGAGCGTGCTATTAAGCAAATCTGAGTGCTTCGCAGAGCCCGAAGATTTATCAAGCTTTTATGACTTACTAAGTCGTATATAATAACTAATTAAATTTCAATATCGGACAGGTACTACATTTTCACGAAAGTTCGTGGTCGAGTCTGCCTGCGAGTTTGGTGAAATATTTAAATAATATTATAGTATAAATATATAAATTATATTATTATTAATTATGTATAATGGTGTTACTTTTTCTCTCATCACATCCCTTCCGTCTTACCCCTCTTTTTTCATTACACCTAATCACCTTTTACGCCTTCTCCCACCCAGTAGGTTCTTCTGCACTCCATGAGATGCCACTTTCCGGTTCACTCAACTAGTATGTTTATCCATCCGGCCACTGGTAGTTCCACTGGGTTATTCTTTGACTAACATATCGTTCCATGGTGCTTCCTTGTACCATCCGTGTTAGTCATTCCTGAGGTTGCAAGCCGCAAGACTTTATCAGTTTAAGACTTACTCGTATTCTCACGAGTGGTGAAACTGACTTTTAACTTAGCGTGACTCGAGTCCGGTACTAAGTTGGATACCAGGACTGTCTCGAGCTTTTTTGTTCGGAGATTCACTGGTGCTGCTCTGAGGAAATGGCTATTCTTCAGGTTTCTGGGCCATTTGTTTGTTAATCTAGCATACAGAGTTGATGTTTTTATTTCTGCACATCAAGTGACAGCCTATGTATTGTGCTCACTTTCATGTTCTCTCCTTTATTCGGGTCCATGAGTTGCTTTCCTGGTGGTGGCGCTGCCTCCGGTCTTCTTTCTCTGGTGCCCAAATTCAGTGTTCTGTACATTAGGGGTATTGAACTCCAACAGCCTCTTGTTCGACCAGTCTTGAAGTCTGTCCAGGAGTTCATCTGGTCTTTTGCAGGTTTTCTTTCCACTTTTGTTCTCTTAATAATTTTAGCATTGTTTACCAACCCTTTTTTTATAATTTATTAACACATCGGCCGTCTCCCACCAAGGCAAGTTGGCCCGAAAAAGAAAAACTTTCATCATCATTCACTCCATAACTGTTTTGCCAGAGGCGCGCTTACACTACAGTTATAAAACTGCAGCATTAACACCCCTCCTTCAGAGGGGTGTTAACGAGCATTTATATGTGTACATAAATTTACACAACTGAAGGTCTTGAGCTTTACTAACTCTGCTGCACCACATGTATTATAGAAATGAGCTACTCGTGTTTTTGAGATTTTTCAACAGTTGCACAAGTCTTTCATGCGTTTTGACATATACCAGAAGATATCAGAAACACTGCTGGGACAAGTGTAGAAGTCTGCAAGGAGATTTAGACAAGTATCTTCAGTAGGGGCCAGATCAACCAGGCTGTGATGGATATGTGGGGCTGCGGGTCACCAACAGCAACAGCCTGGTTGACCAGGGAAACACTCTCGGAACTCATCAGAAGTATGTCAGACGTATATGGTCGGGCTTATGGTCACACTTGAGCACTTCTTAATTGTTTACTTATTGGAGAATACCGAGAAAGACAGTATGATAACTTATATGTGATATATCAAGGTTATCTTATTTTATCAGACAACATAACATACCAAAAATTTTAAGCACGTATCTTAAATTTGCAGGTAACAGATAAAATAACATGTGTAAATGCTATGACTTCAATTATACACAGGTTAACCTTCTGTAAGAAGCTGTTTGTAGTTGCACGGGTCGAGTCTCAGCTTCTAACCCCGCCTCTTCGCTGGCAGCTACTGTGTTCACTTTCTCCCGGATACGTGATCCTTGTTGTTCCGACTCTTAAAACTATGTATGGATTCTGCCTCTACCACTTCGCTGTGTAGGTCTTTCTATTTCTTAATCGCTCTAAGGCTGAAGAAGAGTTTCCTGACATCTTGGTACCGTTCACAGGACTGGTATACATAGTGGTGTTCTTTTGGTTAATTTTTTTACGAGGTTCCAGATTTCAATTTCTGAGCGTTCTGCGTTCCTGATCAGACAGGTTGTGATGCATACGTTGGACTCCGGACGGTGGGTACTAACAGCTTGATCGATCAAGGCCAGCAATCAAGAGGCCTGATGTAATCGACTCCAGGCTGGGGGACTGATTATCTCAAACTCCTTCTGATCATCTTTCTTCTTTGATTGGACTGATGAAGCCACTGTGTGGCGAAACGTTTCCTCATTAAAGATACCCAAGTGTTGAACATGTGCCTTATTTATCAGTAGATATTTGTAGTCATGTGACAGCATGGGCTGCACATTGTTACTCTTGCGCTAGACCTAACTTAACATCGTCACCTAACTTAACATCGTCACCTAACTTAACATCGTCACCTAACTTAACATCGTCACCTAACTTAACATCGTCACCTAACTTAACATCGTCACCTAACTTTGCTAAAGTTAGCTGAATATAATTTACCTTAAACCTGTCCATCCTATCTTAGGTCGGACTAAATTGGTAATTAGAGAAAGCAACTTTTGGTCGCTTTGATATACCTTTGACGAGTTTCGAGGGTTGAACAGTGGAACCCTTGGTCAGGCTTGTCTGGTGCTTGCCTGGTCAACCAGACTGTTGTTGCTGATGGGCTGTTTTAAAGACACTTAATACAGAGTACACGTTTATTTCAAATATCACTTAGAAATGAGCTTTATCAAGTGTGCTAAACCTCAGTTCTGAGCGAAACGTCGTTTAAAATATTCTTGACCTTAAAACCATTATTACTTTTTAAACCAAGCTCGGAATTTCCGTTTTAAACACACACACACACACACACACACACACACACACACACACACACACACACACACACACACACACACACACACACACACACACACACACACACACACAGCTAAGTGGTATGTCCTACGAGGAGAGGTTAAGGGAAATCAACCTGACGACACTGGAGGACAGGAGAAATAGGGGGGACATGATAACATACAAAATACTGAGAGGAATTGACAAGGTGGACAAAGACAGGATGTTCCAGAGATGGGACACGGCAACAAGGGGACACAGTTGGAAGTTAAAGACACAGATGAATCACAGAGATGTTAGGAAGTATTTCTTCAACCACAGAGTAGTCAGGAAGTGGAATAGTTTGGGAATCGATGTAGTGGAGGCAGGATCCATACATAGCTTTAAGCAGAGGTATGATAAAGCTCACGGTTCAAGGAGAGTGACCCAGTAGCGACCTGTGAAGAGGCGGGGCCAGGAGCTTGGACTCGACCGCTGCAACCCCAACTAGGCGAGTACACACACACACACACACACACAAGAGAGAGAGGGGTGGGTGGATTGCATTTTCTTGGACTGCAAGAAGGCGTTTGACACAGTTCCACACAAGAGATTGGTGCAAAAACTGGAGGACCAAGCAGGGATAACAGGGAAGGCACTACAATGGATCAGGGAATACTTGTCAGGAAGACAGCAGCGAGTCATGGTACGTGGCGAGGTGTCAGAGTGGGCACCTGTGACCAGCGGGGTCCCGCAGGGGTCAGTCCTAGGACCAGTGCTGTTTCTGGTATTTGTGAACGACATGACGGAAGGAATAGACTCTGAGGTGTCCCTGTTTGCAGATGACGTGAAGTTGATGAGAAGAATACACTCGATCGAAGACCAGGCAGAACTACAAAGGGATCTGGACAGGCTGCAGACTGGTCCAGCAATTGGCTCCTGGAGTTCAATCCCACCAAGTGCAAAGTCATGAAGATTGGGGAAGGGCAAAGAAGGCCGCAGACGGAGTAACTCTAGGGGGTCAGAGACTACAAACCTCACTCAAGGAAAAAGATCTTGGGGTGAGTATAACACCCAGGCACATCTCCTGAAGCGCACATCAACCAAATAACTGCTGCAGCATATGGGCGCTAGCAAACCTCAGAACAGCATTCCGACATCTTAATAAGGAATCATTCAGGACCCTGTACACCGTGTTATGTTAGGCCATATTGGAGTATGCGGCACCAGTTTTGGAACCCACACCTAGCCAAGCACGTGAAGAAACTAGAGAAAGTGCAAAGGTTTGCAACAAGACTAGTCCCAGAGCTAAGAGGTATGTCCTACGAGGAGAGGTTAAGGGAAATCAACTGACGACACTGGAGGACAGGAGAGATAGGGGGGACATGATAACGACATACAAAATACTGAGAGGAATTGACAAGGTGGACAATGACAGGATGTTCCAGAGATTGGACACAGTAACAAGGGGACACAGTTGGAAGCTGAAGACACAGATGAATCACAGGGATGTTAGGAAGTATTTCTTCAGCCACAGAGTAGTCAGTAAGTGGAATAGTTTGGGAAGCGATGTAGTGGAGGCAGGATCCATACATAGCTTTAAGCAGAGGTATGATAAAGCTCACGGCTCAGGGAGAGTGACCTAGTAGCGATCAGTGAAGAGGCGGGGCCAGGAGCTCGGACTCGACCCCCGCAACCTCAACTAGGTGAGTACAACTAGGTGAGTACACACGCACACAGAACAGGCCTAGTGTCTAATCGACATGTGCCTAGGACAAGATGGTAACTAACACACACACACACACAGGTACGTCTGTGTAAACGTAACTCCGCCTTCAGGACAGTTGGCAACTGAACCAATATTAAGACGTTTCGGGTAGCAATAACCAAAGTTTGGATTGCAGCAACTGAAAACTGTCAATGGAGTTGCAGAGAGGAATTTCAATAATGGGACAAATGTTGCACAATAGTGATGTTGCCCTTGCCGGCGGCCAGGGCTGCCGGATACACCATCACCTACAGTAATGCTACACACAAATATGCAAATACGTCAACGGAATAAAGAATATGTGAGCGTAATAAATGATGTGTGAACGTAATAAAGGTTATGTGAGCGTAATAAAGATATGTGAACGTAATAAAAATATATGAACGTAATAAAGATATGTGAACGTAATAAAGATATGTGAACGTAATAAAGATATGTGAACGTAATAAGGATATGTGAACGCAATAGATATGTGAACTTAATAAAAATATGTGAACGTAATAATGGGAATACATGGAGCGAGAGAAACGTTCAATCTTAAATAATATATTGGTAGCATTACCAACAATATGTTAGGTAAAAGGAAAGATGTTCAACTAATGTGGCATTTTATTGTGGCAACGTTTCGCTCTCCAGAAGCTTAGTCGAGCCGTTGTTACGCTGCTGGAGAGCGAAACGTTGCCACAGTAAAATGTCACATTAGTTACCCATGTGTCTTTTTACCTAACTTTAATAACATGAACGCAATAATACAAATACAATGATGGAATCAAGTCTAAGTGGGAAGAGAAACAGGAAATGAGAGGAATATATATATATTTTTCTTCTTCTTCTTCTTCTTCTTCTTCTTCTTCTTCTTCTTCTTCTTCTTCTTCTTCTTCTTCTTATTCTTATTCTTATTCTTCTTCTTCTTCTTTTTCTGCTTTTTCTTCTTCTTTTTCTGCTTTTTCTTCTTCGTCGTCGTCGTCGTCTTCTTTACATCTTCACTTGACACTCGAGATTATGTAGTTCGTCACCTCCGTCGTCATCGTCGTCTTCTTCTCCTTCTTCATCTTCTTGCTCTTCTTTAAGCACTGTATGCTGTGGGTTTTTTCAAAAACTTATTTGTATGATTCTTCAAAAGTAATTTTTTTATGTGATTTGATTATCACATCAGCCTAGGGCCTCTTCTACTGAAGAAGACCTCAGTTGGAGGTCGAAATATACAGTTTTTACTATGTGTATGTCTTTTTGCTATAGGCATGTCTTTGATGCCTCTGTATAGGTATTTCTGGGGTGATTTTAAAAAGATGTACGTGTGATGCCTCACGAGGGTCGTCTCGTCTGGGTTGGTCACTCTTGACCTCTCCCTCGCCCACCCTCGATCACCCATCCAAGTGCTGGCCACTGTCCACCCCCCTTTTCTAATCCCCATTCCCCTACCCCTCTCTGGGTAACCCATAAGACCCCTCACCACCATCTTCACTTCCACCCTGACCAAAGCACCCACCTGCCAGTCCGCCTGACCAGATGGTGTGCCTTCTGAAGATGGTGGGGCATTTGAAGATGGTGTGGGAAGGATGTGGCCAGGTAACACGGTGTGGCTGACACAGTGTGGCAGGTGCGTTGTGGTGTCCCGCGGTGATATTGTCAGGCAATTACCACAAGGTTGCTGGGTCACCTTGCCCAGGGCTGCCCTCCCTCCATCAACCCCCCTCCATCACTACCTCCACCTACCCCCATCACTTCCTCCACCTACCCCTCCATCACTTCCTCCACCTACTCCTCCATCACTACCTCCATCTACTCCATCACTACCTCCACCTACCCCTCCACTACCTCCACCTACCCCTCCATCACTACCTCCACCTACCCCTCCATCACTACCTTCACCCCCACCCTTTCAGCACTACCTCCACCCCACCCCCTCCATCACTACCTCTACCTACCCCTCCACCACTACCTCCTACACCACCATCACTACCTCCACCCAATCCATCACTCCACCCCCTTCATCACTACCTCCACCCCCTCCATCACTACCTCCACCCCCTCCATCACAACCTCCACCCCCTCCATCACTACCTCCACCTCTCCACTACTTCCCCACACCCTCTATCACTCCCCCTCACCTTCCATTACTCTTCCACACCCTCTTTCACTTCCCCACACTCTCCGTCACTACCCTCCACCCACCCCTCCATCACTCCCCCACACCCTCCATCACTCCTCCACACCCTCCATTACTCCTCCACACCCTCCATTACTCTCCTACACCCTCTTTCACTTCCCCACACCCTCCGTCACTACCCTCCACCCACCCCTCCATCACTCCCTCCACACCTCCATCACTACCTTCTTTTCCTTGTGTCCAGTTCGCTCCCCTTTCACTCTTTCCAGCATTCTTTCCATCCCTTCTGTTCTCCATCCCCCCTCCCTCCCTCCCATCCTCCTTCCCTCCCTCTATATCAGTGGTTCCCAACATCTTACTCCCGCACCCCTATCAAATTTTTGCTCTAACCTCGCACCCCCTACAATTTAAACTTTGTTCAAGGATAAAGGATGTGGAATCATACTAAATTTTA
This sequence comes from Cherax quadricarinatus, assembly GCF_026875155.1. Lineage (NCBI taxonomy): Eukaryota > Metazoa > Arthropoda > Malacostraca > Decapoda > Parastacidae > Cherax > Cherax quadricarinatus. The sequence goes on from NC_069490.1 coordinate 14,481,853, forward strand.
CCAAAAGAAGATATTTATTTCACTTTCTAATATGTGAACAAAAATGAGACTTACAGAAAAGAAACATATCACAGAATGATATTTGAATACACCTTACAAAAATAATAACTCTTGCTTGAAATATATACAAAAAAAGTAAATCAAGAACTAGCTTTCAAACTTTTAGAAAGGAATTTTATTTTTTAATATGTAAAAAATCAAACATATGGACAAGAAAGGATGTCTCCAATTAACATTTGAATATACCATACAAAAAATAGTTACTCTCTTTAAATATGTACAAGATAATAAAATCAAAAGGCTGACTTCCAAAAAGTTTGCCAATCCATTTTAATTCAGTGACTCTTCTCGCACCCCCTGGAATGATGTCTCGCACCCCCAGGGGGTGCGAGCATCCCTGGTTGGTAACCCCTGCTCTATATACTCTCATTCCGTCTCCTCCCTGTGTATTTTCTGCCCCTTTCTTTGCCTCTCTTTATTTTACTTCTTATACAACCCAGGGCAACATGGGTTTAGAACAGGTCGCTCCTGTCTGTCTCAAAAGGAATGCAGATGTAATATATACAGACTTTGCAAAAGCCTTCGACAAGTGTGACCATGGCGTAATAGCGCACAAAATGCGTGCTAAAGGAATAACAGGAAAAGTAGGTAGATGGATCTATAATTTCTTCACAAACAGAACACAAAGAGTAGTAGCCAACAGAGTAAAGTCTGAGGCGGCTACGGTGAAAAGCTCTGTTCCACAAGGCACAGTACTCGCTCCCATCTTGTTTCTCATCCTCATATCTGACATAGACAAGGATGTCAGCCACAACACCGTGTCTTCCTTTCCAGATGACACCCGAATCTGCATGACAGTGTTTTCCATTGCAGACACTGCAAGGCTCCAGGCGGACATCAACCAAATCTTTCAGTGGGCTGCAGAAAACAATATGAAGTTCAACGATGAGAAATTTCAGTTACTCAGATATGGTAAACACGAGGAAATTAAACCTTCATCAGAGTACAAACTAATTCTGGCCACAAAATAGAGCGAAACACCAACGTCAAAGACCTGGGAGTGATCATGTCGGAGGATCTCACCTTCAAGGACCATAACATTGTATCAATTGCAGCTGCTAGAAAAATGACAGGATGGATAATGAGAACCTTCAAAACTAGGGATGCCAAGCCCATGATGACACTCTTCAAGTCACTTGTTCTATCTAGGCTGGAATATTGCTGCACACTAACAGCACCTTTCAAGGCAGGTGAAATTGCTGACCTAGAAAATGTACAGAGAGCCTTCATGGCGCGCATAACGGAGATAAAACACCTCAATTACTGGGAGCGCTTGAAGTTCCTGAACCTGTATTCCCTGGAACGCAGGCGGGAGAGATACTTGATTATATACACCTGGAAAATCCTAGAGGGACTAGTACCGAACTTGCACACGAAAATCACTCACTACGAAAGCAAAAGACTTGGCAGACGATGCAACATCCCCCAAATAAAAAGCAGGGGTGTCACTAGCACGTTAAGAGACCATACAATAAGTGTCAGGGGCCCGAGACTGTTCAACTGCCTCCCAGCATACATAAGGGGGATTACCAATAGACCCCTGGCAGTCTTCAAGCTGGCACTGGACAAGCACCTAAAGTCGGTACCTGACCAGCCGGGCTGTGGCTCGTACGTTGGTTTGCGTGCAGCCAGCAGTAACAGCCTGGGTGATCAGGCTCTGATCCACCAGGAGGCCTGGTCACAGACCGGGCCGCGGGGGCGTTGACCCCCGGAACTCTTGTGATGCAGTTCAGATGGGCTTCTCACACTCTCTCCAGGTAAACACTCCAGGTCTTCCATGTCATGTTTCACTTACTGAACTTTGCTTCGTATGTTCGTCTAGGTCTAGGGTGAACTTGCCTAGTTGAGCTAGCAGAAGTCGAATCTCAGGCTCGATCTCTGGTACGGGTGGAAACATTCCCTTTAGTGTTTCCTTAAGATATCGGCTGTCCCTGTTCACCTAGCAGTAAATTGGTACCTGGGTGTTAGTTGACTGGTGAGGGTCTCATCCTGGGACAAAACCTAATTTTCCCGAAATGTTCTGCTTAACATTAGGCTTTCTGTATAATATGTCATTGATATCAGCTAGGTCTGTATAAGTTGTATCATATACTTGCAGAAATAAAGATTATTATTATTATTAATTATTATTTATTATCATTATTAATTATTAATATTAATTATTATTATTATTATTATTATTATTATTATTTATTATTATTATTATTATTATTAATGGCTCAGAGACCCTCGGCTTGTGGGGTAAGATCACATATAAGTTTAAGGAGCTAGGCAAAAGACTCATCGGGGCAGCTAAGGATCCCAGAGCAGCAAATTTCCTGTTGCATGGAATCAGGGCTACAGTTCAGAGAGGTGATGCCTGTGCTATCTTGGGTACACGCTCCAGCTCCGAGGATGTGGATGCTATATTTGTAATGTAACGTTGGACAAGCAGTACAGACATACATGTGCATTTATAATGAATCCCTCAAACCTCATTTACTATGAATGTATCCTTTAAACTTTGTGTACCTTATTACGTAATAAAATATACCTATTTGTGCAGTTACAAAAAATGGGGCGGTGGGAGAAGTGGAATATTCATATGGCTTCACGGAGCCATCCAAATATTTATTCTCAAAGCCTTTTATCTTCTCCTCCGAGGATATGGGTCCCCACAGTTTGCAGTAGATTGAAGTAGATAAAGTTGTCAGGAAGTGGAACAATTTACAGAGTGATGTAGTGGAGGCAGGATCCATACATAGCTTCAGAAAAGGTTCGATAAAGCTCATGGGGAAAGGGAGAGAGTGGACCTAATAGCGACCAGCGAAGAGGCGGGGCCAAGAGCTGTGAATCGACCCCTGCAACCACAACTAGGTGAGCACACACACACACACACACACACTGGAGACTGCTGTATACAACTTAACTGCTGCTTTTCTCTGACGTGAATGGCTACTTTTTCTAGCGTGAATGAATCCTGTTGAGTAGTTTACGTCTCAAGTAAGTCATTACTCCATAATCGAAAGGATCAGGGATCGATTGCCAGGTAGGGAGAGACGTACAGCCATGTCTCCTTATACGTGCTTATGTCTGTTCACATATCTGTGTTTTGTTTTATTAATACTAGTTACATGAGCAGTGTACTGCTACATTATTCTATGTGACAGTTACACAGTGGGAGAGGCCAGAGGAGCTAAACCTGGTGACATATGAGGACAGAGGAACAAGGGTGACATGATTATGGCTTAGAAAATATTGAGAGGGATTGACAAGGTGAGTTGGATTGACGGGCGGGTCTCAGGTACTCGAGAACACAACTGGAATCTTAAAATCACAGATGAGTTATAGGGATGTCAGGAAGCACTTCTTTAGCCTTACAATTCTTAGGAAGTGGAACGACCTAGACAGCTAACTGTTAGAGGCAGGATCCCTGTTGAGTTCTTCATTCTTTCATTATATACAAGCAGTTGGTACTTGCCACTAATCAACGTCATGTTATTTTCCATTGCCCACTGCAAGACTGTTTATATCTTCTTGTAATTTTTCCGTGACTTCTACCGAGGTGGTTTTCATGCTTATTTTGGTATCATCGGCAAATGATAATATGAAACTATGACGAGTGTTTTAATCTATGTCCGCTGTGAGAATAAGAAACAATGAAGGTGCTAGGACGCTGCCTTTGGGGTATAGAACTTTTTACTTTGCTAATTCTGGATTTCGTTCTGTTTACAACTACTCTTTGCGCTCTGTTTGTCAAAAAGTTGAAAATTCATTCGCCTACTTTCCCTTTTAACATGTCTCCCTCAGTTTATATGCACTCACTCCATGATCATATTTGTCAAATGCTTTGCGTAATCCTTGTATACCACTTGTGCGTTTTGGTTTTCTTTCAACTCTTCAATAATTCTATCATAGTAGTTAACAGTTGTGACAAGCATGATGTCCTGTTGTCAGTCCATGCTGGTCTGCGCTGTATACGTTATGCTGTTCCATAATATTTGTAATTTAAAGTCTTCACCCTTATAAAAATTCTTATGATATGTGTTGGTTGGGTTACTGGTTTGTAATTTCTGGCAGTGGAACTATGTCTGAACTCTTTAAGGGCTCTGGGATTTCATCTAGAGCTAAATTCTTTCTCGTTAGATACGGAGTGCTCGTGCTAGGAGTATTTTGCACGTCTATTAAAGAATTCCACGAATCTGGTTCAGGTGCTGCATGAGTGTACATCTTTTATATTTTTTTTAATTACTGCGGGTTTAGCTCTTCCCTCGAAATATAATAACAGCAACAATGTCGGTATTATGTAACTTCGATTTAAATACACCCCATGTGTGTTGTAGATATTGTGCTTGTTAACTAGGCTGTGATGGATAAGAGAGCCAGCAGGCCGCTAACAGCTACAGCCTGGTTGACCAAGCAACCATCAGAAAAGCCTGGTCCTGGGTCGGTCTGATGGAGCAAGAAGATTCTTGAAACCGGTAACAGGTATACCAAAACGCCTCCACCACACCCACAACCTCTTACCACCACATCTACTACCATCCCCCGTCTCTCTCCACAACACCATACTCTACACCTCTCTCTCGCTCTCCCCGCCACACCCACAACACCATACCCTATACCTCTCTCCCGACAACCACACCACCATACCCAACACCCCTCTCCCCGCCACAACCATTACACCATACCCCACACCCCTCTCCCCGCCACAATCACAACAACATCCCACACCTCTCACCCCGCTACAGCCACAACAGTATACTATACCAACAACTCTCTCTCTCAGACACGACCACATCACTAGTCATCGATTTCAGGTCGTCAGAAGATGTTGAGAGGAATATGACGAGGCGTGTAATGAGGAGAGATATCCCGTGGCTTCCTAATGGCCTCGTTACCCGCTAGAGATGCTCTCACCTTGCTTTACGACCGTATAAACCTCACACATATTTATATGGGTATCGCACTCACCGGGGGGCATTACCCAACGGGGGGATGGGTATTACTCAAGTGGGAGGCACCGACTATTTAATTCCTAGGCAACACACCCAACCACTGCTAACAATACTAAATATTATAATCTCGGTGACGAAAAATATATACACATAAACACACACACGTATATGTCGTGCCAAATAGTTAAAACTTGCGATTTGGCTTAAATAGCGACGCTCTTTTTTCCCTAATAAGGCAAGCAAAAATTTGTGTATGCAATAATTTAACAAAAATCATGCTGAACCTAACGAAAAATATATATTTCATTGTTTTGTTTATTATTAAATTATTGTAAACTTATCTAAAATATATTTAGTTGGATTAGGTTAAATTAAATTGCGCTTGTTATAATAAGGTTAGGTAAGTTTTCTAAGGTTCTTTTGGTACAAAATTATTAACTTTTACATTAACACAATGTCCTGTTGTAGTAGGTTGGTAGACAGTAACCACCCAGGGACGTACTACCGTCCTATGGTAGTAGGTTGGTAGACAGCAACCACCGAGGGACGTACTACCGTCCTGTGGTAGTAGGTTGGTAGACAGCAACCACCCAGGGAGGTACTACCGTCCTGTGGTAGTAGGTTGGTAGACAGCAACCACCCAGGGAGGTGCTACCGTCCTGTGGTAGTAGGTTAGTAGACAGCAACCACCCAGGGAGGTACTACCGTCCTGTGGTAGTAGGTTGGTAGATAGCAACCACCCAGGGAGTACTACCGTCCTGTGGTAGTAGGTTGGTGGACAACAGCCACCCAGGGAGGTACTACCGTCCTGTGGTAGTAGGTTGGTAGACAGCAGCCACCCAGGGAGGCACTACCGTCCTGCCAAATGAGTGTGAAACGGAAACCTGTAATTATTTTATACAATGGTAGGATTGCTGGTGTATTTTCTTTGTGTCATAAAGATTATTATTATTAAACATTCGCCGGTATTCTCCCGGCCCGGGCCTTTTCCAAGTGGTGGCCCGGCCTTGCCTCCCTGTCTTGGGAGTGTCTGAGATTTAAGTCTCCCATGGGTGGAGGCACAAGTACCCCCTCATCTTTGGGTCCAACTGTCCCCAGGCCTAGCCACAAGCTAGGCCTCTCTGGTCTGTCATCCCCACTCCAAGGGAGATAATGGGAATGACAGTCTTGTGAGCTGGAAGCTCTGGCTCAGGCACCTACCGTACCCTAGAAGGGCTAGGCATGGTGTCGATGGGTCATAAAGAGGCAAGATAACAGGTACATCTTGCTACTTCTACTTAAACTTAGGTCACACTACACAGGTATGTGCGCGTATATGGATACTCATCCATAAGACTTTTCTTCTGGTTTCTTAGTGGTTCTTGTTTTTATTTATTTTTGTTTTTATCTCTATGGGGAAGCGGAAAAGAATCCTTCCTCCGTAAGTCAAGCGTTTCGTAAGAGGCGACTAAAATGCCGGTGTGTGTGTGTGTTTAGGTGTACATGCGTGTGCATATTTGAGACTAATTGCAGTAAACGACATTGATGCTGAAGACAACCTTGTGCTGACATCACACTCAGCCTCTGTGCTCTGATGCACAGTAAATCTGACAACCCTTTTTTCAGGTCATGACTGAACTTGTCCCCAGTTGTAGCATCAGCTGCACCATTATTGTCTCCAAACTCTCACCACCAACACCACATATGATCAGATCTACCTTTCGTTACCTCTCAGCCTTTGTTATTAGTTCAGAACGAAAAAAATATGAAAAAAAGAGGAATTGGCGGTAATGTGAATAACGTGAATGTGAAATAACCGTAAAGTTACTTTCAGTTATGCTCCAAAAATTTAGAAATATTATTTTTTGTAAAACACAAATATGTGAGTCATATTTGTGTTCTCTATAAGTTTTATCCTGTTTTGTCTTCTCTTTGTTTTATCTCTATGTTTTATCCTCAGTTTTTATCCTTCTATGATTTATCCTCTGCATGCTTTATCTTGTTCATATTTTATCCTGTTCGTACTTTATCCTGTTCATGTTTTATCCTCTCTTTCTTTTATCCTGTGTCTGTTTTATCCTATGTGTTATCGTCTCACTATTTCATCACAATTTATATCCACTCTGGCTGTTTCCGTTTTCTCTCATTTATTTACATTAAATATTCCATTTATAAACATTTACCTCCATTAACTTCAGCCATCCATCCGTTAACTCCATTTACTCCATTTATCAAAATCTTGTTGAGATTTTCATTATTTTTTTATTTCTAACTCTGCATAAAGTTGTTGCGTCACATATAAATGCATTTATATAGTTCGGTGTCCCTCTGGTGAAATATTTGTGGAAAATTTATATATTATTCAGAAATTCATTATTTTTTTTGCCCCATTCGTGTGTGTGTGTGTTTGTATTTATATTTAACTAATTACTCACATATTAGTGATTGAAGGGGTCAAATCACAGTTCCTGGCCCCGCCTTTTCGCTGGTCGCTACTAGTTTTACTCTCTCCCTGTTCCAAGAGGTGGTGTGTGTGTGTGTGTGTGTGTGTGTGTGTGTGTGTGTGTGTGTGTGTGTGTGTGTGTGTGTGTGTGTGCGCGTGTGTCTGTATGTATGTGTGTGTGTATGTGTGTGTATGTTGTGTGTGTGTGTGCGTGTGTTGTAGTATGTGTGTGTGTTGTGTGTGTTGTTCTGTTGTTATTCACTTAGTTGGGTTGATGGTGTGGTCGAGTCAATGCTCTGCGTTTTCATGGTCGTCTAGTGTATGCTGAATGTGAGTTTATATACTTTTAAGTCTGTGTGTGTGTGTGTACTCCTTATTTATTCATTCTGATATAGGTTGCTAGGGTCAGTCAACTCCTAGCCCGTCTTCACTGTGTCCTACTGAGTTCACTTTCCCTACTGTTGGCTGTATCCATTTCTGTGAAGCATTATGTCTGTCCGCTACATTGTTCCAATTCTTCCAGTTTCTGTATATGTGTTAGGTGTCCCTTCTCTACTGTCCGTGCTTCATTGTGTCTTCGACTTAATGTGTGTGTGTGTGTGTGAGTCGATGTGTCGTGTGATCTGTGTGTGTGTCAGTGTGTATTCTTGTGTGTTGTGTGTGTGTGTCGTTAGTCATGTCCCCTATGCCTACTGTCGTCAGCTGTCGTAATAGAAAGTGGTCGTGTGTGTGCTGTGTGGATTGTGTGTGTTCGTGTGTGTGTGAATGGTGTTGTGTGTGTGCTGTGCTGCCTGCTCGTGTTTGATGTGTTCTCCACTGCGCGTGTGTGGGTTGCTGTACATCCTATGACTTGGTGAGTGTTGTGGCTGTAAATAGGTGCGTTATGTGTGGGTGTGGCGGTACCCACTTGCTGGTTGATGTATGGCTCCTCAGCTGGTGAGTGTGTGGCTACCCACCTGCCTGGTGAGTGTTGGCTACCCACCTAGCCTGGTGAGTGTGTCTGGCTACCCACTTTGACTGGTGAGTGTTTGGCTACCCACCTAGCCTGGTGAGTGTGTCTGGCTACCCACTTTGACTGGTGAGTGTGCCTGGCTAGCCTGGTGAGTGTGCCTGGCTACCCAGCTAGCCTGGTGAGTGTGCCTGGCTACCCAGCCAGCCTGGTGAGTGTGCCTGGCTATCCACCTAGCCTGTGAGTGTGCCTGGCTACCCAAATGGCCTGGTGAGTGTGCCTGGCTATCCACCTAGCCTGTGAGTGTGCCTGGATACCCAAATGGCCTGGTGAGTGTGCCTGGCTACCCAAATGGCCAGGTGAGTGTGCCTGGCTACCCACCTGGTCTGGTGAGTGTGCCTGGCTACCCACCTGACCTGATGAGTGTGTCTGGCTACCCACCTGGCCTGGTGAGTGTCCTGGCTACCCAGATAGCCTGGTGAGTGTGCCTGGCTACCCAGCTAGCCTGGTGAGTGTGCCTGGCTACCCAGCTAGCCTGGTGAGTGCCTGGCAACCCAGCTAGCCTGGTGAGTGTGCCTGGCTACCCAGCTAGCCTGGTGAGTGTGCCTGGCTACCCAGATAGCGTGGTGAGTGTGCCTGGCTACCCAGCTAGCCTGATGAGTGTGCCTGGCTACCCAGCTAGCCTGGTGAGTGTGCCTGGCTACCCAGCTAGCCTGGTGAGTGTGCCTGGCTACCCAGCTAGCCTGTGAGTGTGCCTGGCACCCAGCTAGCCTGGTGAGTGTGCCTGGCTACCCAGCTAGCCTGGTGAGTGTGCCTGGCTACCCAGTAGCCTGGTGAGTGTGCCTGGCTACCAGCTAGCCTGATGAGTGTGCCTGGCTACCCAGCTAGCCTGGTGAGTGTGCCTGGCTACCCAGCTAGCCTGGTGAGTGTGCCTGGCTACCCAGCTAGCCTGGTGAGTGTGCCTGGCTACCCGTAGCCTGGTGAGTGTGCCTGGCTACCCAGCTAGCCTGGTGAGTGTGCCTGGCTACCCAGCTAGCCTGGTGAGTGTGCCTGGCTACCCAGCTAGCCTGGTGAGTGTGCCTGGCTACCCAGCTAGCCTGGTGAGTGTGCCTGGCTACCCAGCTAGCCTCGTGAGAGTGCCTGGCTACCCAGCTAGCCTGTGAGGTGCCTGGCTACCCAGCTAGATGGTGAGTGTGCCTGGCTACCCAGCTAGCCTGGTGAGTGTGCCTGGCTACCCAGCTAGCCTATGAGTGTGCCTGGCTACCCAGCTAGCCTGTGAGTGTGCCTGGCTCCCAGGCTAGCCTGGCGACTGTGCCTGGCTACCCAGCTAGCCTGGTGAGTGTGCCTGGCTACCCAGCTAGCCTGATGAGTGTGCCTGGCTACCCACCTAGCCTGGTGAGTGTGTCTGGCTACCCACTTTGACTGGTGAGTGTGCCTGGCTACCACCCACCTTGACTGGTGAGTGTGCCTGGCTACCCAGCTAGCCTGGTGAGTGTACCTGGCTACCCAGCTAGCCTGGTGAGTGTGCCTGGCTACCCAGCTATCCTGGTGAGTGTGCCTGGCTACCCAGCCAGCCTGGTGAGTGTGCCTGGCTATCCACCTAGCCTGTGAGTGTGCCTGGCTACCCAAATGGCCTGGTGAGTGTGCCTGGCTACCCAAATGGCCAGGTGAGTGTGCCTGGCTACCCACCTGGTCTGGTGAGTGTGCCTGGCTACCCACCTGACCTGGTGAGTGTGTCTGGCTACCCACCTGGCCTGGTGAGTGTACCTGGCTACCCAGACAGCCTGGTGAGTGTGCCTGGCTACCCAGCTAGCCTGGTGAGAGTGCCTGGCTACCCAGCTAGCCTGGTGAGTGTGCCTGGCAACCCAGCTAGCCTGGTGAGTGTGCCTGGCTACCCAGCTAGCCTGGTGAGTGTGCCTGGCTACCCAGATAGCGTGGTGAGTGTGCCTGGCTACCCAGCTAGCCTGATGAGTGTGCCTGGCTACCCAGCTAGCCTGGTGAGTGTGCCTGGCTACCCAGCTAGCCTGGTGAGTGTGCCTGGCTACCCAGCTAGCCTGGTGAGTGTGCCTGGCTACCCAGCTAGCCTGATGAGTGTGCCTGGCTACCCTAGTAGCCTGGAGGTGCTGCTACCAGTAGCCTGGGAGTGTCCTGCTACCAGTAGCTGGTGAGTGTGCCTGGCTACCCAGCTAGCCTGGCGAGTGTGCCTGGCTACCCAGCTAGCCTGGTGAGTGTGCCTGGCTACCCAGCTAGCCTGTGAGAGTGTGCCTGGCTACCCAGCTAGCCTCGTGAGAGTGCCTGGCTACCCAGCTAGCCTCGTGAGAGTGCCTGGCTACCCAGCTAGCCTGGTGAGTGTGCCTGGCTACCCAGCTAGCCTGGTGAGTGTGCCTGGCTACCCAGCTAGCCTGGCGAGTGTGCCTGGCTACCCAGCTAGCCTGGTGAGTGTGCCTGGCTACCCAGCTAGCCTGGCGAGTGTGCATGGCTACCCAGCTGACCTGGTGAGTGTGCCTGGCCACCCAGCTAGCCTGGTGAGAGTGCCTGGCTACCCAGCTAGCCTCGTGAGAGTGCCTGGCTACCTAACCCTGGAGCGAGGGGGGGCGGGTAGAGTCATGAAGGGAAGCTGCAACCACTAAGGAACTTCGGGACAAAGTACTCACTGCCACCAGTCACACCCAGCCAGACCACACATAACTCTAACACAGTGTTGTCTATTTTATCCCAAACTTAGTGAGTTCAAGTCTCCTCTCACCTGAGATAAATGTTACTAAATATCTCGCTAATTTATATAATATATATATATATATATATATATATATATATATATATATATATATAATTATATATATAAATATATATATATAATATATTTATATATATTATATATATAATATATATATATAATATAAAGTAATATAATAGCGCTTTCAGACTTCTTACATATATAAGGAACTATAAATGTAATACATCATAGGAAGACATATAAAGGTATTAGACACACTCACACATATCCAAAAAGGCAAACCGACGGCGTCACGACTCCGACTATAAGAATAAAGGAAACTGCAGCAGGCCCTGCCCAACTAGAAGGTCTTACCACATCCCACTAACAAATATTACAACTCAAGAGACTTGGAACAACTAATGAATCAACATCTTAATTCTATAGTGGAATAATAAATTATCTTGTAAATTTTTTTGGGATGTGAAGGACCTGTCTAGTTGGGCCAGCGGGGCCTGTTGCAGTGTTACTCCTTTCTTACGAGTCGGGTGTCGTCGCGTGTCAGGTGTTGCCTTGTTGTGGGATATGATGGTGAGGTGTGGTCTAGACCCTTTATATGTCTTCCTTTGATGTATTCTTTCACAGTGGTTGTTTTGCATATACAGTGGAACCTCAAAAATCGAACTGCTCCCAACACAACCAATTATGTAAGTGTATTTTTGTAAGTGCTTTTATAAGTGTATTTTTGAGGGTCTGAAATGGACTAACCTAATTTACATTATTCCTCATAGGAATAAATTCATTCGGTAAAGGCACTCGAACAGCCTTCTGGACCAAAGAAAGTTCGATATTTGAGGTTCCACTGTATAACACACACACACACAAAATCACAGACAATGCAAGACAAGCCACTGGGAGGGGGGAAATCTTAAGCTCTAATACTTTCACGCTTCTCAGTGCGTCATCGGGAGCTGTGCAATATTGCAAAGAGCAGAAACAGAAGATTTGAGAGGAATTCAGAGATACTGGCTGTTGCCACCCGCCACCCATGCTACCATATTCTCACAAACTTCCCCTCATTTCTCCTCTCCTGTTGCTGTCCTTGCAACATTGCACAGCTGATATACTACTAAGAAATGCGTATATGTATGTGTGTGTGTGTCTTGCCGACTACGTAAAACTGGTCAGTTAGCAAGAACTAGTTTAAAAATTAAGTCCTTTCTAAAATTTTCTCTTATACGTTTAAAGATATATTTTTTTCATTTATGTTAATATAAAAATTAATAATTTTGTAGCAAAAGAACCTTAGAAAACTTACCTAACCTTATTATAACAAGCACAATTTAATTTAGCCTTATCCAACTAAATATATTTTAGATAAGTTTACAGAAATTTAATAATAAACAAACCCAATGAAATATGTATATATATATATATATATATATATATATATATATATATATATATATTATATATATATATATATATATATATATATATAACATAAGATATATTTACTATATAGTATATTATATATATAGAATATTATATAGTTATATACAATAAGCTATTACGACAGCATTGAAGTATATGTTTGCAGGGCTGTATTGCCCGTAATATATTTCGATGAGCAATGCATTTACCGGGTAAGCGGCTTATATTCCAGTCAGATAGCGTATTATCCAGCCACGCAGTGTTTACGGTGGGACGATCTGTGTCTTCGGGAGGAGCTGTATTTTGCACCTCCGTAATATATTTAGCGTGGAGCAGAATATTGTCTTGGGAGGCCAATATATTGTCCACGTAAGGCATATTTGTATTCAGAAAGAGGGTGTAGTGTGATGGGTAGTGTTGTGTGGTGTGGTGGTAGTGTATTGTGTGGGTAGTAGTTGTGTGGTAGTGGTGGTAGTGTATGTGTGTGGGTAGTAGTTGTGTGGTAGTGGTGGTAGTGTATGTGGGGGTAGTAGTTGTGTGGTGGTAGTGTATGTGTGTGGGTAGTAGTTGTGTGGTAGTGGTGGTAGTGTATGTGTGTGGGTAGTAGTTGTGTGGTAGTGGTGTATGTAATGTGTGGGTAGTAGTTGTGTGGTAGTGGTGGTAGTGTATGTGTGTGGGTAGTAGTTGTGTGGTAGTGGTGGTAGTGTATGTGTGTGGGTAGTTGTGTGTAGTGGTGGTAGTGTATGTGTGTGGGTAGTAGTTGTGTGGTAGTGGTGGTAGTGTATGTGTGTGGGTAGTAGTTGTGTGGTGGAGTGTATGTGTGTGGGTAGTAGTTGTGTGTAGTGGTGGTAGTGTATGTGTGTGGGTAGTAGTTGTGTGTGTGTAGGTGTGGGTAGTGTATGTGTGGTGGTAGTAGTAGTGTGTGTGGGTAGTTGTTGTGTGGTAGTGGTGTAGTGTATGCGTGGGGTAGCAGTTGTGTGGTAGTGTGTGCGTCGGTAGTTTGTGTAGTGGATAGTGTGTGCGCGGTAGTTGTGTGGTAGTGGGGTGTGTATGTGTGTGGGTAGTAGTTGTGTGGTAGTGGTGGTAGTGTATGTGTGTGGGTAGTTGTGTTGTAGTGGTGATAGTGTATGGTTGGGTGTTGTGTGGTAGTGTGTGTGTGGGTAGTAGTTGTGTGTAGGGTGGTAGTGTAGTGGGGTAGTTGTTGTGGTTGATGGTGGTAGTGTATGTGTATGGGTAGTTGTTGTGTGGTAGTGGAGGTAGTGTGTGCGTCGTTATTGTTGTGTGGTAGTGTGCGTGGTGGTAGTTGTGTGGTAGTGTGTGTGGGGGTAGTTGTGTGGTAGTGTGTGTGTGGGTAGTTGTGTGGTAGTGGTGGTGTGTCTGGGTAGTTGTGTGGTAGTGTGTGCGTCGGTAGTTGTTGTGTTGGTATTCGTGATAGTGTGTGTTTGGGAAGTTGTGTGGTAGTGGTGGTGTGTGTGGGTAGTTGTGTGGTAGTGTGTGCGCCGGTAGTTGTGTTGGTAGTGGTGGTAGTGTGTGCGTGGGTAGTTGTTGTGTGGCAGTGGTGATAATGTGTTTTTGGGTAGTTGTGTGGTAGTGGTGGTGTGTGTGGGTAGTGTGGTAGTGGTGGTAGTGTGTGTGTGGGTAGTTGTGTGGTAATGTGTGCGTGTAGTTGTGTGGTGGTGGTGTGTGTGGGCAGTTGTTGTGTGGTAGTGGTGGTAGTGTGTGTGTGTGTGTGAGTAGTTGTTGTGTGGTGGTGGTGTGTGTGTGTGTGTGTAGTTGTGTGGTGGTGGTGGTGTGTGTGGGTAGTTGTTGTGTGGTAGTGGTGGTGGTGTGTGTGGGTAGTTGTTGTGTGTTAGTGGTGGTGGTGTGTGTGTGGGTAGTTGTTGTGTGATAATGGTGGTAGTGTGTGCGTGTGTGTAGGTAGTTGGTGTGGGGTAGTGTGTGTGTGTATGGTAGTGTGTGTGCGTGTGTGGTAGCGTTGGTAGTGTGTGTGTGTGTGGTAGTTGTGTGGTAGTGTGTGTGGGTAGTTGTGTGGTAGTGTGTGTGTGTGTGTGGGTAGTTGTGTGGTAGTGTGTGTGTGTGGGTAGTTGTGTGGTAGTGTGTGTGGGTACTTGTGTGGTGGTGATGTGTGTGTGGGTAGTTGTTGTGTGGTTGGTGGTGGTAGTGTATGTGTGTGGGTAGTTGTTGTGTGGTAGTGGAGGTAGTGTGTGCGTCGTTAGTTGTTGTATGGTAGTGTGTGTGGGGGTAGTTGTGTGGTAGTGTGTGTGGGGGTAGTTGTGTGGTAGTGTGTGTGGGGGTAGTTGTGTGGTAGTGTGTGTGTGGGTAGTTGTGTGGTAGTGTGTGCGTCGGTAGTTGTTGTGTTGGTAGTGGTGGTGTGTGTGGGTAGTTGTGTGGTAGTGTGTGCGTCGGTAGTTCTTGTGTTTGTAGTGGTGGTAGTGTGTGCGTGGGTAGTTGTTGTGTGGTAGTGGTGATAATGTGTGTTTGGGTAGTTGTGTGGTAGTGGTGGTGTGTGTGGGTAGTTATTTGGTAGTGGTGGTAGTGTGGTGTGGGTACTTGTGTGGTAGTGTGTGCGTGTAGTTGTGTGGTGGTGGTGTGTGTGGGCAGTTGTTGTGTGGTGGTGGTGTGTGTGTGTGTGTGTGTGAGTAGTTGTTGTGTGGTGGTGGTGTGTGTGTGTAATTGTGTGGTGGTGGTGTGTGTGTGGTAGTTGTTGTGTGGTAGTGGTGGTGGTGTGTGTGGATAGTTGTTGTGTGGTAGTGGTGGTCGTGTGTGTGGGTAGTTGTGTGGTAGTGGTGGTGGTGTGTGTGTGTGGGTAGTTGCTGTGTGATAATGGTGGTAGTGTGTGTGCGTGTGTAGGTAGTTGGTGTGTGTGTGTGTGGTAGTGTGTGCGCGTGTGTGTGGTAGCGTTGGTAGTGTGTGTGTGTGTGGGTAGTTGTGTGGTAGTGTGTGTGTGTGTGTGGATACTTGTGTGGTGGTGGTGATGTGTGTGTGTGGGTAGTTGTGTGGTAGTGGTGGTAGTGAAGGTGTGGGTAGTTGTGTGGTGGTAGTGTGTGTGTGGGTAGTTTTTGTGTGGTAGTGTGTGTGTGTGGGTTATGTGGTAGTGGTTGTGGTGTGTGTGGGTAGTTGTGGTAGTGGTGGTAGTGTGTGCGTCGGTAGTTGTTGTGTGGTAGTGGTGGTGTGTGTGTGCGTCGGTAGTTGTGTGGTAGTGGTGGTGTGTGTGTGTGTAGTTGTGTGGTAGTGGTGGTGTGTGTGGGTAGTTGTGTGGTAGTGTGTGCGTCGGTAGTTGTTGTGTTGGTAGTGGTGATAGTGTGTGTTTGGGTAGTTGTGTGGTAGTGCTGGTGTGTGTGGGTAGTTGTGTGGTAGTGTGTGCGTCGGTAGTTGTTGTGTTTGTAGTGGTGGTAGTGTGTGCGTGGGTAGTTGTTGTGTGGTAGTGGTGATGTGTGTTTGGGTAGTGTGGTAGTGGTGGTGTGTGTGGGTAGTTATTTGGTAGTGGTGGTAGTGTGTGTGTGGGTAGTTGTGTGGTAGTGTGTCGTGTGTTGTGGTGATGGTGTTGTGCAGTTGTGGTGAGTGTGTGTGTGTGTGTGGAGTTGTTGTGTGGTGTGGTGGTGTGTGTGTGTGTAATTGTGTGGTGGTGGTGGTGGTGTGCGTCGGTAGTTGTTGTTTGTAGTGGTGGTAGTGTGTGCGTGGGTAGTTGTTGTGTGGTAGTGGTGATAATGTGTGTTTGGGTAGTTGTGTGGTAGTGGTGGTGTGTGTGGGTAGTTGTGTGGTAGTGGTGGTAGTGTGTGTGTGGGTAGTTGTGTGGTAGTGGTGGTAGTGTGTGTGTGGGTAGTTGTGTGGTAGTGTGTGCGTGTAGTTGTGTGGTGGTGGTGTGTGTGGGCAGTTGTTGTGTGGTAGTGTGTGTGTGTGGGTGTGTGTGTGAGTAGTTGTTGTGTGGTGGTGGTGTGTGTGTGTGTGTGTAGTTGTGTGGTGGTAGTGGTGGTGGTGTGTGTGGGTAGTTGTTGTGTGGTAGTGGTGGTGGTGTGTGTGGGTAGTTGTGTGGTAGTGGTGGTGGTGTGTGTGTGTGGGTAGTTGCTGTGTGATAATGGTGGTAGTGTGTGTGTGTGCGTTTGTAGGTAGTTGGTGTGTGTGTGTGTGGTAGTGTGTGTGCGTGTGTGTGGTAGCGTTGGTAGTGTGTGTGTGTGTGGGTACTTGTGTGGTGGTGGTGGTGATGTGTGTGTGTGGGTAGTTGTGTGGTAGTGAAGGTGTGGGTAGTTGTGTGGTGGTAGTGTGTGTGTGGGTAGTTGTGTGGTGGTAGTGTGTGTGTGGGTAGTTTTTGTGTGGTAGTGTTGGTGGTAGTGTGTGTGTGTGGGTTATGTGGTAGTGGTTGTGGTGTGTGTGGGTAGTTTGTGGTAGTGGTGGTAATGTGTGCGTCGGTAGTTGTTGTGTGGTAGTGGTGGTGTGTGTGTGTGTAGTTCTGTGGTAGTGGTGGTGTGTGTGGGTAGTTGTGTGGTAGTGTGTGCGTCGGTAGTAGTTGTGTTGGTAGTGGTGATAGTGTGTGTTTGGGTAGTTGTGTGGTAGTGGTGGTGTGTGTGGGTAGTTGTGTGGTAGTGTGTGCGTCGGTAGTTGTTGTTTGTAGTGGTGGTAGTGTGTGCGTGGGTAGTTGTTTGTGGTAGTGGTGATAATGTGTATTTGGGTAGTTGTGTGGTAGTGGGTGGTGTGTGTGGGTAGTTATTTGGTAGTGGTGGTAGTGTGTGTGTGGGTAGTTGTGTGGTAGTGTGTGCGTGTAGTTGTGTGTGGTGGTGGTGTGTGGGCAGTTGTTGTGTGGTAGTGTGTGTGTGAGTAGTTGTGTGGTGGTGGTGTGTGTGTGTGTAATTGTGTGGTGGTGGTGTGCGTCGGTAGTTGTTGTGTTTGTAGTGGTGGTAGTGTGTGCGTGGGTAGTTGTTGTGTGGTAGTGGTGATAATGTGTGTTTGGGTAGTTGTGTGGTAGTGGTGGTGTGTGTGGGGTAGTTGTGTGGTAGTGGTGGTAGTGTGTGTGTGGTAGTTGTGTGGTAGGTGTGGTAGTGTGTGCGTGTAGTTGTGTGGTGGTGGTGTGTTGTGGGCAGTTGTTGTGTGGTAGTGTGTGTGTGTGTGAGTAGTTGTTGTGTGGTGGTGGTGTGTGTCTGTGTGTAGTTGTGTGGTGGTGGTGGTGGTGGTGTGTGTGAGTAGTTGTTGTGTGGTAGCGGTGGTGGTGTGTGTGGGTAGTTATTGTGTGGTAGTGGTGGTGGTGTGTGTGTGGGTAGTTGCTGTGCGATAATGGTGGTAGGTGTGTGTGTGTGTGTGTAGGTAGTTGGTGTGTGTGGTAGTGTGTGTGCGTGTGTGTGGTAGCGTTGGTAGTGTGTGTGTGTGTGGGTAGTTCTGTGGTTGTGTGTGTGTGTGTGGGTACTTGTGTGGTGGTGGTGATGTGTGTGTGGGTAGTTCTGTGGTAGTGATGGTAGTGAAGGTGTGGGTAGTTGTGTGGAGGTAGTGTGTGTGTGGGTAGTTTTTGTGTGGTAGTGTTGGTGGTAGTGTGTGTGTGTGGGTTATGTGGTAGTGGTTGTGGTGTGTGTGGGTAGTTGTGTGGTAGTGTGTGCGTCGGTAGTTGTTGTGTGGTAGTGTGTGTGGGTAGTTTTTGTGTGGTAGTGGTGGTGGTAGTGTGTGTGGGTAGTTGTGTGGTAGTGGTTGTAGTGTGTGTGTGTGTGGGTTGTTGTTGTGTGGTGGTGGTGTGTGGGTTGTTGTGTGGTAGTGGTGGTGGTGTGTGTGTGGGTAGTTACGTGGTGGTGGTGGTGTGTGTGGGTAGTTGTGTGGTAGTGGTGGTAGTGTGTGTGGGTAGTTGTTGTGTGGTGGTAGTGTGTTTGTCGTCATAAGTTTCTCCTATGTGCGGGTTATTTGTGTATTGTTCTAGTCACGGTATTGTGCCTTTTTATTTTTTAAATGTAGCTATACCTAGTACCTATTTAGGTGCCTGTTTATGGTTCGGTATTGGTGTTGTGTATTTGTTTGTTATTTTTATTATATATATATATTTATATATATATATATTATATATATATTATATATATTATATATATATATATATATTAATATTATATATATATATATGTGCAAAACAACCACTCTGAAATAATAGAGAAATTCCAAGCGTTTCGTGACTACTCACATTATCAAGGAACTATGAAAGTAAAGCATCCAAGGAAACTATATAAGGGGTCTGGCCAACACCTCACTATCAGATCCCACAACGGTTAAACACCTGACGCGCGCCGACCCAACTGGATAGGTCCTTTGCACAACTCACCCAGAAACTATTCTACCCAATAAAGTTGGTAGAATTACCGACAATACGTAAAGTAAAAGGACACAAGTGCAACTAATGTGACATTTATTGTGGCAACGTTTCGCTCTCCCGGAGCTTTATCAAGCCATTACGTAATGGCTTGATAAAGCTCCGGGAGAGCGAAACGTTGCCACAATAAATGTCACATTAGTTGCACTTGTGTCCTTTTACTTTACGTGTTCTACCCAAGAAAATTTAAAAATTATTATTTGTCCAGTGTATTATTAAATTCTTCCCAAATTCTATTAATTATAAATGGATCTAATTTAAATAAATAACAAAAGGCACAATACCGTGACTGGAACAATACACAAATAACCCGCACATAAAAGAGAGAAGCTTACGACGACGTTTCGGTCCGACTTGGACCATTGACAAAGTCACACTAACAGAGGTCCTGCTCCACCTCTTGTTAGTGTGACTTTGTCAATGGTCCAAGTCGGACCGAAACGTCGTCGTAAGCTTCTCTCTTTTATGTGCGGGTTATTTGTGTATGGATCTAATTTATATAAACCAAAGGAAATATTCATATTATTGTCAAAACTGCTTTTTATGAAACAAGATTCAATTATATTCCTGTCGACCATGGACTTGCTTGATACTACTTTCTCAACTTTTTGAAAATCAATTGGATGGTTAATTGATAAATCTTTTAAAGTTGCTAGAAACACTTTTTATAATCCAAAAAGGGACAACCAGCCTTATTCAACTAAAAATATGTTGGTTCTCCCTTACCATGAAAACTTGGTTGATATGCCTTCTCTTCTTAAGACTTTTAATATTAAAGTTGTATTCAAAAATCTTGATACAGTAAAAAAAACTTTTGATAAAGAATTCTCCCCAAAATGCTGATGGATGTGTCTATAAGATTCCTTGTAAAATTTGCGATAAAGTTTATTACGGTCAAACTGGTAAAAATCTCGAACTAAGATTAAAACAACATTAATATAGCATTAGAACTGGACAAGATTCCAATGCTCTATTTATTCATGTAAGAGATTTTAACCATCCAATTGATTTTCAAAAAGTTGGGGAAGTAGTATCAAACAAGTCCCTGGTCGACAGGAATATAATTGAATCTTGTTTCATAAAAAGCAGTTTTGACAATTTTATGAATTTTTCCCTTTGGTTTATATAAATTAGATCCATTTTTTAATTAATAGAATTTGGGAAGAATTTAATAATACACTGGACAAATAATAATTTTTAATTTTCTTGGGTAGAATAGTTTGTGGGTGAGTTGTGCAAAGGACCTATCCAGTTGGGTCGGCGCGCGTCAGGTGTTTAACCGTTGTGGGATCTGATAGTGAGGTGTTGGCCAGACCCCTTATATAGCTTCCTTGGATGCTTTACTTTCATAGTTCCTTGATAATGTGAGTAGTCACGAAAGCGCTTGGAATTTCTCTATTCTTTCAGAGTGGTTGTTTTGCATATTCTGAAATCACCTGTTTACTGTGATCTTATTGCATATATATATATATATATATATATATATATATATATATATATATATATATTTTTATATATATATATTATATATATATATATATTATATATATTCGTGCGAATAGGTAAAACTGGTCAGTTAGCAAGAGCTCATTTAAAATTAAGTCCTTTCTAAAATTTTCTCTCATACGTTTAGAGGCATATTTTTTCATTTATGTTAATGTAAAAGTTTATAATTTTGTACGAAAAGAACCTTAGAAAACTTACCTATCCTTATTATAACAAGCGCAGTTTAATTTAGTCTAATCCAACTAAATATATTTTAGGTAAGTGTACAGTAATTTAGTAAACAAACACAGTGAAATGTATTTTTTTTAGTTAGGCAAGAAGAGCTGTTTAAGCCAAAATTGCAAGTTTTACCTGTTCGGCACAATATATATATATATATATATATATATATATATATATAATATATATTATATATATAATGCCAAGGGCTCTGAGTGATGTGTCAGGTAAAAAATGTTGAATGATCTTTCAGCTTAAAGTTAAAACCCTCTTCAACTGTCACAGGTGACTTCCTTGCTTCACTTGCCCGTCTTTCCCTACTTCCTCGACTAGGTGGGGTCGTTGGCTCTTTGTTTACAGGGGGCGCTGATTGGAGGTGACGGGAGGGCACCCATGTTTCGTCTAATCTCGTTAATCCAGTCGTGTTTGTCTTCCTTCCGCTCTAATTCACCCTTGAAACATGGACCTGATGAGGTGTCAGCCGCCCGCTGTGATCCTTTTGTTTGTTATCTTTGCGCAGTGTAGGGGGGTGGAGATCCAGCTCCTGGTCCCGCTTCTTAAGCTTCATTTAAGTGGAATAGTTGGCTTCGAGCATTTTGGGTTCCTGTCTGCACTTGATTCCATGTATGGATATTTTTTTTATTGCACTGCCTACTAAACTCTTATTCACAAACCTTAAATTGTTAAGGTGTACTAGTGCTCATCTAGTTCCCTCTTCGGGGGGTTGATATCCAGCTTCTGAGCTTTGCCTTATGACCATCGGTTATCTGGTGTGCTACACCCTGCCTTGTTTTTGTTTTTTTATGATGATCCACTAGCATCCCTGTTGCCTTTTCTTTTACCTTCTGTTGAAAAGTTTTTTCTATTATTCGTACATTTTAATTTCTCATTTACCTGAAATCAAAGAAAGTTTAGTTGTTTGACTTGTTTGAGCTTTTAGTTTCCAGTGGACAGAGGGAGATAATTTAACTCAGAGAGAGGATGAAATATGACAGAAGGGGATAATTTAACTCAGAGAGAGGAAATGTTCCAGATCTGTGAGATCTGGTAGATGGGAAGTACTTCAGCTCAGGAAAAAGGGCAGATGCTTTTGGCATAGTAGGAACGAAGAAAAATAAGAATAAAGTCAGGACGATGAAGAAGTAAAAGAAGACTGAAGAATAATACACAGAAGGAAAACAAAAGATGAACAAGAGACCATGAAACAAAGTAAGAGAGGCGTGAGGCGTGTCTCATTGTATCATGTATTGAATATGCTTAACAGTTCGCAAACGGGCGAACTTTTAACGTTATCTCTCAGTCCACAGCAGGATTCGAACCTGCACACTTTGTATCAAAATACACAGTACTTTCGCCACTCATCCAGATCTCCGAATCCTGTTGCGGACCGAAACATGTTTATGTATTGAATATTATATAACATGGAAAGGCATTCCTCACACCATGTCAGTCTCTGCCAGTCTATATTGTCAGTGTCCGGAGCATCTGGCGTTATAGTTGATTTGTCAAGACAGTCACCTGAGAAGGGTGTTAGTTACGTGACGACTCGCTCACTGCTTTATTAAGAACATCTTAAGAGTTGTGTCACTGCTTAAATAGATGTGTCTTTGGCTCAGGTTGACTGTGTTCGTTGTAGAACACTTGGTAGAACACCGCTAGCCTGTGGCTGCTAGGTTGTGTATCTGGCTTCTGTGGTCCAGATCTTCTAGTGATATGATCTTAAGACATTTTTGTCTGCTTTTACAGCCACTCTTATTTTATCTCTTTTCTTCATCTCCAAGAGGGAACTTGAAAAGTTCGTCATATCAGTTCCTGATGAACCGGGCTGTGGTTCGTATGTCGGACTGCGTGAGGCCAGAGGTAACAGCCATGATGATCAAATCTTGAGGCCTGGTTTGGGACCAGGCCCTAGGAATATTGACCCTCCCATCCCAGCCGAAAACCTTCTTCAGGTATGAGGGCGAGCTGAGGGCTCTGTGGTAAACCCCATGTCAGGACATACAGGTCCTTTTTCCTGACAAAGAAACCACCACTACCTCTGGCTTAATATCTTTTGTTCCTATCCTCTTTAAATTCCATCTTGTTGGATGATTCCTTTATTATTATTGAACATCAAAATGGTATACAATACCGACAGGTTGTTAGGTAAGACACATATGCAACAGTTAGACAACTTTATTCCGAAACGTTTCGCCTACACAGTAGGCTTCTTCAGTCGAATACAGAAAGTAGGCAGGAACAGTAGAGATGTGAAGACGATGTAATCAGTCCATCACCCTTGAAGTCGCAGAATTTGAGGTTGTCAGTCCTTCGGCCTGGAGAAGTTCAGTTCCATAGTCAGGAACTATCTGAAGATCAAGCGACAGTGCGGAGACTTAAATACTGTCGGAAGGAGAGGTGCAGAGTAGTAGTAGTAGTAGTAGCCACTGAGAGGTCAACCTCAACAAGGGTGATGGACTGATTACATCGTCTTCACATCTCTCTGTTCCTGCCTACTTTCTGTATTCGACTGAAGAAGCCTACTGTGTAGGCGAAACGTTTCGGAATAAAGTTGTCTAACTGTTGCATATGTGTCTTACCTAACAACCTGTCGGTATTGTATACCATTTTGATGTTCATCTTGTCAGACACTGCAACACATGGCATCTTGGTACAGAAAACACCTTGGACAAACTTTTCAAGTGAGAAGTGTTGGATCTGAGAGGGACATGACCTCTCAGTGGTTACATTCTCACTACTACTACTACTACTCTGCACCTCTCCTTCCGACAGTATTTAAGTCTCCGCACTGTCGCTTGATCTTCAGATAGTTCCTGACTATGGAACTGAACTTCTCCAGGCCGAGGGACTGACAACCTCAAATTCTACGACTTCAAGGGTGATGGACTGATTACATCGTCTTCACATCTCTACTGTTCCTGCCTACTTTCTGTATTCGACTGAAGAAGCCTACTGTGTAGGCGAAACGTTTCGGAATAAAGTTGTCTAACTGTTGCACATGTGTCTTACCTTATTATTATTGCATTCCAAAACATGCGCTAAACTCACGTGGGTAATACAGCGGTGCAGATCAATGGTGTCGCTTTTTCAAGTCATCATGTATCATCTGTAGCTGCTGCTCTTACTCCTGAGTCACACACCGGCTGGGGAATGGGAGGTAGTCATGGAAATATAAACACATATGCAGTATAATGTGATCCTTTATTGACAACGTTTCGCCCACACAGTGGGCTTTTTCAAGTCACAAACAGATCTACCTGGGGTGGAAGGTACGCGAGTATTTATAGCCAGGTTCAGAATGCTGAGGTCAGGTGGAGAATGTTGCATCTGATGATGTACCGAGTGGGGTTATAGAGTCTAAAATCTTGGGTAGCTTGGAAGGGAGATTGGATAAGTTTGTGAGCAGACCTTCTGCAGTGTTCTTCCATTTCTATGCTCTTATGTGGGATAGCGATGAAGAAGTTTCTTCGCAAGTGATTCAGCTATATTATAGAAGCCACTATTCTGGTTGAAGTTGTCGGATATAGAAATAAGTGATGATTCCAGGATTCTTCGGTATTGAGTGTTGTCTTCTCTGGCGATAAGTCTTGCGTTTCTGTAGTTTATCAAGTGGTTGTGTGAATTACGGTGTTGTACACAGGCATTCCTTGTATCGTCAGACTTGCTTGCGTATTGGTGTTCTGAAATACGTGTTTGGAGGTCCCTTGATGTTTCGCCCACGTATAATTTGTTGCAGTCATTACAAGGGATTATGTATACCCCTGCAGAGGGTGGAAGCTTGTCCTGTCTATCACTGGTAATGTCCTTGATGGTCGTGGTTGTGGAGGTAGATACTTGGAATGAGGTATTGGAAAAGATGTTGGAAACGTGTTTGGCAATGGAGTTGGTGGGGAGGACTATGTATCTCTTCTCGGCAGTGTCTTCTCTGGGTGTGTTGAAGATGTTTAATGCCCTCCCGTCGGGAGGTAGTCATGTTTGATCCAGAGAAGGGGAGGGTACCTCCAGTTCCTTGGAACGAAATCCCTTCATTGTCATCTAGGAGCAAACCTCCTTCCTTAGAGGTTCACTTATTACTTACGTCATGAGACCATCTCTCACTCTTGCTCTGACAGTCTCTCTCTCTCTCTCTCTCTCTCTCTCTCTCTCTCTCTCTCTCTCTCTCTCTCTCTCTCTCTCTCTCTCTCTCTTCTCTCCTCTCTCTCTTTCTCTCTCTCTCTCTTTCTCTCTCTCTCTCTCTTTCTCTCTCTCTCTCTCCCATATAAATGTGGAATTATTATTATTATTATTATTATATGACATACACCTGTATGTTGTGTAACGTGTCCTGTCATTTTTGTAGGCGCTGTCAGACACATACGGGTCTGAAGTCTGCCCGTAAATATAATAATAATAATAATAAGAATAATTTTTAATAATAATTTTAAATAATGATAATACTGTGTTGGTCGTATTATTTTTTAAGGTGTACGTGAACTACGTCAAAGTCAACAGTGAGACTCACTAAAATATAAGTGAAATAAGTCAAGTCTTTGGACCAGTTGTTTACACAGGGAAAGACTGAGAGTAATATTAATTATGCTTTGTAGTGCCTCCTGTAGCAGTGGAGTGAGGGAGTGGCACTCTCTTGGCGAGAGAGTAACACTGTCTTGAGGGTGAGGGAGTGGCACTGTCCTGGGGGTGAGGGAGTGGCACCAGCTGTCAAGACGAAGGGCCAGCCTGAGGTTTACTAATGGAGAAGAATTAACCTGGGCTGCGGCGAGGCGGAGGAACGCCATATTCGCGGAGGTCTTTGTCGGTTGTCTGAGATGTGAAGAAGGGTGGAGGCACAGAGTAATTACTAACACTCCTTGCCCTTACTCACCTCTCTCTCTCTCTCTTTCTCTCTCTCTCCCCCTTTCCCTATCGGCCTCCCTTCCTCTCTCCCTCTTTACTAGTCTCCTCTTCCAACTTCCTTCTTAACTAAACATCAACATTTCTGTCTCAAAATCTCTCTCCCATACTCCCTCAAAAACCAATCACCCTCCAGCCCTCCCTCTCTAACCAACCAACCTACCTCAGTCCCTTCCTCCATCCGTCTCTCCTTCCGTTTCTTCCCTTTTTCTTCAGTCCGTCACTCCTATCTTTCATTCCTCTCTCAGCTTCCGAGTACTTTGACACGCATTGAAATTGCAACAACTAGATATCCACTTGTGTTGAGTTGTCTTGTTTCACATGTAACTTGTTACATGTTTGGAGACGTGTATGGCAGGTGAGTAAAGTACACACCAGTGGTGTACAGGTGTGGCTGATCAGTTATAACTCTGCGTGAGGTTTTTCAATCGTCTCAGGGTTAAACTCGAGAGAAAATTCACCGCGGTGACTCAAGCTGTGAATAACGGGATCAAGTCGTCTGGTTAAGCCTCTAGGCGCGTCACTTTTGGAGATGAGAATTAAGGGGTCCAGTAACCTGAATGTGATTGAAGAACTTCAAGGTAAGTCACTATTAGAGCTGTGAATTAGGTGATTAAACTACCTGGTGGTGAAATTGTTGATGAGTCAGGTGGGAGCGGTGTCATCCTGAGGGTAAGTCACCTGGTCGGGCCACTAGGTGAGTCACTTAGGCAAGGCCACCGTCCACACCCAACTGGCCCTGATGGTAATGTGAGGTAGGAGAAGGTTGGGCCTCTCTGCACCTGACCCTCAGCAGTTCTCCGCACCTCTCACATATCCACCTCTTGTACTCCACTTTCTCTCTCTCTCTCTCTCTCTCTCTCCTCTCTCTCTCTCTCTCTCTTCTCACTCTCTCTCTCTCTCTCTCTCTCTCCTCTCTCTCATCTCACTCACTCCTCCTCCCCTCCCCTCACACACACACACAACACACACACACACTCACACACACACACACACACACACACACACACACACACACACACACACACACACACACTTCAAAGAGACCTGGACAGGCGGGACACATGGTCCAGCAACTGGCTTCTCGATTTTAACCCCGCCAAATGAAAAGTCACGAAGATCAGGGTAGGGCAAAGAAGACCGCAGACGGAGTATAGGCTAGGTGTCCAAAGACTACAAACCTTGCTCAAGGAGAAAGATCTTAGGGTGAGTATAACACCGAGCACATCTCCTGAGGCGCACATCAATCAGATAACTGCTGCAGCGTACGGGCGTCTGGCAAACCTAAGGATAGCGTTCCGATACCTCAGTAAGGAATCGTTCAAGACTCTGTACACCATTTACGTCAGGCCCATACTGGAGTATTTAGCACCAGTTTGGAAACCACACTTGGTCAAGCACGTCAAGAAATTAGAGAAAGTGCAAAGATTTGCAACAAGACTGGTCCCAGAGCTAAGGAGATTGTCCTACGAAGAAAGGTTAAAGGAAATCGGCCTGACGACACTGGAGGACAGGAGGGTCAGGGGAGACATGATAACGACATATAAAATACTGCACGGAATTGACAAGGTGGACAGAGACAGGATGTTCCAGAGATGGGACACAGAAACAAGAGGTCACAATTGGAAGTTGAAAACTCAGATGAGTCAGAGGGATGTTAGGAAGTATTTCTTCAGTCATAGAGTTGTCAGATAGTGGAATAGCCTAGAAAGTGACGTAGTGAAGGCGGAAACCATACATAGCTTTAAGATGAGGTTTGTAAAGTAAAAGGACACAAGTGCAATTAATGTGACATTTATTGTGGCAACGTTTCGCTCTCCAGGAGCTTTATCAAGCCATGGCTTGATAAAGCTCCTGGAGAGCGAAACGTTGCCACAATAAATGTCACATTAGTTGCACTTGTGTCCTTTTACTTTACATATTGTCGGTAATTCTACCAACTTTATTACAAGATGAGGTTTGATGAAGCTCATGGAGCAGGGAGAGAGAGGACCCAGTAGCAATCAGTGAAGAGGCGGGGCCGGGAGCTATGATTCGACCCCTGCAACCACAAATACGTGAGTACAAATAGGCGAGTACACACACACACACACACACACGTACATTACTGTAAGTGCTGGACTTAAGCGAGTTTATCTACTCTCTGAGCCCGGCCATGGGCCAGGCTCGTCTGGTGCTTGCCTGGTCAACCAGGCTGTTTCTGCTGGAGGCCCTCTGCCCCACATATCCATCACAGCCTGGTTGATCTGGCACCTGGTGAAGATACTTGTCCAGTTTCCTCTTGAAGGCTTCTACACTTGTTCCAGCAGTGTTTCTGATATCTTCTGGTAAGATATTGAATAGTCTGGGACTCCAGATGTTGATACAGTGTTCCCTTATTGTCCCCACGGCACCCCTGATCCTCACTGGGTTTATTTTACACTTTCTCCCATATCTCTCACTCTAGTATGTTGTTATGGCAGTGTGCAGATTTGGGACCAGGCCCTCAAGTACCTTCCAGGTATACTTGAGGGCCTGTACCTCTCTCTCCTCCGCTCCAATGAGTACATGTTCAAGACTTGCAGGCGTTCCCAGTAGTTTAGGTGGTTTACTGGCTCAATGTGAGCCGTAAACGATCTGTGTATTTGTTCCAGCTCAGATATTTCTCCTGCTTCGAATGGGGCCGTCAGCACTGAGCAATATTTCCCTTGTTTTGAAAGTTCTCAGTACCCACCCTGTCATCTTCCTGGCTGTCGTGATTTTTATCTTGTTATGGTCTTTAAAAGAAACGTCAGCTGACATAATAATTCCTAGGTCTTTTACATGTTCCTTACGTTCTGTTTGGTGACCCTCTTGAGTTTTGTATATAGTGTTCCTTTTGAGATCTTCATTCTTTCCATACCTAAGCAGCTGGAACTTATCACCATTGAACGTCATGTTGTTCTCCACTGCCCACTGGAAAACCTGTTTATATCTTCCTGTACTTTTTCAGTGTCCTCTACCGTAGTGACTTTCATGCTTATTTTAGTGTCATCTGCATATGATGGTAAAATCGTAGACTTCACCAAAAAATATTGGACGTTAAAATAGGGCTTTACAAGAGGGTTGTACTTTACAGAAAAGTGACGGACTTCAAGTTTTGGACTTTAAACGTTGAACTTTATCATTAACGTAATACTTTACAAAAATGTGATAAACTTTTAGAATTTGATTTTACTTAAAGCGTCGGACTTTAAAAAAAAGTGTATGGCTCTCAGCGTCGGACTTCACCAAAAGTGTAGGACTTTGTCAGTCCTCAGAGAGGACTCGAGCCTCACTCAAATTGCAATATATATACTGCGCTCACCTGTCCCTGATGCTGCTATATTGGCCCTCCTGTTGTTTGCTCTTGTCTCTGTGTACTTCCCTTGTCCTCTCTCTCTCTCTCTCTCTCTCTCTCTCTCTCTCTCTCTCTCTCTCTCTCTCTCTCCAGAGTAGTCAGTAAGTGGAATAGTTTGGGAAGCGATGTAGTGGAGGCAGGATCCATACATAGCTTTAAGCAGAGGTATGATAAAGCTCACGGCTCAGGGAGAGTGACCTAGTAGCGATCAGTGAAGAGGCAGGGCCAGGAGCTCGGATTCGACCCCCGCAACCTCAACTAGGTGAGTACACACACACACAAAATGGTAACTAACTAACTAACTAACACACACACACACACACACGATAAAGCGCTCGGAGCAGAGAGAGAATGGACTAGTAATGATCAGCGAAGAGGCTGGGCCAGGAGCTATGACTCGACCCCCTGCAACCCCAAATAGGTGAGTGTACACACACACACACACACACACACACACACACACACACACACACACACACACACACACACACACGGAATACAGCAACAAGGGGTCACAGTTGAAAGTTGAAGACTCCGATGAGTCAGAGGGATGTTAGGAAGTATTTCTTCAATCATAGAGTTGTCAGGAAGTGGAATAGTCTAGAAAGTAACATAGTGGAGGCGGGAACTATACATAGTTTTAAGACGAGGTTTGATAAAGCTCATGGAGCAAGGAGAGAGAGGACCTAGTAACGACCAGTAAAGATCCGGGGCCAGGAACTATGAATCGACCCCTGTAACCACAAATAGGTAAGTACACACACACACACACACACACACACAAGGAGTTTTACAAGGCTAGCTTAAGAGTTTCTACCTTCATTAGAATCTAAGAGTTCTTATCTACCTTACCTCTTTCTTCTCTCTCCCTCTCCCTCCATATTCTCTCTCTCTCTCTCTCTCTCTCTCTCTCTCTCTCTCTCTCTCTCTCTCTCTCTCTCTCTCTCTCTCTCTCTCCCTTTCTCTGTCATTCTCTCTACCACTCTCTGTGTTGTTCCTGTGTTTCCACGGTCTGGTCAACTTTTGCCAGTGTGTTTGCGTGGAGAGTCGCTTGTGTGGATATTTCCAACTTTTTTGACTCTGTGAAAAGCATTTGGAAATATTGCTTTGTTTCCTGTTCATTCTCTCTTTCTCTCTCAGTCCGTGTCTTTGGATGTTTATTCCCCCGTCTGTCTCTTCATTCTTCCGTTTCCACTTTTTCCGTCTCTCTTTTTGTCCATCCGTATCTATCTCCGTGTTTCCTTCTGTCCGTTTATCCTGCTGTTTGCTAGTCCTTTCTTCAGCCTGTTTGTTTCTCCGTTTCTCCGTCTGTTCGTCCGTCTATCACTCTGTCCCTCGCTCCGTATATTCTACACTTGTTAATTTATCCTGCTACCAGTGGCGGCAGTCAACCAGGCTGTTTGTTCTAGCGTCCAGCAGGTCCACGTAGCCATCACAACCCTCCCATACTTAAAGCAGGAAAGTCTCACGCATATTTAATACTTCTGTCTTCGTTCTTCTAGGATTTCGCTCATTTTCTTCTTTGTCATCAGTGTATGAATCTTCTTTACGTATATGTCCAATACTTAAAGAGATTTTTTTTCTTAAATTTCGCATGTGTGAAAAAAGTATTTTTTTTTTGGGGGGGGGGGGCAAATACATCCTTGAACTCATATCTGCTACATCCTGAACAAGTACCTCTCATCCTGCACTGAATGGTTCTAACCTTCAAGCACAAAACACCGCTTATTAACAAGGTAATGTTCACTTAGGTCTTTGATACAGGTTTAATTGCCGTACTCACCTAGTTGTGGTTGCAGGGGTCGACTCATAACTCCTGGCCCCACCTCTTCCCTGTGTCCCTGTTTCTGCGTGTTATCTGTTTAGTGTCAATGCTCTAGTTTCTGTTCTGTATCTGTCATTTCTCGGAGTAGATTTTCCTTTTTGTTGTGATATTTGCTGTTTATTTAATAATTATATAATTCAGCAATCTTCCTCTGTGTATGATCTCCGTTTAAACTTTCTTAACGAGACATATTTTATGTAGATATTATGTGCTTCTTCATTCAGCTTTTCCACGCGGTGGTTTGAGTTAAGAGTGCTTAAGATAACTTTATAAGGAATGTTTAAGAGGCACGTAGGTCTTCTAATAACATATTTATTTTTCCACTATAATCTACCTTGTCCATAATTACTATCGTATTTGCTTTGTCTGTTTCGTAAGGGGAAGTTCAGGATCTTTTTTTTTAATTCATGGTATAACTTAACAAATCTTTGAGGACAATTGTGCTGGAGACCTCTACATCACAATTGTCCTCAAAGATTTGTTAAGTTATACCATGAATTAAGGAAAGATCCTGGACTTCACCTTACGAAACAGACAAAGCAAATGCAATAGTAATTATGGACAAGGTAGATTATAGTGGAAAAATTAACATGCTATTAGAAGACTGGAGTACCTACGCATCCCTCAATTATTCTTTGTTTATATTGTGCCAGTCAATTCTCTGATTGTTTTAGGTAGAAGACATAACGATGCCGTCAGTATTGGAAGAAATCACAATAATCGCATGATTTCAGATACGTATATAAAATACCACAGTGAAGATAGGAAAAACACCTGAGCACTATCATGCGCTTACACACACATGTACTTAAGTGTATATACTACATATCGTTCTAGAATATGGAACCGAAGTCTTCTCTGGGCTGAAGAACTGGCCACCTCAATACTTTTTCTCCAAGGTTGATGGACCGGTGACATCTTTATTTCACTACTACACCTGCTGCCTCTGTATTTGATCAAAGAAAGCTACTGTGTAGGCGAAACGTTTCATGAATAAGGATACCCAACTATTGTACATGTGTCTTAATCATCAACTTATCGATATTTTATACCATTTTCAATATACTTAGGTCATGTTTTGTGTTTACATATCAGCCCTGAGATGCTAGTTATTCCTTGGTCACCTCAGTTGTGAGGTCTAACAACCTGTCGGTATTTTATACCATTTTAATGTTCACCTCAGTTGTGTTGACTAAGGTCCCAAAACCACACCGTAGACAAAGATAAGAACATAAGAACATAAGAAAGGAGGAACACTGCAGCAGGCCTGTTGGCCCATACTAGGCAGGTCCTTTACAATTCATCCCACTAGCGTTAACCTGGTGGTTAACGCTCTCGCTTCACACGGTGAGGGCCTGGGTTCGATTCCCAGCCAGAGTAGAAACATTGGACGTGTTTCTTTCCACCTGTTGTCTATGTTCCCCATCAGTAAAATGGGTACCTGGGTGTTAGTCGACTGGTGTGGGTCGCATCCTGGGACACTGACCTAAGGAGGCCTGGTCACAGACCGGGCCGCGGGGGCGTTGACCCCCGGAACTCTCTCCAGATAAATTCCAGATACTCCAGATACCCAAGAAGTAAGCTCTGATGTGAAAGTCCCACTCAAATCCAACCCCTCCCACTCATAAGAACATAAGAACGAAGGAACACTGCAGAAGGCCTACTGCCCATGCGAGGCAGGTCCAAGTCTCCTACCGGCTTAAACCAATGCACCCAACCTAGTCAGGTCAGGTCACATTGACTTAAGGGAGGAACACGGCAACCGACCTGGTAGCACAAGCTATCAGGTCTAACTCACACCCACCCACATCTACTCATGTATTTATCCAACCTATTTCTAAAGCTACACAACGTTCTGGCCTCTATAACGGTACTTGGGAGTTTGTTCCACTCATCCACAACTCTATTACCAAACCAGTACTTTCCCATATCCTTCCTGAATCTGAATTTTTCCAACTTAAAACCAACCTAAATTTGAAACTACCCAAAGTCTTAGCCTCAATAACCCAACTAGGTAGACTGTTCCACTCATCAACTACCCTATTTCCAAACCAATACTTTCCTATGTCCTTTCTAAATCTAAATTATCTAATTTAAATCCATTACTGCGGGTTCTCTCTTGGAGAGATATCCTCAAGACCTTGTTAATATCCCCTTTATTAATACCTATCTTCCACTTATTACACTTCGATCAGGTCTCCCCTCATTCTTCGTCTAACAGTGAATGTAACTTAAGAGTCTTCAATCTTTCTTCATAAGGAAGATTTCTAATGCTATGTATTAATTTAGTCATCCTACGCTGAATGTTTTCTAACGAATTTATGTCCATTCTGTAATATGGAGACCAGAATTGAGCTGCATAAAACTAGGTGAGGGCCTTACTAATGATGTATTTAAAGCTGAACATCAAAATGGTATACAATACCGACAGGTTGTTAGGTAAGACACATAAGCAACAGTTAGGCATCTTTATTCCGAAACGTTTCGCCTACACAGTAGGCTTCTTCAGTCGAATACAGAAAGTAGGCAGGAACAGTAGAGATGTGAAGACGATGTAATCAGTCAATCACCCTTGAAGTCGTAGAATTTGAGGTTGTCAGTCCCTCGGCCTGGAGAAGTTCAGTTCCATAGTCAGGAACTATCTGAAGATCAAGCGACAGTGCGGAGACTTAAATACTTTCGGAAGGAGAGGTGCAGAGTAGTAGTAGTAGTAGTGAGAGTGTAGCCACTGAGAGGTCAGGTCCCTCTCAGATCCAACAGTTCTCACTTGAAAGGGGTTGTCTAAGGCGTTTTCTGTACCAAGAGGCCATGTGTTGCAGTGTCTGACAAAATGAAACATCAAAATGGTATACAATACCGACAGGTTGGTTAGTAAGACACATAGGCAACAGTTAGGCAACTTTATTCCGAAACGTTTCGCCTACACAGTAGACGAATTCTACGACTTCAAGGGTGATGGACTGATTACATCGTCTTCACATCTCTACTGTTCCTGCCTACTTTCTGTATTCGACTGAAGAAGCCTACTGTGTAGGCGAAACGTTTCGGAATAAAGTTGCCTAACTGTTGCCTATGTGTCTTACTACCAACCTGTCGGTATTGTATACCATTTTGATGTTCATTTTGTCAGACACTGCAACACATGGCCTCTTGGTACAGAAAACGCCTTAGACAACCCCTTTCAAGTGAGAACTGTTGGATCTGAGAGGGACCTGACCTCTCAGTGGCTACACTCTCACTACTACTACTACTACTCTGCACCTCTCCTTCCGACAGTATTTAAGTCTCCGCACTGTCGCTTGATCTTCAGATAGTTCCTGACTATGGAACTGAACTTCTCCAGGCCGAGGGACTGACAACCTCAAATTCTACGACTTCAAGGGTGATGGACTGATTACATCGTCTTCACATCTCTACTGTTCCTGCCTACTTTCTGTATTCGACTGAAGAAGCCTACTGTGTAGGCGAAACGTTTCGGAATAAAGTTGCCTAACCATCCCCCTCCACATGGGGCTTTCTATGTAGTAGTGTCATTGATGTCAGCCAGGCCTGTATACCTTGTACATGTACTTGTAGAAATGAAGATTGAGACACTTATGCAACATATGGGAATCTTTATTCAGGAAACGTTTCGCCATACAGTGGATTCATCAGTCCGATACAAAGTAGAAAGGCGTAAGGAGAGGTGGAGTTTGAGGTAATCAGTCCCTCAGCCTGGAGTCGATGTTGATAAATTAGACACATGTGCAACTCTTGGGTATCTTTATTGAGGAAACGTTTCGCCACACAGTGGCTTCGTCAGTCCATACAAAGGAGAATCTTGAAGAACAGGAGGAGAATGAGGTAATCAGTCCCTCAACCTTGAGTCGATGTGGTCAGTCCATCAATCTTGAATAGAATACGGCATACGTGCTGAGAAGGAGCTTATAAACCGTTGGCAGGAGAGGTGTAGCAGTCATAGGTCGTGCAACATTTGTTCAATGTTGAAGTAGGTCGTGCCCAAGAATTAGGCAAGCGAAGAATTCCCAAGTATTAAGATCCCAAGAAGTTGCAGTGACTGACAGGTTTGTAGATGAATGGTTCAGAGAACCGACATGTTGATAAATTATTACACATGTCGGTTCTCTGAACCATTCATCTACAAACCTGGAGTCGATGTGTTCAGTCCATCAATCTTGTAGAATGTACCATAAGTTGCATAAGTGTCTCAATCTTCAACTTGTCGGTTTTTCAAACCATTCATCACACTTGTAGAAATAAAGGTTATTATTATATTATTATTATTATTATTATTATTATTATTATTATTATTATTTATTATTATTATTATTATAGGAGGATAATATTTTGGTTTGGGATTTTCAAGGCTGCTTAGTGCACCCACGTAGTTGTTAGTGCACCCACGTAGTTGTTAGTGCACCCACGTAGTTGTTAGTACACTCGCGTTGTTGCTAGTATACCGACATTGCTGCTACTACACCCACGTTACTGCTACTACATCCACGTTACTACTTCTGCACCCACGTTACTGCTTCTACACCCACGTTACTGCTTCTACACCCACGTTACTGCTACTACACCCACGTTACTGCTTCTACACCCACGTTACTGCTACTACGCCCACGTTACTGCTACTACACCCACGTTATTGCTACTACATCCAGGTTACTGCTACTACACCCACGTTACTGCTACACACCCACGTTACTGCTATTTACCCCCACGTTACTACACTACTCCACGTTACTCCCTACTACATCCACGTTATAGAACATAGAAGATAAGAAACAAAGGGAACACTGCAGAAGGCCTACTGGCCCAGGCGAGGCAGGCCCAAGTCTCCTACCGGCTTAAACCAATGCACCCAACCTAGTCAGGTCAGGTCACATTGACTTAAGGGAGGAACACGGCAACCGACCTGGTAGCACAAGCTATCAGGTCTAACTCACACCCACCCACATCTACTCATGTATTTATCCAACCTATTTCTAAAGCTACACAACGTTCTGGCCTCTATAACGGTACTTGGGAGTTTGTTCCACTCATCCACAACTCTATTACCAAACCAGTACTTTCCCATATCCTTCCTGAATCTGAATTTTTCCAACTTAAAACCAACCTAAATTTGAAACTACCCAAAGTCTTAGCCTCAATAACCCAACTAGGTAGACTGTTCCACTCATCAACTACCCTATTTCCAAACCAATACTTTCCTATGTCCTTTCTAAATCTAAACTTATCTAATTTAAATCCATTACTGCGGGTTCTCTCTTGGAGAGATATCCTCAAGACCTTGTTAATATCCCCTTTATTAATACCTATCTTCCACTTATACACTTCGATCAGGTCTCCCCTCATTCTTCGTCTAACAAGTGAATGTAACTTAAGAGTCTTCAATCTTTTTTCATAAGGAAGATTTCTAATGCTATGTATTAATTTAGTCATCCTACGCTGAATGTTTTCTAACGAATTTATGTCCATTCTGTAATATGGAGACCAGAATTGAGCTGCATAATCTAGGTGAGGCCTTACTAATGATGTATAAAGCTGAACATCAAAATGGTATACAATACCGACAGGTTGGTAGTAAGACACATAAGCAACAGTTAGGCAACTTTATTCCGAAACGTTTCGCCTACACAGTAGGCTTCTTCAGTCGAATACAGAAAGTAGGCAGGAACAGTAGAGATGTGAAGACGATGTAATCAGTCAATCACCCTTGAAGTCGTAGAATTTGAGGTTGTCAGTCCCTCGGCCTGGAGAAGTTCAGTTCCATAGTCAGGAACTATCTGAAGATCAAGCGACAGTGCGGAGACTTAAATACTTTCGGAAGGAGAGGTGCAGAGTAGTAGTAGTAGTAGTGAGAGTGTAGCCACTGAGAGGTCAGGTCCCTCTCAGATCCAACAGTTCTCACTTGAAAGGGGTTGTCTAAGGCGTTTTCTGTACCAAGAGGCCATGTGTTGCAGTGTCTGACAAAATGAACATCAAAATGGTATACAATACCGACAGGTTGGTAGTAAGACACATAGGCAACAGTTAGGCAACTTTATTCCGAAACGTTTCGCCTACACAGTAGACGAATTCTACGACTTCAAGGGTGATGGACTGATTACATCGTCTTCACATCTCTACTGTTCCTGCCTACTTTCTGTATTCGACTGAAGAAGCCTACTGTGTAGGCGAAACGTTTCGGAATAAAGTTGCCTAACTGTTGCCTATGTGTCTTACTACCAACCTGTCGGTATTGTATACCATTTTGATGTTCATTTGTCAGACACTGCAACACATGGCCTCTTGGTACAGAAAACGCCTTAGACAACCCCTTTCAAGTGAGAACTGTTGGATCTGAGAGGGACCTGACCTCTCAGTGGCTACACTCTCACTACTACTACTACTACTCTGCACCTCTCCTTCCGACAGTATTTAAGTCTCCGCACTGTCGCTTGATCTTCAGATAGTTCCTGACTATGGAACTGAACTTCTCCAGGCCGAGGGACTGACAACCTCAAATTCTACGACTTCAAGGGTGATGGACTGATTACATCGTCTTCACATCTCTACTGTTCCTGCCTACTTTCTGTATTCGACTGAAGAAGCCTACTGTGTAGGCGAAACGTTTCGGAATAAAGTTGCCTAACCCATCCCCCTCCCACATGGGGCTTTCTATGTAGTAGTGTCATTGATGTCAGCCAGGCCTGTATACCTTGTACATGTACTTGTAGAAATGAAGATTGAGACCTTATTGCAACATATGGGAATCTTTATTCAGGAAACGTTTCGCCATACAGTGGATTCATCAGTCCGATACAAAGTAGAAAGGCGTAAGGAGAGGTGGAGTTTGAGGTAATCAGTCCCTCAGCCTGGAGTCGATGTTGATAAATTAGACACATGTGCAACTCTTGGGTATCTTTATTGAGGAAACGTTTCGCCACACAGTGGCTTCGTCAGTCCATACAAAGGAGAATCTTGAAGAACAGGAGGAGAATGAGGTAATCAGTCCCTCAACCTTGAGTCGATGTGGTCAGTCCATCAATCTTGAATAGAATACGGCATACGTGCTGAGAAGGAGCTTATAAACCGTTGGCAGGAGAGGTGTAGCAGTCATAGGTCGTGCAACATTTGTTCAATGTTGAAGTAGGTCGTGCCCAAGAATTAGGCAAGCGAAGAATTCCCAAGTATTAAGATCCCAAGAAGTTGCAGTGACTGACAGGTTTGTAGATGAATGGTTCAGAGAACCGACATGTTGATAAATTATACACATGTCGGTTCTCTGAACCATTCATCTACAAACCTGGAGTCGATGTGTTCAGTCCATCAATCTTGTAGAATGTACCATAAGTTGCATAAGTGTCTCAATCTTCAACTTGTCGGTTTTTCAAACCATTCATCACACTTGTAGAAATAAAGGTTATTATTATTATTATTATTATTATTATTATTATTATTATTATTATTATTATTATTATTATAAGGAGGATAATATTTTGGTTTGGGATTTTCAAGGCTGCTTAGTGCACCCACGTAGTTGTTAGTACACTCACGTAGTTGTTAGTACACTCACGTAGTTGTTAGTACACTCACGTAGTTGTTAGTACACTCGCGTTGTTGCTAGTATACCGACATTGCTGCTACTACACGCACGTTACTGCTACTACATCCACGTTACTACTTCTGCACCCACGTTACTGCTTCTACACCCACGTTACTGCTTCTACACCCACGTTACTGCTACTACGCCCACGTTACTGCTTCTACACTCACGTTACTGCTACTACACCCACGTTACTGCTTCTACACTCACGTTATTGCTACTACATCCAGGTTACTGCTACTACACCCACGTTACTGCTACTACACCCACGTTACTGCTACTACACCCACGTTACTACTACTACATCC
This sequence comes from Cherax quadricarinatus, assembly GCF_026875155.1. Lineage (NCBI taxonomy): Eukaryota > Metazoa > Arthropoda > Malacostraca > Decapoda > Parastacidae > Cherax > Cherax quadricarinatus. The sequence goes on from NC_069490.1 coordinate 14,520,402, forward strand.
ACGTTACTGCTACTACATCCACGTTATTGCTACTACACCCACGTTACTGCTACTACATCCACGTTACTGCTACTGTACCCACATTACTACTACTGTACCCACGTTACTGCTACTACACCCACGTTACTGATACTGCATCCACGTTACTGCTACTACACCCACGTTACTGTTACTACACCCACGTTACTGCTACTACACCCATGTTACTTCTACTACACCCACATTACTGCTACTACACCCACGTTACTGCTACTACACCCACGTTACTGCTACTACACCTACGTTACTGCTACTACACCCACGTTACTGCTACTACATCCACGTTGCTGAACATCAAAATGGTATACAATACCGACAGGTTGTTAGGTAAGACACATATGCAACAGTTAGACAACTTTATTCCGAAACGTTTCGCCTACACAGTAGGCTTCTTCAGTCGAATACAGAAAGTAGGCAGGAACAGTAGAGATGTGAAGACGATGTAATCAGTCCATCACCCTTAAAGTCGTAGAATTTGAGGTTGTCAGTCCCTCGGCCTGGAGAAGTTCAGTTCCATAGTCAGGAACTATCTGAAGATCAAGCGACAGTGCGGAGACTTAAATACTGTCGGAAGGAGAGGTGCAGGGTAGTAGTAGTAGTAGTAGTAGTAGTAGTAGTGAGAGGCAACTGAGAGGTCATGTCCCACTCAGATCCAACCCTTCTCACTTGAAAAGCTTGTCCAAGGTGTTTTCTGTACCAAGATGCCACGTGTTGCAGTGTCTGACAAGATGAACATCAAAATGGTATACAATACCGACAGGTTGTTAGGTAAGACACATATGCAAACAGTTAGACAACTTTATTTCCCAAAAAGTTTCGCCTACACATAGGCTTCTTTAGTCCCAATACAGAAAGTAGGCAGGAACAGTAGAGATGTGAAGACGATGTAATCAGTCCATCACCCCTTAAAGTCGTAGAATTTGAGGTTGTCAGTCCCTCGGCCTGGAGAAGTTCAGTTCCATAGTCAGGAACTATCTGAAGATCAAGCGGACATGCGGAGACTTAAATACTGTCGGAAGGAGAGGTGCAGGGTAGTAGTAGTAGTAGTAGTAGTAGTAGTAGTGAGAGGCAACTGAGAGGTCATGTCCCCCTCAGATCCCAAACCCTTCTCACTTGAAAAGCTTGTCCAAGGTGTTTTCTGTACCAAGATGCCACGTGTTGCAGTGTCTGACAAGATGAACATCAAAATGGTATACAATACCGACAGGTTGTTAGGTAAGACACATATGCAACAGTTAGACAACTTTATTCCGAAACGTTTCGCCTACACAGTAGGCTTCGGAATAAAGTTGTCTAACTGTTGCATATGTGTCTTACCTAACAACCTGTCGGTATTGTATACCATTTTGATGTTCATCTTGTCGACACTGCAACACGTGGCATCTTGGTACAGAAAACACCTTGGACAAGCTTTTCAAGTGAGAAGGGTTGGATCTGAGTGGGACATGACCTCTCAGTTGCCTCTCACTACTACTACTACTACTACTACTACCCTGCACCTCTCCTTCCGACAGTATTTAAGTCTCCGCACTGTCGCTTGATCTTCAGATAGTTCCTGACTATGGAACTGAACTTCTCCAGGCCGAGGGACTGACAACCTCAAATTCTACGACTTTAAGGGTGATGGACTGATTACATCGTCTTCACATCTCTACTGTTCCTGCCTACTTTCTGTATTCGACTGAAAGAAGCCTACTGTGTAGGCGAAACGTTTCGGAAATAAAGTTGTCTAACTGTTGCATATGTGTCTTACCTAAACAACCTGTCGGTATTGTATACCATTTTGATGTTCATCTTGTCAGACACTGAACACGTGGCATCTTGGTACAGAAAACACCTTGGACAAGCTTTTCATGTGAGAGGGTTGGATCTGAGTGGGACATGACCTCTCAGTTGCCTCTCACTACTACTACTACTACTACCCTGCACCTCTCCTTCCGACATATTTAAGTCTCCGCACTGTCGCTTGATCTTCAGATAGTTCCTGACTATGGAACTGAACTTCTTCCAGGCCGAGGGATGACAACCTCAAATTCTACGACTTTAAGGGTGATGGACTGATTACATCGTCTTCACATCTCTACTGTTCCTGCCTACTTTCTGTATTCGACCTGAAGAAGCCTACTGTGTAGGCGGAAACGTTTCGGAATAAGTTGTCTAACTGTTGCATTATGTGCTACCTAACAACCTGTCGGTATTGTATACCATTTTGTGTTCATCTTGTCAGACACTGCAACACGTGCATCTTGGTACAGAAAAACACCTTGGACAAGCTTTTCAAGTGAGAAGGGTTGGATCTGAGTGGGACATGACCTCTCAGTTGCCTCTCACTACTACTACTACTACTACTACTACTACCTGCACCTCTCCTTCGACAGTATTTAAGTCTCCGCACTGTCGCTTGATCTTCAGATAGTTCCTGATATGGAACTGAACTTCTCCAGGCCGAGGGACTGACAACCTCAAATTCTACGACTTTTAAGGGTGATGGACTGTTACATCGTCTTCACATCTCTACTGTTCCTGCCTACTTTCTGTATTCGACTGAAGAAGCCTACTGTGTAGGCGAAACGTTTCGGAATAAAGTTGTCTAACTGTTGCATATGTGTCTTACCTAACAACCTGTCGGTATTGTATACCATTTTGATGTTTCATCTTGTCAGACAACTGCAAACACGTGGCATCTTGGTACAGAAAACACCTTGGACAAGCTTTTCAAGTGAGAAGGGTTGGATCTGAGTGGGACATGACCTCTCGTTGCCTCTCACTACTACTACTACTACTACTATACTACCTGCACCTCTCCTTCCGACAGTATTTAAGTCTCCGCACTGTCGCTTGATCTTCAGATAGTTTCCTGACTATGGAACTGAACTTCTCCAGGCCGAGGGACTGACAACCTCAAATTCTACGACTTTAAGGGTGATGGACTGATTACATCGTCTTCACATCTCTACTGTTCCTGCCTACTTTCTGTATTCGACTGAAGAAGCCTACTGTGTAGGCGAAACGTTTCGGATTGAGTTGTAACTGTTGCATATGTGTCTTACCTAACAAACCTGTCGGTATTGTATTACATTTTGATGTTCATCTTGTCAGACACTGCAAACCGTGGCATCTTGGTACAGAAAAACACCTTGGACAAGCTTTCAAGTGAGAAGGGTTGGATCTGAGTGGGACATGACCTCTCAGTTGCCTCTCACTACTACTACTACTACTACTACTACTACCCTGCACCTCTCCTTCCGACAGTATTTAAGTCTCCGCACTGTCGCTTGATCTTCAGATAGTTCCTGACTATGGAACTGAACTTCTCCAGGCCGAGGGACTGACAACCTCAAATTCTACGACTTTAAGGGTGATGGACTGATTAACATCGTCTTCACATCTCTACTGTTCCTGCCTACTTTCTGTATTCGACTGAAGAAGCTACTGTGTAGGCGAAACGTTTCGGAATAAGTTGTCTAACTGTTGCAATATGTGTCTTACCTAACAACCTGTCGGTATTGTATACCATTTTGATGTTCATCTTGTCAGACACTGCAACACGTGGCATCTTGGTACAGAAAACACCTTGGACAAGCTTTCAAGTGAGAAGGGTTGGATCTGAGTGGGACATGACCTCTCAGTTGCCTCTCACTACTACTACTATACTACTACTACTACTACCTGCACCTCTCCTTCCGACAGTATTTAAGTCTCCGCCACTGTCGCTTGATCTTCAGATAGTTCCTGACTATGGAACTGAACTTCTCCAGGCCGAGGGACTGACAACCTCAAATTCTACGACTTTAAGGGTGATGGACTGATTACATCGTCTTCACATCTCTACTGTTCCTGCCTACTTTCTGTATTCGACTGAGAAGCCTACTGTGTAGGCGAAACGTTTCGGAATAAAGTTGTCTAACTGTTGCATATGTGTCTTACCTAACATCCACGTTGCTGCTGCTGTACCCACGTTGCTGCTGCTGTACCCACGTTACTACTACTGTACCCACGTTACTGCTATTACACCCACGTTACTGCTACTACACCCACGTTACTGTTACTACATCCACGTTACTGCTACTACACCCACATTACTTCTACTACACCCACATTACTGCTACTACACCCACGTTACTGCTACTACACCCACGTTACTGCTACTACACCTACGTTACTGCTACTACACCCACGTTACTGCTACTGCATTCACGTTACTGCTACTACATCCACGTTACTGCTACTGCTTTCACGTTACTGCCAGCGCACAGAGTATACAAGGAATACCTCGCTGTTTCAGTATCTGCCAGAACTCTTTTAGTTGTCTAAATACAGATGAATTATTCTTAGGGAGCAGGTGCCGACAATTTTTAGCGAACTACCGACTCGAAGTTACCCTGAGTTCCGCGTTGTAGAGATAATGAGAAATAAGGGGCGAAGGAGAATGAGTAAATGAGGAATGGGAATAGGAGAGATGGAGTTGAGCCCTACCCAGGCAAGGGATAAGAGAACAGAAAGTCTCCATTCTTAGCGGAGAGAGGAGCACAGGAGTCTCAGTAAAGTTAGGTTTGGCGCCCGAGGGAGTCTGAATGAGTAGTGGAGAGAGGAGCTGAACCAGTGGTGGAGAGAGGAGCTGAACCAGTGGTGGAGAGAGGAGCTGAACCAGTGGCGGAGAGAAGAGCTGAACCTTCTGTGTGAAGCAGACTGGTGGTTTAAGAGACGAGAAAAGTGTAATTAAAAGACTGTAAGTGGAAGTTTAGATTTAGGTTTTACTGCCGAACTGGCTGATTTATTGTGCATCCCATGCACAATAAACTAGTTTATTGCACGGTAGTGACTAGTTTATTGTGCGTCCCATATCCATCTTATGGATGATAATGGCTAGTTTATTGTGCATCCCATATCCATCTTATGGATGGTAGTGGCTAATTTGTGCACCGCATATCCATCCTGTGGACGGTAGCGCAAAAACATACGAACACACAAAAGGCCTAGGAACTAGGTCCCAAAAGGGTTAACAGGAATAGTTTGGTGGGATATATCCACAAGATATATCCCATAATTACACCTTATAATCAATATTTAGCAAATCCAGTCATTTTTTCCACACTGTTTTACCAATTAAATGATCAAATCTACGTCAACACATTTGAGTTTCACAGTCGTCGAATTTTTAGGTACATTTTTTTTTTTTAACTTTTGAAGGTACTCCATTGAGAACTTTGGAATCGTAATAACACGATTGCAAACAGCTGGTCCAGTGGCTTAGGCACCGGCCTGGAGTTTTACGACTCAATCGTCATGGGTTTAAACCTCACCTGTTCTGTGGTTTGAGAGGTTTGGAAGTTACCAGAGTCATTCCACGATGCTGGGAATGGCTTACACAAAGTACAGGTGTCCACAAAAACACTCCCTGATTTCAAACAGGTATAACATGTAACTTTATTGTAATAATCTTTCACAGTTAGTAGCTTTGGATGCAGGATTTCATTCAGGTTCATGTGGTATAGGGTAGCATTAAAGGCACTCGGTGCGCGCCCTTCTGGTTGCTCGGCAAACATGGATGTGATAATCCAGTTCGGTCCAGACGCTCTGCAGCATATCTGGTGTTATCATGCCAACTGTTTCAGTGATCGAAATTTTCAGCTCGTCCAGGGTTGCTGGTAGTGATGGTACGTAGACTGTGCTCTTCACGTAATCCCAAAGAAAGAAGTCACAAACAGTTCCGGTAATCTCGCAGACCACTTACAGAGGTCACCGGACCTTACTCCCGCCTCTTACGACACGCATAGCTTACAGAGGAAGAATTCTGTTTCACTTCCCCATGGAGGATGGATATATATATATATATATATATATATATATATATATATATATATATATATATATATATATATATATATATATTCCTGTGACCTTATATGGGAAAGATTCACTAAGTGTTTATGCCCAAATGTTTTTAGTGATTATGAAGTACATTAATTAATATATTTCCTGTTGATATGGAATATCACTTTCATATGCATTGTAATGTATCAGGATATACCAATATTGATGTTTGTCTTTAAGTGGAGAATGTGTTTTTTTAATTGGATAAGTGGATTATATTGGGTAATGGTATTTCCCCTGCCCTGGGTAAGATAAAGTGGCTAAATAATTCCGCTGGTCAAATCATTTCAAAGTGGCGGAAAGTTATAAGTATTCATTTAAGTGGCTTTGAAAAGGGGTGATGAGTCTCGTAACCCTTTCCCCTCCCCTCTCTTTTCTTCCCCTCCCCCTCTTCTTTCTTCCCCTCCCTCTCTTCTTTCCTCCCCTCCTCCTCTCCTTTCTTCCCCTCCCCCTCCTTTCTTTTCCTCCCCCTCTTCTTTCTTCCCCTCCCCCTCTTCTTCCTGTCCCTACTCTTCCCTTCTCCCCCTCCCCCTGGTACATTATCGTCAGGTACTAAAGCCGCAGGGATCATGAGGCGCCCGGGTAATGGGAGGCAGTTAGCTCCAGTTCCTTGGATCAAGAGCCCCTCACCAGCATCAAGGTCACCTCGCCTCCCCTGAAAGAGACTCGTGTGAATTACAGATGTATTGGATGTGAAAATTTAGATATCAGCGGATGTGGCTGTGTATGAGAATGTCTTGCTTATTTTCCGGATGCGGATATCTGTTTATAGTAAAATGCGGCTGCAGATATCCGATACATCTCTACTAGGCAGTACTAGGCACTGCCTAGTACTGCGTGTATGAGGATGTCTTACTTATTTTGCGGATGCATATGCGGATATCTGTTTACAGTAAAATGCGGAGGCGGATGTAAAAAATTGTGCGGATGTTTCGCGGATGCGGATATCCAGTACATCTCTTAGTGTGAATGTGCGAAGACTAGGCTTAAAGTTACATTGTTCATATTTCATAGAACACAAGTGAATGTCATTGGAACACTGAAGCTTGAGTAGATTTGAATGTCATGAGAGCACAGAGGCTTGAGTATACCTATGACTCACTGTGGTAACATAAACGTTGATAAGTGTGTTTACAGAGGAACTTACAGTGTGACCAGACTCACTGATGTTGTAGTGGCCAGGCTTAGGCTTGGTTACAATTACTTCTGGCGGTTTGACAGACAGATTGATGATCAAGCTAAATACAAAGTATGTGGCCAGTCCTGCGTCATTTCTTGAACATTATGTGCTTAATTGTCCACTTATGAAGGAATATCGAGATAGTATAATAACCTGTGTGATACATCAGTGTATTTTATTAATAAATATAAGATATCACATTTTAGAGAATATTTTAGAGACTGTGTAGTAACTCTCTTTCCCCGTCCAGAGTGTCTGCGTGGCCGTTATTTCCCTCGCCGCCAGGTGGGGGGGGATATGAGGGGGAGGGATACCGGCTCTTTCCCACCATGATAGAGTCAGATATGCCATGTCTACTTTCTTACTGTGATAAAGTCTATTGTGTCATATCTACACCTACCTAGCAGTTTTAGCGGCGATATTAGAAAAGAGATGTGTTTGTTATTAAATCTCAGAACCTTGAGTTTATCAATTAATAGTGACTGACGTTCTGATGTGATAATGATTGACAGTTCTGATGTGTCGAGAGGAATTAACACTACGTTTGCCAAGCGCCGCAGGGCAGAGCCGGCGTTGTTTTTGTGTGCCTGGGGTCAGGAGTGTTTGGTTTTGCGCAAAACAGTACTGATCATAATGTGTTTCCCATGACGTGAGCACCAGGCAGCTAGAATAATAATCATCGGTTACCTCTGACTTAATGTGTGCTCCAAATTTTTATTTAGTGATGTACGTGAGAGGGTATTAAGACAGTGGACTTGTTGATCTTAAGCCAAAATCAAAACACTTGGAAGTGGACTTGATTTCGAGGACTTTGTCGGTGCAGGTGCTGAGTGAGTGTCAGCCATGATTTAATGACATTTGGATACTGCAGCGGCTCATCATTAAGCTGGCGACACCACAAATCCAAGATAACAAGTCTTCAGGTAGACAGAGAAAGACCTTTGGGCATGTAAGCACATTATTCCCTACCTTATTCATCATATAAATTGCAATCCATAATCTTTTGCAAAGGTTGGTAACTCAGTTGAAGTACATCAATGTCGGGATATAGTTAGTGGAAGTCAGCTTCTAGAGTTGGTCAAAGTGACATTTCCCTGTACTGTGTCTGCACCCTCTTGTCTGCCGTGTCTGCACCCTCTTGTCTGCCGTGTCTGTCCAAGCTTCATTCTGCCTGACAATTAATCAGGAACCATGTATCAACAAGGACATCATACAGGTAAGTGTATACGTGGGTGCATTTCTGACAGCCATCTGTGGAGGAAGTGTTCACCATTTGTGTAAAAGCTGGTAGGCTGGCACTAATTAACAAAGTCTGTCAGGTACACACACATAGTCTTCCACAGACATGTGATGAACATGGAGTGCACTTTGGCGACAAAATCCGAAAATCTAACCTTCCTTTTCTCTGTCCAATTCTTTCTCCGTCCCTTCCTATCTTTCTCTTGTTTTTGTTTCTCTTCCCTTTATCTTTCATTTTTCTCCTGCCCCTTGTCTTCCTCCTATTCGTTCTTCTGGTTTATCTCTATATTCTCTGCCTGTTTGTCATCCCATTTATTTCTCTTCCCTCCCCTCCTCCATCTCTTCCTTCTCAATCTTCCCCTTCCTTCTCAACCATTTGACCTTAGTCATCACTTCATTTAATGTTTTCTCTCTCTCTCCTTCTTCCTATTCCCTCTCTTTCCTACTTATCCTCTCCCCTCCTTTCTTTCTCCATTTCCCCGCTCTCTATTTTCCGCTTCCCACTGCACCATCTGACCTTTGACCTTAGCCGTCACCTCATGTAATGGTTCAGTGTCGGAAAGATAAATATAAAACTAGGTTCCTCTCGCTCGCTTCCCTAATGTTTACCTGTTTTTCTGCTGCTCTGGAGCACGTGTGGCGAGCCTCGTAGTTCCTTACTGGTGAACCAGCTCGTAAAGTTAGTAACCAGTTGCCAAAGCCACTTGTCGACAGACACTTGAACTGAGGTTTGAGAGTGTAATCACCTGTTTGTGGGTTACAGGGATCGATTCATAGCTCCTGGCCCCGCCTGTGTGTCTGTGTGTGTGTGCGTGTGTGTGTGTATTTACCACGTCCCTATGAATGTAATAATTACAGTTCTCTGAATTATTTTTACTCCATTAGATATTCACTAATAACCCGCACATAAAACAGAACTTGACACATTCGGTCCGACTTGGACCATTGACAAATCAACAGGTGACTTTCAATGTCCAAGTTGACCGAAGCGTCGTAGCTTCTGTCTTGTTATGTGGGGATTTTGTTATCAGTTCCAGTCACGGTATTGTGCCATTTTGTATCCATTAGATATGGCTGATTACAGTTGGACTAACATAAATTTAAAAATCATGTAGAACGGCACATCAAGGGAATAATGTAGTTAGGAATCGTAGCTCTCGTTGCATATGATTTTTTCGGCCTGTAAACAATTTAATTAGACTATGAACAGTGTCGATAATTAACAGAGTGAACAGACTCGAACGGTAAGGATTTTGTTTGTATTCGTATCACGGTTCGCCCCTCGGCAACTTTTTAATTGTATCAGTTTATTTATGTGATCTGTAATTGTGATTATTTACCCAATCTGGTATCAGGTCTTCAAATTTCATTTCAGGGTTTATAATATACATGGAGACTGTTTCCAGTGGTCTCGTTGACAGGATTTTCTCTTCTTTGAACCCTAGCCATCCAGTGGTACTCTGGCAGGATCTTTTTTTTCCTCTTTGAAACCTAGCCATCCAGTTTTACTCTGGCAGGACTTTCTCTTCTTTTTGAAACCCAGCCATCCAGTGGTACTCGGTATCTCAATAAAACGTAGTGTTCGGGTTATGTCATTATGACTACGGGTGTCGGTTAGTTTTGGTTAAGTAATATTCGTCAGGAAACAGGACATGTGTTTCCTGGCGCGGGGCTAAGTCATATGATGACTCATAAATGGAGCTTTTGGTCATCTGACCGAGGCCTTCCGTTGGCTTACCCCTCCACCCCTTTAAAAATTATTGTTATAATTATAACCATTAAATATCATTATGAGTGTCGAGAGAGACAATTTACTATCCAAAAATCTCTAATATCTTTCAAAATAAAGGTAATGGGTCTTTGTTTCACAGGAAAGACACTCACTTAAGAATTTTATTTCAGTGTTAAACGCTGACCAAGATAAACATTATAACATCTGTTAATCAAAGATTTTACGACATTTTCTTTAATCAAAGTTGGTAGAAAATTTAAGCCTAAGTCAGTAAATGTGGACTGTTTATGAACTGGGGTTTTTAAACCATACCAGATTAAAGAACTAAAAAGCACAGTACCGTGACTGGAACTATACAAATAACCTGCACATAGGACAGACGAGTTTATGACGACGTTTCGGTCCGACTTGGACCGAAATGTAATCGTAAGCTCTTATCTGGTATGTGCGGGTTATTGTGTACAGTACCCAGTTATCTTGTGCGGGTTATCGTGTACACTACCCTGTTATCTAGATAAACATCCACAAAAGACAAGCATTCGAAACTAATGATCATTTAGGATTTCTGGGATTTTTCCTGCTTACCACTAAAATTAAAATATTTTGACAGCATATAATTTTAAGAGTCAAAAATACCTAATCTCATAGATTTTATTGTAACTTTCATATGATTTTTTTTAAATAACTCGGATTGTTGTCTTTCTCTATAGTAAAACAATATTCATATGTTTAGAATTCAGATAATCCTGAAACAAATTCACGAGTTGAATATTTTAAAAAGCAGAAATGAGTCACGAATAATAGGGTGTTTCTAAATAATGGACACATTTCAAAGCAATATATATTGAAATCAGGTCCATTATTTTGAAACGCTGCACATTTGTTGGGCAATCATCGCGTCAGATCTTTTCATAATAACACAAAGAAGCATTAGTTGAAGGTTAACCGTTGCAACACCGTCATCTTGTGTATGTCTTTACTTTTGATGAGCTACGAGAGTTCTTGTCTACTGGAGCTTTACCCTGGACCAGGCTTGGCTGGTGCTTACCTTGTCAACCAGGCTGTTGCTGCTGGCGACCCACCCGCCCGCATATCCATCACAGCCTGGCACTGGGCAGAGATAGTATCTATTATTGAAAAAAAAATGAGTCAGTGGTATGTAATAATAATAATAATAATAATAATAATAATAATAATAATAATAATAATAATAATAATATATTTATTACAAGTACAAGGTTACAGGCCTGGCTGACATCAATGACATACTACTGTATACAGAATGCCCCTTGTTATGCTGAGCATTTTGGACAAATTAGGTCAGTGTCCCCAAGATGCGACCCACACCAATCGACTAACACCCAGGTACCCATTTTACTGATAGGTGAACATAGACAACAGGTGTAAAAAAAAAACACACCCATGTTTCTACCCTGGCTTGCAATCGAACCCAGACACTCGGCGTGTGGAGCGAGAGCTTTAACCACCAGGCCACCAGAGCCCTTGTGTAGGTGTATATACCTTGTGTAATGAATATTGGATGGATAATAATTAACTATCCAGCTTGGCACAAAATGTAATGTCATCGTTCGATATTTTATCCATTCACTTGTATTATAAATATTTATTTCTCGTTTTGTCATTTTTATTTATAGGAAAATATATCATCGTTAAGAAAATCATATGTAATTTATAAGGCAAAACGCTGGAGCAGAAAATCACGCCAGAAATAGAATTTTAATAAGATTTCTCTCCCCCCCCCCATCCACCCCTCACCTGGCATCTTATCCCCCTCCTCCTCCTCCTCCTCCTCCCACCTGTCCCCTCTCTTCCCTCCCTTTCCACCGTCTCCGCCTTTCACCCCCTTCCTCCAATCCCTGCTCCCACAGCTCCCTTCGCCCCCTGCCCCCACCCCTTCCTCAGTCTCCGGATATGTGAGGGGTATCTCGACTAGAAAGGGCTCAGATAAGCGGATAATTCGGATTAATGATTGAGCTAGTTACACAGCGAAGATGGGGTCAAAAAACTAGGGAGCGGAGGTAATTTATCGGTGAAGTAGAAACCGAGCCCTGTGTGGGACCCATTGTTACCTGATTACCACTGTTCCTGTGGCTGCTACTGTTCCATGAGGCCTAGAATCTGATGCTGCTGTTACTTCTATTTTACTTTCAGTTAAAAAAAATAGATACCAATAATAAAGTTCAGGTTTTCTGTGATAAAATTATTTTCAGAACATCAGTTTCAGTCCAGTGTTAGTTGCGCAAAACAGAGACAACGGGTTTCCCATAGCCATACCAAATTTATTGTAGTTTAAGTTAATAAATTCAAATTTAACAGTCCACAATGAATAGCGTAATCTAATCAGTGGCTATAGTAGCATTAAAAAGGAAGTTCGAATTTGACCAAAAATACTGCCCGGCCCTTAACAGAAACTCAAGTTCTCCTGTTGAGATTAACTTCATTCTTGTAACTAGCTATGACAATTAACCTAAGATTAAATAATATAAGAATTAAGGTCATGCAATATAAACTAATCAAACTACAAACGCCGGTATAGTATCACCAGTAGTGTAATATCCTTATTACTTTATTCGAAAAATAAATGTCAGGAGACTGTTCCTTTATTATAGTGAACTTGATGACTGTACATTATAGAAAAACACATCTAGGGTGTTTCTCTCTATTAACGAAGTAAGTAAAGAGTAAATGCCCTGTAACAGAGGTTATGCTAGGTTGAGTTCTTTCATGCTGGATTTGTTAGATTTTGCCGCCGAAGCTGCTGATTTATTGTGCACTCCTTATCCATCCTGTGGACAGTAGCGAAAGAGCATATAGATACACAAATAGCCTAGGACCTAGGCCCCAAGAGGATTTACAAGAGTACATCTGGATTTATATCTAGAGTTTACTTATCTGTTACAAGAAAATTTAGGAAATATGCTTACTATATCTGGTATCTTATTTTAATTAAGATATCTTGATATATCACTTAGGTTACTATACTGTATATCTCTGTATTCCTCAATAAGTGGACAATTAAGTACTATATTACTCAAGATAGTGACCGTAAGGCTGGTCACATTGCATTTGGTTTGATAATCATGTGTGTGTCTGCAAGACTGCCGAAAGTACTTGTAACCAAGCCTAGTCAGTCTGTTCACATTGCAAATTGCTCCATAAACGTAATTATCCACGCTCAAGTTATAGTGGGTTATAGATCTACTCAGGCTTCTCATTACATTCCTGTAACATTCACTTTCATTATTTGCTTCTCTTCTAATTTTATTCCTAATGCTAGACATAGATACATCTAAGTTATATTCTACATTCTCCTTCAGGGTACTTTTCTTGACCAATGTGTCAACTTTAATATGAAGGAGTAATCTAATATATGATGAAATCCATAAAAATTGTACATTAATCTTGTTTTTTATCGGATTTTTGAGTATCTATACCTGGCTTCTCCAGTGAGCACGTTGTTAATCATCATGTGAGGCGAGCTTAAGTCATATAAATATATAAAATTGTTTGTTTAATCATGAATCAACATATAAACGATACGTTTGGCAGCGAGGTCGCCAAAAATTTGAAGCATTCAAATCTGTACGACATTGACTCGTGGGGCTAGAATGTGAAGGATGAGGAGGAGGAAGAGGGGAAGGAGATGAGGAAGACATCGACAATAGAGCAGGAGGATGAGAGTCATCTTCCAGTATTATACTGAAATGCATGAATGTATTACCCGCTGCTCTGAGGAGGTCGATCCTCGTGAGGTTGAGTGAAGGTTGATGTTTGTGAGGTTGAGTGATCGTTGATGTTTGTGAGGTTGAGTGAATGTTATTGCTTGTGAGGTTGAGCGAGCGTTGTTGCTTGTGAGGTTGAGTGAGCGTTGTTGCTTGTGAGGTTGAGTGATCGTTGATGTTTGTGAGGTTGAGTGAACGTTATTGCTTGTGAGGTTGAGCGAACGTTGTTGCTTGTGAGGTTGAGTGAGCGTTGTTGCTTGTGAGGTTGAGTGAACGTTGTTGCTTGTGAGGTTGAGTGGAGGTCGATGTTTGTGAGGTGTGGAAGTCAATGCTTGTGAGGTGTGGAGGTCGATGCTTGTGAGGTTGCGTGGATGTCGATGCTTGTGAGGTTATGTGGCGGTCGGTGCTTGTCAGGTTGTGTGGAGGTCGGTGCTTGTCAGGTTGTGTGGCGGTCGGTGCTTTGTCAGGTTGTGTGGAGGTCGGTGCTTGTCAGGTTGTGTGGAGGTCGGTGCTTGTCAGGTTGTGTGGAGGTCGGTGCTTGTCAGGTTGTGTGGAGGTCGGTGCTTGTCAGGTTGTGTGGAGGTCGGTGCTTGTCAGGTTGTGTGAAGGTCGGTGCTTGTCAGGTTGTGTGGAGGTCGGTGCTTGTCAGGTTTGTGTGGAGGTCGGTGCTTGTCAGGTTGTGTGGAGGTCGATGCTTGTCAGGTTGTGTGGAGGTCGATGCTTGTCGGGTCGTGTAGAGGTTGATGCTTGTGAGGTTGTGTGGAGGTCGATGATTGTGAGTTTGTGTGGAGGTCGATGCTTGTCAGGTTGTGGAGAGGTTGATGCTTGTGAGGTTGTGTGGAGGTCGATGCTTGTGAGGTTGTGTGGAGTTCGAAAGCTTGTGAGGTTGTGTGGAGGTCGATGCTTGTGAGGTGTGGAGGTCGATGCTTGTGAGGTTGTGTGGAGGTCGATGCTTGAGAGGTTGTGTGGAGGTCGATGCTTGAGAGGTTGTGTGGAGGTCGATGCTTTTAAGGTGTGGAGGTCGATGCTTGTGAGGTTCTGTGTAGGCCGACGATTATGAGGTTGTGTGGAGGCCGATGCTTGTCAGGTTGTTGGAGGTCGATGCTTGTGAGGTGTGGAGGTCGATGCTTGTCAGGTTGCGTGGAGGTCGATGCTTGTCAGGGTGTGTGGAGGTCGATGCTTGTCAGGTTGTATGGAGGTCGATGATTATGAGGTTGTGTGGAGGTCGATGATTGTGAGGTTGTGTGGAGGTCGATGATTATGAGGTGTGGAGGTCGATGATTATGAGGGGTGGAGGTCGATGATTGTGGGGTTGTGTGGAGGTCGATGATTGTGAGGTTGTGTGCAGGTCGATGATTGTGAGGTTGTGTGGAGGTCGATGCTTGTGAGGTGTGGAGGCCGATGCTTGTCAGGTTGTGTGGAGGTCGATGCTTGTCAGGTTGTGTGGAGTTCAATGCTTGTGAGGTTGTGTGGAGGTCGATGCTTGTGAGGTGTGGAGGTCGATGCTTGTGAGGTTGTGTGGGGTCGATGCTTGTCAGGTTGTGAAGAGGTTGATGCTTGTGAGGTTGTGTGGAGGTCGATGCTTGTGAGGTTGTGTGGAGTTCGATGCTTGTGAGGTTGTGTGGAGGTCGATACTTGTGAGGTGTGGAGGTCGATGCTTGTGAGGTTGTGTGGAAGTCGATGCTTGAGAGGTTGTGTGGAGGTCGATGCTTGAGAGGTTGTGTGGAGGTCGATGCTTGTAAGGTGTGGAGGTCGATGCTTGTGAGGTTCTGTGTAGGCCGACGATTATGAGGTTGTGTGGAGGCCGATGCTTGTCAGGTTGTGTGGAGGTCGATGCTTGTGAGGTGTGGAGGTCGATGCTTGTCAGGTTGTGTGGAGGTCGATGCTTGTCAGGTTGTGTGGAGGTCGATGCTTGTCAGGTTGTGTGGAGGTCGACTTTGTCAGGTTGTGTGGAGGTC
Organism: Cherax quadricarinatus; assembly: GCF_026875155.1. Taxonomy (NCBI): domain Eukaryota; kingdom Metazoa; phylum Arthropoda; class Malacostraca; order Decapoda; family Parastacidae; genus Cherax; species Cherax quadricarinatus. The sequence continues at coordinate 14,536,167 of NC_069490.1, forward strand.
GATGCTTGTCAGGTTGTGTGGAGGTCGATGCTTGTCAGGTTGTGTGGAGGTCGATGCTTGTCAGGTTTTTGTGGAGGTCGATGTTGTCAGGTTGTGGGAGGTCGATGCTTGTCAGGTTGTGTGGAGGTCGATGCTTGTCAGGTTGTGTGGAGGTCGATGCTTGTCAGGTTGTGTGGAGGTCGATGCTTGTCAGGGTTGTGTAGAGGTCGATGCTTGTCAGGTTGTGTGGAGGTCGATGCTTGTCAGGTTTTTGTGGAGGTCGATGCTTGTCAGGTTGTGTGGAGGTCGATGCTTGTCAGGTTGTGTGGAGGTCGTGCTTGTCAGGTTGTGTGGAGGTCGATGCTTGTCAGGTTGTGTGGAGGGTCGATGCTTGTGAGGTTGTGTGGAGGTCGATGCTTGTCAGGTTGTGTGGAGGTCGATGCTTGTCAGGTTGTGTGGAGGTCGATGTTTGTCAGGTTGTGTGGGGGGTCGATGCTTTTTCAGGTTTGTGTGGAGGTCGATGCTTGTCAGGTTGTGTGGAGGTCGATGCTTGTCAGGTTGTGTGGAGGTCGATGCTTGTCAGGTTGTGTGGAGGTCGATGCTTGTCAGGTTGTGTGGAGGTCGATGCTTGTCAGGTTGTGTGGAGGTCGATGTTTGTCAGGTTGTGGGGGAGGCGATGCTTGTCAGGTTGTGTGGAGGTCGATGCTTGTCAGGTTTTGTGGAGGTCGATGCTTGTCAGGTTGTGTGGAGGGTCGATGCTTGTCAGGTTGTTTTGGAGGTCGATGCTTGTCAGGTTGTGTGGAGGTCGATGTTTGTCAGGTTGTGTGGAGGTCGATGCTTGTCAGGTTGTGTGGAGGTCGATGCTTGTCAGGTTGTGTGGAGGTCGATGCTTTTTCAGGTTGTGTGGAGGTCGATGCTTGTCAGGTTTGTGGAGGTCGATGCTTGTCAGGTTGTGTGGAGGTCGATTTCTTGTCAGGTTGTATGGAGGTCGATGCTTGTCAGGGTTTTGTGGGGGTCGATGCTTGTCAGGTTGTGTGGGGGGTCGATGCTTGTCAGGTTTTTGTGGAGGTCGATGCTTGTCAGGTTGTGTGGAGGTCGATGCTTGTCAGGTTGTGTGGAGGTCGATGCTTGTCAGGTTGTGTGGAGGTCGATGTTTGTTAGGTTGTGTTGAGGGTAGATGCTTGTGAGGTGTGGAGGTCGATGTTTGCGAGGTTGTGTGGAGGCCGATGCTTGTGAGGTTGTGTGGAGGACGATGTTTGTGAGGTTGTGTTGAGGTCGATGATTTTTGAGGTTATATGGAGGTTTGATGATTATGAGGTGTGGAGGTCGATGCTTCTCAGGTTGTGTGGAGGTCGATGCTTGTCAGGTTGTGTGGAGGTCGATGCTTGTCAGGTTGTGTGTAGGTCGATGCTTGTCAGGTTGTGTGGATGTCGATGCTTGTCAGGTTGTGTGGAGGTCGATGCTTGTCAGGTTTGTGTGTAGGTCGATGTTGTCAGGCTGTGTGGATGTCGATGCTTGTCAGGTTGTGTGGAGGTCGATGCTTGTCAGGTTGTGTAGAGGTCGATGCTTGTCAGGTTGTGTGGAGGTCGATGCTTGTCAGGTTGTGTGGAGGTCGGTGCTTTTCAGGTTGTGTGGGGGTCGATGCTTGTCAGGGTTTTGTGGAGGTCGATGCTTGTCAGGTTGTGTGGAGGTCGATGCTGTCAGGTTGTGTGGAGGTCGATGCTTGTCAAGTTGTGGGGGGAGGTCGATGCTTGTCAGGTTGTGTGGAGGTCGATGTTGTCAGGGTTTTGTGGAGGTCGATGCTTGTCAGGTTGTGTAGAGGTCGATGCTTGTCAGGTTGTGTGGAAGGTCGATGCTTGTCAGGTTGTGTGGAGGTCGATGCTTGTCAGGTTGTGTGTAGGTCGTGCTTGTCAGGCTTGTGGGGTGTCGATGCTTGTCAGGTTGTGTGGAGGTCGATGCTTGTCAGGTTGTGTAGAGGTCGATGCTTGTTTAGGTTGTGTGGAGGGGCGATGCTTGTCAGGTTGTGTGGAGGTCGATGCTTGTCAGGTTGTGTGGAGGTCGATGCTTGTCAGGTTGTGTGGAGGTCGATGCTTGTCAGGTTGTGTGGAGGTCGATGCTTGTCAGGTTGTGTGGAGGTCGATGCTTGTCAGGTTGTGTGGAGGTCGATGCTGTCAGGTTGTGTGGAGGTCGATGCTTGGTCAGGTTGTGTGGAGGTCGATGCTTGTCAGGTTGTGTGGAGGTCGATGCTTGTCAGGTTGTGTAGAGGTCGATGGCTTGTCAGGGTTTTGTGGAGGTCGATGCTTGTCAGGTTGTGTGGAGGTCGATGCTTGTCAGGTTGTGTGGAGGTCGATGCTTGTCAGGTTGTGTGGAGGGGCGATGCTTGTCAGGTTGTGTGGAGGTCGATGCTTGTCAGGTTGTGTGGAGGTCGATGCTTGTGAGGTTGTGGGAGGTCGATGCTTGTCAGGTTGTGTGGAGGTCGATGCTTGTCAGGGTTTTGTGGAGGGTCGATGCTTGTCAGGTTGTGTGGAGGTCGATGTTGTCAGGTTGTTGTAGAGGTCGATGCTTGTCCCGGTTGTGTGGAGGTCGATGCTTGTCAGGGGGTTGTGTGGAGGTCGATGCTTTTCAGGTTGTGTGGAGGTCGATGCTTGTCAGGTTGTGTGGGGGTCGATGCTTGTGAGGTTGGTGTGGAGGTCGATGCTTGTCAGGTTGTGTGGAGGTCGATGCTTGTGAGGTTGTGTGGAGGTCGATGTTGTCAGGTTGTGTGGAGGTCGATGCTTGTTTAGGTTGTGTGGAGGTCGATGTTTGTCAGGTTGTGTGGAGGTCGATGCTTGTCAGGTTGTGTGGAGGTCGATGCTTGTCAGGTTGTGTGGGAGGTCGAGCTGGGCAGGTTTTTGTGGAGGTCGATGCTTGTCAGGTTGTTGGAGGTCGATGCTTTTTCAGGTTGTGTGGAGGTCGATGCTTGTCAAGGTTGTGTGGAGGTCGATGTTTGTCAGGTTGTGTGGAGGTCGATGCTTGTCAGTTGTGTGGAGGTCGATGCTTGTCAGGTTGTGTGGAGGGGCGATGCTTGTCAGGTTGTGTGGAGGTCGATGCTTGTCAGGTTGTGTGGAAGGTCGATGCTTGTCAGGTTGTGTGGAGGTCGATGTTTGTCAGGTTGTGTGGAGGTCGATGCTTGTCAGGTTGTGTGGAGGTCGTGCTTGTCAGGTTGTGTGGAGGTCGATGCTTGTCAGGTTGTGTGGAGGTCGATTTCTTGTTTAGGTTGTGTGGAGGTCGATTTTTGTCAGGTTGTGTGGAGGTCGATGCTTGTCAGGTTGTTATGGAGGTCGATGCTTGTCAGGTTGTGTGGAGGTCGATTTCTGTCAGGTTGTGTGGAGGTCGATGCTTGTCAGGTTGTGTGGAGGTCGATGCTTGTCAGGTTGTGTGGAGGTCGATGCTTGTCAGGTTGTGTGGAGGTCGATGCTTGTCAGGTTGTGTGGAGGTCGATGTTTGTTAGGTTGTGTTGAGGTAGATGCTTGTGAGGTGTGGAGGTCGATGTTTGCGAGGTTGTGTGGAGGCCGATGCTTGTGAGGTTGTGTGGAGGACGATGTTTGTGAGGTTGTGTTGAGGTCGATGATTGTGAGGTTATATGGAGGTCGATGATTATGAGGTGTGGAGGTCGATGCTTCTCAGGTTGTGTGGAGGTCGATGCTTGTCAGGTTGTGTGGAGGTCGATGCTTGTCAGGTTGTGTGTAGGTCGATGTTGTCAGGTTTTTGTGGATGTCGATGCTTGTTTAGGTTGTGTGGAGGTCGGGTGCTTGTCAGGTTGTGTGTAGGTCGATGCTTGTCAGGCTGTGTGGATGTCGATGCTTGTCAGGTTGTGTGGAGGTCGATGCTTGTCAGGTTGTGTAGAGGTCGATTTCTTGTCAGGTTGTGTGGAGGTCGATGCTTGTCAGGTTGTGTGGAGGTCGATGCTTGTCAGGTTGTTGGAGGTCGATGCTTGTCAGGTTGTGTGGAGGTCGATGCTTGTCAGGTTGGTGGAGGTCGATGCTTGTCAGGTTGTGTGGAGGTCGATGCTTGTCAGGTTGTGTGGAGGTCGATGCTTGTCAGGTTGTGTGGAGGTCGATGCTTGTCAGGTTGTGTGGAGGTCGATGCTTGTCAGGTTGTGTGGAGGTCGATGCTTGTGAGGTGTGGAGGTCGATGCTTGTCAGGTTGTGTGGAGGTCGATGCTTGTCAGGTTGTGTGGAGGTCGATGCTTGTCAGGTTACATAAGAACATAAGAACGAAGGAACACTGCAGAAGGCCTACTGGCCCATGCGAGGCAGGTCCAAGTCCCTACCGGCTTAAGCCAATGCACCCAACCTAGTCAGGTCAGGTCACTTGGGCTTAAGGGAGGAACACGGCAACCGACCTGTTAGCACAAGCTTCAGGTCTAACTCACACCCACCCACATCTACCCATGTATTTATCCAACCTATTTTTAAAGCTACACAACGTTCTGGCCTCTATAACGGTACTTGGGAGTTTGTTCCACTCATCCACAACTCTATTACCAAACCAGTACTTTCCTATATCCCTCCTGAATCTGAATTTTTCCAACTTAAAAAACCCTTTTCTGCGAGTCCTGTCTAGGCTAGATATTTTCAGCACACTATTTACATCCCCTTTATTTATTCCTGTCTTCCACTTATAAACCTCAATCATATCCCCCCTAATTCTACGTCTTTCTAGAGAGTGCAGTTTCAGGGCCCTTAGTCTATCCTCATGGGAAGGTTTCTGATACATGGGATCATCTTTGTCATCCTCCTTTGTTCATTTTCCAGAGAATTTATATCAAATTTTGTAATACGGTGACCAAAACTGTGCAGCATAATCTAAATGAGGGGCCCAAAACCCAAAGGGTGTATAGAGTTGAAGAACAACCTGAGGACTCCCATTATTTATGCTTTTGATATGAAGCCAAGGATTCTATTAGCTTTATTGCGAACACTTATGCAATGTTGTCTTGGTTTCAGATTACTGTAACCAGAAAATCCCAAATCTTTTTCGCAATCCGTAATATTAAGATCTACATTATTTAGTTTATATTTTGGCATGGTTATTGTCCGTCCAAAAATTTAGAACTTTGCATTTGTCTATATTAAACTGCATCTGCCCCTTCTCCGACCACTGCATCAGTCCCATTCAAATCTTCCCGGAGTGCTCGAATGTCCTCGTCAGAATGAATTCGACGGCCTATTTTGGTGTCATCGGCAAAAATTGCCGATGTCGCTCTTTATGCCCTCATCTATGTCGTTTATGTAGATTGTGAACAGCAGGGGGCCCAACACTGACCCCTGTGGAACACCGCTCGTGACGCTTCCCCACTCTGATTTCTCCCCATTTATGCAAACTCTCTGCTGCCTATTTGTCAACCATGCCTCTATCCAGGAAAAAATTTCTCCTCCTATTCCATGTGCTTTAATTTTCCTCAATAGTCTCTGATGTGGGACCCTGTCAAAAGCCTTACTGAAGTCCATATACACAATATCATATTCATTACCATGATCTACCTCCTCAAATACCTTAGTGAAAAAAGTTAATAAATTCGTAAGGCAGGAACGCCCCTTTGTAAAACCATGCTGAGATTCGTTGATTAATTTATGCTTTTCAAGGTGGCTACGAACTGCCTCGGCAATTATTGATTCCATAAATTTTCCCACTATGGAGGTTAGGCTTATTGGTCTATAGTTCGAAGCTAAGGACCTGTCACCTGTTTTGAAAATAGGTATCACATTTGCCATTTTCCACTTATCTGGCACCATGCCAGTTTGTAGTGATATGTTGAAAAGATTAGCCAAAGGTGTGCTAAGCTCCTCTTTACATTCCTTTAGAAACCCTTGCATACAGTTCATCAGGGCCTGGGGATTTGTTAGGTTTTAATTTATCTATTTGCCTAAGGACCATGTCATTTGTGACCCTAATAGTGCACAGTTTATTATCGTCCTGTTCTACATAATTTATCATTACTGGAATATCGCTGGTATCCTCCTGTGTAAAAACTGAGAGGAAGTATGTGTTAAAAATTCTACACATTTCCTTATCACTGTCAGTGAGCTGACCCGAGGAACTTTTGAGTGGGCCTATCTTGTCCCTGATCTTACTTCTGTATACCTGAAAGAATCCTATTGGGTTAGTCTTCGATTCTCTTGCAACTTTAACCTCATAATCTCTTTTTGCTTTTCTAATTCCCTTTTTTATTTCTCTCTTTAACTGAATATATCGATTTCTTAATTGCCCCTCCTCTTTTGATTTGCCTATATATGCCTCTCTTTTGACCAATCAGATATTTTAATCTATTGTTCATCCATTTAGGGTCATTTTTGTTTGATCTGATTTCCCTATTTGGAACATAATTTGACTGAGCAGCTAGAACTATGCCCTGGAAAGCATCATATCGGCAACCATCACCACCTACCTGACCCCTAGTCAGGACATTCCAGTTCAGCCCACCTAAGTAATTTTTCAGTCCTATGAAATCAGCCAAGCGAAAGTCAGGGACGGAGACTTGATTGCCATTATTAGGGGAATTCCATGATATGTTAAAACTGAGTGATTTGTGATCACTCTCCCCAAGCTCATCATTAACCTCAAGATTATTAATTAGTGTTTCCCTACTGGCAAGAACCAAGTCAAGGAGGTTATTTCCCCTAGTTGGCTCTGTCACAAACTGTTTTAAAAAACAATCCTGGAGGTCGATGCTTGTCAGGTTGTGTGGAGGTCGATGCTTGTCAGGTTGTGTGGAGGTCGATGCTTGTCAGGTTGTGTGGAGGTCGATGTTTGTTAGGTTGTGTTGAGGTAGATGCTTGTGAGGTGTGGAGGTCGATGTTTGCGAGGTTGTGTGGAGGCCGATGTTTGTGAGGTTGTGTGGAGGTCGATGTTTGTGAGGTTGTGTTGAGGTCGATGATTGTGAGGTTATATGGAGGTCGATGATTACGAGGTTGTGTGGAGGTCGATGCTTGTCAGGTTGTGTGGAGGCGATGCTTCTCAGGTTGTGTGGAGGGTCGATGCTTATCAGGTTTGTGTGGAGGTCGATGCTTTTAGGTTGTGTGGAGTCGATGCTTTTCAGGTTGTGTGGAGGTCGATGCTTGTCAGGTGTGTGTGGAGGTCGATGCTTGTCAGATTGTTGGAGATCGATGCTTGTCAGGTTGTGTGGAGGTCGATGCTTGTCAGGTTGTGTGGAGGTCGATGCTTGTCAGGTTGTGTGGAGGTCGATGCTTGTCAGGTTGTGTGGAGGTCGATGCTTGTCAGGTTTTTGTGGAGGTCGATGCTTGTCAGGTTGTGTGGGGGTCGATGCTTGTCAGGGTTGTGTGGAAAGGGCGATGCTTGTCAGGTTTTGTGGAGGTCGATGCTTGTCAGGTTGTGTGGAGGTCGATGCTTGTCAGGTTGTGTGGAGGTCGAAGCTTGTCAGGTTGTGTGGAGGAAGCTTATATATTTATATATATTCCTGTGGACCATTATATGGGAAAGATTCACTAAGTGTTTATGCCCAATGTTTTAGTGATTATGAAGTACATTAATTAATATATTTCTGTTGATAGGGGAATATCACTTTCATATGCATTGTAATGAATCAGGTATACCATAGATTGATGGTTGTCTTAAGTGGGAGAATGTGTTTTTTTAATTGGATAGTGGCATTATATTGGGTAATGGTTATTCCCCGCCTGGGTAAGATAAAGTGGCTAAATAATTCCGTGGTCAAAATCATTTCAAAGTGGGCGGTAAGTTATAAGTATTCTTTTTAAGTGGCTTTGATTGAAAAGGGGTGATGAGTCTCGTAACCCTTTCCCCCTCCCCTCTCTTTTCTTCCCCTCCCCTTCTTCTTTTCTTCCCCTCCCTCTTTCTTTCCTCCCCTCCTCCTCTCCTTTCTTCCCCTCCCCCTTCCTCATCTTTTCCTCCCCCTCTTCATTTTCTTCCCCTCCCCCTCTTCTTCCTGTCCCTACTGTCCCTTCTCCCCCTCCCTTGTACATTTTCGTCAGGTACTAAAGCCGAAGGTTCATGAGGCGCTCAGGGTAATGGGAGGCAGAGTTAGCTCAGTTCCTGGGTTCAAGAGCCCCTCACCAGCATCAAGGTCACCTCGCCTCCCTGAAAGAGACTCGTGTGAATTACAGATGTATTGCGTGTTGAAATTTAGATATCAGCGGATGTGGCTGTGTATGAGAATGTCTTGCTTATTTTTCCGGATGCGGATATCTGTTTATAGTTAAAATGCGGCTGCAGATATCCGATTACATCTCTACTAGGCTGTACTAGGCTACGGATAGTACTTGCGTTTATGAGGATGTCTTATTTTTTGGGATGCATATGCGGATATCTGTGTACAGTAAAAGCGGAGGGCGGATGTAAAAGATTGTGCGGTGTTTCCGGATGCGGATATCCAGTACTCTTTAGTGTGAATGTGCGAAGACTTAGGCTTAAAGTTTACATTGTTATATTTCATAGAACACAAAGTGATGTCATTGGAACACTGAAGCTTGAGTAAGATTTGAATGTCATGAGAAGACAGAGCTTGTGGTATACCTATGACTCACATGTGGTAACATTAACGATGATAAGTGGTTTACAGGGACTTACCGTGTGACAGACTCACTGATGTTGTAGAGTGAGTGTGGTGGGGGGCGGCCAGGCTTAGGCTTGTTACAATTACTTCTGGCGGTTTGACAGACAGATTGAGGATCAGCTAAATTCCAAAGTATGTGGCCAGTCCTGCGTCATTTCTTGAACATTATGGGCTTAATTGTACACTTATGAGGAATATCGAGATAGTATAATAACTGTGGGATTACATCAGTGTATTTTATTTAATAAATATAAGATAGCCACATTTTTAGAGAAGGATTATTTTGGAGACTGTGTAGTAACTCTCTATCCCCGTCCTGAGTGTCCTGCGTGGCCGTATTTCCCTCGCCGCAGGGTGGGGGGGGGATATGTGGGGGAGGGATTCGGCTCTTTCCCTCTCATGATAGAGTCAAGATATGCCCATGTCTACTTTTTATGTTGTTAAAGTCTATAGTAGTCTTATCTACACCTACCTAGAGTTTTAGCGGCGATATTGAAAAGAGATGTGTTTGTTAGTATATCTCAGAACCTTGAGTTTATTCATTATAGTGACTGACGTTCTGAATTTGGTGGGATAATGATTGACAGTTTCTGATGTGTCGAGAGGTATTGAATACGTTTGCCAAGCGCCGCAGGGGCAGAGCCGGCGCGTTGTTTTTGTTGTGCTGGGGTCAGGAGTGTTTGGTTTGCCCCAAAACTGACTGATCATAATGTGTTTCCAGATTGACGTGAGCACTGGACAAGCTGATTAATAATCATCGGTTACCTCTGACTTAATGTGTGCTCCAAATTTTTATTTACGTGATGTAGTGAGAGGGATACAATTATGGACATTGGACTTGTTGATCTTAAGCCCAAAATCAAAACACTTGAGAAGTGGGACTGATTTCGAGGACTTTGTCGAGTGCAGGTGCTGAGTGGTGTCAGCCATGATGTAATGACATTTGGATACTGCAGCGGCTCATCATTAAGCTGGCGACACCACAAATCAAAGATTTTTTGTAAAAAAAAAACAAGTCCTTCTGTTAGACAGAGAAAGACTTTGGGCAGGTAAGCACATTAGTCCTACCTTATTCATCATAGAAATTGCATCCATAATCGTTTGCAAAGGTTGGTAAACTCAGTTGAAGACATCAATGTCGGGATTAGTTGTGGATGTCAGCTTCTAGATTGGTCAACGTGACATTTCCTGTACTGTTGTTTGCACCCTCTTGTCTGCCGTTTGTCTGCCACCCTCTTGTTCGCCGTGTCTGTCCCAAGTCATTCTGCCTGACAAATTAATCAGGAACCATGTGATCAACAAGACATCATACAGGTAAGTGTCATTCGTGGGTGCATTTCTGACGCCTTCTGTGGAGGTAAGTGTTCCACCAATTTGTGTAAAAAGCTGGTAGGCTGGCACTAATTAACAAAGTCTGTCAGGGTACTCACACATAGTCTTCCCAGGACATGTGATGAAACTATGGATGCACGTTGGCGACAAAATCCGAAAATCTAACCTTCTTTTCTCTGTTCCAATTCTTTCTCCGTTCCCTTACTACTTTCTCTTGTTTTTGTTTCCTCTTCCTTTATCTTTCATTTTTCTCCTGCCCTTGTCTTCATCCTATTCGTTCTTTGGTTTATCTCGATATTCATCTGCCAGTTTGTCATCCCATTTATTTCTCTTCCCTTCCCTCTCCAATCTTTCCTTCTCAATTCTTCCTTCCCTTCTAACCATTTGTCCTTGTCATCACTTCATTTAATGTTTACTCTCTCTCTCCTTTCTTCCTTTATTCCCTCTCTTTCCTACTTATCTCTACCCTCCCTTTCTTTTCATTTCCCCGTCTCTATTTTTCCGCTTCCCACTGCACCATCTGACCTTTGACCTTAGCCGTCCACCTCATGTAATGGTTCAGTGTCGGAAAGATCCTATTAAAACTAGGTTCCTCTCGCTCGCTTCCCTAATGTTTACCTGTTTTTCTGCTGTCTGGAGCACGTGTGGCAGCCTCGTAGTTCCTTACTGGTGAACCAGCTCGTGAAGTAGTAACCAGTTTGCCAATCCACTTGTCGACAGACGCACTTGACGAGTTTGAGAGTGTAATCACCTGTTTGTGGGTTACAGGGAGTCGATTCATAGCTCCTGGCCCCCTGTGTGTCTGTGTGTGTGTTGCGTGTGTGTGTGTATTTACCACGTCCCTATGAATGTTAATAATTACAGTTCTCTGAATTATTTTTACTCCATTAGGATATTCACAATAACCCGCCACCATAAAAGACTGAAGCTTACGACGCGTTTCGGTCGACTTTGGACACATTGACAAAGTCACTACAGTGTGACTTTGTCAATGGTACAAGCGGACCCGAAACGTCGTCGTAAGCTTCTGTCTTTTTTGTGGGGTTATTTGTGTATCGTTCAGTCACCGGTATTGTGCCTTTTTGTTTCATTAGATATTGGATGATTACGTGAGTCTACTTAAATTACCAATTATTCATGTAGATTTCTGCACATCAAGAGATATTAATGCTAGTATTTAGAATCGACTTCTGTTGCTTATGATTTTTATCAGTTATAATCAATTTAATTAGACCGTAATGAACCAGTTGTCGCTAAATAAACAGACAGGTGACAGGGGACTCGAACCCGCGTAAGGAGTTGGGAACTGTTGATCTCGGGATCTCGGTTCGGGCCCCTCGGCATTTTTTATGTATCAGTATAGTTATGTGGATTGGTAATTTTGTGGTATTTATTATCACCCCACAAAAATTGGGATCTGGTCTTCAAATGTCATTTCAGGGGTTTATAATATAATGGAGTCTGTTCCAGTGGGGTTCTCGTTGACAGGATTTTCTCTTTCTTTGACAACCCTAAGCTCCAGTGGTACTCTGGCAGGATCTTTTTTATTCCTCTTTGAAACTAGCCATCCGTTTTACTCTGGCAGGACTTTCTCTTCTTATTGAAATCCCAGCATCAGTGGTACTCGGTATTCATAAAAACGTATGTTCGGGTTATGTCCAATATGGACTCGGTGTGTGTCGGTTGTTTTGGTTAAGTTAATATCGTTCAGGAAAACAGGGACATGTGGTTTCCTGGCGCGGGGCTAAGTCAATGATGACTCATAAATGGAGCTGTTGGTCATCTGACCGAGGACTTCCGTGGCTTACCCCTCCACCCCTTTAAAAATTATTGTTATAATTAAAACCATTAAATATCATTATGAGTGTCGAGGAGAGACAATTACTATCCAAAAATCTCTAATTCTTTCAAAATAAAGGTAATGGGTCTTTGTTTCACAGGAATGACACTCATTAAGAATTTTATTTCAGTGTTAAACGGGGGCCGACCAAGATAAACATTATAACATCTGTTAATCATAGATTGCTACGACATTTTCTTTAATCAAGTTGGTGAAAAATTTAAGCCTAAGTCAGTAACATGTGGCTGTTTATGAACTGGGGTTTTTAAAACAATACCAGATTAAAGAACTAAAAAGCACAGAGTACCGTGACTGGAATATACAAATAACCTGCACATAGGACAGACGAGTTTATGGACGACGTTTCGGTCCCGACTTGGACCGAATGTAATAGTAAGCTCTTATTGGGTATGTGCGGGTTTTTGTGTACAGTTACCCATTTATCTTGTGCGGGTTAACGTGTACACTACCTGTTTATCTAGCTAAACAATCCACAAATAGGACAAGCATTCGAAACTAATGACATTTAGGATTTAGGGAAGTTTTTCTTGCTTTACCACTAAAATTAAAATATTTGCAGCATATAATTGTAAGAGTCATAAACAAAATTACCTACTCTCATAGATTTTTATTGTAACTTTTCATATGATTTTTTTTAAATAACTCGGTTTGTTGTCAGTCTCTATAGATAAAACAATATTCTTATGTTAGAATTCTGATAATCCTGAAACAAATTCACGAGTTGAATATTTAAAAAAGCAGAAATGGGTCACGAATTAATAGGGTCGTTGTTTCTTAAATAATGGACACATTTCATATGCAAATACTAGATTGAAATCAGGTCCTATTATTTGAAACGCTGCACATTTGTTGGGCAATCATCGCGTCAGATCTTTCATAATAACACAAAGAACATTAGTTGAAGGTTCATTAACCGTTCTGTGCAACTCCGTCATCTTTGTGTATGTCTTTACTTTTGATGAGCTACGAGAGTTCTTGTCTTACCCGGATGCTTTACCCTGGGGACCAGGCTTGGCTGGTGATTACCTTGTCAACATGGCTGTTGCTGCTGGGCGACCCCCAACCGCCCGCATTTCCATACAGCTGGCACTGGGCTAGAGATAGTATCTATTATTGAAAAAAAATGAGTCAGTGTTATGTAATAATAATAATATAATAATAATAATAATAATAATAATAATAATAATAATAATATATTTATTAAAGTTACAAGGTTTACAGGCCTGGCGACATCAATGACATACTACTGTATACAGAATGCCCCCCTTGTTAGGTGAGCATTTTGGACCAATTAGGTCAGTGTCACCAAGATGCGACCCACACCAATCGACTAACACCCAGGGTTACACAGTTTAACGATAGGTGAACATAGACAACAGGTGTAAAAAAAAAACACACCCCTTGTTTATACCCTGGTTGCAATCGACCCGACACTCGGCGTGTGGAGCGAGAGCTTTAACCACCAGGCCACCAGAGCCCTTGTGTGGTGTATATACCATTGAGTAATTGGAATATTGGACTGGATATTAATTATACTATCAGCGTGGCACAAAATGTAATGTCATCGTTCGATATTTTATCCTTCAGTGTATTATAAATATTTATTTCTTCGTTTTGTCTGTTTTATTTATGGAAAATATTCATTCGTTTAAGAAAATCATATGTAATTTATATGGCAAACGCTGGAGCAGAAAATCTCGCCAGAAATAGAATTTTATTAATGATTTCTCTCCCCCCCCCCATCCCACCCCTCACCTGGCATCTTATCCCCCTCCTCCTCCTCCTCCTTCCTCCCACCTGTCCCCTCTATTCCCTCCCTTTTCACCGGTCTCCGCCCTTTCCACCCCCTTCCTCCAATCCCTGCTCACACAGCTCTTCGCCCCTGCCCCACCCCTTCCTCCAGTCGCCGATATGTGAGGGGTATTCTCGACTAGAAAAGGGCTCAGATAAGCGGATAAATTCGGATTAATGATTGAGCTCGTTACCACAGCGAAGATGGGTGTCAAAAACCTAGGGAGCGGAGGATTTATCGGTGAGTAGAAACGAGCCCTGTGTGGGACCATTGTTAACCTGATTACCACTGTTCCTGTGGCTGCTACTGTTCCATGAGGCCTAGAATCGATGGGCTGATACTTCTATTTTACTTTCAGTTTAAAAAAAAAATAGATACCAATATAAAAAGGTTCAGGTTTTTCTGTGATAAATTATTTTCAGAACATCAGTTTCGTAGTGTTAGTTGCGCAAAACAAGGAGACACGGGTTTCCATAGCCCATACCAAATGATTGTAGTTTACGTTAATAAATTCAAATTTCAACAGTCCACCAATGGACTAGCGTAATCTAATCGTGGCTATAGTAGCATTAAAAAGGAATTCGAATTTGACCAAAAAATACTGCCCGGCCCTTAAACAGAAAACTCAAGTTCTCCTGTGTAGATAAACTGCATTCTTGTAACTAGCTTTGACAATTAACTAAAGATTAAATAATATAGAATTAAGGTTCATGCACTATAAACTAATCAAACTACAAACGCCGGTATAGTATCACCAGTAGTGTATTCCTTATTCTTTATTCGAAAAAATAAATGTCAGGAGACGGTTCCTTTTATTATAGTGAAACTTGATGGACTGTTAACATTATAGAAAAACACATCTAGGGTGTTTCTCTCTATTAACGAAGTAAAGTAAAGAGTAAATGCCCTGTAACAGAGGTTATGCTTGGTTGAGTTTCTTCATGCAGGATTGTTAGATTTTGCCGCCGAAGTGCTGATTTATTGTGCACTCCTTATCCATCCTTGTGGACAGTGCGAAAGAGCATATAGATACATAAATAGCCTAGGACCTAGGCCCCCAAGAGGATTTACATGGAGAACATCTGGATTTATTTTAGAGTTTACTTATCTGTTACAAGAAATTTAGGAAATATGCTTTACTTTAATTGGTATCTTATTTTAATTACAGATATCTTGTATATCACTTCGGTTACTATACTGTATATCTCTGTATTCATCAATAAGGGACAATTACAGTACTATATTACTCAAGGTAGTGATCCGTCAAGGCTGGTCATTGCATTTGGTTTGATAACCATGGTGTGTCTGCAAAGACTGCCGAATAGTACTTGGAACCAAGCCTAGTCAGTCTGTTCACATTGCAAAATGCTCCATAAAAAGTAATTATCCACGCTCAAAGTTATAGTGGGTTATAGATTATCAGGCTTCTCATTACATTCTCTGTAACATTTCACTTTCATTATTTGTTCTCTTCTAATTTTATTCCTAATGCTAGACATAGATACATTTAAGTTTATATTCTTAATTCTCCTTCAGGGTACTTTTCGTGAACAATGTGTCAAACTGTATATGAAAGGAGTAATATTAATATATGATGAAATCCATAACAATTGTACATTTAATCTTGTTTTTTATCGGATTTTTGAGTTATTATACATGGCTTCTCCAGTGCGCACGTTGTTAATTATCATGTGAGGCGAGCTTAAGTCATATAAAAATATAAAATTGTTTGTTTAATCATGAATCAAACATTTAAACGGATAAGTTTGTGGCAGCGAGGTCCGCCAAAAATTTGAAAGCATTCCAAATCTGTCGACATTGACTCGTGAGGGCTTGAATGTGAAGGATGAGGAGGAGGAAGAGGGGAAGGAGATGAGGAAGAACATCGACAATAGAGCAGGAGGATGAGAGTCATCTTCCGTATTTATACTGAAATGCGCATGAATGTATTACCCGCTGCTCTGAGGGAGGACGATCCTCTTGTGGTTGACGTGAAGGTTGATGTTTGTGAGGTTGAGTGACGTTGTTTGTTTGTGGAGGTTTGTGTGACTGTTATTGCTTGTGAGGTTGAGCGAGCGTTCGTTTGCTTGTGAGTTGAGTGAGCGTTGTTGCTTGTGAGGTTGAGTGATCGTTTGATGTTAGTGAGGTTGGTGAACGTTATTGCTTGTGAGGTTGAGCGAACGTTGTTGCCTTGTGTGGTTGAGTGAGCGTTGTTGCTTGTGAGGGTGAGGTGAAACGTTGTTGCTTGTGGAGGTTGAGTGGAGGTCCGATGTTGTGGGGTGTGGAAGTCAATGCGTGTGAGGTGTGGAGGTCGATGCTTGTGGTGGTTGCGTGGATGACGATGCTTGTGAGGGTATGTAGGCGGTCGGTGCTTGTCAGGTTGTGTTGGAGGTCGGTGTTGTCAGTTGTGATGGCGTGATCGGTGCTTGTCAGGATGTTGTGGAGGTCGGGTGTTGTCTGGTTGTGTGGAGGCGGTGCTTTGTAAGGTTGTGTGGGGTTCGGTGCTTGTCAGGTTTGTGGAAAGGTCGGTGCTTGTCAGGTTGTGTGGAGGTCGGTGCTTGTCAGGTTGTTGTGAAGGTCGGTGCTTGTCAGGTTGTGTGGAGGTCGGTGCTTGTAGGTTGTGTGGAGGTCGGATGCTTGTCCCCGGTTGTGTGGGAGGTCGTATGCTTGTCAGGATGTGTGGAGGTCGATGCTTGTCGCGGTGTGTAGAGGTTGATGTTGATGCTTGTGAGGTTGTGGGAGAGTCGATGATTGTGAGTTTGTGTGGAGGTCGATGTTTTGTCAGGTTGTGGAGAGGTTGATGTACTTGTGAGGTTGGTGTGGAGGTGTGTTGTGAGGTTGTGTGTGGAGTTCGATGCTTGTGAGGTTGTGTGGAGGTCGTGCTTGTGAGGGTGGTGGTCGATTGATTGTGAGGTTGTGTGGAGGGTCGCTGCTTGAGAGGTTGATTGGAGGTCGATGCTTGAGAGGTGTTGTGTGGAGGTCATGCTTGGTAAGGTTGTGGAGGTCGATGCTGTGAGGTTCTGTGTAGGGCGGGGAAAACGATTATGAGGTTGTGTGGAGGCCGATGCTGTCAGGTTGTGTGGAGTCGATGCTATGTGAGGTGTGGAGGTCGATGCTTGTCAGGTTGCGTGGAGGCCGATGCCTTGTCAGGGTGTTGTGGAGTCGATGGCTTGTCAGGTTGTATGAGAGGTCGGATGTTTATGAGGTTGTGTGGAGGTCGATGGATTGTGGGGTTGTGTGGTGGTCGATGATTAGGAGGTGTGGAGGTCGGATGTGATTTATGTGGGGGTGGAGGTCGATGGTTGTGGGGTTGTGTGGAGGTCATGAATGAGAGGTTGTGTGCTGGTCGATGATTGGAGGTTGTGTGGAGGTCGATGCTTGTGAGGTGTGGAGGCCGATGCTTGTTAGGTTTGTGTGGAGGTCGATGTTGTCAGGTTGTGTGGAGTTCAATGGCTTGTGAGGTTGTGTGGAGGTCGATGCTTGTGGGTGTGGAGGTCGCTGGGCATGTGAGGTTGTGTGGGAGGTCGAAAAGCTTGTAGGTGTTGAAGAGGTTGATGCTTGTGGGTTGTGTGGAGGTCGATGCTTGTGAGGTTGTGTTGGAGTTCGATGCTTGTGAGGTTGTGTGGAGGCGTACTTGTGAGGTGTGGAGGTCGATGCTTGTGAGGTTGTGTGGAAGTCGATGCTTGGAGAGGTTGTGTTGGAGGTCGGATTGATTGAGAGGTTGTTGTGGGGGGAGGGTCGCATGCTTGTAAGGTGTGGAGGTCGATGCTTGTGATGGTTCTGTGTAGGCCGAAGATATGTGGTTGTGTGGAGGCCGTTGCTTGTCAGGTTGTGTGGAGGTCGAATGCCTGTCGAGGTGTGGGAGGTCGATGCTTGTCAGGTTGTGTGGAGGGTCGATGCTTGTCAGGTTGTGTGGAGGTCGATGTTGTCAGGTTTGTCTGTGGAGGACCGATGCTTGTCAGGTTGTTGTGGAGGTCGATGCTTGTCAGGGTGTGTGTGGAGGTCGTTGCTTGTCAGGTTTGTGTGGTGGTCGAGCTTGTCAGGTTGTCGTGGAGTCGATGCTTTGTCTGGTTGTGTGGAGGTCGATGCTTGTCAGGTTGTGTGGAGGTCGATGCTTGTCAGGTGTGTGGGGGTTCGAGGCTTGTCTGGTTGTGTAGAGGTCGATGCTTGTCAGGTTGTGTGGAGGTTCGATGCTTGTCAGGTTGTGTGGAGGTCGATGCTTGTCAGGTTGTGTTGGAGGTCGATGCTTGTCAGGTGGTGTGGGAGGTCGATGCTTGTCAGGTTGTGTGGAGGTCGGATGCTTGTCATGGTTGTGTGGAGGTCGAAGCTAGTGAGGTTTGTGTGGAGGTCGTATGTTGTCAGGTGTTGGAGGTCGATGCTTTCAGGTTGTGGGGAGGTCGAGTTTGTCAGGTTGTGTGGAGGTCCGATGCTGGTCAGTTGTGTGGAGGTCGATGCTTGTCAGGTTGTGTGGGAGGTCGATGCTTGTCAGGTTGTGTGGAGGTCGATTGCTTGCAGGTTGTGTGGAGGTCGATGCTTGTCAGGTGTGTGGAGGTCGATGCTTGTCAGGTTGTGTGGAGGTCGATGTTTGTCAGGTTGTGTGGAGGTCGATGCTGTCAGGTTGTGTGGAGGTCGATGCTTGTCAGGGTTGTTATGGGGTCGATGCTTGTAGGTGTGTGGGGTCACTCGATGCTTGTCAGGTGTGTGGAGGTCGCATGTTGTCAGGTTGTGTGGAGGTCGATGTTTGTCAGGTTGTGTGGAGGGTTTCGATGCTTGTTCAGGTTGTGTGGAGGTCGGAGGCTTGTCAGGTTGTGTGGTAGGTCGAGGATTGTCAGGTTGTGTGGAAGGTCGATGCTGTCAGGTTGTGTGGAGGGTCGATTGCTTGTCAGGTTGTGTGGAGGTCGATGCTAGTCAGGTTGTATGGAGGTCGATGCTTGTCAGGTTGTGTGGGGGTCGATGCTTGTCAGGGTGTGTGTGGGTCGATGGCCTTGTCAGGTTGTGTGGAGGTCGATGCTTGTCAGGTTGGTGTCGGAGGTCGATGTTGTCAGTTGTTGTGGAGGTCGATGCTTGTCAGGTTGTGTGGAGGGTCGATGTTTGTTTGGTTGTTGTTGAGGTAGATGCTTGTGAGGTGTGGAGGTCGATGTTTGCGAGGTTGAGTGGAGTCCGATGCTTGTGAGGTTGTGTGGAGGACGATGTTTGTGCGGTTGTGTTGAGGTCGATGATTGTGAGTTATATGGACGGTCGATGATTATGAGGTGTGGAGGTCGATGCTTCGAGGTTGTGTGGAGGTCGATGCTTGTCAGGTTGTGTGGAGGTCGATGCTTGTCAGGTTGTGTGTAGGTCTGATGCTTGCAGGTTGTGTTTGGATTTGTCGATGCTTGGTCAGGTTAGTGTGGAGGTCGAATGCTTGTCAGGCAGTGTGGATGTCGATGCAGTTCTGGGTTGTGTGTGGAGGTCGATGTTTGTCAGGTTGTGTAGAGGTCGATGGCTTGTCAGGTTGTGTGCGAGGTCGATGCTTGTCAGGTGTGTGGAGGTCGATGCTTGTCAGGTTAGTGTGGAGGTCGCTGCTTGTCAGTTTGTGTGGAGGTCGATGCTTGTCAGGTTGTGTGGAGGTCGATTGCTTGTCAGGTTGTGTGGAGGTCGATGCTTGTAGGTTGTGTGGAGGTCGATGCTGGTCAGGTTGTGTGGAGGTCGATGCTTGTTCAGGTATGTGTGGAGGTCGATGGCTTGTCAGGTTGTGTTTTTTGGAGGTCGATGCTTGTAGGGTTTGTGTGGAGGGTTCGATGTTTGTCAGGTTGTGTGGAGGTCGATGCTTGTGAGGTGTGGAGGTCGATGCTTGTCGGTTGTGTGGAGGTCGATGCTTGTCAGTTGGTGGAGGTCGCTGTTGTCAGGTTGTGTGGAGGACGATGTTGTCAGGTTGTGTGGAGGTCGGAGTTGTCTGTTGTGTGAGGTGATGCTTGTCAGGATTGTGTGGAGGTCGATGTTTGTTAGGTTGTGTTGGGGTAGATGCTTGTGATGGTGAGGAGGTCGATTGTTTGCGTGTTTGTGTGGAGGGCCGATGTTTTGTGAGGTTGTGTGGAGGTCGATGTTTGTGAGGTTGTGTTGAGGGTCGATGATTGTGAGGTTATATGGAGGTCCGATGATTACGAGGTTTGTGAGAGGTCGATGCTTGTCAGGTTTGTGGGGGAGGTCGCTGCTTCTCAGGTTGTGTGGAGGCGATGCTTATCAGGTGTGTGGAGGTCGATGCTTGTCAGGTTGTGTGGAGGGTCGATGCTTGTCAGGTTGTGTGGTGGTCGATGCTTGTAGGGTGTGTGGAGGTCGACGATTGTCAGATTGTGGGAGATCGTGCTTGTAGGTTGTGTGGAGGCGGATGCTTGTCAGGTTGTGTGGAAGTCGATGATTGTCAGGTTGTGTGGAGGTCGATTGCTTGTTCGGTTGTGTGGAGGTTCGATGCTTGTCTGTTGTGTGGAAGGTGATGCTTGTCAGGTTTGTGGGGAGGTCGAAGCTTGTCAGGTGTGTGTGGAGGTCGTGTCTTGTCAGGTTGTGTGGGGTCGATGCTTGTCAGGGTTGTGTGGAGGACGATGTCTTGTTCGGGTTGTGTGGAGGTCGATGATTGTCGGGTTGTGTGGAGGTCGATGCTTGTCGGTTTGTGTGGAGGTCGATGCTTGTCAGGTTGTGTGGAGGTTCGAGCTTGTCAGGGTTGTGTGGAGGTCGGATGTTGTCGGTTGTGTGGAGGTCGCTGCTTGTCAGGTTGTGGGGAGTGTCGATGCTTGTGAGGTTTGTGTGGAGGTCGATGGCTTGTCAGGTTGTGTGGAGGTCGATGCTTTGTCAGGTTGTTGTGGAGGTCGATGCTTGTCAGGTTGTGTGGAGGTCGATGCTTGTTCAGGTTGTGGTGGAGGTCGATGCTTGTCAGGTTGTTTGGAGGTCCGTATTGCTTGTCAGGTGTGTGGAGGTCGATGCTTGTCAGGTTGTGTGGAGGTCCCCCCCCCCGATGCTTGTAGTTGTGTGGAGGTCGATGTTGTCAGGTGAGTTGGAGGTCGGTGCTTGTCAGGTTGTGTGTCGGTCGATGATTGTAGGTTGTGTGTGAGAGTCGATGGTGTCAGGTTGTTTGGAGGTCGATTGCTTGTCAGGTTGTGTGGAGGTCGATGCTTGTCAGGGTTGTTAGGAGGTCGATGCTTGTCAGGTTGTGTGGAGGTCCGATGTTTGTCAGGTTGTGTGGAGGTCGTGTTGTCAGGTTGTGTGGAGGTCGATGCTTGTCAGGTTGAGTGGAGGTCGAGGTTGTGAGGTTGTGTGGAGGGTCGATGCTTGTGAGGGTTGTGTGGAGGTCCGATTGCTTGTCAGGTTGTGTGGAGGTCGATGCCTTGTCAGGTTAGTGTGGAGGTCGATGCTTGTCAGGTTGTGTGGGTCGATGCTTGTCAGGTTGTGTGGAGGTCGAATGCTTGTCAGGTTGTTGTGGAGGTTCGATGCTTGTCAGGTATGTGTGGAGGTCGATCTTGTCAGGTTGTGTGCGAGGTCGATGCTTGTCAGGTTGTGTGGAGGTCGATTGCTTTTGTCAGGTTTGTGTGGAGGTCGATGCTTGTTCAGGTTGTGTGGAGGTCGATTGGCTTGTCAGGTGTGTGGAGGTCGATGCTTGTCAGGTTGCTGTGGAGGTCGATGCTTGTCAGGTTGTGTGGCGGTCGAGGCTTGTAGGTTGTGTGGAGGTCGATGCTTGTCAGGTTGTGTGGGGTCGATGTTTGTCAGGTTGTGTGGAGGTCGATGCTCGTCAGGTTGTGTTGGAGAGGTCGTTGCTGGTAGGTTGTGTGGAGGTCGATGCTTGTCAGGTTGTGTGGAGGTCGTGCTTGTCAGTGTTGGTGGAGGGTCGATGGTTTGTCAGGTTGTGTGGAGGTCGTGTTAGTCAGGTTGTTGGAGGTCGATGCTTTAGTCAGGTTGTGTGGAGGTCGATGCTTGTGAGGTTGTGTGGAGGTCGATGCTTGTGAGGTTGTGTGGAGGTCGATGCTTGTCAGGTTGTTGAGGTCGTTGCTGTGGGTTGTGTGGAAGTCGATGCTTGTCAGGTTGTGTGGGAGGTCGATGTTAAATCTCAGATTTTGATTTAAAGTAAAATACCATGTTGTATGTGTGTGTGTGTGTATATATATTTATATATATATATATATCATTTATATTATATATATATATATATATATATAGTTATATATATGTTATATATATTATATAATATATATATTAGTATATATAATATATATATATTATTTATATATATATATATATATATATATATATTTGAGTTTAGAAACTGTTGTAGTATACACAGGTGACTGTCAGTTATATGTTCATGTATGAGAGGGTTATTAAAGCTGCATGTACCTGTTTTCATAACTCTAGGCCAAAGATACTTTTATTTCCTAAAAAATGAGATTAATCTATCAGCGTATATAATTGAAAGATACACATCTCTTATGTATATATTCTATCGTACTGTGATTCACCCACGTATTATTAGAAAACAGTCTTGGTTCATACTTTTGGCAATATTCTTCACACACACATAGGGTGAATAGGGGTGAAACCACTGTGGCTATGCACTGGCCTGATAAGTTTTACAAATCTCTTGCCGCGAGTTTCATTCCCCACCCGTATCCGTGCTTTGTTTGCGATCGTGGTCATTACGATTTCGTGAGTCGTGAATAAGGATGGTCTAACAAGCGGCTCGGGGCAATTTCAGGTAATTCTTGAGCTCTGACTGGCCCCCCGACGCGTGGAGTCTAGTTTTTGGACTGTGTCGCAGATGTGTAGATGGAGAAGTTGAGCGTTATCGAAGGTGTGCCTCACCACAACAATAACAATTATAATATTTTTATTTACTACAGGTACATGGTATACATACTTAGTGAATCAAGTACATACTACTATATAGATAGCCCCTTGTTATGGCAGAGCATTTCGGGCAAATTATGGTCAGTTTTGTCCCCAGGATGCGACCCACACCAGTTGTGATGTAGCTCATTGGGCTTGTGAGGTCTCTGGGAGACCTAATTTTAACCAATTATATGGTCACACTTGCCTTGGCCAAACGGTCTGTCAGCCACTGCGTTTCGGCTTAAGACCGAGGTCTTTTGTTTCTGGACGGCCGTCAGACCTCGGCGTTCAGATCAACACCAAGTGTTTGCACACCTATTGTGGGGTGTGCTTGGGCCCGTATAAGCTCAAGGAAACAGCTGAGGCAGGGGGAGATTCGTGCAGGAGCTCTGGCCTGGTTGCCAGAGCTTGTGAGCAGAGTCTTCGAGCAGAGCTGCTGCTGGGGTTTGCAGGGGCTCGGGAGGAAGGGATATGCTGTAGTCTCTGGAGGAGACTGTTGGAGGCTTTGGCAGGGTATGGCTTGGCGCGTACTCGTGCTGTGTAGGTCTGGACCTGTGCTTAGTTCCTGTGATGAATGTCCTTGAACTATATTGTAAGTTATATTCATTTTTACGTCAAATTGATTGTACTCCCTGCCTCACTGCTTAGGTGTACAACCCCATTTGTCTAAACCACTATAATGTTTTCCTTGTTTCAAATATATTATTGTACATGGACTTAATATAAACTGTGTTTGAGTTGATAGTTATAACTGTCCCCGTTTTTACTCAATTCTCCATTTATTTCTGTTTAGTTAAGTAGAAGTTAGTGCGGGGTGAGTAGTGTGGGGGGTAGAGTAATGAGAGGTGAAGATGTAGTTCACCCAGTGACCTCTCATTACTACCAACCTCCATACTATCTCTCCTAGCCAATCCCTGCCTTACTCCCTGCATATGATCCCTTACTCCCTATTCCCTAATTATTACCCTTCTGCTCATGACATGGTGTCTAAGCGGTTGGTGAGGTTTTATTATTTTTTATAGTAGGAGCCAGTCCCATGTGCTTATTTTGATGCTCGGTTAAACTTATGTTATGCTACCATTTTTTTTTCTTGTGTGTGTGTAAAGCTAAAGTAAATATCTGTATGATATTTTAATCCCTCGAGTGACCTTAACTGACCTTTTTTTTAAGACGGTGGGTCTGAATAATTGTTTGGATGTAATATTTTATTGGATGGTGTTGGTTGTTGGTTTGAGTTAAATGGTGGAGAATATCAGGTATTGGGTGAAGACTTTGGGGGGGTAGCAATTACTGCCGAAATTGGGAATTCTTACAGAGGTATGAGAAGTCACCCAGCAAAACCTTGGAAAGACTCACCACAACTGCACCCAACTGGAAGAGCTGCCTATGATTTATTATCCACCTGATGTGCCATATATTTATATATATTCCTGTGGACCATTATATGGGAAAGATTCACTAAGTGTTTATGCCCAATGTTTTAGTGATTATGAAGTACATTAATTAATATATTTCTGTTGATAGGGGAATATCACTTTCATATGCATTGTAATGAATCAGGTATACCATAGATTGATGGTTGTCTTAAGTGGGAGAATGTGTTTTTTTAATTGGATAGTGGCATTATATTGGGTAATGGTTATTCCCCGCCTGGGTAAGATAAAGTGGCTAAATAATTCCGTGGTCAAAATCATTTCAAAGTGGGCGGTAAGTTATAAGTATTCTTTTTAAGTGGCTTTGATTGAAAAGGGGTGATGAGTCTCGTAACCCTTTCCCCCTCCCCTCTCTTTTCTTCCCCTCCCCTTCTTCTTTTCTTCCCCTCCCTCTTTCTTTCCTCCCCTCCTCCTCTCCTTTCTTCCCCTCCCCCTTCCTCATCTTTTCCTCCCCCTCTTCATTTTCTTCCCCTCCCCCTCTTCTTCCTGTCCCTACTGTCCCTTCTCCCCCTCCCTTGTACATTTTCGTCAGGTACTAAAGCCGAAGGTTCATGAGGCGCTCAGGGTAATGGGAGGCAGAGTTAGCTCAGTTCCTGGGTTCAAGAGCCCCTCACCAGCATCAAGGTCACCTCGCCTCCCTGAAAGAGACTCGTGTGAATTACAGATGTATTGCGTGTTGAAATTTAGATATCAGCGGATGTGGCTGTGTATGAGAATGTCTTGCTTATTTTTCCGGATGCGGATATCTGTTTATAGTTAAAATGCGGCTGCAGATATCCGATTACATCTCTACTAGGCTGTACTAGGCTACGGATAGTACTTGCGTTTATGAGGATGTCTTATTTTTTGGGATGCATATGCGGATATCTGTGTACAGTAAAAGCGGAGGGCGGATGTAAAAGATTGTGCGGTGTTTCCGGATGCGGATATCCAGTACTCTTTAGTGTGAATGTGCGAAGACTTAGGCTTAAAGTTTACATTGTTATATTTCATAGAACACAAAGTGATGTCATTGGAACACTGAAGCTTGAGTAAGATTTGAATGTCATGAGAAGACAGAGCTTGTGGTATACCTATGACTCACATGTGGTAACATTAACGATGATAAGTGGTTTACAGGGACTTACCGTGTGACAGACTCACTGATGTTGTAGAGTGAGTGTGGTGGGGGGCGGCCAGGCTTAGGCTTGTTACAATTACTTCTGGCGGTTTGACAGACAGATTGAGGATCAGCTAAATTCCAAAGTATGTGGCCAGTCCTGCGTCATTTCTTGAACATTATGGGCTTAATTGTACACTTATGAGGAATATCGAGATAGTATAATAACTGTGGGATTACATCAGTGTATTTTATTTAATAAATATAAGATAGCCACATTTTTAGAGAAGGATTATTTTGGAGACTGTGTAGTAACTCTCTATCCCCGTCCTGAGTGTCCTGCGTGGCCGTATTTCCCTCGCCGCAGGGTGGGGGGGGGATATGTGGGGGAGGGATTCGGCTCTTTCCCTCTCATGATAGAGTCAAGATATGCCCATGTCTACTTTTTATGTTGTTAAAGTCTATAGTAGTCTTATCTACACCTACCTAGAGTTTTAGCGGCGATATTGAAAAGAGATGTGTTTGTTAGTATATCTCAGAACCTTGAGTTTATTCATTATAGTGACTGACGTTCTGAATTTGGTGGGATAATGATTGACAGTTTCTGATGTGTCGAGAGGTATTGAATACGTTTGCCAAGCGCCGCAGGGGCAGAGCCGGCGCGTTGTTTTTGTTGTGCTGGGGTCAGGAGTGTTTGGTTTGCCCCAAAACTGACTGATCATAATGTGTTTCCAGATTGACGTGAGCACTGGACAAGCTGATTAATAATCATCGGTTACCTCTGACTTAATGTGTGCTCCAAATTTTTATTTACGTGATGTAGTGAGAGGGATACAATTATGGACATTGGACTTGTTGATCTTAAGCCCAAAATCAAAACACTTGAGAAGTGGGACTGATTTCGAGGACTTTGTCGAGTGCAGGTGCTGAGTGGTGTCAGCCATGATGTAATGACATTTGGATACTGCAGCGGCTCATCATTAAGCTGGCGACACCACAAATCAAAGATTTTTTGTAAAAAAAAAACAAGTCCTTCTGTTAGACAGAGAAAGACTTTGGGCAGGTAAGCACATTAGTCCTACCTTATTCATCATAGAAATTGCATCCATAATCGTTTGCAAAGGTTGGTAAACTCAGTTGAAGACATCAATGTCGGGATTAGTTGTGGATGTCAGCTTCTAGATTGGTCAACGTGACATTTCCTGTACTGTTGTTTGCACCCTCTTGTCTGCCGTTTGTCTGCCACCCTCTTGTTCGCCGTGTCTGTCCCAAGTCATTCTGCCTGACAAATTAATCAGGAACCATGTGATCAACAAGACATCATACAGGTAAGTGTCATTCGTGGGTGCATTTCTGACGCCTTCTGTGGAGGTAAGTGTTCCACCAATTTGTGTAAAAAGCTGGTAGGCTGGCACTAATTAACAAAGTCTGTCAGGGTACTCACACATAGTCTTCCCAGGACATGTGATGAAACTATGGATGCACGTTGGCGACAAAATCCGAAAATCTAACCTTCTTTTCTCTGTTCCAATTCTTTCTCCGTTCCCTTACTACTTTCTCTTGTTTTTGTTTCCTCTTCCTTTATCTTTCATTTTTCTCCTGCCCTTGTCTTCATCCTATTCGTTCTTTGGTTTATCTCGATATTCATCTGCCAGTTTGTCATCCCATTTATTTCTCTTCCCTTCCCTCTCCAATCTTTCCTTCTCAATTCTTCCTTCCCTTCTAACCATTTGTCCTTGTCATCACTTCATTTAATGTTTACTCTCTCTCTCCTTTCTTCCTTTATTCCCTCTCTTTCCTACTTATCTCTACCCTCCCTTTCTTTTCATTTCCCCGTCTCTATTTTTCCGCTTCCCACTGCACCATCTGACCTTTGACCTTAGCCGTCCACCTCATGTAATGGTTCAGTGTCGGAAAGATCCTATTAAAACTAGGTTCCTCTCGCTCGCTTCCCTAATGTTTACCTGTTTTTCTGCTGTCTGGAGCACGTGTGGCAGCCTCGTAGTTCCTTACTGGTGAACCAGCTCGTGAAGTAGTAACCAGTTTGCCAATCCACTTGTCGACAGACGCACTTGACGAGTTTGAGAGTGTAATCACCTGTTTGTGGGTTACAGGGAGTCGATTCATAGCTCCTGGCCCCCTGTGTGTCTGTGTGTGTGTTGCGTGTGTGTGTGTATTTACCACGTCCCTATGAATGTTAATAATTACAGTTCTCTGAATTATTTTTACTCCATTAGGATATTCACAATAACCCGCCACCATAAAAGACTGAAGCTTACGACGCGTTTCGGTCGACTTTGGACACATTGACAAAGTCACTACAGTGTGACTTTGTCAATGGTACAAGCGGACCCGAAACGTCGTCGTAAGCTTCTGTCTTTTTTGTGGGGTTATTTGTGTATCGTTCAGTCACCGGTATTGTGCCTTTTTGTTTCATTAGATATTGGATGATTACGTGAGTCTACTTAAATTACCAATTATTCATGTAGATTTCTGCACATCAAGAGATATTAATGCTAGTATTTAGAATCGACTTCTGTTGCTTATGATTTTTATCAGTTATAATCAATTTAATTAGACCGTAATGAACCAGTTGTCGCTAAATAAACAGACAGGTGACAGGGGACTCGAACCCGCGTAAGGAGTTGGGAACTGTTGATCTCGGGATCTCGGTTCGGGCCCCTCGGCATTTTTTATGTATCAGTATAGTTATGTGGATTGGTAATTTTGTGGTATTTATTATCACCCCACAAAAATTGGGATCTGGTCTTCAAATGTCATTTCAGGGGTTTATAATATAATGGAGTCTGTTCCAGTGGGGTTCTCGTTGACAGGATTTTCTCTTTCTTTGACAACCCTAAGCTCCAGTGGTACTCTGGCAGGATCTTTTTTATTCCTCTTTGAAACTAGCCATCCGTTTTACTCTGGCAGGACTTTCTCTTCTTATTGAAATCCCAGCATCAGTGGTACTCGGTATTCATAAAAACGTATGTTCGGGTTATGTCCAATATGGACTCGGTGTGTGTCGGTTGTTTTGGTTAAGTTAATATCGTTCAGGAAAACAGGGACATGTGGTTTCCTGGCGCGGGGCTAAGTCAATGATGACTCATAAATGGAGCTGTTGGTCATCTGACCGAGGACTTCCGTGGCTTACCCCTCCACCCCTTTAAAAATTATTGTTATAATTAAAACCATTAAATATCATTATGAGTGTCGAGGAGAGACAATTACTATCCAAAAATCTCTAATTCTTTCAAAATAAAGGTAATGGGTCTTTGTTTCACAGGAATGACACTCATTAAGAATTTTATTTCAGTGTTAAACGGGGGCCGACCAAGATAAACATTATAACATCTGTTAATCATAGATTGCTACGACATTTTCTTTAATCAAGTTGGTGAAAAATTTAAGCCTAAGTCAGTAACATGTGGCTGTTTATGAACTGGGGTTTTTAAAACAATACCAGATTAAAGAACTAAAAAGCACAGAGTACCGTGACTGGAATATACAAATAACCTGCACATAGGACAGACGAGTTTATGGACGACGTTTCGGTCCCGACTTGGACCGAATGTAATAGTAAGCTCTTATTGGGTATGTGCGGGTTTTTGTGTACAGTTACCCATTTATCTTGTGCGGGTTAACGTGTACACTACCTGTTTATCTAGCTAAACAATCCACAAATAGGACAAGCATTCGAAACTAATGACATTTAGGATTTAGGGAAGTTTTTCTTGCTTTACCACTAAAATTAAAATATTTGCAGCATATAATTGTAAGAGTCATAAACAAAATTACCTACTCTCATAGATTTTTATTGTAACTTTTCATATGATTTTTTTTAAATAACTCGGTTTGTTGTCAGTCTCTATAGATAAAACAATATTCTTATGTTAGAATTCTGATAATCCTGAAACAAATTCACGAGTTGAATATTTAAAAAAGCAGAAATGGGTCACGAATTAATAGGGTCGTTGTTTCTTAAATAATGGACACATTTCATATGCAAATACTAGATTGAAATCAGGTCCTATTATTTGAAACGCTGCACATTTGTTGGGCAATCATCGCGTCAGATCTTTCATAATAACACAAAGAACATTAGTTGAAGGTTCATTAACCGTTCTGTGCAACTCCGTCATCTTTGTGTATGTCTTTACTTTTGATGAGCTACGAGAGTTCTTGTCTTACCCGGATGCTTTACCCTGGGGACCAGGCTTGGCTGGTGATTACCTTGTCAACATGGCTGTTGCTGCTGGGCGACCCCCAACCGCCCGCATTTCCATACAGCTGGCACTGGGCTAGAGATAGTATCTATTATTGAAAAAAAATGAGTCAGTGTTATGTAATAATAATAATATAATAATAATAATAATAATAATAATAATAATAATAATAATATATTTATTAAAGTTACAAGGTTTACAGGCCTGGCGACATCAATGACATACTACTGTATACAGAATGCCCCCCTTGTTAGGTGAGCATTTTGGACCAATTAGGTCAGTGTTTGAGCAGCTCAATGGGGAAAAATTATGTACTACGAACCCAGGAAAGGAAAAGCAAACGTATTTTATAAACTTTAACCAACTTAAGGCTTACCACCCTAGTCTCGTACCAATTACGACAGTTCTTCCTTTAGCTGAAACTGAAAATGTACGTCTGCCCAGCATCTCTAAAGTGATAGAAGTATGTTTAAAAAATTCAAGACACATTGCAATCTCTTGATACCTTTCTTATGGACCTTGATTGGAAAAAGCAAAGATATCAAAAGACTTGATATTACGTTATGAGGTTTTATTTGACGACGTCCCTACGTGTTGCAACATTGGGAATTCACGATATAGATGTACAAGGAGGTAAGCCTTGCAAACAGTCACCTTATAGGGCAAGTCACTCAAACAAGAAGCATTAAACAAAGAAGTAGAATTTTTGTTGTCCCATGGACTCATAGAATGGAGTAAAAGTCCGTGGACCTCACCTGTATATTAGTTCCCAAGCCTGATGGACTTCTAGAATGTGCACTGATTATCATAAGGTTAATGCTCTCACAGTACCGGATGGTTTCCCACTGCCCCGTATTGATGATCTAATACACAGAGTATGAGGAGCCGCCTATGTTACCCGCCTGGATTTATTAAGGGGCTATTACCAAGTGCCGCTTACCCAGCAAGCCAAGAAATATCCACATTTACTATACAAGGCGGATTATTCAATTATCGCGTTATGCCCTTCGGGTTGTGTAACGCGGCCTCTACCTTTCAGCGCCTGATGAACCTGCTGACCAATGATTTAGAAGGAGTGGATGCATATCTAGATGATCTTGTTATATATAGCAATGAGTGGGAGCAACATTTAATTCACCTGGAAACCTTATTTAAGAAGTTAGAAAAGTACAACTTCACCATAAATTTAGCCAAGTGTCAGTTTGGACAAGCCAAGATTAAATACCTCGGTTTTTGTATAGGCCAGGGCGAGGTATGTCCTGTTGATGTAAAAGTTAGGGCCATTGCCGAGTTTCCTATCCCTCAAGATATAAAGTCTGTACAGAGGTTCCTTGGAATGACTGGTTATTATCGACGTTTCTGTCGTAATTTTTCTCAGGTTGTGTCTCCTCTTACTGAGTTGACCAGTAGTAAGATGAAGTTTCGCTGGTCGAAAGTTTGTGAGATAGCTATTAATCGGTTGAGCGGTTGCTTTCTTCATCACAAGTATGAAAGTCCTGACTTTAATCAACTCTTCTATTTACACACTGATGCAGCGGCTAGCTGTGGGGGTGGTGTTACTTCAGAAATCCCCCTCTACTGATATTTTGCATCCTATATCTTATTTTTTTTCAAAGTTGAAAGGTCACCAAAAGAATTACGCCACTGTAGAGAAAGAAGCTCTTGCCCTAGTAATATCTTTGGAACATTTTGACGTTTATCTGGGAACCTCCCCCCATAAAATTATGGTATTTTCTATCACAACCCTTTAATTTATATTAATTCTATGAAATCAAAGAACACCCAGATCCTCAGGTGGGCTCTGAGGATCCAACCTTATTTGATTAGAATTCAACACTTAAGTGGAACTCTTAACATAATTGCTGATGCCCTTTCTCACCGCTGAAAAAAAAAAATACTTTAAAATGTAAAGTTAAGAGATGAGTACTCTTAGAGCCTTTATATATATAGTAGTAGGTTGGTAGACAGCAACCACCCAGGGAAGTACTACCGTCCTGCCAAGTGAGTGTAAAACGAAAGCCTGTAATTGTTTTACATAATGGTAGGATTTCTGGTGTCTTTTGTCTGTCTCATAAATATGCAAGATTACAGGGATGTCTTGCTACTTCTACTTTCACTTTGGTCCACTACACATACATGTACATGTTTACTTACACACAATCATCTGAGTTTTCTTTGTTTTTATCTTAATAGTTCTTGGTCTTATTACTTTTCCTTTAATATCCATGGGGAAGTGGAATAAGAATCTTTCCTCCGTAAGCCATGCGTGTTGTAAAAGTCAACTAAAATGCCGGGAACAATGGGCTAGTAACCCCTTTTCCTGTGAAGGTTACTAAAAAGAATAATAAGAAGAAAATTGTCAAATTGGGAAGTCTGAATGTGCGTGGATGTTGTGCAAATGATAAGAAAGAGATGATTGTGGATGTTATGAATGAAAAGAAGCTGGATGTCCTGGCTTTAAGTGAAACAAAGCTGAAGGGGGGGGAGAGTTTCAATGGAGAGGAATAAATGGGATTAGGGCAGGGTTTCAAACAGAGTTAGAACTAAAGAAGGAGTAGCAATGATGTTGCAGGATAAGCTATGGCAGGAAAGAGGGACTATAAATGTATAAATTCAAGGATTATGTGGAGTAAAATAAAGATTGGATGTGAAAAGTGGGTTTATAGTAAGCGTGTATGCACCTGGAGAAGAGAGAAGCGTAGAGAAGAGAGAGAGATTTTGGGAAATGTTGAGTGAATGCGTGGGGAGTTTTGAATGAAGTGTGAGAGTAATGGTGGTTGGGGATTTCAATGCTAAAGTGGGTAAAAATGTTATGGAGGGAGTAGTAGGTAAATTTGGGGTGCCAGGGGTAAATGTAAATGGGGAGCCTTTAACCCCTTCAGGGTCCAAGGCCCAAATCTGAAGTGGTGCCCCAGTGTCCAAGAATTTTCAAAAAAAAAAAAAAATTTGTTATTTTTTCTTATGAAATGGTAGAGAATCTTTTTGTGAAGGTAATAAAACAAAAAGTACGAAATTTGATGGAAAATTGACGAAATTATGCTCTCGCGAATTTTGATGTGTCAGCGATATTTACGAATCGGCGATTTTGCCGACTTTGACTCCCATTTTAGGCCAATTACATCATTCCAGTTGACCAAATTCTTATCTATTTCACTAGTATTACTTCAATTCTATCGATTGAGCACAAGAAATCGCCAAGTCAACTGTTTCAACTACAAAATAAAAGTGATCAGAAGTTGGTAATTTGGCCAATTTAACAAAAAGTTCAAAATATTCCAATTTCAAAATAAGGTCCAGAATAAACAATGAGGTATTCCTGGCACTAAACTAACATTTCCTCTGTTCATTAGTTACGTTTTGAGGCTTTACAAATAAATTCCATTTTGATTTTTTATTCACATAATGAATGTTTATTCACACCAAAAAATAGAAGATTTACTGGTATGCAATATTGTAATAATTGTATAAATATCATCACCACATTTGTGAATGTATATTAGACCCACCAGCTGGCGTGTATTAGACGTGTGAGGTCATTTGTTTACTCCTGAACATTGGCAAAAGTTTAACATTTCCGCTACTTTGAGCTCGGTTTCAAGCCATTTCCATTGCTAAAACCAATCAAAATCATCTCTATTTCAGTAATATGTCTTCCATTCTATCAAATGAGCCCAAGAAATCCCAAATACAACTACAAAAAACATACGAAAAAAACACTGCAAAGTCACTGTTTTAATCGAAAAATCATGATTTCAGTTTTTTTTCTCTCATTATACACAGTGTGCTGCAGGATCTGTTTTATGTGGTGCACACATACCACATAGATGTATTCTCTCATATCTAGGCCCAAATGTACCACTCACAGTTTATCAAAGTGAGCTGAGCTCGTGACGTAGATCTATGGTTTGGACCCTGAACGTAAAGCCGTAGATCTACGGGACGGACCCTGAAAGGGTTAATTGAGCTATGTGTAGAAAGAAATTTGGTAATAAGTAATACATATTTTATGAAAAAGAGGATAAAAAAATATACAAGGTATGATGTAGCAAAGTAATGAAAGTAGTTTGTTAGATTATGTATTGGTGGATAAAAGGTTTTATGGGTAGGCTCCAGGATGTACATGTTTATAGAGGGGCAACTGATATATCGGATCATTATTTAGTTGTAGCTACAGTTAGAGTAAGAGGTAGATGGGAAAAGAGGAAGGTGGCAACAACAAGTAAGAGGGAGGTGAAAGTGTTATAAACTAAAGGAGGAGGAAGTTTGGGCGAGATATAAGCGACTATTGGCAGAAAGGTGGGTGTGGCATGCAAAGAGTACGTAACCTTTATTCGGCGCATGTACACCACCCTCATTTACAGGCTATCTCCCCCAACCAGCGAACAGGTTGCTAAGAGTTGATGATGGGGCCCCGTCGTTCAACTAGTGACCAGGTTCTAGCCAATAAGAAGATGGTTTTGGCAATCGCAGAGGTTATGTGGGTACCACTCTCCTGTCTGCCCTTGTCATTCCCATTCTAGAGCTGGTTGAAGCACGGTCTGCTATCTTGTGGCTTCTATTTCTGCCTTGCTTACCGTGGAGTGCACTATACTTATCACTGTACATAGTGTACATATTGCTGTTCTAAATTGATGAAGGATAATGTAAGTCTAAACTTTTTCTGCTGTGTTTATTTTGCTCCCATTACACCCGAGATAACAGGCCATTTGGAATCCTGGGTTGTAATATGGGTAGCCTGTCCGAGAGCTGGAGCTGGACTTAGAGAAACGGTTGAGCTTAGGTGAAGCTCGTAGCGGGAACATTGTGCAGCTTGCTGCTGGCATTGCATTAGCTTTGCCTACGCTTTACAAATTTTGCGTGTCAGTTACTGTTATGGTCAGCCTTGCTATTGTGTGATTGTTCAACAGCTCACTACTAGCTTGTTCGGTGTGCTCGCTTCGCTATGGTCAATCTTCTAGAACAGTGTAGCTGTCTGGCATTGCTTTACAAATTTTGCGTGTCAGTTGTTACTAGCCTTTTTTGGTGTGGAGAATTTTGCAGTCGGCTTTGCGTGTATGCATATTCTGCAATCGTACTGTGCATAGCTAAGCGTGTCCTGCAAATTAACGTTTTTACGTTGGGGTATTCTGCAATCGTACTGTGTATAGCGAATAACTTATGCCACCTAGACGAGTCAGACGTCTGGTGTCGGCATATACTTTGCATAACCTACCTAAATTGTCCCTACAGCGTTGTTGGCAAATTGATCATTCCATTGGCATTAAATACAAACGCACTCTCACAGCTGCGCAACTGCGTTCACTGATTGCTGACAAACTTATAGAAGAAGAGATGGCACATCAGACTCCTCCCTCTACGGGAGCTAGGGCAAAAACTACTATGTTCTCGCAGGAGGAAGATGATACACCTATGGAGCAAAATGGTCAGTAAAGTGCAGCTGGGTTGTCAAGGAGAATCAGCGTCGTTGGCACTTGAGCTGGCAAAAATCAATCTTGAGCAAACTAGGGAACAGAGAGCATTCGCAAGGGAAAAATTTGATAGGGAAAGAGAAAGGAGGCAGTTTTCGCATTCTGTAAATAATTTTAGTTTACAAAAAGCAGTACAGCTTGTTCCCCACTTCAATGAGGCCGAACCAGAACAATTTTTCAAAAGCTTCGAAAATCAGGCTCGAGCCTTGAGGTGGCCGGAACAGCATTGGGCATCGTTGGTTCATACAGCATTATTGGGTAAGGCACAGGAATTTACGTCAGTATTAAATGACGCTGAATTTTCTGATTATCAAGTAGTGAAGACCACAGTGTTGGGAGCATATACATGTATCCCAGCCAAATATAAAAAAAATTTTAAGCTGGGCAGACGACAGCTTGGTCAATCCCTAGTGAACTTTGCGAGACAGCAAACCAAAGCTTTTACCAGCTGGTATAAAGAAAAGTGGTGCCCTCTACCTTAGAGGAGCTGGTACAGCTTATTCTGATTGATAACCTGCTGGAGTCTGTGGGACCAGAGGTTCGAGTCTTTCTGCAGGTTTCGTGACTTAACCACTGCATTTGGAGGCAGCCAGGTTGGCTGATACCTTCGAAACTAACCGCTCCTTGTCAGAGCGGTCCCGTCTCTCTTTTCAACAGCCTGGCATGAGCAGAGATCGTCAACCTTGGAGAATGAAGTGCCAGCCGGAGGGAGAACATCTACGTCAGCCAACTAAGTCACCTGGTGAGCCACGCTTCTCAACTTATGGTCCACGTGCTGAGAGACAAATTACTCAACAGGGTGCATCTCGACAACAGTATCCAGAGAAACACCAGCCAGAATGACATCATTTGCAACGTCCGCAGGGAGTAAAGGGCAAGCCTGTCGTCTGCTTCCTCTGTAACAAAGTAGGTCATATCCGTCCCAACTGCCCCCATAAACCCCAACCCATTGGGAAAATCTCTATCCCTAGTAACATGTCCCCTAGAGAAGTAGAAAAAGGTATGGCCCCTTATTATTGCAAGAGTCTTATTTCCCTTCAGGAAAACTCAGAAACAACCGAAGTAAAGACCTTTAGAGATACTGGAGCATATTGTTCACTTGTAAGAGAAGGAATATTACCCCTTTCAGAGAACACTTCCTTGAATTCCTCTGTTTTATTGGAAGCATCTGGAGGAGCTATATATTCTATCCCTTTGCATAAAATTTATGTACAGTGCAAATATTACACTAGGTACTTGACTGTAGGTGTCTCAAAAGGATTCCCCATGAAAGATGCCATGTTATTACTGGGTAATAACATTACTACTGTTAGTGCGTGTCCTGAACCTATAATGAGTAATTCTTCTCCGGTGTTGGCCATAACTCGGGCAACATCCCAAGGGTTGTCTGGGGAGAATGTTGACCTATCCTTGGACGACTCCGATCTCGGAATAGCCACGTTGTTTTATGAGGCACACCGGCCGGAGCCTCGTAAATCAAGTGAACAGACCCCGATCAAGCCTTCCTATTCCCAGGTTGCAGGATTGCCAGATGTGTCTGTTTCCATGCCCGAGGGACTGTCCTTCCAGAAGGAACAACGAAAGGACCCTTCTTTAAAATTCGCTTTTCAGGCAGTTATGGGTAAATCCTCTTTGGGTCATCCGGTCAAGTATGAACTTAAGAATGATTATTTGGTCTGCACTGAGACTGGTAAGGAGATAGAGGGCCGGCAATTGTATGACAGGTTAGTGGTTCCAACCAAGTTTAGACCTCAAATATTAAATATAGCTCATAATACTTCATTAGGAGGTCACTTAGGAATTACAAAAACCTTGTATAGAATCACAAAAGAATTTTATTGGCCAAAATTAAAGAAAGATGTGAAGAATCATATTAGGTGTTGCCGAGAATGTCAGCAAGTAGGGAAACCTGGACATTCCATTAAACCTGCACCTCTCCAACCTATACCTGCTGATGGAGAACCTTTTGCAGATTTAATTATAGATTGTGTAGGTCCACTACCTAGGTCAAAGTCTGGAAATCAATATTTATTTACGATTATGGATAAAGTAACAAGATATCCTGAAGCAATTCCCATGCGTAGTATTAATACTAAAGCTATTCTCAAAGCTTTAACCAAATTCATTTCTTGTTTTGGCATTCCTAAAACTATTCAAAGTGATCAAGGTACCAATTTTACTGCCAAAGCATTTAGGGAAGTATTAACTAGGTTAGGGATAATCCACAACTTATCCACTGCCTATCATCCTCAGTCCCAGGGCGCCTTGGAAAGATTCCATCAGACGTTAAAAACCATGATGAGAACTTTTTGCATGCACTTTCCTACAGACTGGGATGAATCACTACCTTTGTTGCTGTTCTCAGTACGAGAGACGGTGCAAGAGTCTACAGGGTATAGTCCGTTTGAGCTGATATTTGGGCACAATGTACGAGGTCCTCTTCGGGTGCTCAAAGAAGGATGGATGGGAGAAGACGTTAGCTCAACACTACAACTCGTCTTCAAGGTTGCAGGTGGCACGTCAGTTAGCCAAGGCTAACCTAAAGACAGCTCAAAGTAAGATGAAACAGAGGTATGACAGAAGTGCAAAATTCCGCTCCTTCCATCCAGGAGACAAGGTGTTGGTGCAGGAACCTATACCTGGCCCCACCTTGAAAAGCTAGATTTACGGGACCTATGCAGATTGTAAGTAGATTATCTGATGTAAATTATGTGGTAGCTCCCATTGATAAGACCTCAAAAACTAAAATTTACCACATCAATCAATTAAAATCTTTTCATACACCAGATAAAGTCCCAGTAATGACTCTGTCCTCTACCTCTGAGGACGACTCTGATTCTTTGCACTTTATCTCTGAAATTAATATTAAACTTTCAAATTCTGTCCTCCTCAAGGATCCCAGCCCTTTAATGGAAGGACTATCTGAAACGCAAGCAACAAATTTAACCGAGCTTCTACAGTCATATCCTAATATTTTTTCGGATGTGCCGAAAAAATGTACGTTAGGTTATCATGATGTAGATGTGGGAAACTCTAAACCAATTAAACTCTCCCCCTACAGAGCTAATCCTGAAAAGCAAAGATTACTTCAGCAGGAAGTAGAATTTTTGTTAAAGCATGGTTTAGTGGAGGAGTCATCTAGTCCATGGGCTTCACCGTGCTTCCTTGTGAAGAAGGCTGATGGAGGGTTTCGTATGTGTACACACTACCGTAAGGTGAATGAGGTCACAATTACAGATGCTTACCCTCTTCCTCGTCTGGATGACGTAATTGACTTTGTGGGTAAGGCTACTTTTGTGTCCAAGTTAGATCTCCTTAAAGGTTACTATCAGGTACCTTTAACGATAAGGCGAAGGAAATCTCTGCCTTCGTAATTCCAGGAGGTCATTATCAATACACAGTTACCCCTTCGGAATGAAAATTCCCCCTCTTCATTCCAGAAACTTATCCATCAGGGTATTAAAGGACTTGAAGGCACGGCAGCGTACCTAGATGATATTGTTGTGGTGTCTGATACTTGGGATCAACACCTACTTAGACTTAAGGCTCTTTTTGAGACCTTTCAGAGTTCCCATTTAACAGTTAATTTATCTAAATCTTCCTTTGGCCAGGCCACTGTCGCTTTTCTAGGCCATGAAGTAGGTAGTGGTAAAGTTGCACCTAAACTTGCTAAAGTTCTTGCTATTAAAGATTATCCAGTTCCTCATAATAGGAAATCTCTTCAACGTTTCCTAGGCATGATAGGATTTTACAGAAGATTCTGTAAGAATTTATCAGATATTGTAGCCCCTCTTACCTCTCTTACCAGTCACAAAGTTCCCTTTAATTGGACCCCAGATTGTCAAACTGCTTTTGACAAAGCAAAAAGAGTATTGTGTACTGCACCCATTCTCTTGTCTCCAGACTTCTCCAAACCTTTTTCATTACAGGTTGATGCTTGTGAGTCTGGGGTTGGGGCAGTACTATTACAAAACGAGAATGAGGAGTTGCAGCCTGTAGCATACTTTTCAGCCAAGTTCCAGCCACATCAGAGGGCTTACTCTACCATTGAAAAAGAAGCCCTCGCGCTGGTACTGGCTTTGAAGCATTTCGATGTTTAAGTGGGCCAGACATCGCAGGTGGTCACAGTCTACAGTGATCACAATCCTCTAGTATATCTCCAAGCCATGAAGAACCACAACACAAGGCTCATGCGCTGGACGCTAAGACTACAACCATACTCACTCAGAATTAAATATATTGCCGGCAAAGAAAATGTGGTGGCGGACTCTTTATCTAGAGTCTAATATTTTTATTTATTTAGGTTAGGATGTTATATTATTTGTGGTAACCCCTTTTCACGCTCTTTTTTTTATCCCCTGGTGTGGGTTTTTTTTTTTTAGTGAGGGGATGCGGGCTACCGTCCGCCTGTATCTTGGACCTATGCTAGCCTGACTGACTGCTGTCTCACTCTGAGTTTAGGGTTTGGCTTTTTTGTCACGAGAAAAGCTGAGCTCTATCTAAGAGTTGGATGGTGGAGAGGAAAGGCGGTCCCATTATTTTGTGCCATGGCGGCACGGTTACCACTGGGAGGTGGCAGCCTAATCCTGAGCCTTCACGGGGTGGGGGTGTGGCATGCAAAGAGTATGTAACCTTTATTTGGCGCATGTACACACCCTCATTTACAGGCTATCTCCCCCAACCAGCGAACCAGGTTGCTAAGAGTTGATGATGGGGCCCCGTCATTCAACTAGTGGCCAGGTTCTAGCCAATAAGAAGATGGTTTTGGCAATCGCAGAGGTTATGTGGGTACCACTCTCCTGTCTGCCCTTGTCATTCCCATTCTAGAGCTGGTTGAAGCACGGTCTGCTATCTTGTGGCTTCTATTTCTGCCTTGCTTACGTGGAGTGCACTACACTTATCACTGTACATAGTGTACATATTGCTGTTCTAAATTGGTGAAGGATAATATAAGTCTAAACTTTCTCTGCTGTGTTTATTTTGCTCCATTACCCCGGGATAACAGGCCATTTGGAATCCTGGGTTGTAATAGTGGGCTAGTGCAAAGATTAGTGGGGGGGGGGGTGGTTGCAGAGGGTTGGAATAGTTTTAAAAATGCAGTATTAGAATGTGGGGCAGAAGTTTGTGGTTTATAGGAGGGTGGGGGCAGGAGGAAAGAGGAGTGATTGGTGTAATGATGAAGTAAAGGGTGTGATAAAAGAGAAAAAAGTAGCTTATGAGAGGTTTTTACAAAGCAGAAGTGTTATAAGAAGAGCAGAGTATATGGAGAGTAAAAGAAAGGTAAAGAGAGTGGTGAGAGAGTGCAAAAGGAGAGCAGATGATGAGTGGGAGAGGCACTGTCAAGAAATTTTAATGAAAATAAGAAAAAATTTTGGAGTTAAAACAAGTTAAGAAAAGCCTAGGGAAAGTATGGATTTGTCAGTTAAAAACAGAGTAGGGGAGTCAGTAGATGGGGTGAGAGAGGTATTAGGTAGATGGCAAGAATATTTTGAGGAACTTTTAAATGTTGA
Source organism: Cherax quadricarinatus (assembly GCF_026875155.1). Classification (NCBI taxonomy): domain Eukaryota; kingdom Metazoa; phylum Arthropoda; class Malacostraca; order Decapoda; family Parastacidae; genus Cherax; species Cherax quadricarinatus. The sequence goes on from NC_069490.1 coordinate 14,576,295, forward strand.
GGAAGAAAGGGAGGCGGCAATTTCATGCACTGGCCAGGGAGGTATACCATCTTTTAGGAGTGAAGAAGAGCAGAATGTAAGTGTGGGGGAGGTACGTGAGGCATTACATAGAATGAAAAGGGGTAAAGCAGCTGGAACTGATGGGATCATGACAGAAATGTTAAAAGCAAGGGGGGATATAGTGTTGGAGTGGTTGGTACTTTTGTTTAATAAATGTATGAAAGAGGGGAAGGTACCTAGGGATTGGCGGAGAGCATGTATAGTCCCTTTATATAAAGGGAAAGGGGACAAAAGAGATTGTAAAAATTATAGAGGAATAAGTTTACTGAGTATACCACGGAAAGTGTACGGTAGGGTTATAATTGAAAGAATTAGACGTAAGACAGAATGTAGGATGGCGGATGAGCAAGGAGGTTTCAGAGTGGGTAGGGGATGTGTAGATCAAGTGTTTACATTGAAGCATATATGTGAACAGTATTTAGATAAAGGTAGGGAAGTTTTTATTGCACTTATGGATTTAAAAAAGGCATATGATAGAGTGGATAGAGGAGCAATGTGGCAGATGTTGCAAGTATATGGAATAGGTGGTAAGTTACTAAATGCTGTAAAGAGTTTTTATGAGGATAGTGAGGCTCAGGTTAGGGTGTGTAGAAGAGAGGGAGACTACTTCCAGTAAAAGTAGGTCTTATACAGGGATGTGTAATGTCACCATGGTTGTTTAATATATTTATAGAACACCCTAGCATTTAGCTAGGGTGTTCGGGGGAGGGGTCGGATTAAATTTTGGGGAATCAAATTCAAAATGGGAATTGACAGTTACTTTTTGCTGATGATACTGTGCTTATGGGAGATTCTAAAGAAAAATTGCAAAGGTTAGTGGATGAGTTTGGGAATGTGTGTAAAGGTAGAAAGTTGAAAGTGAACATAGAAAAGAGTAAGGTGATGAGGGTATCAAATGATTTAGATAAAGAAAAATTGGATATCAAATTTGGGAGGAGAAGTATGGAAGAAGTGAATGTTTTCAGATACTTGGGAGTTGACATGTCGGCGGATGGATTTATGAAGGATGAGGTTAATCATAGAATTGATGAAGGAAAAAAGGTGAGTGGTGCATTGAGGTATATGTGGAGTCAAAAAACGTTATCTATGGAGGCAAAGAAGGGAATGCATGAAAGTATAGTAGTACCAACACTCTTATATGGATGTGAAGCTTGGGTGGTAAATGCAGCAGCGAGGAGACGGTTGGAGGCAGTGGAGATGTCCTGTCTAAGGGCAATGTGTGCTGTAAATATTATGCAGAAAATTCGGATTATGGAAATTAGGAGAAGGTATGGAGTTAATAAAAGTATTAGTCAGAGGGCTGAAGAGGGGTTGTTGAGGTGGTTTGGTCATTTAGAGAGAATGGATCAAAGTAGAATGACATGGAGAGCATTTAAATCTGTAGGAGAAGGAAGGCGAGGTAGGGGTCGTCCTCAAAAAGGTTGGAAGGAAGGGGTAAGGGAGGTTTTGTGGGCGAGGGGCTTGGACTTCCAGCAGGCGTGCATGAGCGTGTTCGATAGGAGTGAATAGAGACGAATGGTATTTGGGACCTGACAATCTGTTGGAGTGTGAGCAGGGAAAATATTTAGTGAAGGGATTCAGGGAAACCGGTCATTTTTATATAGCCGGACTTGAGTCCTGGAAATAGGAAGTACAATCCCTGCACTTTAAAGGAGGGGTTTTGGGATATTAGCAGTTTGGAGGGATATTTGTGTATCTTTTTTACGTATATGCTTCTAAACTGTTGTGTTCTAAGCACCTCTGCAAAAACAGTGATTATGTGTGTGTGAGGTGAAAGTGTTGAATGATGATGAAAGTATTTTCTTTTTGGGGATTTTCTTTCTTTTTGGGTCACCCTGCCTTGGTGGGAGACGGCCAACTTGTTGAGAGAAAAAAAAAATGTATATTAATGTAATATACGACATTTAATGAGACTTGGTGATTATTTTTATCATTACTAATAAGACGTCTCAAGACATAAGACACTTACTGATTTTAATGCGTACCTGCATGCCAACACAGTATGTAAGTTTATTTAGGTACAGGTATACATAAGCATAATTATCAGAGTAGATATAAAATATGAAATAACTTCTAAAAACACTTGAAATTTTGGAGTTTCCAGATATAATGGAGAGACTTAGTGCTTACGGATCTCACAGAGAATGTAAACAACCCGGGTGGGGCGCGGTGACCATATTAGAAAGTCAGGTGGGGGGAGCCGTATAGCAAGTTTTGGTCATAATTTGAAATGACCGTATTAGCGGAACGCCGTAAAGTGGGGCCCTACTGTAACTAGGTTTTTATTTTTATTTATTAACACATAGGCTGTTTCCCACCATATACTACCAGCTCTAAGTCACTGTAGGAAATTAGTCTAGGGATATACTTTCAGACTCAAATTATTGACAGAAACTTTCGATTGAAAATTTCCATGTCTTCACCTTTCATTTATGCTGATCTCAAAAATTACCTCGACACACCAAAATTTGCAGAAATAAGCATCTTCACAAAAAATTTTCACTTGTATATATCCTTTAACTCTTAATCTGATTCTGAACATTTGTTCTTCCAACCTCCTCCCTTAATCCCAAAAACAATTGCATAATGAGACTGAAAAAAATCTTACCTTTTCTTTGCGTTCCATTGAGCCAAAGGTTTCAACCTGTAGCTCCTGTAAGATGGTAGCAGCTTCTGTAATGTCTCCTTCAGCTTCCTTCATCATAGCTAGCTTGTGAGTGAGCCGTGCACGTTCAACCTCTACGTAAATCTTCCCAGCAGTGACTGCTCTGTTAGTATTATTCTCACTATTACTTTTATTATCTATAACATTTTACAAATTACAATAAAGATTCATAAGGATATGGCTGAGCCCAGTCAACAAACTATTATCTACAGATCAGAAAATGGATGAAACGCACCAAAAGTATTTTTTCCTATGCAAACAAATGTGAAAAAATGAGTTGAACAAGTTCCTTTCTCCTCATACTAGCTATACACACAAGCACTCATATATAACATACAACACCACAGTGTATACAATTAAGATGAATATGAAAATTATTTTCATATAGTCGGACTTGAGTCCTGGAAATGGGAAGTACAATGCCTGCACTTTAAAGGAGTGGTTTGGGATATTGGCAATTTGGAGGGATATGTTGTGTATCTTTATATGTGTATGCTTCTAAACTGTTGTGTTCTGAGCACCTCTGCAAAAACAGTGATAATGTGTGAGTGTGGTGAAAGTGTTGAATGATGATGAAAGTATTTTCTTTTTGGGGATTTTCTTTCTTTTTTGGGTCACCCTGCCTCGGTGGGAGACGGCCCCACTTGTTGAAAAAAAAAAAAAAATGAAAATTATTCAACTACAAAATCTCAAATGATGTTCACCATACTCGCGTAAGCCCATGCATGGGACAGGAAAATCTAAAGATCTTTTAATTTTTTTTTTTTTTTCCAACAAGTTGGTCGTCTCCCACCGAGGCAGGGTGACCCAAAAAAAGAAAGAAAATCCCCAAAAAGAAAATACTTTCATCATCATTCAACACTTTCACCACACTCACACATTATCAATGCTTTTGCAGAGGTGCCCAGAATACAACAGTTTAGAAGCATATACGTATAGAGATACACAACATATCCCTCCAAACTGCCAATATCCCAAACCCCTCCTTTAAAGTGCAGGCATTGTACTTCCCATTTCCAGGACTCAAGGCCGACTATATGAAAATAACCGGTTTCCCTGAATCCCTTCAATAAATATTACCCTGCTCACACTCCAAATATACATCTATATATAGGTACTCAAGAGGTGAATTATGGTGAAACTTTTCAATTAACACGTGGCC
>NC_069490.1:14580681-14604274 GCF_026875155.1 Cherax quadricarinatus
TATATTATATATAAAAATATATTATAAATTTCGGCCGAATAGGAAAAACTGATAAATTAGCAAGAACTCATTTAAAATTAAGACCTTTCTAAAATTTTCTCTTATATGTTTAGATATATTTTTCGCCTATGTTAATGTTAAAGTTAATAATTTTGTACCAAAAAACCTTAGAAAACTTACCTAACCTTATTATAGCAAGCGCAATTTAATAAACAATGAAATATACTTTTTTCGTTAGATTCAGAATGATTTTTGCGAAATTACTGCATAAAACAAATTTTAGCTTACCTTACTCGGCAAGAAGATCGTTTTTATTTTAAGTCAAAATGGTAACTTTTACCTATTAGGCATGACATATATATATATACATACACACATTATAAAATATATATATTATAATTATATATATAATATAAAATATATATATATATATTATATATATATATATATATATATTTTTTATTCACACGGGCTGATTCCCCCCAAAGGCAGGGTGGCCCGAAAAAGAAAAACTTTCACCATCTTTCACTCCATCACTGTCTTGCCAAAAGGGTTTGCTTTACACTAATTTTTTTAAACTGCAACATTAACACCCCCCCTTTTCGTGCCGAATAGGCAGAATTTGCGATCTTGGCTTAAATACAACGTTCATCTTGCCATATAGGACAAGCGAAAATTTATGTATGCAATATTCCCCAAAAATCATTCTGAACCTAACGAAAATAATACATTTCACTGTGTTTGTTTAGTATTAAATTACTGTAAACAAATCTAAAATATATTTAGTTGGGTTAGGCTAAAATAAATTGATCTTGTTATAATAAGGTTAGGAAAGTTTCTAAGATTCTTTTGGTGAAAAATTTAAAAATTTTTACATTAACTTTAAATGAAAAAATATATCTTTAAACGTGTAAGGAAAATTTTAGAAAGGACTTAATTTTAAATAAGTTCTTGCTAATTGACCAGTTTTACATATTCGGCACGACATATATATATACACACACACAAAACAACCACTGTGAAAGAGCAGTGAAATTCCAAGCGCTTTCGAGACTTCTCACATTGTCAAGGAACTTGACAATGTGAGTGGTCACGAAAGCGCTTGGAATTTCACTACTCTTTCACAGTGGTTGTTTTGCATATTTTTAAATCACCTGGTTTACTGTGATCTTATTGCATATATATATATATATATAATATATATATAATATATATATATATATATATATATTTTATATATATATATATAATTATATAATTATATTATATATATATACATGCAGCTTATGAAAAGTGGTCAGCACACATGTTTTCAAGCACAGGTGTTGTTACCTCAGAAACATCGTGTTAAAAATTTAATGTTTGTATTAAAGACCAATTTCAACGCGCTAACATCTGTTTAAAAGGTTTTTTATATCATTTTTCTGTAAATAAGGAAAAATTTTTTTGAAAATTTTATTAATGGAAAACAGGCAAAATGCAATCACTTAGCACACTTTCTTTTTTTTTGTTTGAACTTTTTGGTCTTGGGGCCTAAGTGACTCCAGGGTCCCAGGACCGAAGCGTTTCCAATTTAATTCCAATGGATTTGATTTTGTGTCAGGGAAAAGCTGGGGAGGGGGAGGAGCAGGAAAGATGAATTGGAAAGCGAATGGGATGAAAGGAAAGGAAATGGGAAAAGAAGAGACGGGCGGGGGAGGGGTGGGGGAAAGGGGGGAGGATTTGGGAAGTGGAGGAGGATTGGGAAAGGGGAGGAGGCTGGGGAAAGGGAGCTAACAAAGCAGGGTCACTGTTGCGTGAGTTCATGGCCTCGATAATTAATGTAAACCTTCCTACTGATCCTCACGCGCACCACAACACCCTACCATCAACACCCAACCATTCACCCAAACAACACCACACAACAATCATTCAACCACCACAACCATTCAACCCATCACCAACCCCAAAAACACAAAATACCCACCAAACCCCCTACCATCAACCACCCAAACCCCCCAACAAACAACAAACCAACAACCCCCAAAACCACCACAAACCCCCCAAAAACCCCCAAAAAACCCCCAAACCATTCACCCACACAACCACCCTACCATCCCACCACAACCCCTCACCCACACCACCCACATCAACCCCACAAATTCAACCCCCACAACACCCAATCAACCACCAAAACCCTTCACCACAACCACCCTAATCAACCACCAAACCATTTACCACCAAACCACCCCACCTCAACCACCCCCAAACCATTCACCCCCCCAACCACCCACCCTCAACCCCCACACCATTCACCCCCACAACCCCCTACCATCAACCCCAACAAACCCCCACCACAACAAACCCCACCAAACCACCACAAATTCAACCCAACCCAACCCACCAAAACCACCCACCACACCACCACAACCACCCACCACCACCCCAAAAAACCCCCTACCACAAACCACCACAAACCCTTTAAACCCCCACAAACCCCCTACCATCAACCCCACAAAAATCACCCCCAACCCCCCCTACCACAACCCACAAACCATTTACCCCCCAACCCCAACATCAACCACCACAAAACATTACCCACCACACCACCCTACCACACCCACAACCATCACCCACACAACCACCCCCATCAACCACCCAAACCATCCACCCCCAAACCAAACCTACCCAACCACCAAACCCTCACCCACACAACCACCCCACAACCACCAAACCTTTACCCACCAAACCCCCCCCCACCCCAACCACCACCAAACCCTTTACCCACCACACCACCCTACCCCAACCAACCACAACCAAACACCCACCCACACCCCCTACCATCAACCCCACAACCATCACCCAAACCCCAACCACCCATACCAAAACCCCAAACCAATTTACCCACAAACCACCCACCAAACAAACCCCACAACATCCCCCCAACCACCCACCACAACCCCCCACAACCATTCCACCCACCACAACCACCCTACCACACCACCCAACCCCCTCACCCACCCAAACCCTACCTCAACCACCACAACCATCACCACCACAACCCCCTACCATCAAACCCCCCCCCACACCACCAACCACCCACAACCCCCTACCACAACAAACCCCAACCATTACCACCAAACACCCTACCATCAACCACACAACCATTACCCACAACCACCAACCATCAACCACAAACCATTCACCACCACAACCACAAAACCATCAACCACCAAACCATCCCATCACAACAAAACCCCAACATCAACCACCACAACCATAACACCACAACCCCCAAAAAAATTTTTTAACCCCAAACATTCACCAACCAAAAAACCCCCCATACCCCTAACCTACCAAAAACCATAATCACCCCAAAAACAACACCCTCCAAACCCCACAACCCACCCACACACAACACTACCCCCCCCCCAACCCCCAAAAACCCCCCCACCCACCCACCACCCCCACCCCAACCCACCCCAACCAAACCCCCACCCCAACCACCCACCTAACCCACCCCCCCCCCCTCCCCCCCCCCACCCCCCCCAACCACCCACCCCAAACCCCCACAACCCCACCCCACCACAAACCCACCCACCTCCCCAAAAACCACTACCCCCCACCCCCAAACCCCCCTACCCCAACCCACCACAAACCAAACTTTACCCACCACAACCACCCTACCACAACCACCAAACCTTCACCCCCCAACCACCCCCCATCAACCACCCCAAACCCCCACCCACCCCAACCACCCTACCCTCAACCACAACCATTCACCCCCCAAAACCCCCCCTACCCTCAACACACAACCATCACCCAAAAAACCCCAACCACCACCAAACCCACAACCATACCCCAACACAAAAACCCCCTACCACACCCCCCAAACCCACCCACCCAACCACCCAAAATTTTACCCCAAACCACCCCCACCACCACCCACCCTCAACCCCCCAAAACCCCTCACCCAACCCAACCAAAACCCACCATCAACTATCACAAACCCCTCCCCATCAACCCCCACAACCCCTCACCATCAATCACCACAACCACTCACCAAAACCCACTACAACCACCCTACCAACACCCACCAAACCACCCTACCGTCAACCACCACAACCCATTCCCCACCACAACCACCCTACCATCAACACCACAACCCTCACCCACTACAACCACCCTACCATCAACCAGCAAAACCCACTCACCATCAACCACCAAAAACCAACCTACCATAAAACTATCAAAAACCAACCACACCCTCCCACAACCACCCACCATCAACCACTCCCAACCCCCACCATCAACCATTAACACAACTACAACGTCTTAAAAAAAGTACAACCCCTTCCTCTCAAAAATACAGGACCAGAATTTATTTTGTTATTCTCTCTCATTTTCTTCAGCAAAAACGAGAACACCAGAAGCACCTACATCAATAAACAATAATAATAATAATAATAATAATAATAATAAAAAAATCAAAATACATTAATAAATATAAATAATAACACTAATAATACTTAATAACACATAATAATAATAATAATAATAATAATAATAATAATTTGTTATACAACAACGTTAAACTATATACTTGGACTAAGAAAAAAAAACGTTTATTTTTGCGAGAAGTAATAAAAGTTGATGAGGAAGTAAAGTGTGAGAGTGGCCGGAGGAGCGAGCCTGCAGCTCGTCCAGGCAACTCCCATCAACTGGAAAGGTTGAAGGACTCTTGTCCTCGACGCTGCCACCAGGCAACTACCCGTCTTTTAGTGGAGAAGAAAGTGGATAGGAGGGAGGAAGGAGCAAAGAGGAAGGGGGAAGGAGGGAGGAAGGAGCAAAGAAGAAGGGGAAAGGAGGGAGGAAGGAGCAAAGAGGAAGGGGAAAGGAGGGAGGAAGGAGCAAAGAGGAAGGGGAAGGAGGGAGGAAGGAGCAAAGAGGAAGGGGGAAGGAGGGAGGAAGGAGCAAAGAGGAAGGGGAAAGGAGGGAGGAAGGAGCAAAGAGGAAGGGGGAAGGAGGGAGGAAGGAGCAAAGAGGAAGGGGGGAAGAAGGGGGAAGGAGGGAGGAAGGGGGAAGGAGGGAGGAAGGAGCAAAGAGGAAGGGGGGAAGAAGGGGGAAGGAGGGAGGAAGGGGGAAGGAGGGAGGAAGGAGCAAAGAAAAACCAAACAAAAAGAAAATAAAGAATAGGACTGAGAACAAGGAGGCGGAAGAAAAAGATGAATAAAAACATCAAAAGTGGAACAAAAGAGTAAGTTTGCTCCATGACACAAAGTTTGTTCCATTACAGTTTGTTCCATGACAGTTTGTTCCATGACAGTAAGTTTGTTCCATGACACTAAGTTTGTTCCATGACAGTAAGTTTGTTCCATGACACTTTGTTCCATGATATTAAGTTTGTTCCATGACAGTAAGTTTGTTCCATGACACTTTGTTCCATGATACTAAGTTTGTTCCATGACAGTAAGTTTGTTCCATGACACTTTGTTCCATGATACTAAGTTTGTTCCATGACACTAAGTGTGTTCCATGACAATAAGTTTGTTCCATGACAGTAAGTTTGTTCCATGACACTAAGTTTGTTCCATGATACTAAGTTTGTTCCATGGCACTAAGTTTGTTCCATGACAGTAAGTTTGTTCCATGACAGTAAGTTCCATGACACTAAATTTGTTCCATGGCACTAAGTTTGTTCCATGACAGTAAGTTTGTTCCATGACACTAAGTTTGTTCCATGACAGTAAGTTTGTTCCATGACACTTTGTTCCATGATATTAAGTTTGTTCCATGACAGTAAGTTTGTTCCACGACAGTAAGTTTGTTCCATGACACTAAGTTTGTTCCATGACAGTAAGTTTGTTCCATGACACTTTGTTCCATGATATTAAGTTTGTTCCATGACACTAAGTTTGTTCCATGATACTAAGTTTGTTCCATGACAGTAAGTTTGTTCCATGACACTAAATTTGTTCCATGCACTAAGTGTGTTCCATGACAGTAAGTTTGTTCCATGATACTAAGTTTGTTCCATGACAGTAAGTTTGTTCCATGACAGTAAGTTTGTTCCATGACAGTAAGTTTGTTCCATGACACTAAATTTGTTCCATGGCACTAAGTGTGTTCCATGACAATAAGTTTGTTCCATGACAGTAAGTTTGTTCCATGACACTAAGTTTGTTCCATGATACTAAGTTTGTTCCATGGCACTAAGTTTGTTCCATGACAGTAAGTTCCATGACACTAAATTTGTTCCATGGCACTAAGTTTGTTCCATGACAGTAAGTTTGTTCCATGACAGTGTGTTCCATGGCACTAAGTTTGTTCCATGACACTAAGTTTGTTCCATGGCACTAAGTTTGTTCCATGGCACTAAGTTTGTTCCATGGTACTAAGTTTGTTCCATGGCACTAAGTTTGTTCCATGACAGTAAGTTTGCTCCATGACACTAAGTTTGTTCCATGGCACTAAGCTTGTTCCATGACAGTAAGTTTGTTCCATGACACTTTGTTCCATGGCACTAAGTTTGTTCCATGGCAGTAAGTTTGTTCCATGGCACTAAGTTTGTTCCATGGCACTAAGTTTGTTCCATGGCACTAAGTAATACAAGTTTTTTTAATGTTTTAAACACCTGTTAACACAACATTATACAACTTACACTTAATACTAACAGGTGTTTACTGTTGTAAACTCTTATAATACATACACAATAATAATACATACACAATAATAATACATACACAATAATAATACATACACAATAATACATACACAATAATAATACATACACAATAATACATACACAATAATAATACATAATAATAATAAACAATAATAATACATAAACAATAATAATACATAAACAATAATAATACATAAACAATATATATATAATAGATAAACAATATTCATTATACATAAACAATATTCATTATACATAAACAATATTCATTATATATAAACAATATTCATTATATATAAACAATATTCATAGTACATAATCAATAATCATAATACATAAATAATATTCATAATCAAAAGAAAAACTATTTTTTTTATCACATTCCACGTTCCAGGTCATCAGCTGGAGTGAGGCAAATTTAGATGAAAGGGGAAATATCCCCAATATTTATGCCGAGAGAGAATTTGGATTAAGTCAGGCAAGTGCCCAGTGTGCAGATTGGTACCCGTACCAAAGAAGCGCACCTCCCCCTGGCAAACACCAGACGAGCCTGGCCCATGGCTGGGCTCCAGGAGTAGAAAGACTCGGAACTCATCAATGGTATATCAGAAGTATATCTGGGAAACAGACCTCACCGCAGCGTTGAGGGGATGGGAATGAAAGTCTTCTACCCGCAAAGGTGTTCCAAAGGTCAACACTCTCGCGGACCGGTCCCAGACCAAGTCTCCCGGTGAATCAAGGCCTGATCAACCAGGCTGTTACTTCTGGCCACATGCACTCCAACATATGATTCACACTCCGGATGGTCAGGAAAGAGATAGAGGCGTCAGCAGTACATCACGGGTCAGAGCGGCAGGAGCACCTGCAAGCAGGTGGTGATGCAGTGCATATGTGCTTAATCCTTAGACAGTCAATCGTCTCAAAGTGACGATCCCTGGCGAACGAGGAGGGCCGAACATCTACGTTCTCTGGAACACTATATAACCTGTTGTTAGTCTTTAGGGCCCACCGCACCTTGACAGCATGAACAAAGATGAAAGGAATTCCTATATGATCAAAACATAGACAAAGATGTAGGGAATTCTCATTCTGTTATACCATGGACTACTTTAGTTACCCCTTAACCAGACTATGTACCAATCCCAGATTTCCCCACTATATTGTAACTGCCATACCATACAAGCAAACTTAGCTTGGATTATTAACCCGGAGGGTTAGCAACCCAGGATAATCCAATGGGTTAGCAACCCAGGATAATCCAATGGGTCTGCATAATCCCCTTATTAACAAAAAAATAGCCCAAGACGTACAAGAGAAAAGCGAAATACTGAACAATACTCACTAACAATTAGTCAAAGGTACGTTAACCAATAACGAGGTGAACCGTTATTAATCTCCGGTCTCCATAAAATAACCCAGAGTGTATCTTTACCGGTGATGGGTTTTTAAATTCGTGACTTGGAGGAGGAAGATGTCTGGTTTCCTCATGAAGACTTCTACACTTGTCCCAGCAGTGTTTCTGATATCTTCCGGCAAGATGCTAAAAAAAAAAAAAAAAAAAAAAAAAAAAAAAAAAAAAAAAAAAAAAAAAAAAAAAAAACACTGGGACTACGGATATTGATAGTAGGTTCTCTTACTGCGCTCACGTTGCTCCTGCGTGTGCAGATTTGGGACCAGACCTACAACTCTCTCTCTCTCTCTCTCTCTCTCTCTCTCTCCCTCTCTCTCCCCGCTTCAGCGAGGACATAAGAATCTGAGACGTTCCCAGTAATTTAAATGCTTTCTTGAGTCTGTAGGTGTGAGCAGGCAAGGAATGTAGATGTACAACCCATAAACTGCAAAGTTTAAATGATTTATCAATTATAGTCTAGAGCTTAAATAATCTACCAACCACAGACTACAAAGCTTCACACAGGTGCGAAAAAGTAGTCTCCCTGCCTAGCCAGGACCAGTATAGCTTCTATGTAATCCCAATGTAATTAAGGGAGGTAAAATTTCCAGAGTAATCTAATGACACGCTAGAAAACACGTTTAATCCTCATCAGAACCTCAGGACGCATAGCCTAAATAAAAAAGTTGCAATAACATGGGAAAATATAGGTGAAAAGGGCCTTGTAATCCCACTCTGCTGATGACTGAGGAAGAGTCGGGGAATTTAGCTGGAAGCTTATGAGGTTCAAATCCCTGGTGATCTCACTGTTATTCTGAATACACATTCCTAAAGATCAGAGACCTTTAAGAAGCAGAGAATGGTTGTGGTGAATGACTGGAATGAATGTTGTGAATGGTTGTGGTGAATGACTGGAATGAATATGTTGTGAATGGTTGTGGTGAATGACTGGAATGAATGTTGTGAATGGTTGTGGTGAATGACTGGAATGAATATGTTGTGAATGGTTGTGGTGAATGACTGGAATGAATATGTTGTGAATGGTTTGTGGTGAATGACTGGAATGAATGTTGTGATATGGTTGTGGTGAAATGACTGGAATGAATGTTGTGAATGGTTGTGGTGAATGACTGGAATGAATATGTTGTGAATGGTTGTGGTGAATGACTGGAATGAATATGTTGTGAATGGTTGTGGTGAATGACTGTAATGAATATGTTGTGAATGGTTGTGGTGAATAACTGGAATGAATGTGGTGAATGACTGGAATGAATATGTTGTGAATGGTTGTGGTGAATGACTGGAATGAATATGTTGTGAATGGTTGTGGTGAATAACTGAAATGAATGTTGTGAATAGTTGTGGTGAATAACTGGAATGAATGTTGTGAATGGTTGTGGTGAATAACTGGAATGAATGTTGTGAATGGTTGTGGTGAATGACTGGAATGAATGTTGTGAATGGTTGTGGTGAATGACTGGAATGAATATGTTGTGAATGGTTGTGGTGAATAACTGGAATGAATGTTGTGAATGGTTGTGGTGAATAACTGGAATGAATGTTGTGATGGTTGTGAGTGAATAACTGGAATGAATGTTGTGAATGGTTGTGGTGAATGATGGAATGAATGTTGTGAATGGTTGTGGTGAATAACTGGAATGAATGTTGTGAATGGTTGTGGTGAATGACTGGAATGAATATGTTGTGAATGGTTGTGGTGAATGACTGGAATGAATATGTTGTGAATGGTTGTGGTGAATAACTGGAATGAATGTGGTGAATGACTGGAATGAATATGTTGTGAATGGTTGTGGTGAATGACTGGAATGAATATGTTGTGAATGGTTGTGGTGAATGACTGGAATGAATATGTTGTGAATGGTGTGGTGAATGACTGGAATGAATGTGGTGAATGACTGGAATGAATGTGGTGAATGACTGGAATGAATGTTGTGAATGGTTGTGGTGAATACACTGGAATGAATGTGGTGATGACTGGAAGAATATGTTGTGAATGGTTGTGGTGAATGACTGGAATGAATATGTTGTGAATGGTTGTGGTGAATGACTGGAATGAATATGTTGTGAATGGTTGTGGTGAATGACTGGAATGAATGTGGTGAATGACTGGAATGAATGTGGTGAATGACTGGAATGAATGTTGTGAATGGTTGTGGTGAATAACTGGAATGAATGTGGTGAATGACTGGAATGAATGTTGTGAATGGTTGTGGTGAATGACTGGAATGAATGTTGTGAATGGTTGTGGTGAATGTCTGCAGTGAATGGTTGCCGTGAATGTCTGAATGAATAGTTGTAGTGAATGTCTGAAGTGATTGGTTATCGTGAATGGTTTTAGTAAATGTCGGAAGTGAATACCTACAGTGAGCTACACACACAAAAAGGCAGCCCTTCACACACAAATGGTAACACTATGGGGGGTCCTCTCGCCCCCATAAACACAAGTGAGCCCCCAATCCCCTGCCACACACACAGTGAGCCGTCCCCTGCCACACATGCGTGAGCCGTCCCCCTGCCACACATGCGTGAGCCGTCCCCCTGCCACACATGCGTGAGCCGTCCCCCTGCCACACACATGTGAGCCGTCCCCCCGCCACACATGCGTGAGCCCTCCCCCTGCCACACACATGCGTGAGCCGTCCCCTGCCACACACAACGTGAGCGTCCCCCTGCCACCACATACGTGAGCCGTCCCCCTGCCACACACATGCGTGAGCCATCCCCCTGCCACACACACACACTACAAAGAGTAGGCCAAGTTTCCTATCGGCACTCGACAACTGGTAAACACACACAAAGGTGAGTCAACACATTCCCATATAAATATAAGCGTGCAGGAACGAGCACACAACAATATTACCAACAGACATAATACATTCTTAATAACTCTCATCATTTTATCTCTGTAATGACGTGCAAACACGTGATTACTCCACGGACAAGCAAGTCATTATTCCACGGACAAGCACGTGATTACTCCAAGGACAGGCACGTCATTATTCCACGAACACGCACGTGATTAATCCCCGGACAAGCACATCATTATTTCACGATCAAGCACGTGATTACTCCACGGACAAGCAAGTCATTATTCCACGGAGAAGCACTTCATTATTCCACGGACAAGAACGTGATTATTCCACGAACAAGCACATCATTACTCCAGGACAAGCATATGATTGCCCACGGACAAGTACGTTACTCTGTAATATTAATTATCGGGGTTTTTCCTCATTTTTTTCAGTCAAAACAATTGGAACATCCGAGGCAAAAAAAAAAAAAAAAAAAAAAAAAAAAAACTTTCAGGGAAATTTAAATTTGATATAAAATGAATGAAATATTGCAACAAAAATCAAAAGCAAGAAAATACAATGTACTTATGAATGAAAAAAAAACATTTACATGTAAGTTCGTTTACCAGTGTTTGTGTGTGTGTTGTGTGTGTGTGTGTGTTGTGGTGTGTGTGTGTGTGTGTGTTTGGTGTGTGTGTGTGTGTGTGTGTGTGTTTTTTGTGTGTGTGTGTGTGTTTGTGTGTGTGTTTGTGTGTGTGTGTGTGTGTGTGTGTTTGTGTGTTTGTGTGTGTGTGTGTGTTTGTGTTTGTGTGTGTGTGTGTGTTGTTGTGTTTTGTGTTTGTGTGTTTGTGTGTGTTTGTGTGTGTTTGTGTGTGTGTGTGTGTGTGTGTGTGTGTTACTCACCTAGTTGAGGTTGCGGGGGTCGAGTCGAGCTCCCGGCCCCGCCTCTTCACTGATCGCTACTAGGTCACTCTCCATGAGCCGTGAGCTTTATTATACCTCTGCTTAAAGCTATGTATGGATCCTGCCTCCACTACATCGCTTCCCAAATATTCCACTTACGACTACTCTGTGGCTGAAGAAATACTTCCTAACATCCCTGTGATTCATCTGTGTCTTCAGCTTCCAACTGTGTCCCCTTGTTACTGTGTCCAATCTCTGGAACATCCTGTCTTTGTCCACCTTGTCAATTCCTTCAGTATTTTGTATGTCGTTTTCATGTCCCCCCTATCTCTCCTGTCCTCCAGTGTCGTCAGGTTGATTTCCTTAACCTCTCCTCGTAGGACATACCTCTTAGCTCTGGGGCTAGTCTTGTTGCAAACCTTTGCACTTTCTTAGTTTCTTCACGGTTTTGGCTAGGTGGGGGTTTCCCAAAAACTGGTGTTGTGTGTGATGTGTGTGTTTTGTTTGGGGTGTTGTGGTGTGTGTGGTGTTGTGTGTATGTGTGTGTGTGTGTGTGTGTATGTGGTGTGTGTGTGGTGTGTTTTGGTGTGTGTTGTGTGTGTGTGTGTGTGTGTATGTATGTGTGTATGTGTGTGTGTGTGTGTGTGTGTGTGTGTGTTGTGTGTTGTGTGTGTTGTGTGTGTGTGTGTGTGTGTGTGTGTGTTTTGCTTTGTGTGTGTATGCGTGTGTGTGTATGCGTGTGTGTGTATTGTGTGTGTGTGTTGTGTGTGTGTGTGTGTGTGTGTGTGTGTGTGTGTGTGTATGTGTGTGTGTGTGTGTGTGTGTGTGTGTGTGTGTGTGTGTGTGTGTGGTGTGTGTGTGGGGTGTGTGTACTCACCTAATTGTACTCGCCTAATTGTACTCGCCTAATTGGGGTCGCAGGGGTCAAGACTCAGCCCCCTGGCCCCGCCTCTTCACTGTCGCTACTAGGTCCCCTCCCCCTCTGCTTCCTGAGCTTTGTCATACCTCTTCTTAAAACTATGTATGGTTCCTGCCTCCACTACTTCACTTGCTAGGCTTTTTCCACTTCCTGACGACTCTTATGACTGAAGAAATACTTCCTAACGTCCCTGTGACTCGTCTGAGTCTTCAGCTTCCAGTTGTGACCCCCTTGTTTCTGTGTCCCCTCTCTGGAACATCCTTTCTCTGTCCACCTTGTCTACTCCCGCAGTATCTTTTATGTCGTTATCATGTCTCCCTGACCCTTCTGTCCTCCAGTGTGTCAGTCCGATTTCCCTCAACCTTTCCTCGTACGACATTCCCCTGAGCTCTGGGACTGCCTTGTTGCCAACCTTTGCACTTTCTCTAACTTCCTGACGTGCTTGACCAGGTGTGGGTTCCAGACTGGTGCTGCATACTCCAGTATGGGCCCAACATACACAGTGTACAGTGTCTTGAACGATTCCTTATTAAGGTATCGGAAACGCTATTCTCAGTTTGTTTAGGCGCCTTTGTATGCTGCAGCAGCTATTTTGGTTGATGTGTGCCTCCGGTGACGTATCGGTGTTATGGTCACCCCAAGGTCTTTCTCCCTGAGTGAGGTCCGTTAAATCTTTGTCCACCTAGCCTATACGCTGTCTGCGGTCTTCTTTGCCCCTCCCCAATCTTCATGACTTTGCATTTGGCAGGGTTGGGAAATTTGAGAAAACCAGTTTCTGGAAACCCCATGTCAAGCCTGTCCAGGTCTCATTTTCAGTCCTGCCTCATCCTCATCGATTTTTAAATTTTTTCTCAACTTCCATCATCTGCGAATAGGGACACTTTAGGTCTATTCCTTCCATCATGTCGTTGCATTTTATCAAAATAGCACTGGTCCTAGAATGACCCCTGTGGGACCCCCCTCGTTTACAGGCGCCCACTGTGATACCTCTTCACGTACCATGACTCGTTGTTGCCTCCCTGTCAGGTATTCCCTGATCCATTGCAGTGCCCCCCCTGTTACATGCACCTGATCCTCCAGCTTCTGCACTAATCTTTGTGGGGAACTGTGTCAAAGGCCTTCCTGCAGTCTAGGAAAACGCAATAAACCCACCCCTCTCTCTCGTGTCTTACTTCTGTTACCTTGTCATAAAACTCCAGAAGGTTTGTGACACAGGATTTGCCTTCCATGAACCCATGCTGGTTTTCATTTATAATCTCGTCCGTTCCCGGGGTTCCACCCTCTCCCCTGAAAAACTTCCCCATGCTTTGCCCCCAATACATGTAGAGAGCCCGGGTCTGATTTGTCCCCTCATTTCTGTTTCCTTTTTAAAATATGGGGACCCATTTTTTTTTTTCCCATTTCTCGGGTAGTTGCCCAGTTTCAAGGGATGTTTTAAGATTGGGGTTGGGGGGCAGCACAGTATCTCTGTTCCTTCTCAAAGGACCCATGAGGGATGTTGCCCGGGCCCCATCCCCTTTGAGGTATCAAGGTATTTACAGCTTTTGCCTCCTCCTGGGTTTTTATATGTCACCCAACACTTGTTAATAATAAAAATAATAATTTTTATTTCTACAGTACATGACTGGAAACTCCTAGCTAAAAACAATGAATCTACACTAGAAAGCCATTGTTAGCTGAGATCTGGGGGCAAATTAGGTCGTTCCCAGGATGGCCCCACCCCATTATAAACCCATCCCCCATTTTCTATGGGGAACATAGACAACGGTGGAAAAAACAGCCCAATGTTTCTACCGGCGGGAACGAACCCGGGCCCCCGCCGTGTGAAGCGGAGCTTTAAACCCCACCCCAAAAGGTTTTGGGTATTTTCCCCCTCTTGGGTTCCCTTCTGGCTGTCTTCCCACAGCCATTCCTGTCTCTACTGTAAAAATTTCCTTAAATCTCCGGGTTTAGCTCCTCACAAACCTCCTGATCATTTCTTGTGAGTTTTCCTTCTGTCCTCAGTCTGATCACCTGGTCTTTGACTGTTGTCTTCCTCCTGATGTGGCTATACTACAGTTTCATACTGTCGCTGGGCCTCCCTCCTTACCTGTGCATACTCGTTCCTGGCTCTGCGACTGATCTCCCTATTTTCATGTGTTCTCTGCCTTCTGTACTTTTTCCATTCTCTATTGCACTTTGTTTTTGCCTCCTTACACCGTCGGGTAAACCAGGGGCTCGTTCTGGTCTTCCCATTGTTTCTGTTGCCCTTGGGAATAAACCTTTCCGCTGCCTCCTTGCATTTTGTTGTTACATATTCCATCATTTCGTTTACTGTCTTTCCTGCCAGTTCTCTGTCCCACGGGACCTCCTGCAGGAAGTTCCTCAACCCTATGTAGTCCCCTCTTTTATAGTCAGGCTTTTCCCATTCAACTCCTGTTACTCTCTCCACTTGCAACTCTACTATGTATTCAAAGCACAGAACCACGTGGTCGCTAGCTCCAAGGGGACTCTCATATGTGATGTTCTCAATGTCTGAACTGCCCAGGGTGAACACAAGGTCCAATCTTTCTGGTTCATCCTCCCCTCTCACTCTGGTAGTGTCCTTAACATGTTGGTGCATGAGGTTTTCCAGCACCACATCCAACATCTTGGCTCTCCATGTTTCGGGACCCCCATGTGTGTGTCTATGTGTGTGTGTGTGTGTGTGTGTGTGTGTGTGTGTGTGTGTGTGTGTGTGTGTGTTACCATTTTGTCCTAGGGCACATGTCGATACGACACTAGGCCTTTTTGTATATGAGTGCTTTGTGTGTTGTGTGTGTGTGTGGTGTACGGATCTGCTTGGATTTCTTACTCATTTTTGCAACATTGCAAGCTCCTGATGTATTTATTGCAACATGAAAGCTTAGAACTATCATTCAACTCCCCCGTGGTTTTCCATCCTGTACCCGCTTTTTCGATATATATTATATATAAATATATATATATATATATTTTATATATTATATATATCTATTATATATATATATGTGTGTGTGTTTTGTGTGTGTGTGTGTGTGTGTTGTGTGTGTGTGTGTGTGTGTGTGTGTTTGTGTGTGTGTGTGTGTGTGTGTGTTGTGTGTGTGTGTGTGCGCGCCCCGGGGCCTGAATAGGTAAAATTGGTCAATTAGCAAGAATTATAAAATTAAGTCCTTTCTAAAATTTTCTTTTATACATTTCAAAATATTTTTTTTTTCATTTATGTTAATATAAAAATAAATAATTTTGTACCAAAAGCATCTTAGGAAACTACCAAACCCTTATATAACAAGCACAGTTTTATTTACCTAACCAACCAATTATTTTTATAAAAGGGTTTACAATAATTTAATCATAAACAATGAATTTTTTTTTTCGTTAGGTTCAAATGATTTTGCGAAATTATTGCAAACACAAATTTTCGCTTGCCTATTCGGCAAGAAGTGTGTTGCTATTTACACCAAAAATAGCAAGTTTTACTTATTCGGCATGACATATATATATAATTCTCTCCTTTCCTCTTCCCTATTTTCCTCTCCTTTTCTCCCTGATATCTTCTCTTTTTGCTAATCATCTTTCCCCTTCATAAAATCCCCCTTAATTATGATCTCTTCCTTACTATTCCTTTCCCCATTAACCGTCCCATCACCTTTTCTCAGTCAATTTTCTTTCCTTATCAGCCTTACCTCTACCTTCGCTGCCTCATCACCCCCCCTTCCTCATCATTCTTATTCCTTATCCTCTTCCCATTCTTCTTCCTCCCATCACTACCCCAGTCCCACTATTCCCTGTTTTTTTTCGTCTAGATAATTACACATAACCACCTAGCTAGGGTGTGGCACGCTAAACTCAGGAATCCCTTGAGGGATACCTTCCTGTGGGGCATTCACTAGGTAGTACTTACAGGGAGGTAGCCGGGAAATACTAACAGGTACTCCCTCACTGGGGGGTTAGCCAGGAATAACCAACAGGTATCCCCTCATGGGAGGTAATCCTAGGGGCACTAAGACGGCCACTGCACTATCAAGGTGGACAATGGTACCTTGCTCACTAACTACCGCAATGCTCCGTCCACTTGGTGTTCCAAAGACCACGTATAATACACTATGGCAACACTATATACAATACTGTATTACCACCATATATCGAACACATGACGATGAAACTATAGAGTGAAATTTGTATAATAGAAGGTAGGAGCGCGCCCGCACACACACGACACTGGAGGACAGGAGGGAGGGGTGATATGAAACGACATACAAAAAAACAGCGAGGAATGGATAAGGTGGACAGACAGGATGTTCCAGAGATGGGACAGAGAAACAAGGGGTCACAAATTTGGAAAGTTGAAGACTCTGATGAGCCAAAGGGATGTTTAGGAAGTATTTTTCGGCCACAGAGTTGTCAGGAAGTGGAATAGTCTGGCAAGTGATGTAGTGGAGGCAGGAACCATACATAGTTTCAAGACGAGGTATGATAAAGCTATGGAGCAGGGGAGGAGGACCCCGTAGCGGTCAGTGAAGAGGCGGGGCCAGGAGCTGAGTATCGACCCCTGCAACCACAATTTGGTGAGTACACACACACACACAACAATTACATAAAAGCTCCCAAAACAAAAGTTCACTAAGTCTTCCCCCAACCCATTAAGAGTATGATCAAGAGTTGATTAGATGCACCTCTTACCCTCCCCTAACCCCCCTTTTCCCTTATCCTCCCTTCCCTCCCTTTGTATTGTTTACCCGCGGGTTGCTAGGCAACAACATTACTGACATGTTACGCAGCAGTATATACAGGTTTTACTAGGAACTATCACTAACCCCCCCCCCCTCCACCCATCACAGCTCCCCCTAACTTCCCTTCGCCCAAATATTCTGACTCTTCTTTCTACCTCTGCCAGGCATACCTTCCCTCACTTCCTACACTCCCCCCTTCATTCCTTGTCTCCTCACTTTACTCATTCCCCGCCATTTCCCCACACTTCCTCTCCCCCGTGTATCCTCCGTCTTCCCACAATCTTCCGTTTTAGATCCTCAGCCTTTTAAAACATAACCAGTGAGGAGGCGGGCCAAGAGCTATGACTCGACCCCTGCAACCACAATTAGGTGGGTACCAGTAATTCTAAGGTGAGGTCGTGACCTCACCTGGTATGAACCCTGGTAATAATACCAACAATGGTTTAAAGTAACAGGTAAGTAAACACTAGACACAGAAAACGTTTCGGAACGTGTTTTTCTCATGTATCTTTCGTGATCTATCTTACACGACTCACGAAAAACGTAATAAACGGGATTGTAAAAAAAACACGGAAACTGGTGGGGGGGGGGGTTCGAAACCCCTCACGAGTCGTAAAACTCTAAGCCACTAGTTCAAACCCACCCGACCCGTGGTTTCTCTTTTTACACCCGGGGAAAGGGGACTGCTGACTCGAGGGTGAGGTCATATGAAGGAAGGAGGAAGGGGAAGGAAGAAAGCCTCCTGGCTGTGGGGGGGATTAAAAGGAAAGTGGTATGGTATATCTTTAGTAGTATGGTATATCTGGAGTGGTATGGTATACCTTTAGTAGTATGGTATATCTGGAGTGGTTTGGTATACCTGGAGCACTATGGTATATCTGTAGTAGTATGGTATATCTGGAGTGGTATGGTATACCTAAAGATATGGTATACCTGGAGTGGTATGGTATACCTAGATATGGTATACCTGGAGTGGTATGGTATACCTGGAGCGGGATGGTATACCTGTAGTATGGTATATCTGGAGCGGTATGATATACCTGTAGTATGGTATACCTGGAGCGGTATGGTATACCTGTAGTATGGTATATCTGGAGCGGTATGATATACCTGTAGTATGGTATACCTGGAGCGGTATGGTATACCTGTAGTATGGTATACCTGTAGTATGGTATACCTGGAGCGGTATGATATACCTGGTATACTTTCACGACCATCGTGCACTTTAAACTGTAAGTCAAGTGTTTAACCTTTCCATCTTAATTGTTCGAATTATCATTTAAGTAGTATTTAGTGCAAGCTGGTAAACTATTTAAATTTCGGAAAAGTGAACCCAGTGGTTACTAAGTGGGGGGGAAAGAAAGTGAAACCCACGGGGTTACCAAGGGAAGGAAAGTGAGGTACGTGGTTACTAAGGGGGAGAGTGAACCCCAGTGGTTACTTGTGGTAAAGGGGATTCCATCACACCCCTTTGCAAATTAAGTGGTTTCAGTGGTCTTTGTTATTTGCTAAGTGGAGTGCAATCAGCTGTGCCAGGAGCTATGAGGAAGCACGTTCCTTACCCCTGAGATGTGAGAAACGTTCCTATATGAACGTTCCTGGTTTCCGTCTCACACCTCTCTGCCAGACGTAACCCGGCAGATTTGTGGTAAAAAAAAAAAAATCTGTTTTCGCGGAGAAAATTCCGAACCAGGCTGTTGTGCTGTGCCGATTTCTTGCAGCCCCCAATAAAAAGTAGGGGCGCCATTGGTACACTAAGGGAAAACACCATAAGTGTCCGGGGCCCAAAACTGTTCAACAGCCTCCCATCAAGCATTAGGGGAATTGCCAATAAACCCCTGGCTGCCTTCAGGAGAGAGCTGGACAGATACCTAAAGTCAGTGCCGGATCAGCCGGGCTGTGGCTCGTACGTTGGACTGCGTGCGGCCAGCAGTAACAGCCTAGTTGATCAGGCCCTGATCCATCGGGAGGCCTGGTCATGGACCGGGCCGCGGGGGCGTTGATCCCCGGAATAACCTCCAGGTAACCAGGTAGCTGCTGTTGAACACCAGTACATGCCGGGCCGCGGGGGCGTTGACCCCTGAAACCTTCTCCAGGTATACTCTAGGTATGCCCTATACAATACTTTGTTTAATAATGTCTTGCCCCGATTCTTTTCCTTTCTCTGTAATTCTTTTCCTCTCCCCCATCTTTCTCCAACTATTTCCACTTTCCCCTCACCTCTCTGGTTAAAAATATTTTTACAGGGCTCGCAAAACCTCCCCTAACCCAACCTAATCTTGGGGTTGCATCCTGGGGAAGTCAATCAAAGGGCCTAAGACTCTTAGGATTTCTTGGCTTGTTCTGGGTTACTAACCCAGGATATGTAATCGG
Source organism: Cherax quadricarinatus (assembly GCF_026875155.1). Taxonomy (NCBI): domain Eukaryota; kingdom Metazoa; phylum Arthropoda; class Malacostraca; order Decapoda; family Parastacidae; genus Cherax; species Cherax quadricarinatus. The sequence continues at coordinate 14,600,474 of NC_069490.1, forward strand.
TTCCTTCTTCGTCCTCATCTCCGAATAGCAGCACGATGTGGAAATACCCAGGTTACGAATAAAATGATATTTTCGTTATTCGTGTTTTTGTGGTAGCACGCTGTAATTACCCAATTTACGAATATTTTTGTCTTCTTTAGTAGCAAGTTACGAATTATGATCTTTCGTCACCATCTAACAGCACATTGTGGACATAGCAAAGTAACGAATATTTTTTTCCTCTATTTCTTCTTTGGTCTTCATGTAGCAGCACACTGCTAATATACCCAAGTTCAATGACTTACCATACGTGCAGCAGTGACCTCTGGTGGCAAAAACAGCAAGCACAAACTCACTCACAACGCTTCATTACAACTTCCTTAGCAGACACAATGATGGCTTCAAGCAGACACACTTGTTTATTTTCATATTCACTGTCCACCGTTGCTTATTTCTGAGCCTAATAATTATAATTAGTAACGATTTTTATAGGAGGTGAGGGGAGGGAGGTTAAGCCAGTGGAAGGCCTCGGTCAGATGACCAAAAGCTCCAATAGCAGGTCATCATATGACTAAGACCCGCCTCAGGAAACATCTGTCCTGTTTCCTGACAAACCCTACCTAATCTAAAATCCACCTTCCTGCCTCTCTCTGTTTCTTTCCATCCTCCCTCCATCCCTCCTGAGCCTTGCTTCCTTCCATCCCTCCTCCCTCATTCTTTCCTCTTCTATCCATCTCTTCTCCTGGTTTATAGCTTCCAGAAGTTGTAGTTAACATTATACTCACAACTTGCCTCTCCCACTGAGTCAGGGTAATCACTCCAACAATACACCTGCTGACAACTTCTCAATGTAGAACGCTAATTAAATAACTTCTCAAGGTAATAAAAGTGATGGAGACGAGGTGTACTGGGTATGGGTGCAGGTAGTGAGGGAGGGTTGTAGGTAACCAGGGAGTGAGGGAGGATGGTAGGCAACCTGCTCGCTTGTTTGATTGCTGACGCATATGATAAACCGGCAACAGACACCTATGTCGTATCTGCAAGGTCTGCTCTCTCTCTCTCTCTCGCAGCTCCTCTTCGAGGTAGCACCTCTGTGCTCCCTCTGGAAGAATGCTGTTATCTGCTCGTGTTATATAGACTATTTTCTAACAGAGTATGTTTCTGTTGGTGAGGTGGAAGATAGAACACGCATCTCGTAACTCTAATAATGCTCTGTGAACAAAGTTTCACAGATATGGTGATTTCTGACATTTACTGAGGCTGTGTGTCGTGAGACACTTCCTACACGTCAGGCCCCGTTTCTAACTTTAAAGACCTACCTGGCATCAACGCAGTCTTAATCAGGATTTGGAAGTTGCTAAACTCAGATTTAGTAATATGGGAGTTTATTTTTGCCTTGTCTGGAGGCCTTATCGATTGTTCCCAGTTAAGGTCATTTTTTGGTCTATTTCCTTGCCTGACGCTGTGCTGCCCACCGCTGCTTCCTGCATTTTGCTCTTTGGTCTCCTGGTCGTCTTACTGTTCAAGCAAGCTGTTACACTAGTATTGCCCCTCTATGGGTCAGAATTATTATAATCAAATCTAAGCACTAAACCCACACGGGTATGGGTCAGAAGTTAGCTTATCTAGTGACATGCTTTGTCAGTCAAGTTCTAAGTCGAGTCTAGCCGAGCACACTTCACACACACACACACACACACACACACACACACACACACACACACACACACACACACACACACACACACACACACACGACTCAACTCCTGCAACCACACACACCAGCTAAGAGGCGGGCCAAGAGCTATGACTCGACCCCAGCAACCACAAATAGGTGAGGTGAGTACACACACACACACACACACACACACACACACACACACACACGCATGCACATACAACAGTCCTAGTGTCTAATCGACATGTGCCTAGGACCAAATGGTAACTAACACACACACACACACACACTTGCACTTCTAGGTACATCCCATTACATTAACGTACCAGATGGTATAGTTTCTTTGAGAGTATTTTTGCGTACAGTATCATAAGTGCTAATAACGCCGTTAAATTAAATGTACAGAACTAATATACAAAAAAATTATAGACCAAGCGTAGTGTAGGAACCTGTCTCCATAATTACTGAGCTGACGTTTAATAGTAAATATTATGAAACCTAAACACATTTTTTTTTAATAAAGTTTTCAAACTTTATCTCTGTTGGTTTTAATTTATCCAGTTGTAATCCCAAAGTGTTATGAGAAGCCCAATATGGTACGGGTAACAAACAGATGCTAGAGGGAGATCAGTAAGCTAACCTTATATTCTCTAGTATATATATATATATATATATATATATATATATATATATATATATATATATATATATATATATATATATATATATTATATAATATATATCTAGTATATATATATCTCTAGTATATATATATATCTCTAGTATATATATATATATATATATATATATATATATATATATATTATAGGTAGTAGGTTGGTAGACAGCAACCACCCAGGGAAGTACTACCGTCCTGCCAGATGACTGTGAAACAAAAACCTGTAACTGTTTTGCATGATGGTAGGATTGCTGGTTTCTTTTTCTGTCTCATAAACACGCTAAGATAACAGGGATATCTTGCTACTCCAACTTACACTTTGGTCACACTTCAAAAGACACGCACATGCATATATATATATATAACATACATCTAGGTTTTTCTCCTTTTTCTAAATAGCTCTTGTTTCTTTTTTATTTCTTCTATTGTCCATGGGGAAGTGGAAAAGAAATCTTTCCTCCGTAAGCCATGCGTGTCGTATGAGGCGACTAAAATGCCGGGAGCAATGGGCTAGTAACCCTTCTCCTGTATTTCAATTACTAAAAAAGAGAAGAAGAAAAACTTTATAAAACTGGGTTTTCTTTAAAAGTGCGTGATGTAGTGCGGATGACAAGAAAACAGATGATTGCTGATGTTATGAATGAAAAGAAGTTGGATGTCCTGGCCCTAAGCGAAACAAAGCTGAAGGGGGTAGGAGAGTTTCAGTGGGGGAAATAAATGGGATTAAATCTGGAGTATCTGAGAGAGTTAGAGCAAAGGAAGGGGGAGCAGTAATGTTAAATGATCAGTTATGGAAGGAGAAAAGAGAATATGAATGTGTAAATTCAAGAATTATGTGGGTTAAAGTAAAGGTTGGATGCGAGAAGTGGGTCATAATAAGCGTGTATGCACCTGGAGAAGAGAGGAATGCAGAGGAGAGAGAGAGATTTTGGGAGATGTTAAGTGAATGTATAGGAGCCTTTGAACCAAGTGAGAGAGTAATTGTGGTAGGGGACTTGAATGCTAAAGTAGGAAAACTTTTAGAGAGGGTGTGGTAGGTAAGTTTGGGGTCCCAGGTGTAAATGATAATGGGAGCCCTTTGATTGAACTTTGTATAGAAAGGGTTTATTATAGGTAATACAATTTTAAGAAAAAGAGGATAAATAAGTATACACGATATGATGTAGGGCGAAATGACAGTAGTTTGTTGGATTATGTATTGGTAGATAAAAGACTGTTGAGTAGACTTCAGATGTACATGTTTATAGAGGGGCCACAGATATATCAGATCACTTTCTAGTTGTAGCTACACTGAGAGTAAAAGGTAGATGGGATACAAGGAGAATAGAAGCATCAGGAAAGAGAGAGGTGAAGGTTTTAAAAACTAAAAGAGGGGCCCCAGGGGAAATATAAAAGCATTGGAGGTAGATGGGCTAATGAGAGCATAGGCTGGGCGAAGATATGGGGTGGTTTTAAAAAAAAAATT
>NC_069490.1:14604774-14607274 GCF_026875155.1 Cherax quadricarinatus
ATTTATTCAAATAAAATAAAATACTTTAAATATATTCATAATCAAGAAAAAACTATTTTTTTTATCACATTCCACGTTCCAGGTCATCAGCTGGAGTGAGGCAAATTTTAGAATGAAAGGGAAATATCCCCAAAAATTTTTTCCCGAGAGAAAATTTTGGGGATTAAGTCAGGCAAGTGCCCAGTGGGGCAGATTGGTACCGTACCAAAGAAGCGCACCCCCCCCCTGGAAAAACACCAGACGAGCCTGGCCCATGGCTGGGCTCCAGGAGTAAAAAGACTCGGAATCATCAATGGTATATCAAAAGTATATCTGGGAAACAGACCTCACCGCCCCGTTGAGGGGATGGGAATGAAAGTCTTCTACCCGCAAAGGTGTTCCAAAGGTCAACACTCTCGCGGACCGGTCCCAGACCAAAGTCTCCCGGTGAACAAGGCCTGATCAACCAGGGTGTTACTTCTGGCCACATGCACTCCAACGTAGATTCACACTCCGGATGGTCAGGAAAGAGATAGGGGCGTCAGCAGCACATCACGGGCAGAGCGGCAGGAGCACCTGCAAGCAGGTGGTGATGCAGTGCATATGTGTTTAAATTCCTTAGACAGTCAATCGTCTCAAAGTGACGACCCCTGGCGAACGAGGAGGGCCGAACATCTACGTTCTCTGGACACTATATAACCTTTTGTTAGTCTTTAGGGCCCACCGCACCCTTGACAGCATGAACAAAGATAAAAGGAATTTTTCCTATATGATCAAAAAAATAGACAAAGATTAGGGAATTTTTCATTCTGTTATACCATGGATTTACTTTAGTTACCCCTTAACCAGACTATGTCCCAAACCCCGATTTCCCCACTATATTGTAACTGCCATACCATACAAGCAAACTTTAGCTTGGATTATTAACCCGGAGGGTTAGCAACCCAGGATAATCCAATGGGTTAGCAACCCAGGATAATCCATGGGGTCGCATAATCCCCCTTTTTAACAAAAAAATAGCCCCAAGACGTACAAGAGAAAAGCGAAGTACTGAACAATACTCACTAACAATTAGTCAAAGGTACGTTAACCAATAACGAGGTGAACCGTTATTAATCTCCGGTCTCCATAAATAACCCAGAGTGTTTTCTTTACCGGTGATGGGTTTCAAATTCGGTGACTTGGAGGAGGAAGATGTCTGGTTTCCTCATGAAGACTTCTACACTTGGTCCCAGCAGTGTTTCTGATATCTTCCGGCAAGATGCTAAAAAAAAAAAAAAAAAAAAAAAAAAAAAAAACACTGGGACTACGGATATTGTTAGTAGGTTCTCTTACTGCGCTCAAGTTGCTCCTGCGTGTGCAGATTTGGGACCAGACCTACACCTCTCTCTCTCTCTCTCTCTCTCCGCTTCAGCGAGGACATAAGAATCTGAGACGTTCCCAGTAATTTAGGTGTGAGCAGGCAAGGAATGTAGATGTACAACCCATAAACTGCAAAGTTTAAATGATTTACCAATTATAGTCTAGAGCTTAAAATAATCTACCAACCACAGACTACAAAGCTTCACACAGGTTGCGAAAAAAAAAAAGTTTCCCCTGCCCAGCCAGGACCAGTATAGCTTCTATGTAATCCCAATGTAATTAAGGGAGGTAAAATTTTCCAGAAGTAATCTAATGAAAACGCTAGAAAACAACGTTTTTAATCCTCATCAGAACCTCAGGGCGCATAGCCTAAAAAAAAAAATTGCAATAACATGGGAAAATATAGGTGAAAAGGGCCTTGTAATCCCACTCTGCTGATGACTGAGGAAGAGTCGGAGAATTTAGCTGGAAGCTTATGAGGTTCAAATCCCTGGTGATCTCACTGTTATTCTGAATACACATTCCTAAAGATCAGAGACCTTCAAGAAGCAGAGAATGGTTGTGGTGAATGACTGGAATGAATATGTTGTGAATGGTTGTGGTGAATGACTGGAATGAATATGTTGTGAATGGTTGTGGTGAATGACTGGAATGAAATATGTTGTGAATGGTTGTGGTGAATGACTGGAATGAATATGTTGTGAATGGTTGTGGTGAATGACTGGAATGAATATGTTGTGAATGGTTGTGGTGAATAACTGGAATGAATATGTTGTGAATGGTTGTGGTGAATGACTGGAATGAATGTTGTGAATAGTTGTGGTGAATAACTGGAATGAATGTTGTGAATTGTTGTGGTGAATGATTGGAATGAATATGTTGTGAATGGTTGTGGTGAATGACTGGAATGAATGTTGTGAATGGTTGTGGTGAATGACTGGAATGAATGTTGTGAATGGTTGTGGTGAATGACTGGAATGAATGTTGTGAATGGTTGTGGTGAATGACTGGAATGAATGTTGTGAATAGTTGTGGTGAATAACTGGAATGAATGTTGTGAATGGTTGTGGTGAATGTCTGCAGTGAATGGTTGCAGTGAATGTCTGAATGAATAGTTGTAGTGAATGTCTGAAGTGATTGGTTATCGTGAATGGTTGTA
>NC_069490.1:14609774-14629477 GCF_026875155.1 Cherax quadricarinatus
GCATTTGGCAGGGTTGAATTCGAGAAAGCCAGTTTCGGGAAACCACATGTCAAGCCTGTCCAGGTTTTCATTGCAGTCCTGCCTCATCCTCATCCGTTTTAAATTTTCTCAACTTCACATCATCTGCGAATAGGGACACTTTAGAGTCTATTCCTTCCATCAGGGTCGTTCGCATATATCAAAAATAGCACGGGTTTCCTAGAACTCACCCCTGTGGGACCCCTCGTCACAGGCGCCCACTGTGATACCTCTTCACGTCCATGACTCGTTGTTGCCTCCCTGTCAGGTATTCCCTGATCCATTGCAGTGCCCTCCCTGTTATATGCCCCTTGATCCTCCAGCTTCTGCACTAATCTCTTGTGGGGAACTGTGTCAAAGGCCTTTCCTGCAGTCTAGGAAAACGCAATAAACCCACCCCTCTCTCTCGTGTCTTACTTCTGTTTACCTGTCATAAAACTCCAGAAGGTTTGTGAACATGATTTTCCTTCCATGAACCCATGCTGGCTTTCATTTATAATCTTGTCCGTTCCAGGTGTTCCACCACTCTCCTCCTGATAATCTTCTCCATGACTTTGCACACAATACATGTCGAGGAGACAGGTCTGTAGTTTAGTGCCTCATTTCTGTTTCCTTTCTAAATATGGGGACTACATTTGCTGTTTTCCATTTCTCAGGTAGTTGCCAGTTTCAAGGGATGTGTGAAGATTGTGGTTAGGGGCACGGCACAGTATCTCTGTTCCTTTTCTCAAAGGGGCCCATGAGGAGATGTCCGGTCCCATCCCCCTTTGAGGTATCAAGGTCACTTAGCAGCTTCTGCCCCTCCTCCTGGGTTTTGTTGTATGTCATCCAACACTTGTTGGTATATTCCCTCTTGGTGTTCCCTTCTGTGCTGTCTTCCCACAGCCCTTCCTGTCTTACTGTAAGAACTTCCTTTAAATCTCCTGTTAGCCCTCACAAACCTCCTGATCATTTCTTGTGATTTTTCCCTTTTCTGTTTCTCAGTCTGATCACTGGTCTTTGACTGTTGTCTTCTCTGATGGGCTATACAACAGTTTCTACTGTCGCTGGGCCTCCCTCCTTACCTGTGCATACTCGTTCCTGGCTCTGCGACTGATCTCCCTATTTTATGTTTTCTCTGCCTTCTGTCTTTTTCCATTCTCTATTGCACTTTTTTTTTTGCCTCCTTACACCGTGGGGGTAAACCAGGGGCTCGTTCTGGTCTTCCCATTTTTTCTGTTGCCCTTGGGAATAAACCTTTCCGCTGCTCCTTGCATTTTGTTGTTACATTTTTCCCATCATTTCGTTTACTGTCTTTCCTCCCAGTTCTCTGTCCCAGGGAAACCCTCCTGCAGGAAGTTCCTAAACCCCTATGTAGTCCCCTCTTTTATAGTCAGGCTTTTCCCATTCAACTCCTGTTACTCTCTCCACTTGCAACTCGACTATGTATTCAAAACACAGAACCACGTGGTCGCTAGCTCCTAGGGGACTCTCATATGTGATGTCCTCAATGTCTGAACTGCCCACCGTGAACACAAGGTCCAATCTTGCTGGTTCATCCTCCCCTCTCACTCTGGTAGTGTCCTTAACATGTTGGTGCATGAGGTTTTCCAGCACCACATCCAACATCTTGGCTCTCCATGTTTCGGGACCCCCATGTGTGTGTGTGTGTGTTAGTTACCATTTTGTCCTAGGCACATGTCGATACGACACTAGGCCTGTTGTATATGAGTGCGTGTGTGTGTGTACTCACCTAATTGTACTCACCTAATTGTGGTTGCAGGGGTCGAGACTCAGCTAATGGCCCCGCCTCTTCACTGATCGCTACTGGATCCTCTCTCTCTCTGCTTCCTGAGCTTTGTCATACCTCTTCTTAAAACTATGTATGGTTCCTGCCTCCACTACTTCACTTGCTAGGCTATTCCACTTGCTGACAACTCTATGACTGAAGAAATACTTCCTAACGTCCCTGTGACTCGTCTGAGTCTTTAGCTCTCAGTTGTGACCCCTTGTCCCTGTGTCCCCTCTCTGGAACATCCTATCTCTGTCCACCTTGTCTATTCCCCGCAGTATCTTGTATGTCGTTATCATGTCTCCCCTGACCCTTCTGTCCTCCAGTGTCGTCAGTCCGATTTCCTTTAACCTTTCCTCGTACGACATTCCCTTGAGCTCTGGGACTAGCCTTGTTGCAAACCTTTGTACTTTATCTAACTTCTTGACGTGCTTGACCAGGTGTGGGTTCCAGACTGGTGCTGCATATTCCAGTATGGGCCTAACATACACAGTGTACAGTGTCTTGAACGATTCCTTATTAAGGTATCGGAACGCTATTCTCAGGTTTGCCAGGCGCCCGTATGCTGCAGCGGTTATTTGGTTGATGTGTGCCTCCGGTGATGTGCTCGGTGTTATGGTCACCCCAAGGTCTTTCTCCTGAGTGAGGTCTGTAGTCTTTGTCCACCTAGCCTATACTCTGTCTGCGGTCTTCTTTGCCCCTCCCCAATCTTCATGACTTTGCATTTGGCTGGATTGAATTCGAGAAGCCAGTTACTGGACCACATGTCCAGCCTCTCCAGGTCTCTTTGCAGTCCTGCCTCATCCTCGTCCGATTTAATTCTTCTCATCAACTTCACGTCATCTGCGAACAGGGACACTTCAGTCTATTCCTTCCATCATGTCGTTCACATATATCAAAAATAGCACTGGTCCTAGAACTGACCCCTGTGGGACCCGCTCGTAACAGGCGCCCACTGTGATACCTCTTCACGTACCATGACTCGTTGCTGCCTCCCTGTCAGGTATTCCCTTATCCATTGCAGTGCCCTTCCTTTTACGTGTGCCTGATCCTCCAGCTTCTGCACTAATCTCTTGTGGGGAACTGTGTCAAAGGCCTTCCTGCAGTCTAGGAAAACGCAATCTACCCAACCCTCTCTCTCGTGTCTTACTTCTGTTACCTTGTCATAAAACTCCAGGAGGTTTGTGATTACAAGATTTGCCTTCCATGAACCCATGCTGGTTTTCATTTATAATCTTGTTCCTTTCCAGGTGTTCGACCACTCTCCTCCTGATAATCTTCTCCATGACTTTGCACACGATACATGTCAAGGACACAGGTCTGTAGTTTAGTGCCTCGTTTCTGTTTCCTTTCTTAAATATGGGGACTACATTAGCTGTCTTCCATTTCTCAGGTAGTTGCCAGTTTCAAGGGATGTGTTGAAGATTGTGGTTAGAGGCACACACAGCATCTCTGCTCCTTCTCTAAGGACCCATGGGGAGATGTTGTCCGGTCCCATCGCCTTTGAGGTGTCAAGGTCACTTAAGAGCTTCTTCACCTCCTCCTCAGTTGTTCGTATGTCATCCAACACTTGTTGGTATATTCCCTCTTGATGTTCCCTTCTGTTCTGTCTTCCCACAGCCCTTCCTGTCTCTACTGTAAAAACTTCCTTAAATCTCCTGTTCAGCTCCTCACATACCTCCCGATCATTTCTTGTGAGTTCTCCACCTTCTGTCCTTAATCTGATCACCTGGTCTTTGACTGTTGTCTTCCTCCTGATGTGGCTATACAACAGTTTCGGGTCAGTCTTGATTCTCGATGCTATGTCATTTTCATACTGTCGCTGGGCCTCCCTTCTTACCTGTGCATACTCATTCCTGGCTCTGCGACTGATCTCCCTATTTTCGTGTGTTCTCTGCCTTCTGTACTTTTTCCATTCTCTATTGCACTTTGTTTTTGCCTCCTTACACCGTCGGGTGAACCAGGGGCTTGTTCTGGTCTTCCCGTTGTTACTGTTGCCCTTGGGAATGAACCTTTCCACTGCCTCCTTGCATTTTGTTGCTACATATTCCATCATTTCATTTACTGGCTTTCCTGCCAGTTCTCTGTCCCACTGGACCTCCCGCAGGAAGTTCTTCAACCCTATGTAGTCCCCTCTTTTATAGTCAGGTTTTTCCCATTCTACTCCTGTTATTCTCTCCACTTGCAGCTCTACTATGTATTCAAAGCACAGAACCACGTGGTCGCTAGCTCCTAGGGGACTCTCATACTTGATGTCCTCAATGTCTGAGCTGCCCAGGGTGAACACAAGGTCCAATCTTGCTGGTTCATCCTCCCCTCTCACTCTGGTAGTGTCCTTAACATGTTGGTGCATGAGGTTTTCCAGCACCACGTCCAACATCCTGGCTCTCCATGTTTCGGGACCCCCATGTGGCTCCAGGTTTTCCCAGTCAATCTCCTTGTGGTTGAAATCCCCCATAACCAGCAACTTTGCTCTGCTGGAGTGAGCTCTTCTTGCCACCTCAGCAAGTGTGTCCACCATTGCTCTGTTGCTCTCTTCATATTCCTCTCTTGGCCTCCTGCAGTTCTGTGGTGGATTATACATCACTGCAATGACCACTTTGTGTTCCCCCGACGGAAGTGTACCTGCTATGTAGTCTCTTTCTCCCGTCTCATCTATTCCTTCCATTTTCTCGAATTTCCATCTGTTTTTTACGAGCAGAGCAACCCCATCTCCCCCCCTGCCCCTTCTATCTTTCCTCATGATCTGGTATCCTGGTGGGAAGATTGCATCTGTTATTGTCTCCATGAGTTTTGTTTCTGTAACTGCTATGATGTCTGGGGACTTCTCATTGATTCTTTCTTGCCATTCCTCATGTTTATTCGTTAATCCATCTGCATTTGTGTACCAAACCTTCAACTTCTGTTCTAATACTGTAACTGTGGTGCGGGGGGTGGTGTGTGGTGTGTGTGTGTGTGTGTACGAATCTGCTTGGATTTCTTACTCATTTTTGCAACATTGCAAGCTCCTGATGTATTTATTGCAACATGAAAGGCTTAGAATTATCATTCAACTCCCCCCGTGGTTTTGCATCCTGTACCGCTTTTTCGATATATATATAATATATATATATATATATATATATATATATATATATATATATATATATATATATATATATGTGTGTGTGTGTGTGTGTGTGTGTGTGTGTGTGTGTGTGTGTGTGTGTGTGTGTGCGCGCGCGCGCTGAATAGGTAAAATTGGTCAATTAGCAAGAATTCTAAAATTAAGTCCTTTCTAAAATTCTCTCTTATACATTTCAAAATATATTTTTTTCATTTATGTTAATATAAAAATAAATAATTTTGTACCAAAAGCATCTTAGGAAACTAACCTAACCTTATTATAACAAGCACAATTTGATTTAGCCTAATCCAACCTAATATTTTTATACAAGTTTACAATAATTTAATTATAAACAATGAATTTTTTTTTCGTTAGGTTCAAATGATTTTTGCGAAATTATTGCAAACACAAATTTTCGCTTGCCCTATTCGGCAAGAAGTGTGTTGCTATTTACACCAAAAATAGCAAGTTTTACTTATTCGGCACGACATATATATATAATTCTCTCCTTTCCTCTTCCTTATTTTCCTCTCCTTTTCTCCCTGATATCTTCTCTTTTTGCTAATCATCTTTCCCCTTCATAAAATCTCCCTTAATTATGATCCTCTTCCTTACTATTCCCTTTCCCCATTATCCGTCCCATCACCTTTTCTCAATCATTCTTCTTTCCTTATCAGCCTTACCTTCTACCTTCGCTGCCTCATCACCCACCCCTTCCTCATCATTCTTAACTTCCTTATCCTCTTCCCATTCTTCTTCCTCCCATCACTACCAAGTCCCACTATTCCCTGTTCTTTTCGTCTAGATAATTACACATAACCACTTAGCTAGGGTGTGGCACGCTAAACTCAGGAATACCTTGAGGGATACCTTCCTGTGAGGCATTCTACTAGGTAGTACTTACAGGGAGGTAGCCAGGAATACCTAACAGGTACTCCCTCACTGGGAGGTAGCCAGGAATACCCAACAGGTATCCCCCTCACTGGGAGGTAATCCTAGGGGCACTAAGACGGCCACTGCACTATCAAGGTGGACAATGGTACCTTGCTCACTAACTACCGCAATGCTCCGTCCACTTGGTGTTCCAAAGACCACTGTATAATACAATACGGCACACTATATACATTACTGTATTACCACCATATATCGAACACATGACGATGAAACTATAGAGTGAAATTTGTATAATAGAAGGTAGAGAGCGCGCCCGCACACACACGACACTGGAGGACAGGAGGGTCAGGGGTGATATGATAACGACATACAAAATACAGCGAGGAATGGATAAGGTGGACAGACAGGATGTTCCAGAGATGGGACAGAGAAACAAGGGGTCACAATTGGAAGTTGAAGACTCTGATGAGCCAAAGGGATGTTAGGAAGTATTTCTTCGGCCACAGAGTTGTTAGGAAGTGGAATAGTCTGGCAAGTGATGTAGTGGAGGCAGGAACCATACATAGTTTCAAGACGAGGTATGATAAAGCTCATGGAGCAGGGAGAGGAGGACCCAGTAGCGGTCAGTGAAGAGGCGGGGCCAGGAGCTGAGTATCGACCCCTGCAACCACAATTTGGTGAGTACACACACACACACAATTACATAAAAGCTCTCAATACAAGAGTTCACTAAGTCTCCCCTAACCCATTAAGAGTATGATCAAGAGTTGATTAGATGCACCTCTTACCCCTCCCCTAACCCCCCTTTTCCATTATCCTCCCTTCCCCTCCCTTTGTATTGTTTACAGCGGGTTGCCTAGGCAACAACATTACTGACACTGTTACGCAGCAGTATATACAGGTTATACTAGGAACTATCACTAACCCCCTCCCCCTCCACCCCATCACAGCTCCCCCTAACTTCCCCTTCGCCCAAATATTCTGACTCTTCTTTCTACCCTCTGCCAGGTCACTACCTTCCCCTCACTTCCTACACTCACCCCTTCATTCCTTGTCCCTCACTTTACTCATTCCTCGCCATTTCTCCCCACACTTCCTCTCCCCAGTGTATCCTCCGTCTTCCCACAATCTTCCGTTTTAGATCCTCAGCCATTAATACATAACCAGTGAGGAGGCGGGGCCAAGAGCTATTACTCGACCCCTGCAACCACAATTAGGTGGGTACCAGTAATTCTAAGGTGAGGTCGTGACCTCACCTGGTATGAACCCTGGTAATAAATACCAACAAACTGGTTTAAAGTAACAGGTAAGTAAACACTAGGACACAGAAAACGTTTCGGAACGTGTATGCTCATGTATCTTTCGTGATCTATCTTACACGACTCACGAAATCGTAATAACGGGATTGTAAACAAACCACGGAACTGGTGGGGGGGGGGTTCGAACCCATCACGAGTCGTAAAACTCTAAGCCACTAGTTCAAACCCCACCCGACCCGTGGTTTCTCTTTTTACACCTGGGGAAGGAGACTGCTGACTCGAGGGTGAGGTCATATGAAGGAAGAGAGGAAGGGGAAGGAAGAAAGCCTCCTGGCTGTGGGAGGCGATTAAAAGGAAAGTAGTATGGTATATCTTTAGTAGTATGGTATATCTGGAGTGGTTTGATATATCTTTAGTAGTATGGTATATCTGGAGTGGTATGGTATACCTTTAGTAGTATGGTATATCTGGAGTGGTTTGGTATACCTGGAGCACTATGGTATATCTGTAGTAGTATGGTATATCTGGAGTGGTATGGTATACCTAAAGATATGGTATACCTGGAGTGGTATGGTATACCTAAAGATATGGTATACCTGGAGTGGTATGGTATACCTAAAGATATGGTATACCTGGAGTGGTATGGTATACCTGGAGCGGTATGGTATACCTGTAGTATGGCATATCTGGAGCGGTATGATATACCTGGTATACTTTCACGATCATCGTGCACTTTAAACTGTAAGTCAAGTGTTTAACCTTTCCATCTTAATTGTTCGAATTATCATTTAAGTAGTATTTAGTGCAAGCTGGTAAACTATTTAAATTTCGGAAAAGTGAACCTAGTGGTTACTAAGTGGGAGGGGAAGGAAAGTGAACCTACGGGGTTACCAAGGGAAGGAAAGTGAGCGTACGTGGTTACTAAGGGGGAGAGTGAACCCTAGTGGTTACTTAGTGGAAGGAGATTCCATCACACCCCTTTGCAAATTAAGTGGTTTCAGTGGTCTTTGTTATTTGCTAAGTGGAGTGCAATCAGCTGTGCCAGGAGCTATGAGGAAGCACGTTCCTTACCCCTGAGATGTGAGAAACGTTCCTATATGAACGTTCCTGGTTTCCATCTCACACCCCTCTGCCAGACGTAACCCGGCAGATTTGTGGTAAAAAAAAAAAATCTGTTCTCGCGGAGAAAATTCCGAACCAGGCTGTTGTGCTGTGCCGATTTCTTGCAGCCCCCAATAAAAAGTAGGGGCGCCATTGGTACACTAAGGGAAAACACCAAATAAGTGTCCGGGGCCCAAAACTGTTCAACAGCCTCCCATCAAGCATTAGGGGAATTGCCAATAAACCCCTGGCTGCCTTCAAGAGAGAGCTGGACAGATACCTAAAGTCAGTGCCGGATCAGCCGGGCTGTGGCTCGTACGTTGGACTGCGTGCGGCCAGCAGTAACAGCCTAGTTGATCAGGCCCTGATCCATCGGGAGGCCTGGTCATGGACCGGGCCGCGGGGGCGTTGATCCCCGGAATAACCTCCAGGTAACCAGGTAGCTGCTGTTGAACACCAGTACATGCCGGGCCGCGGGGGCGTTGACCCCTGAAACCTTCTCCAGGTATACTCTAGGTATGCCCTATACAATACTTTGTTTAATAATGTCTTGCCCCGATTCTTTTCCTTTCTCTGTAATTCTTTTCCTCTCCCCCATCTTTCTCCAACTATTTCCCCTTTCCCCTCACCTCTCTGGTTAAAAATATTTTTACAGGGCTCGCAAAACCTCCCCTAACCCAACCTAATCTTGGGGTTGCATCCTGGGGAAGTCAATCAAAGGGCCTAAGACTCTTAGGATTTCTTGGCTTGTTCTGGGTTACTAACCCAGGATATGTAATCGGTTCCTTCTTCGTCCTCATCTCCGAATAGCAGCACGATGTGGAAATACCCAGGTTACGAATAAAATGATATTTTCGTTATTCGTGTTTTTGTGGTAGCACGCTATAATTACCCAATTTACGAATATTTTTGTCTTCTTTAGTAGCAAGTTACGAATTATGATCTTTCGTCACCATCTAACAGCACATTGTGGACATAGCAAAGTAACGAATATTTTTTTCCTCTATTTCTTCTTTGGTCTTCATGTAGCAGCACACTGCTAATATACCCAAGTTCAATGACTTACCATACGTGCAGCAGTGACCTCTGGTGGCAAAAACAGCAAGCACAAACTCACTCAAACGCTTCATTACAACTTCCTTAGCAGACACAATGATGGCTTCAAGCAGACACACTTGTTTATTTTCCTATTCACTGTCCACCGTTGCTTATTTCTGAGCCTAATAATTATAATTAGTAACGATTTTTATAGGAGGTGAGGGGAGGGAGGTTAAGCCCGTGGAAGGCCTCGGTCAATGACCAAAAGCTCCAATAGCAGGTCATCATATGACTAAGACCCGCCTCAGGAAACACCTGTCCTGTTTCCTGACAAACCCTACCTAATCTAAAATCCACCTTCCTGGCCTCTCTCTGTTTCTTTCCATCCTCCCTCCATCCCTCCTGAACCTTGCTTCCTTCCATCCCTCCTCCCTCATTCTTTCCTCTTCTATCCATCTCTTCTCCTGGTTTATAGCTTCCAGAAGTTGTAGTTAACATTATACTCACAACTTGCCTCTCCCACTGAGTCAGGGTAATCACTCCAACAATACACCTGCTGACAACTTCTCAATGTAGAACGCTAATTAAATAACTTCTCAAGGTAATAAAAGTGATGGAGACGAGGTGTACTGGGTATGGGTGCAGGTAGTGAGGGAGGGTTGTAGGTAACCAGGGAGTGAGGGAGGATGGTAGGCAACCTGCTCGCTTGTTTGATTGCTGACGCATATGATAAACCGGCAACAGACACCTATGTCGTATCTGCAAGGTCTGCTCTCTCTCTGTCTCTCTCTCTCGCAGCTCCTCTTCGAGGTAGCACCTCTGTGCTCCCTCTGGAAGAATGCTGTTATCTGCTCGTGTTATATAGACTATTTTCTAACAGAGTATGTTTTCTGTTGGTGAGGTGGAAGATAGAACACGCATCTCGTAACTCTAATAATGCTCTGTGAACAAAGTTTCACAGATATGGTGATTTCTGACATTTACTGAGGTTGTGTGTCGTGAGACACTTCCTACCCCGTCAGGCCCCGTTTCTAACTTTAAAGACCTACCTGGCATCAACGCAGTCTTAATCAGGATTTGGAAGTTGCTAAACTCAGATTTAGTAATATGGGAGTTTATTTTTGCCTTGTCTGGAGGCCTTATCGATTGTTCCCAGTTAAGGTCATTTTTGGTCTATTTCCTTGCCTGACGCTGTGCTGCCCACCGCTGCTTCCTGCATTTTGCTCTTTGGTCTCCTGGTCGTCTTACTGTTCAAGCAAGCTGTTACACTAGTATTGCCCCTCTATGGGTCAGAATTATTATAATCAAATCTAAGCACTAAAACCCACACGGGTATGGGTCAGAAGTTAGCTTATCTAGTGACATGCTTTGTCAGTCAAGTTCTAAGTCGAGTCTAGCCGAGCACACTTCACACACACACACACACACACACACACACACACACACACACACACACACACACACACGACTCAACTCCTGCAACCACACACACCAGCTAAGAGGCGGGGCCAAGAGCTATGACTCGACCCCAGCAACCACAAATAGGTGAGGTGAGTACACACACACACACACACACACACACACACACACACACACACACACACACACACACACGCATGCACATACAACAGTCCTAGTGTCTAATCGACATGTGCCTAGGACCAAATGGTAACTAACACACACACACACACACTTGCACTTCTAGGTACATCCCATTACATTAACGTACCAGATGGTATAGTTTCTTTGAGAGTATTTTTGCGTACAGTATCATAAGTGCTAATAACGCCGTTAAATTAAATGTACAGAACTAATATACAAAAAAATTATAGACCAAGCGTAGTGTAGGAACCTGTCTCCATAATTACTGAGCTGACGTTTAATAGTAAATATTATGAAACCTAAACACATTTTTTTTAATAAAGTTTTCAAACTTTATCTCTGTTGGTTTTAATTTATCCAGTTGTAATCCCAAAGTGTTATGAGAAGCCCAATATGGTACGGGTAACAAACAGATGCTAGAGGGAGATCAGTAAGCTAACCTTATATTCTCTAGTATATATATATATATATATATATATATATATATATATATATATATATATATATATATATATATATATATATATATATATATATATATATGTCGTGCCGAATAGGTAGAACTTGCGATCTTGACTTAAATAGCAACGCTCATCTTGCCATATAGGACAAGTGAAAATTTGTGTATGCAATAATTTCGCCAAAATCATTCTGAACCTAACGAAAAAAATATATTTCACTGTGTTTGTTTAGTAATAAATTATTGTAAACGTATTTAAAATATATTTAGTTGGGTTAGGCTAAAATAAATTGCTTTTGTTATAATAAGGTTAGGTAAGTTTTCTAAGATTCTTTTGGTGCAAAATTAAAAATTTTTACATTTACATTAATGAAAAAAATACATCTTTAAACGCATAAGAGAAAATTTCAAAAAGGACTTAATTTTAAATGAGTTCTTGCTAATTGACCAGTTTTACATATTCGGCACATTATATATATATATATATATATATATATTTTATATATATATATATATATATATATATATATATATATATATATATATATATATATATATATACACGCAATAAAATCGTAGATCGCAGCAGACAAGCGATCTTAACGGTGAAAGACAAGCCACGGGGGATGGAAATCTTCAGCTCAAGTACTTTCACACGTCTCCGTACATCATCAGGAGCTATGCAATATTGCAAGAGTAGCAACAGAAGAAATGAGGGGAAGTCTTCTCAGAGTGAGGTCGAGTGGTGACACGAGCTACAGCTTCTCTCAGATACGAGAGGCACCGGTCCGTTTGCAGGATATACTTGTAATGAACTGGTCTGCTGTATTTTGTAGAGTACTGGTCTGCTTTATTTTGTAGAGTATTGTTCTGCTGTATTTTGTAGAGTACTGCTCCTATTCCCTAGATTTTGTTACCATATTTCAATATGTAATAATAATATTCGATCACGTTATTACAGTGTAATACCCTGATTAGTTTCCTTCTGATATTATCCCTCATTCACTGTAACCTAAACTGTATACCCAAGGTATACCTGGGTAGCCTTCTAGTGTAGGTAACCTATAGGAGTGGTAAATACGTCTCCCGATGAGTATACCAATATGCAATAAGATCACAGTAAACACGTGATATCACAATATGAAAAATAACCACTGTTAAAAAAATAGTGAAATTCCAAGCGCTTTCGTGATTTCTCACATCATCCTTGATGTGAGAAATCACGAAAGGGTTTGGAATTTCACAGTTTTTTTTTTCACTGTTGTTATTTAACATACAGTAAATATAAGGAAAAAGGCACAATACCATGACTGGAAGAATGCGCAAATAACACGCACACAGGAGAGAGAGAAGCTTACTTCGACGTTTCGGTCCAACTTGGACCATTTACAAAGTCAGTGGTCCAAGTCGGCCGAAGGATCGTCCTACGCTTGTCTCTCCTATGTACAGGTTATTTGTGTATATACAGGTATACTGCTTAGTCGGGGCATCAGGTTCAAATTAACCGGTCTGATGAAAATACACAAATGAACCGCTAAACCATAATGGAACGCATGTCAAGAATTCATTAACAAGTGCCACTGATGAGTTAAGACATGTGCAACACTTGGCTATCGTTACTGTGGAAACGTTTCGCCAAACCAGTGGCGAAAACACACTAAAGGTACCTAAGTGTTGCACATGTGTCTGACATATCAAGCTGTCGGTTCTCAGAACCAGATGTCTACAGTAAGTACCGATATTCACCCCGTGATAGACTTCTCTTACTTCCAAAAATTTACCAATGTAATTCCCATTTTTACCTTTTATGGTTCAATTAGTAATGAAATATTGGGTAGTTCTATAACGTCCCATTCTTATATGTCATATCAGACATAAACAGAGATATACATCACAGCACCGTATCATCCTTTGCGGATGATACTAGGATCTGCATGAGGCTGTCATCTGCTGAGGACGCGGTTAACCTCCAAGAAGATATAAACAAAGTTTTCCAGTGGGCAACGGTAAACAATATGATGTTCAATGAGGACAAATTCCAACTACTCCGTTATGGAAAACTGGAGGAGATAATAACTAGAACAGAGTATACTACTGACTCCGGCCATACAATAGAGCGGAAAAATAATGTAAGGGACCTGGGAGTAGTAATGTCTGAGGATCTCACTTTCAAGGATCACAACAGTGCCACGATCGCACGTGCAAAGAAAATGATAGGATGGATAATGAGAACTTTCAAAACGAGAGATGCCAAGCCCATGATGATCCTTTTCAAATCACTTGTTCTCTCTAGGCTGGAATACTGCTGTACATTAACATCTCCATACAAAGCAGGTGAAATCGCAGATCTAGAGAGTGTACAGAGATCCTTTACTGCACGTATAAGTTCTGTCAAGCACCTTAACTACTGGGAACGCTTGGAAGCACTTGACTTGTACTCGTTGGAACGCAGGAGGGAGAGATATATCATAATCTACACTTGGAAAATCTTGGAAGGAATGGTCCCAAATCTGCACACAGAAATCACTCCCTACGAAAGTAAAAGACTGGGCAGGCGATGCAAAATGCCGCCAATAAAAAGTAGGGGCGCCATTGGTACACTAAGAGAAAACACCATAAGTGTCCGGGGCCCAAAACTGTTCAACAGCCTCCCATCAAGCATTAGGGGAATTACCAATAAACCCCTGGCTGCCTTCAAGAGAGAGCTGGACAGATACCTAAAGTCAGTGCCGGATCAGCCGGGCTGTGGCTCGTACGTCGGACTGCGTGCGGCCAGCAGTAACAGCCTAGTTGATCAGGCCCTGATCCATCGGGAGGCCTGGTCGTGGACCGGGCCGCGGGGGCGTTGATCCCCGGAATAACCTCCAGGTATCCAGGTAACCTCCAGGTAGTTACTAAGGGTTCTTCTCACTCCTTCATAACTGATGTGGGTTTAGAGAAGGAAATATTAAAGTGGATATTTAAGTGGTTTAGTATTAGCTAAGCTGAATGTAATTAGGTAAGCTAGTTTTAATTAGGTATGTGTAATGAGTAAGCACATTCCTTACCTCTGATCGAATTATCCCTTCCCAAGTCTGAAAGGAGTCGTGACACCTTAGATGGTAAACCAGAACACACACATGGTATACTACCACCACCATCACTAACTACTATTAATACTACTACTACCACTACCACCACTACTACTACCACCACCACTACTACTATTAATATTACTGCCACCACCGCTACTACCACCACCACTATTAATACTATTACTATCACCACCACTACTATTACTACCACCACTATTACTACCACGAAAAGATATCCAAAAGCACACCCTCACTCACCACTGCTACCACCATCACCAACGTTTACCACAATCAACCACCAGTCTACCTAGACTACCACCAAACACAACCGGTCACAATCACACCACCACAACCGTAATCATCGACCAACACCCACCACTAAGACCACCACCACCACAACCCCATCCCCCTCCCACACCCCACCCCCTGCGCCATCCATTCCATTCAACCCAAAAATCAATGAAGCTCCAGTTGATACAGTGAATTATCCTCACCTTCCAGGTCACTATATTAGTGTCGCTGCTTCAGTCACATCCACTGTTATCTCCCCTACACACCTTTACTCTCCCCTCTCTACACCCTCCTTTCTTTCCTTTAACACGTCCCCTTCTTCTCTCACCATCAATCCCCCCTCCCCATCATCTACACACCCGTCGTAATTTCCTCCAACAATTTAGTCTCGTTTTATCAACACACACACACCACACACACTCGGGGCCAGGAGCTGTGACTCGACCCCTGCAACCACAACTGGGTGAGCACACACACACAATTCCTCTCAGTATAAAATACTGAGAGGAATTGACAAGGTGGACAAAGACAGGATGTTCCAGAGATGGGACACTGCAACAAGGGGTCACAGATGGAAGCTGAAGACACAGATGAATCACAGGGATGTTAGGAAGTATTTCTTCAGTCACAGAGCAGTCAGGAAGTGGAATAGTTTGGGAAGTGATGTAGTGAAGGCAGGAACCATACATAGCTTTAAGCAGAGGTATGATAAAGCTCATGGTTCAGGGAGAGTGACCCAGTAACGACCAGTGAAGAGGCGGGGTCAGAAGCTGTGACTCGATCACTGCAACCACAACTAGGTGAGTACACACAGCAGAAGAGCAAGGAACGGCTACGTATGCGGTACGAAGCAAGTCGAGAATATAATTACATAGCAATAACAGCTAAAGCAAAACCAAATTCCTTTATAGCCACACAAAAAAAAAAAGATCCAAGGAATGAATATCTGATGGCAGGCCTTGCCGACACACAATTCAATATCTTCCATAAAGCTCTTAACAGTGTATCTTGTTTACCAATCGTAAAAGGTCAAAGTTGATGAGACTAAGACAGAAGGAACACTCACGGCAGAGGTACGCAAAGAACTAAAAAAAATTCTGGGAGGTTTTTGAGTTGTGGTAAGAATGAAGTGTTTTATTAGCGCCGCCATCAAGTTGACTTCCTGACTGTGTAATACACCTCAACACTGTGAAGACTCACCGTGGTGAAGCTTGCAGTCAAGATGCTTGCAGCACTGACACTCATCTTTGTATCTCTTATGTGTTCGACCACAGAGGCTACAAAAGAACTATGTTCTAGCACAAATTCATTCTCAAATGATGTATGCACCACTTTCTTAGACTGCCTGTTCCCCATACCATCTCTTAACTTCAGAACAAGTCTCCCTCCTCGACCCCTCGTGGTTGAAACTGTTAAAATAATAATAGTGATATTTACAAAGCATTTTGACAATGTAGACCACTTACAAATTTTATACCACACAAAAATTAAAAAAATAAATCTATAATGCCTTGAAAACTGCAGCCTTCATGTTAACCACGAGACCAAGTGTTCTCAAGGTCAAACCAACCTCGTGGGCAATGAGAAGACAGCTAAGCCACTACACCACAAGACTGGCAGTCGCCAGCGGGGTCAGAGTGCAACCTTCAAGAGGACATTACTCAATGCTCGAACATTCACTCCTCGAATAATTCACGTTTACAACCGGTACTTAAAACACATCGTAATAAATTGGCTGACAAAATGGAAGCTAGATTGAGATTTATCCTGGACAAATCTGCAAATATTTTCAGTCAGTTCCGTCAGTTCGTACAACAGTTTTCAACGCACGTAGAAATTGAATGGTAGAAGTTGAATGGTAGAAGTTGAATGGTAGAAGTTGAATGGTAGAAGTTGAATGGTAGAAGTTGAATGGTAGAAGTTGAATGGTAGAAGTTGAATGGTAGAAGTTGAGTGGTAGAAGTTGAGTGGTAGAAGTTGAGTGGTAGAAGTTGAATGGTAGAAGTTGAATGGTAGAAGTTGAATGGTAGAAGTTGAATGGTAGAAGTTGAGTGGTAGAAGTTGAGTGGTAGAAGTTGAATGGTAGAAGTTGAATGGTAGAAGTTGAGTGTAGAAGTTGAATGGTAGAAGTTGAGTGGTAGAAGTTGAGTGGTAGAAGTTGAATGGTAGAAGTTGAGTGGTAGAAGTTGAGTGGTAGAAGTTGAGTGGTAGAAGTTGAATGGTAGAAGTTGAATGGTAGAAGTTGAATGGTAGAAGTTGAGTGGTAGAAGTTGAATGGTAGAAGTTGAATGGTAGAAGTTGAATGGTAGAAGATGAGTGGTAGAAGTTGAATGGTAGAAGTTGAAAGGTAGAAGTTGAATGGTAGAAGTTGAGTGGTAGAAGTTGAATGGTAGTAGTTGAATGGTAGAAGTTGAATGGTAGTAGTTGAATGGTAGAAGTTGAATGGTAGTAGTTGAATGGTAGAAGTTGAATGGTAGTAGTTGAATGGTAGAGGTTGAATGGTAGAAGTTGAATGGTAGAAGTTGAATGGTAGAAGTTGGCCACACCACCTGAACTGTCACACATCTAGCCACACCACCTGAACTGTCACACATCTGGCCACACCACCTGAACTGTCACACATCTGGCCACACCACCTGAACTGTCACACATCTGGCCACACCACCTGAACTGTCACACATCTGGCCACACCACCTGAACTGTCACACATCCGGCCACACCACCTGAACTGTCACACATCTGGCCACACCACCTGAACTGTCACACATCTGGCCACACCACCTGAACTGTCACACATCTGGCCACACCACCTGAACTGTCACACATCTGGCCACACCACCTGAACTGTCACACATCTGGCCACACCACCTGAACTGTCACACATCTGGCCACACCATCTGAACTGTCACGCATCTGGCCACACCACCTGAACTGTCACACATCTGGCCACACCACCTGAACTGTCACACATCTGGCCACACCACCTAAACTGTCACACAACTGAATACGTGAAAATTTCGTCACACACCTGGCTACAACCTCGCCCTATACTTTAACTACGAGTTTCTTGACTATAATAATAAAAACAGCGCTGGGGACAGCAGCAGAGCTGGTGAGAGGGTTGGACGGCAGCTCTTAGGGTAGGATGGCAGCTCTCAGGGGTAGGATGGCACCTCTTAGGAAAGGATGGCAGCACTTAGGCTAGGATAGCAGCTCTTATGGGGTAGGATAGAGGCTCTTGTCCTATACACAATGAAATCGGGACTAACCCACGTACGAGAAAGAGAGAGGGAGAGAGAGAGAGAGAGAGGAAAAAGGGTAAGGGGGAGGAGGAGACAGGGAGACAGTGAAGACGGAGGGAAGGGTGGGAGGGAGGGGAAGGAAGAAAAGGGAGATCCCTAAGCCTTCCCTTCCCTCATGCAGCAACGACGAGAGACTTACAGTGAGAAGTTTCACGTTTACAGTAAGTTGCTGGTAATCATTTATCATGACTGACACTATGCTATTACCAGTGACCCAGCAGGGGAAGCAGGAGCTGACGTAGGTGCTAGGAGAGGACGTAGATGCTAGGAAGAGGAGATGTAGGTGCTAGGACGTGACTGTTCGGAGAACATGCAGATGCTAGGAGAAAATGAGGATGCTAGGAAGGGAAAACAAGGGTGTTAGGAAGAAAACGAGGGTGCTAGGAAGGGAAAACGAGGGTACTAGGAAGGGAAAACGAGGGTACTAGGAAGTGAAAACGTGGGTGTTAGGAAGAAAACGAGGGTGCTAGGAAGGGAAAACGAGGGTACTAGGAAGGGAAAACGAGGGTACTAGAAATAGAAAACGAGGGTGTTAGGAAGAAAACGAGGGTACTAGGAAGGGAAAACGAGGGTGCTAGAAAGGGAAAACGAGGGTGTTAGGAAGAAAACGAGGGTGCTAAGGAGAATAGAGGCAGGTGCTAGAAGATGAAGTGGGTGCTAGGAGAGAATGAGGGATCTAGGAGAGTACGAGGGAGCTAGGAGAAGACATGGGTACTAGAGAAGAACGAGCGGTGCTAGAAAGAGATGTGTTAGGAGCTTTTTCAACGTCACTAAGCTTTTCTTCAGCTCCCCAAGCTTCACATAACACAACTAAAGCTCTTCAGCTCCCCAAGCTTCATATAACACCACTAAAGCTCTTCTTCAACTCCCCAAGCTTCATATACCACCACTAAAGCTTTTCTTCAGCTCCCCAAGCTTCATATAACACCACTAAAGCTCTTCTTCAGCTCCCCAAGCTTCATATAACACCACTAAAGCTCTTCTTCAGCTCCCCAAGCTTCATATACCACCACTAAAGCTTTTCTTCAGCTCCCCAAGCTTCATATAACACCACTAAAGCTCTTCTTCAGCTCCCCAAGCTTCATATAACACCACTAAAGCTTTTCTTCAGCTCCCCAAGCTTCATATAACACCACTAAAGCTCTTCTTCAGCTCCCCAAGCTTCATATAACACCACTAAAGCTCTTCTTCAGCTCCCCAAGCTTCATATAACACCACTAAAGTTCTTCTTCAGCTCCCCAAGCTTCATATAATACCACTAAGCTCTTCCTCAGCTCAAGCTTCATGTAATGCCACTAAGCTCTTCCTCAGCTTCAAATTAAATTTTCCGCAGAAACGCCTCTTATCGCCCTACACAGGCCTGGCGATCTCTACCCCTCGCCATTCTGCTTCTTTCTCCTTTTACTGGCCTTCGCCACTCTGTTTCTCTTATATACTCGCCTTCGCAACTCTGTTTCTCTTCTTTCTCTCTTTACTCGCCATTCTCTTCTTTCTCTATTCGCCTTCGTCATTTTGCTTCTTCCTGCCTCTCTTATCTCGTCTTTTCATCCTCTCTTCGTCCTCTTTTCCTCCTTTCGCCTCATGTTTTCGATCTCTCTCTCCCTCCTCGTTCTTCGCCTTGTTCGTTTCCATCTGTTTCGTCTCCTACTCGTCCGGCGCCTCCTTTTTCAGCGTTCTCTCCTCTACGCCCTCCTCCACGACGCATGCTACTGCGTCATCACAAACTCATCTCTACAAACCCCGTTTACCTTTCTCCCCACTATAGTATCCTTCTTATGTTCTTTTTA
>NC_069490.1:14629977-14648318 GCF_026875155.1 Cherax quadricarinatus
GGAAAGGTAGGGGTGTGTGGACCAGGTGTTAACAGTGAAACATATAAGTGAGAACAGTAATTTAGAATAAGGCAAAAGAGGTCATTGTGGCATTTATGGAATATGGAAAAGGCGTTGACAGGGTGGAAAGGGGGGCAATGTGGCAGATGATGCAATTGTATGGAGTAGGAGGAGGTTACTGAAAGCAGTGAAGAGATATATTTTCAACGAGGATAGTGAGGCACAAGTTCGAGTATGTAGGAAAGAGGTGAATTTTTATTCCCAGTAAAAGTAGGCCATAGACAAGGACGTGTGATGTCACCGTGGATTGTTAATATATTAAAATGGTTGTAAGAGAAGTAAATGCGAGGGTCTTGGCAAGAGGCATGGCGTAAAAGATAAAGAATCCCCCGACAAAGAGGAGTTTCACAGCAGCTCTTATGCAGAGGACACTGGGCTCATTGGGAATTCAGAAGAGAAGAAGGCAGAGCTATGAGGTTGAATATTTGAGGGAGAGCATAAGAAGACAATTAAATGAGAAAACAGGAAAGAGATAAAGGTAAAGAAAAACAAAAAGATAAGGTGATGAAATATAGAATTATCAGCTTGGAGGTAGAAGTATGTGAGAGGTGACACGTATTCCGATAATAATAGGAGAGGACGTGTCAGCGGATGGGTATCTATGAAAGATAGGAGTAATCATAGAATTGATGAGGGAAAAAGATGCGTGGTGCACAAAAGGAACCTGTGGAAACAAAGAACATTGTCGCTTGGAGCAAATAGGGAAAGAAATTGAGAGTATAATTTATACCAACGCTCTTATATGGGTGTGAAGCTAGGGAGAAGAATGTTTGCAGCAGGAGAAGGCTGGAAGGCGTGGAGATGACACAGTCTGAGGGCAAATGTGTGGTGTGAATATAATGCAGAGAATCGTAGTTATGGAAGATAAGGAGAGCGGGATTACCAAAACTGTTGTCCAGAGGGCTGAGGAAGGGATTTTGAAGGTCGGACATGTAAGAGAGAATAGCGAAACAGAAATGACTTCACGAGTGTATCATCTGTAGTGGAAGGAAAGGCGGGGTAGGGGTCGGCCTATGAAGGGTTAGAGGGAGGGGGTAAAGGAGGTTTTTGTGTGCAGGGGGCTGGACTTCCAGCAGGCATGCTGACGAGTTTGAAAAAGTGAAAGGAGACAATGGTATTTATACTTGACGTGGCTGACAATTGGGTATTTGAGCAAAGTAACCTTTATGAATGGGATCAGGGAACCCGGCAGGACCGGACTTGAGTCCTGGAGATGGGAAGTACAGTGCTGCACATCTGAAGGAGGGGTGTTAATGTTGCCAGTATAAAAAACTGTAGTCGTAAAGCAGCCTCCTTCTGGCAAGACAGTGATGGAGTGAATGATGGTGAAAGTTTTCTTTTTTTTTCGGGCTCACCCGGCCTTGTGGGAATCGGGCCGGTGTGATAATATATAATAAATAATATAATATATATATATATTAAATATATATATATAAAAATATATAAATATAAATATATATAAATATATACATATATATATATATATATATATACATCTATATATATATCTAAATATATACATAAAAATAAATATATAAACAACTAATATATATATATATATAGTCTTGCCGAATAGGTAGAACTTGCGAACATTTGGCTTAAATAGCAACGCTCATCTTGCCATATAGACACGTGAAATTTGTGTATGGCAATTAATTTCGCCAAAATCATTCTGTACCGAAACGAAAAAAAATACTATTTGTATTATGATTTGGTTTATTATTAAATTATTGTAACGAATTTAAAAAAAATATATTAGTTGGATTAGGCTAAAATTAATTGCTTATGATATAATACGGTTAGGTAAGTTTTCTAAAATACTTTTGGTGCAAAATTAAAAATTTTTACATTTACATTAATGAAAAGAATATATCTTTAAACGTATAAGAGAGAAATTTCAGAAAGGACTTAATTTTAAATGAGTTCTTGCTAATGGACCAGTTTTACATATTCGGTCACGACAAATAGTATATATTATAATATTATACTATAATATATATATATATATCTATATATATATATAAACTAAATATACTATATTAATATATATAAATATATACCGTAAAACAAAAAAAAAAACAAAAAAAATTCACTAGAAAGCATCAGACAAGCGATCTTAACGTAGACAGATCCGCGTGCCACGGGGAAGCATCTTCAGCTCAAGTACGTTCACACTCTCCCGTACATCATCAGGAGCTATCCAGATATGCAAAGAGTAGCAACAACAAAAATAGTGAAGTCTCTTCTCAGATCGAGAGTAGAGGGGTGACACGAGCTACAGCTTCATCCTCGATACGAGAGGCCACCGGTTCCGATGGCAGGATATACGTTGAATGAACTGTCTGTCGGTATATTCTGTAAGTACACTGGTCTGCTTTATTTTGTAAGTACTAGTCAGCTGTATAAGTATCTGCTTAGCGAGGAGGGCGAGTGTATTGTACGTAGAGTACCTCGCTCCTATTCCCTAGATATGTATACCATATCTCCAATATGTAAAATAATAATCTTCGATCCCACGTTATTACAGTGTAAACCCTGATAGTTATCCTTCTGATATTATCCCTCATTCACTTAACCTAAACTATATACCCAAGGTATACCTGGGTAGACCTCTAGTGTAGTAACCTATACGAGGGTAAATACTTCTCCCGATGATAAGACCAATTTGCACTAAGATCACTGAAACACGTGCAATCACAATATGAAAAATAACCACTGTTAAAAAAATAGTGAAATTCCAAGCGCTTTCGTGATTTTCTCACATCATCCTAGATGTGAGAAATCACGAAAGGGTTTGGAATTTCAACAGTTTTTTTTTTTCACTGTTTGTTATTTAACATACAGTAAATATAAGGAAATAAGGCACAATACCATGACGGAACCATACGCAAATTACACGCACACAGGAGAGAGAGAAGCTACTTCGACTTTCGGTCCAACTTGGACCATTTACAAAGACAGTGGTCCAAGTCGGCCGAAATCGACCCGCTTGTCTCTCCTATGTACAGGTTATATTGGTGATATATAACAGGTATACTGGTTAGTCGGGACACAGGTTCAAATATAACCGGTCTGAAGAAACATACACAAATGCCCGCTAAACCATTAAAGGAACGCATGTCAAGAATTCATTAACAAGAGCCACTGATGAGTTAAACATGTGCACCACTTGGTCTATCGATTACAGTTGGAAACGGTTTCGCCAAACCATGGCGAAAACACACTAAATGTACCTAAGTGTTGCACAAGTTTCTGACATATCAAGCTGTCGGTTCTCAGAACCAGTTGTCTACAGTATGTACCGATATTCACCCCGTGATAGACTTCTCTTACTTCCAAAAATTTACCAATGTAATTCCCATTTTTACCTTTTATGGTTCAATTAGTAATGAAATATTGGGTAGTTCTATAACGTCCCATTCTTATATTTAGAAAAAACAATGAACCTAGGTAGTTACTAAGGGTTCTTCTCACTCCTTCCTAACTGATGTGGGTTTAGAGAAGGAAATATTAAAGTGGATATTTAAGTGGTTTAGTATTAGCTAAGCTGAATGTAATTAGGTAAGCTAGGTGTAATTAGGTATGTGTAATGAGTAAGCACATTCCTTACCTCTGATCGAATTATCCCTTCCCAAGTCTGAAAGGAGTCGTGACACCTTAGATGGTAAACCAGAACACAGCACATGGAATACTACCACCACCATCACTAACTACTATTAATACTACTACTACCGACTATACCGACCACTAATACTACCACCACCAACTACTACTATTAATAATTACTTACTACTTTACTAGCCACCATCCGCTTACTACCACCACCACTATTAATACTAATACTAACACCAACCACTATCTATTACTACCGACCACTATTACTACCACGAAAAGATATCCAAAAGCACACCCTCAGCTCACCACTGCTTACCACCATTCACCAACGTTAAACCACAATCAACCACCAGTCTACCTGAGACTACACCAAACACAACCGGTCACATCCACACCACCACAACCGTATCAACGGCCTCACCAACCATCACTACGTACGACCAACACCCACCACTAAGAACCACCACCACCACCACCACAACCCCATCCCCCTCCTCACACCCACCCACCTGCGCCATCCATTCCATTCAACCCAAAAATCAATGAAGCACCATTGATACAGTGGAATTAACCTCACCTCCAGGTCACTATATTATTGTCGCTGCTTCATCACATCCACTGTTTATCTCCCTACACACCTTTACTCCTCCCCTCTCTAACACCCGCCTTTCTTTCCTTTAAACACGTCCCCTCCTTCTCTCACCATCAATCCCTCATCCCCATCATCTACACACCCTTAACTTCCTCCCTTTACAACCCGTCGTAATTCCTCCAACAATTATCCCCGTTTTAGCAACACACACACACACACACAACTCGGGCCAGGAGCTGAACTCGACCCCTGCAACCACAACTGGGGAAGCACACACACACAATTCCTCATATAAAATACAGAGAGGAATTGACAAGGTGACAAAGACAGGTGTTCCAAGATGGACACAACAGCAACAAGGGGTCACAGATGGAAGCTGAAGACCACAAGATGAATCACAGTGTGTTAGGAAGTATTTCTTCAGCCACAGAGTAGTCAGAAGGTGGAATAGTTTGGAAGTGATGTAGTGAAGGCAGGAACCGATAACATAGCTTAAAGCAGAGGGTACGATAAAGCTCATGGTCAGGGAGTGACCAGTAAACGACCATGAAGAGGCGTGGTCAGAAGCTGTGATTCGATCACTGCAACCACCAACTAGGTGAGTACACCCAGCAAAGAGCAAGGAACGGCTAACGTATCGGTACGAAGCCAAGTCAGAATAATAATTAACATAGCAATAACCTAAAGCAAAACCAAATTCCCATATTAGCCACACAAAAAAAAAAAAAAAACCAAGTAATGAATATCTGACGGCAAGGCCTTAGCCGAACACAACAATTCAATATCTTCCATACGCTAGCTCTATAACAGTGTATCTTTGTATTACCAATCGTAAAAGTGTCAAAGTTGATGAGACTAAGACAGAAGGAACACTCACGGCAGAGGATACGCAAGAACTAAAAAAAATTCTGGGAGGTTTTGGGGAGTTTTGGTAAGAATGAAATGTGTTTTATTTTGCGCCGCCAACAAGATGACTTCCTGACTGTGTAATACACCTCAACACTGTGAAGACTCACCGTGGTGAAAGCTTGCAAGTCCAAGATGCTTGCAGCACTGACACTCAACCTCTGTATCTCTTTTGTTTCGAAACCACAGAGGCTACAAAAGAACATGTTTCAATGCACAAAGTTCATTCTCAAATGATGTATGCAACCACTTTCTTAGACTGGCCTGTTCCCCATACACATCTCTTAACTTCAAACAAGTCTCCCTCCTCGACCCTCGTGGTTGAAACTGTTAAAAATAATAATAGTGATCTTTACAAAGCATTTTGAGCAATGTAGACCACTTACAAATTTTATAACCAGCACAAAAAAATAAAAAAAATTAATCTATAATGCCATGAAAACTGCAGCCTTCATGTTAAATTAACCACGAGACCAAGTGGTCTCAAGGTCAAACCTAACCTCGTGGGCACTGAAAGACAGCTAAGCCACTACACCACAAAGACTGGCAGTCAGCCAGCGGGGTCAAGTGTGCAACCTTCAAGAGGACATTACTCAATGCTCAACATTCACTACCTCGAATAATTCACGTTTACAAACCGGTACATAAAACACATCGTAATCAATTCTGACAAAATGGGAAGCTAGATTGAGATTTATCCCTGGACAGAATCTGGCAATATATTTTCAGTCATTCCGTCAGTTCTACAACAGTTTTGAACGCACGTAGAAGTTGAATGTAGAAATTGAATGTAGAAGTTAATGGTAAAGTTGAATGGTAGAAGTTGAATGGTAGTAGTTAATGGTAGAAGTTGAATGGTAGAAGTTGAATGGTAGCAGTTGAAATGGGTAGAATTGAATGGTAGAAGTTGAGTGGTAGAAGTTGAGTGGTAGAAGTTGAATGGTAGAAGTTGAGGTAGAAGTTGAATGGTATAAGTTGGAATGGTAGAAGTTTGATGGTAAAGTGAAATGGTAGAAGTTGAGTGTTAGAAAGTTGAGTGTAGAAGTTGAAAAGGAAGAAGTTGAATGGAAGAAGATGAATGGTAGAAGTTGGGTAGAAGTTGAATGTAGAAGTTGAGTGTAGAAGTTGAGTGGTAGAAGTTGAAATGGTTAGAAGTTGATGGTAGAATAATTGAATGGTAGAAGTTGAATGGTAGAAGAAGAGTGGTAGAAGGTTGGAATGGTAGAAGTTGAGTGTAGAAGGTTGAATGTGTAGGAAGTTTGAATGGTAGAAGTTGAATGGTAGAAGTTAATGTAGAAGATGAATGGTAAGGAAGTGGAATGGTAAGTAGTTGAATGGTAGAAGTTGAATGTAGAAGTTGAAGGTAAGAAGTTGAATTGGTAGAAGTTGTAATGTAGAAAGATGAGTGGTATGAAGTTTGGAAAAAAAATGGTAGAAGTTTGAAAAGGTAGAAGTTGAATGTAAAGTTGAGTGGTAGAAGTTGAATGGGTAGTATTGAATGGTAGAAGTCGAATGGTAGTAGTTGAATGGGTAGAAGTTGAATGGTAGTATTGAATGGTAGATAGTTGAATGGTAGAAGTTGAATGGTAATAAGATGGCCACACCACCTGATCTGGTCACACCATCTACCACACCACCTAACAGACACAACATCCGGCCCACACCACCTGAACTGTCACAACATCGGGCCACACCACCTGAACTTCACACACTGGCCACCCACCTGAACTGTCCTCACTCACTGTCCACACCACCCGAACTTCCACACATCTGGCACACACCATCTGAAAAACCTGTCACGCAATCTGGGCCACACCACCCTGGAAACTGTCACAACCATCTGGCCACACACCTGACTGTCACACATCTGGCCACACCACCTGAACTGACACACATCTGGCCACACCACCTGAACTGTCACACATCCGGGCTGCCACACCATTCTGAAACTTCCACGCATCTGGCCACACCACCTGAACTGTCACACATCTGGTCTGGCCACACCACCTAAACTGTCACACCAACCTGAATACGTGAAAATTTCGTCACACACACCTGGCTACAACCTCGCCCTATACTTTAACTACGAGTTTCTTGAACTATAATAATAAAAACAGCGCTGGGAAAAGCAGCAGAGCTGGTGAGAGGTTGGACGGGGCAGCCTCTTAGGGTAGGATGGCAGCTCACAGGGGAAGGATTGAAGTTCCTTAGGGTAGGATTGCCTCTCAGAGGGAGATGGCAGCTCTCAGGGTAGGGATGCACCTCTTAGGAAAGGATGGCATCACTTAGGCAAGGATAGCAGTTTTTCTCTTAGGGGTTAGATAGAGGCTCTTGTCCTATACACAATGTAAATCGGACAAAGCCACGTACGAGAGAGAGAGAAGAGAGAGAGAGAGAGAGAGAGAGAGAGAGGAAAAAGGTAAGGGGAGGAGGAGACAGGGAGACAGTGAAGACGGAGGAAGGGTGGGAGGAGGGGAAGGAAGAAAATGGAGATCCCTAACCTTCCCTTCCCCTCATGCAGCAACAGACGAAGACAGTACAGAGGAGAAGTTTCACTTTCCCGTAATTTGCTGGTAATCATTTATCAGAACTGACACCTATGCTATAACCAAGTGACCCAGCATGGGAAGAAGGAGCTGACGTAGGTGCTAAGGAGAGGACGTTAGATGCTAGGTAAGAGGATTATGTAGGTGTCTAGGGCGTGACTGTTCGGAGAACATGCAGATGCTAGTAGAAATGCGGATGCTAGGAAGGGAAACACACGGGTGTTAGGAAGAAAACGAGGGTGCTAGGAAGGGAAAACGCGGGTACTAGGAAGGGAAAACGAGGTACTAGGAAGGATGGAAACCGTGGGACGTTAGGAAGAAACGAGGTGCATGAAGGAAAACGAGGGTACTAGAAGGGAAAACGAGGTACAAGAAAAAAAAAACGAGGGTGAAAGGAAGAAACGAGGTACGTAGGAAGGGAAAACGAGGTGCTAGAAAAGGAAAACGAGGTGTTAGGAAGAAAAACGAGGGTGCTAAGGAGAATAGAGGGCAGGGTAGCTAGAAGATGAAGTGGGTGCTAGATAGAATGAGGGATCTATGAGAGTACGAGGCGCCTAGGAGAAGACATATGGGTTCTAGAAAGACCGAGCGGTGCTAGAAAGAGATGTGTTAGGAGCATTTTTCAACGTCCTAAGCTTTTTCTCAGCTCCCCAAGCATCACAAAACACAACTAAAGCTCTTCTCTCCCCCACTTCATAAAACACCACTAAAACTCTTCTTCAGCTCCCCAACTCATAAACCACCACTAAAGCTTTTCTCAGCTCCCCAAGCTTCATATAACACCACTAAAGCTCTTCTTCAGCTCCCCAAGCTCATATAACACCACTAAAGCTTTTCTCTTCAGCTCCCCAAGCTCATATAACACACTAAAGCTCTTCTTCAGCTCCCCAAGGCTTCATTAAAAAATAAAAAACACCACTAAATCTCGTTCAGCTCCCCAAGCTTCATATAACACCACTAAAGTTCTCTTCAGCATCCCCCAAGCTTCAGATAATACCACTAAGGCTCTTCCTCAGCTCAAGCTCATGTAAATGCCACTCAGCTCTTCCCTCATCTTCAAATTAAATTTTCCGCAGAAACGCCTCTTATCGCCCTACACAGGCCTGCTATCTCTACCCCCTCGCCATCTGCTTCTTTTCTATCCTTTTTACTGGCCCTTCGCCACTCTGTTTCTCTTTATATTACTCGCCTTCGCAACTCTGTGCTTCTTCTTTCTTTCTCTCTTTACTACCCCTCGCCATCTCTTCCTTCTCTATCGCCTTCTCATTTTTGGCTTCTTCCCTGCTCTCTTATCTCGTCTTTTTTCATCCTCTCTCGACCTCTTTTCCTCCTTTCGCCTCATTTTTCGGATCTCCTCTCCCTCCTCGTTCTTCGCCTTGTTCGTTTCCATCTTGTTTTCGTCCTCCTACTCGTCCTGCGCCTCCTTTTCGAGACTTTTCTCTCCTACTACGCCCTCCTCCACGACGCATGCAACTACTGCGTCAATCACAAACCATCTCTACAAACCACGTTTACCTTCTACCCCCTACTCCCCACTATAGTAACCTCCTTTCTTATGTTCTTATGTCTTCACCACACACATCATCTCTAACACCTCCTCTTCTAACCTTTTGCTTCCCCCACAGCCCCCCCGCCCCTCCATGACGCATGTTACTTGTCTTCACCACAAAACTACATCTCCTAACCTACGCTCCTAAAACCAATCCTCGCCCAATTTCTGCACATTGGCAAGCATGCTTTCCAGATATTCCTGTGGATATTTCCACGAGAACGACTCCTCTGCCACTTTAACCACGACACTAACGACAACTCATTGAAAAATTACCTCGTCACAAGGAACAGGACTGCCCAGGTTCTGTTCAATGACTATCGTGAACGTTGAAAACACGTTTTTTAAAAACAATACGCGGGGATGGATGGGAAAGAGGCGGGAGAAGGGGTAGGGGGTGAAGAATATGGGACTAAGTGGAAAGGGCGAGAAGATTGAAAGAGAACGGTATGGCAGAGGGGAAAAAAGTAGGGAGGAGAGGAGATGAAAGGGAAAGGAAAATTAAGGAAAAGAGGGTGAAGGAAAGACGAGGAAAAGAGGTTGAAAGTATGACGAGGGGAAAGAGGGGTGAAATGGCAACCGAAAGAAGGAAAAGGAGAATGGGATTTTAAAAAAAAAAAGGAAAAGGAGGATGAGGAGAGGGCAGTTAAATCTATAAACGACTGAGAGGATAATCTCTCCCCCGTGACTTGGTCCTCGACCAACCTTCAAAAATAAAAAAAAAAATTATACATAAACAAAATTATCCACTAAAAAATACAAAGATAGCATACAGTGAAAGTATGGAGACACTGGTAAAAAAAAAGAATAGTTTATATATATACAACAGCCAATATTCCTAAATATATCTTCTGAATTAATGTAGCTATATCATTACATATGTTTAACCTATGGGTTAATGTTACAAATATTATAACCTTAAATAAGACGCCTTTTGGTAAATAGATACTGAAGAAATGCTCTTCTCAGCGGCCACATCGAAGCCAATGCAAAACTTAGCCCACACATTTTGTCCCAACCTTCCTAAAAGTAGCGAATTCTTAAGGAGATGGAGGCTGGCGTTCCTTATTACAGTGACGGGATAACAAAATACTGAAAACGAACCACACAGTGATACTACCGTTCTTGTATAGATACTTATAAAAACAAATATAAACCGAATACCGAATCATGCAACTAAACTAAGTCTTATATCCTGCATGAAATGTATCTCTGAAATGTACATAAGCTCTCAAACCCCCCGTCACTCAATTGTAAATTAATTAATATCGGGGGGGGCAAACATATTAAAGCTTTTTCCCAACAAGATCATCACTGGTAAAACCTTTACTTAAATCACTTGTGAAAGCATACTGCCTGGAAAGACTTTCTCGTCAAACTGTTAGGATAATTTAGTAACTGCAGCTTACTCAACTGAAGCTGACTATCAACTGAACTTACTTCAACTAAGCTTACTTCAACTGAACAACTACCCGCACTGAAGCTGACTTCAACTGAAGCTCGCCAACACTATTTAAATATACAATAGCGTATTTCTTTGGCGAGTGCGAGTCTGCTCTATCAAGCGCTTGAGAATGTCCATAAAGAACATTTAAAATGCACTTGAAATGTCCATCATAATGGATTTTTAAAATGATCAGAATTACACCTAGCAAAAGCTTTCGTTATATCATGTTTGTCCTGGATACCTAACCCACATAGGAATCAGCTGTCAAAACGACACTGATAAAGAAACAACCTGCTCTGTGAGAGGCCGGAGGTAGAATTACAACCAGGCTTCTGTCTCTCCAATCTTAAAAAGCAATTTGTTGAAGAATATGAGCTCTGGAAGACGAAGAAAAACACAAACCCTGAGACCTAACAGCACTTGTATCAAGCATTTGTACCAAGCACTGATATCAGGCACTATAATGTACGTATTAAGATCAGAAAGTTGTGTGTACTAGCAACATCTACGTTCATCAGACTGTCCGTTAGAAAGTGTCTACCAGAATCAGGCTTCTTCAGTCCTCCTATAATATATAGAGACAGGTTACTAGTAGACATCTTGCTGTCAAGAAACATTCATCAATGTACATACTGTATGTTAATATTAATACAGAACTGAGTAGCACCCACTGATTATTAGTAATATACAAAGGATACACTAGTGATGGTATATCTTTGGTATAATAATAGTAATAATAATACATAATTAAAATAAAAAAATAATCACGAGGGCTTAGCGCCATTTTGTATTCTGACGTATTATAATCTTGTATTATTAGCTACTAATGTTAATATGTAGTTAGAATACTACAATCATCCGCTACTGAAGTCTGCCAGCTCAGGCTGACACTACTGAGCTGCCACCTCTGTCTGACACTACTACTGAAGTCTGCAGCTTCACTGAGACTACTGAAAGTCTGGCCAGCACAGGCTGAACATACTGAAGTCTGCCAGCTCCGGCAGACACTATACTGTGAAGTCCTGCCAGCTCAGGCGACACTACTGAAGTCTGCACCTCTGTCAGACACTACTGAAGTCTGCCCCCTCTGCACTTACTATAAGTCAGCCCCCTCTGAATGACACTACGAATCTGCCCTCCTCTGTCCTACACAAACTTGAATCCTGCCACCTCTGTCTGACACTACTGAAGTCTGCCCCCTCTGTCAGACACTACTGAAGACTGCCCCCCTCTTACTGACACAACTGAATCTGCCACCCACTGTCTGACACTACTGAAGTCTGCCACCTCTGTCTGACACTACTGAAGTCCTGCCACCTATCTGTCTGACACTACCGAAGTCTGTGCCACACAGGAGTCTACACTACTGAAGCTCTGGCACCTCTTGACTGACACTACTGAAGTCTGCCCCCTCTGACTGACACTACAGAAGTCTGCCACCTCTGACTGACACTAATGAAGTATTGCCACCTCTGACGTACACTACTAAAGTCTGGCCACCTCGACTGACACAACTATAAGTCTGCCACCTCTGACTGACACTACTGAAGTCTGCCACCTCTGACATGACACTACTGAAGTCTGCCACCTCTGGGCCTACAACTACTGAAGTCTGAGCCATCCTCCGACTGACACTAACGAAGTCTGTCCAGGTCTGCGTGACACAAACTGAAGTCCCTGCCACCTACAGACAGACACGAACTGGAAGTCTGCCAGGTTAACTGACACACTGAAGTCTGCCACCTCTGACTGACACTACTGAAGTCTGCCAATGTCTGACTGACACTACTGAAGTCTGCCACCTCTACTGACACTAATGAAGTCCAGCAGTCTGACTGAAACACTACGCAGTCTGCCAAGAGCTTCTAACTGACACCTACTGAAGTCACACCACTCTGACAGCACACAACTACTGAAGTCTGCAGGTCTGACTGACAGTACTAAAGTCTGCACATCTGACTGACATACAGATCTGGCCACCTCTGACTGACACTACTGAAGTCTGGCCACCTCTGACTGACATCTACTGAAGTCTGCCAACCTCTGACTGACACTACTGAAGCCTGCCCTACCTCTGACTGGAACACTAACAGAAGTCTGCCACCTCTGACTGCACTAACTGAAGTCTGCCACCTCGACTGACACACTGAATTCTGCCAGGTCTGACTGACCACTACTGAAGCTGCCAGGTCTGACTGACACTACTGAAGTCCTGCCACCTCTGACTGACACTACTGAGTCCTGGCCACCTCTGACGACACTACTGAAGACTGCCAGTCTGACTGACTCTACTGAAGTCTTCAGGTCTGACTGACACCTACTGAATCTGCCATCTCTGACTGACACCTACTGAAAGTCTGTCCATCTCGACTGACACTAAAACTGAAGTCTGCCCACCTCTGACGACACTACGGAAGTCTGCCCCACCTCTGACTGACACTCCTACTGAGAAGTCTGCCAGGTCTGACTGAACACTACAGAAGTCCTTGCCAGGTCCGCTGACTGAAACTGAAAGTACTGCCCCAGGTCCTGACTGACACTTACGGAAGTCTGCCCAGGATCAGACTGACACTACTGAAAGTCTGCAGGTCTGACTGACACACTGAAGTCTGCCAGGTCTGAACACTACTGAAGACTGCCCGGTCTGACTGTACACTACTGAAGTCTGCCCGGTCTGACTGACACTACTGAAAGTCTGCCAGGTCCCTGACTGACAGTAACGATGTTCTGCCACCGCGCGCTTGGAGCCCATCTGACTGACACTACTGAAGTCCTGCCACCTCTGACTGACACTACTGAAGTCTGCCACCTCTGACCTGACACTACTGAATCTGCCACCATCTGACTGACACTACTGAAGTCCTCCCACCTCGACTGACACTACTGAAGTCTGCCAGGTCTGACTGACACAACTGAAGTCTGCCATGTCTGACAGACCCTACTGGAATCTGCCAAGGTCTGACACTGACACAACTTAAGTCAGCCATCTCTGACTGTACACTACTGAAGTCTGCCACCTCTGACAGACACTACTGACAGTCTGCCACTCAGACTGACACTACTGAAGTCTGCCAGGTCGACTGACACTACAGAAGTCTGCCAGTCTGACAGACACTACTGAAGTCTGCCAGGTCTGACTGACACTACTGAAGTCTGCCAGGTCTGACTGACACTACTGAAGTCTGCCAGGTCTGACTGACACTACTGAAGTCTTGCCAGGTCCAGAACTGACAACACAGAAGTCCTGCCAGTCATGAACTGACACTACTGAAGTCTGAGCCAGGTCTGACTGACACACTGAAGCGTCTGCCCGGTCTGACTGACACTACTGAAGTCTGCCACCTCAGACTGACACTCACTGAAGTCAGCCACCTCAGACTGGACACAACTGGAAAGTCTGCCACCTCTGACTGACACTACTGAATCATGCCAGGTCTAGACTGACACCCAACTGAAATCTGGTGCCAGGTCTGACAGACACTACTGAAGTCTGCCAGGTCTGACTGACACTACTGAAGTCTGTGCCAAGTCTGCTGACCACTACTGAATCTGCCACCTCTGACTGACACTACTGAAGTCAGCCACCATGACTGACACTACTGAAGTCTGCCACCTCTGAACCTGACACTACTGAAGTCCTGCCACCTCTGACAGACACTGACTGAAGTCTGCCAGGTCTGACTGACACTACTGAAGTCTGCCACCTCTGATGACACAACAGAAGTCTGCCAGGTTCTACGATAACACTACTGAAGCTGCCAGGTCTGACTGCCACTACTGAAGTCTGCCCACCTTCTGCTGACACTACAGAAGTCAGCCACCCTGACTAGACACAACTGAGTCTGCCACCTCTGACAGACACTACTGAAGTCACCAGTCAGACTGACACTACTGCAGTCCTGCCACCTCTGGACTGACACAACTGAGTCTGCCACCTCTGACTGACACTCCTGAAGTCTGCTCACCTGACGCCACTACGAATGTCTGCCACCTCTGACGACACTACCTGAAGTATGGTCCACCTCATGACTGAACACACTGAAGTCTGCCACCTCTGTCTGACACTACTGAAGGTATGCCACACCTCAGACACTACTGAAGTCTGCCAGGTCAGACTGACACTAACTGAGAAGTCTGCCACCTCATGACCTGACACTACTGAAGTCTGCCACCTGCTGGCCACTACAGAAGTCTGCCACCTCTGACTGACCCTACTGAAGTCTGGACCCACCTCGACTGACACACTGAAGTCTGCCAGGACTGACTGACACTACTAGTCTGCCACCTACTGACTGACACTACTGAATCCAGGCCACCCTGACTTGACACTACTGAAAGTCTGCCACCGACTGACACTACTGAAGTCTGCCACCTCTACTGACACTACTGAAATGCCACCTCAGACTGAACACTTACTGAATGCTGCCACCTCTGACTGACACTACAAGAAGTATGCACACACCCTCCTACACTACAGAAGTCCATGCCAGTCTGACTGACCTACAGAATCAGCCAGGTCTGACTGACCACTACTGAAGTCTGCAGATCAGACTGCCAGATGACCAAACAACTATGTATTTGACCCATGCTCCTGTGTGAGGAATATGACAGGTAACTATCATACCGAAAAGGCACAGCAGCACTGCAGATGTATCCAATTGTTAAAAGATCACTCATTTCTCTCTCTTTCCTCTCTGCAACATGCACAATACTTATGGCATTTTAAATCTTCAACTCTGGCTATTTAGCTGCCCACGGCGCTCGTCGCAAGGCGTGTTTTAATATAGTTATCCCAGTATTTCCTTCCCTCCTATCCCTAAATCGTTACCATGACTCCCTCACACTAACCTCTCCCCCTTTGTTTTTTCTTCATTCTCTCTCTCATGCTTTCATCCACAATATTTAATTCTTCTTCGTCCCGTTTCCTTAACTTCCACTAATCTTGTTTCCCTTTCTTTCTCCCGTTTCCTTTCCCTGTGTCTCATCATATTGTCATCCTTCCTCTTTCCTTCCCCCCTACTCTCCACGTTCCTCCTCCCCTCCCACAGCTTACCGGTTTCCTCATTCTTTCCTCCCTGATTCCTAGCCCCGTTTTCTCCCCCCACTTACCTCGTTTCCCCTTCACCCTCCCTGTTTCCCCTCCCCGTTTGCCCTTTATCTTTCCCATCCTCCCTCAGTCCCTCGCCCCCCCCTCTCTCTCCTCCCTAGTTTTCCCCCGCGCCACTCTGCCGGGTAGTTGAGCCGTGCAAGAGGAGCAAACTGCAGCAGACTTGGAACCTGGCATTTGGTCGTACACTCAACTTTCCACGGCTACTGAAGACATTTTCGGCACCTTTCATAACCCAATTTTGGCAGACACTTAGCTGGTGATTATTTCTTCTGCACATGGAATGGCAGAGGTGATAGCAGGGAAGGCAAAAGGAGATAAGCAGGGAGACAGGAATAGTGTAGAAGGAAATAAATAATGTGTCTTTAAAGAGAAGAGAAATATGTTGCTTTGGTGTTCGTGAAAAGTGATGGTAAAAGGGAACCCACTTGATGGTCTGTTATGGTGGCGATATATATGGTGATCGGAGAGCCCAGTCTATCCATCTCCACGCCCCTAGGCCTTGAAAAAACAGAGGGAGGCATGTGTGAGCTGGTGTACGTGGGGGGCAGGTCACCTGATGCCAGCATGGTCAGGGACTTTACTATAAATGGTATTAAGACTTATATATACACTACACAGGTAATACTGTTGACAAATGAGGGGATCGGGTGGATATCCTAGGTGTGAAATTTGATTCCAAAATGTCTATGAAGAATCATGTAGTGAATCTTGCAAGCAAGGCAGCGAAGACAAATAACACCCCCAAAGAAAGTACTCACATCTGCTTAACGGTAGAGGCAGTAAAAAGATATGAGGCACAAGTTTGTTGACACCTTGATTATGCTCCACTTTCTAGGACTGCCTGCCTGCCCCCACCCCATCTCAACTGCGACATCTGGAGAGAATAGAGAACTTATGCAAGGCGACTTATATAACTCTATTCCGGACTCATTTTCGTTGGAGTTTGTTACCTCAGCAGAGCTTTCAACATTGGAGAGATGTGGGGGGCCTTTAATGGCAAATGTTATCACAGGACAGCACCTGGCCCCAAATTTCGCTTTTACGCCCCAGACGGGCAGAAAACACTGAACACACACACTGTTGTGTCCTGGGCAAGAGCATCAAATCATCTGAGATCATGGGCTTCCTAAATGACTCGAGCTTGGAACATGTCTGTACAGCAACCATACATTAAATGAACAAAAAGAAATTTGTCCAACGAAAGCTTTGGTCCACAGCTGGTACTTTCCTTCAACCTGCTCCCGAGCTGTATTCTAAATTACAGTCTTATGTTAAAAAAATCACTTTTGGCAGCGAGGAAGATTCAAAGTGGCCTCATTTACATATATTACTGTAGCCCTCATTTTAAATTTAAAATTATTGTACCCACGAACGAGTGCTATTTAATCAATAACAACACTGCGACTAGCCAAGGACTCGAACCCATGTTGATTTGGCCCGCCTCATGGTGAGCGAAAAATCACACGAACCCTCTAACCCACAGGATTTGGTGGTCCTGTGGGTTAGAGTGTGACGTGACTTTGGCCTGCCTCCCCCATGAGGCAGGCCAAAACGACATATGTTGTATTTCAGTCTGTCTCTTAGTTCTATGGATTTCTACACCTTCAGTGTTGAAAGGTTTATATTATTACTGGATGAAAGATATTTTTTCTATGTAATATTAAACCTGCTTCAAGGTTACATATACTTATAGCCAAATGGAAGACTTAAATGAGCTAAGGTAAGGTTGGGGATTTAGTCTGTAAAATAAGGTAGCCTGCCATAGTAACACCAATGTATAGGAGTGTGTGTACTCAACTATTTGTGGTTGCAGGAGTTGAGGGCAGGGGTTCCTGGCCCAGCCCTTCGCTGGTGTGTTGTGTGTGTGTGGTGTGATGTGTGTGGTGTGGTGGTGTGTGTGTGTGGTGTGTGTGTTTTGTTTTACAGGGCAGTAGGCAATGGTTACAAGCATAGCGTGTGAGTGAACTATGTATCTGGCTTGAGGTTTCCTCTAGGTTACGAGGTTCAACTGAGATACCCTCGAGGCACAGGAACCTCCACTACACCCTCCACACCAGTAGGTTACCTGTAGTCGCTTCCAGAGGTCACCGCCCTTGCGGCCTGGTCCCAGACAAATTACACTGTTGTCTTGATTGTGAAAGAGTCGCCTGCCCTGTTGACTAGGACTTATCTTTCCCCCCTTTTTTTCCCCTCTCTCCTCTCTCTCTCTCTCTCTCTCTCCCCTTTTTACACAGGGTTTGACAAGGTTAAGGATCCCTAGCTTTATTGACACCTATATTACAGGTTAAGGATTCCTAACTTTATTGGCAAGCTAAGAGCTGTTACCTACATCAGCTCATTTGAAAGCATTTTTAATTGTTTATGAGACATACACTCCCTACCTCTCTCTCTCTCTTTTCCTATTTTCACTCCTGTGTTTTTCATTTTTTAACACTCATCTTTATAGGTAATACTCAAGGATGGCAATGCGAGTGAAGAAGTTTTAATATAAAAACATAAGAAAAAAGGGGGGCCAC
>NC_069490.1:14648818-14651318 GCF_026875155.1 Cherax quadricarinatus
CAGTTTCCTTCCCTCCAATCCCTATTCGTTACCTTGTCTC
The DNA here is from genome assembly GCF_026875155.1 of Cherax quadricarinatus. Taxonomy (NCBI): domain Eukaryota; kingdom Metazoa; phylum Arthropoda; class Malacostraca; order Decapoda; family Parastacidae; genus Cherax; species Cherax quadricarinatus. The sequence continues at coordinate 14,648,859 of NC_069490.1, forward strand.
CCTCACACTAACCTCTCCCCCTTTTTTTTTTCTTTCATTCTTCTCTCTCATGCTTGTCTTCCACAATTATTATTCTCTTCCCGTTTCCTTAACTTCCACTTATCTTGTTTCCCTTTCTTTCTCCCTGTTTTCCTTTCCCTGTTTCTCTTCATATTTGTCATCCTTCCTCTTTCCCCCACACTCTCCACGTTCCTCTCCCTCCCACTTACCGGGTTCCTCTTTCTTCCTCCCTGTTTCCTAGCCGTTTCTCTCCCTCCCACTTACCTCGTTTCCCCTTCACCCTCCCTGTTTCCCCTCCCCGTTTCCCTTTATCTTTCCCATCCTCCCTCATTCCCTCCCCTCCCCCTCTCTCTCTCCCTGTTTCCCCCGCGCCTCGCTGCCGGGTAGTTGAGCGTGCAAGAGGGAGCAACTGCAGCAGACTTGGAACCTGGCATTTGTCTTACACTCAACTTTCCACGGCTACTGAAGACATTTTTGGCACCTTCATTACCCTATTTGGCAGACTTAGGCTGGTGATTATTTCTGCACATGGAATGGCAGAGGTGATAGCAGGGAAGGCAAAAGGAGATAAGCAGGGAGACAGGAATAGTGTAGAAGGAAATGAATAATGTGTCTTTAAGAGAGAGAGAGAGAAATATGTTGCGTTGGTGTTCGTGATAAAGTGATGGTAGAAGGAAGCACTTGATGGTCTGTTATGGTGGCGATATATTGGTGATCGGAGAGCCCAGTCTATCCATCTCCACGTCCCTAGGCCTTGAGAAAAACAGAGGGAGGCATGTGTGAGCTGGTGTACGTGGGGGGCAGGTCACCTGATGCCAGCATGGTCAGGGACTTTACTATAAATGGTATTAAGACTTATATATACACTACACAGGTAATACTGTTGACAAATGAGGGGAGCAGGTGGATATATTCGGTGTGAAATTTGATTCCAAAATGTCTATGAAGAATCATGTAGTGAATCTTGCAAGCAAGGCAGCGAAGACAACACCACCACCAAGGAGTATCTCACATCTGCTTAACGGTAGAGGCAGTAAAAAGATATGAGGCACAAGTTTGTTGACACCTTGATTATGCTCCACTTTCTAGGACTGCCTGCCTGCCCCCACCCCATCTCAACTGCAACATCTGGAGAGAATAGAGAACTTATGCAAGGCGACTTATATAACTCTATTCCGGACTCAGTTTCGTTGGAGTTGTTACCTCAGCAGAGCTTTCAACATCGGAGAGATGTGGGCGGCCTTAATGGCAATGTTATCACAGGACAGCACCTGGACCCAATTCGCTTTTACGCCACAAGACGGGCAGAAAACACTGAACACACACACTGGTTGTGTCCTGGGCAAGAGCATCAAATCATCTGAGATCATGTCTTCCTAGAATGACTCGAGCTTGGAACATGTCTGTACAGCAACCATATATTAATGAACTAAAAAGAATTAGTCCAACGAAAGCTTTGGTCCACAGCTGGGTACTCCTTCAACCTGCTCCCGAGCTGTATTCTAAATACAGTCTTATGTTAAAGAATCACTTTTGGCAGCGAGGAAGATTCAAAGTGCCTCATTTACATATATTACTGTAGCCTCATTTATTATATATTATTGTACCCACGAACGAGTGCTATTTAATCAATAACAACACTGCGACTAGCCAAGGACTCGAACCCATGTTGGTTTGGCCCGCCTCATGGTGAGCGAAAATCACACGATCCTCTAACCCACAGGATTTGGTGGTCCTGTGGGTTAGAGTGTGACGTGACTTTGGCCTGCCTCACCATGAGGCAGGCCAAAACGACATATGTTTGTATTTCAGTCTGTCTCTTAGTTCTATGGATTACTACACCTTCAGTGTTGAAAGGTTTATAGTTATTACTGGATGAAAGATATATTTTTTCTATGTAATATTAAACCTGCTTCAAGGTTACATATACTTATAGCCAACTGGAAGACTTAAATGAGCTAAGGTAAGGTGTGGTATTTAGTCTGTAAAATAAGGTAGCTGCCATAGTAACACCAATGTAGAGGAGTGTGTGTGTACTCACCTATTTGTGGTTGCAGGAGTTGAGTCAGAGTTCCTGGCCCAGCCCCTTCGCTGGTGTGTGTGTGTGTGTGTGTGTGTGTGTGTGTACGTACTCACCTAGTTGAGGTTGCAGGGGTCGACTCCTAGCTCCTGGCTCCGCCTCTTCACTGGTCGCTACTAGGTCACTCTCCCTGAACCGTGAGCTTTATCATACCTCTGCTTAAAGCTATGTATGGATCCTGCCTCCACTACATTGCTTTCCAAACTATTCCACTTCCTGACTACTCTGTGTGTGTGTGTGTGTGTGTGTGTGTGTGTGTGTGTGTGTGTGTGTGTGTGTGTGTGTGTGTGTGTGTGTGTGTACTCACCTATTTGTACTCACCTATTTGTGGTTGCAGGGGTCGAGTCATAGCTCCTGGCCCCGCCTCTTCACTGATTGCT
>NC_069490.1:14656318-14858818 GCF_026875155.1 Cherax quadricarinatus
GACCCCTTGGGGCCAGCGATCATGTCGTTTTGAGCTTCGAATACACAGTAGAGCTACAAGTGGAGGGAGAAGCAGGAAGGCCAGGACAAATGAAACCAAACTACAGAAAAGGGGACTACACAGGAATGAGGAACTTCCTGAATGAGGTTCAGTGGGACAGAGAACTGGCAGGGAAGCCAGTTAATGAGATGATGGAATATGTAGCAACAATGTGCAAGGAGGCTGAGGAGAGGTTTGTACCCAAGGGTAACAGGAATAATGAAAAAGCCAGGAAGAGCCCATGGTTCACCCAAAGATGCAAGGAGGCAAAAACCAAGTGTGCTAGGGAATGGAAGAAATACAGAAGGCAAAGGGCCCAGGAGAATAAGGAGAGCAGTCGTAGAGCCAGATAAGAAGGGAGGCCCAACGTCAATATGAAAACGACATAGCAGCAAAAGCCAAATCTGACCCAAAGCTGTTATACAGCCACATCAGGAAGAAAACAACCGTCAAGGACCAGGTAATCAGGCTAAGGAAGGAAGGAGGAGAGACAACAAGAAATGACCGTGAAGTATGTGAGGAACTCAAGAGATTAAAAGAAGTGTTCACAGAGGAGACAGAAGGGGCTCCAGAAAGACGGAGGTGGGGTACACCACCATGTGCTGGACACAGTACACACAACCGAGGAAGAAGTGAAGAGGCTTCTGAGTGAGCTAGATACCTCAAAGGCAATGGGGCCAGATAACATCTCTCCATGGGTCCTGAGAGAGGGAGCAGAGGTGCTATGTGTACCCCTAACAACAATATTCAATACATCTATCGAAACAGGGAGATTGCCTGAGGCATGGAAGACAGCAAATGTGGTCCCAATCTTTAAAAAAGGAGACAGACATCAAGCACTAAACTACAGACCAGTGTCACTGACATGTATAGCATGCAAAATCATGGAAAAGATTGTCAGGAGAAGAATGGTGGAACATCTAGAAAGGAATGATCTCATCACCAGCACTCAACATGGTTTCAGAGAGGGGAAATCCTGTGTCACAAACCTACTGGAGTTCTATGACATGGTGACAGCAGTAAGACAAGAGAGAGAGGGGTGGGTGGATTGCATTTTCTTGGACGGCAAGAAGGCGTTTGACACAGTACCACACAAGAGATTAGTGCAAAAACTGGAGGACCAAGCAGGGATAACAGGGAAGGCACTGCAATGGATCAGGGAATACTTGTCAGGAAGACAGCAGCGAGTAATGGTACCTGGCGAGGTGTCAGAGTGGGCACCTGTGACCAGCGGGGTCCCACAGGGGTCAGTCCTAGGACCAGTGCTGTTTCTGGTATTCGTGAACGACATGACGGAAGGAATAAACTCCGAGGTGTCCGTGTTTGCAGATGACGTGAAGTTGATGAGAAGAGTTCATTCGATCGAAGACCAGGCAGAAATACAAAGGGATCTGGACAGGCTTCAGACCTGGTCCAGCAACTGGCTCCTGGAGTTCAATCCCACCAAGTGCAAAGTCATGAGGATTGGGGAAGGTCAAAGAAGACCGCAGATGGAGTACAGTCTAGGGGGCCAGAGACTACAAACATCACTCAAGGAAAAAGATCTTGGGGTGAGTATAACACCAGGCACATCTCCTGAAGCGCACATCAACCAAATAACTGCCGCAGCATATGGCGCCTGGCAAACTCAGAACAGCATTCCGACATCTTAAGGAATCGTTCAGGACCCTGTACACACCGTGTACGTTAGGCCCATATTGGAGTATGCGGCACCAGTTTGGAACCCACACCTAGCCAAACATGTAAGGAAACTAGAGAAAGTGCAAAGGTTTGCAACAAGACTAGTCCCAGAGTTAAGAGGTATGTCCTATGAGGAGAGGTTAAGGGAAATCAACCTGACGACAACTGAGGACAGGAAGATAGGGAGGACATGATAACGACTTACAAAATACTGAGAGGAATTGACAAGGTGGACAAAGACAGGATGTTCCAGAGACTGGACACAGCAACACGGGACACAGTTGGAAGCTGAAGACACAGATGAATCAAAGGGATGTTAGGAAGTATATCTTCAGCCACAGAGTAGTTAGGAAGTGGAATAGTTTGGGAAGCGATGTAGTGGAGGCAGGATCCATACATAGCTTTAAGCAGAGGTACGATAAAGCTCATGGTTCAGGTAGAGTGACCTAGTAGCGACCAGTGAAGAGGCGGGGCCAGGAGCTTGGACTCGACCCCTGCAACCTCAACTAGGTGAGTACAACTAGGTGAGTACACACACACATTATAATATAATTATATATATATATAATATATATAAATATAATATATATATTATATATATATAATATATATATATATATATATATATTATAAATTAAAAGTCAAACAAATTAAAGAAAACTGACGGATATGAAATAATTAGCATCACTTAAACACAGACATCAATCAAAATAGACATCCAACATGGACATCAATCGCAGTAGAGAAGACAAGGCTGGACCAGAAAGAGAATCGAAGCTGCACTTTTAACTAAGAGTCGTGGAACTGTTCAACCAGAACACTACACACCAGCACGGTGTTCTCATAACACCAGAGAACAACACTACACACCAGCATGGTGTTCTCATAACACCAGAGAACAGTACTACACACCAGCATGGTGTTCTCATAACACTAGAGAACAACACTACACACCAGCACGGTGTTCTCATAACACCAGAGAACAATACTACACACCAGCATGGTGTTCTCATAACACCAGAGAACAATACTACACACCAGCATGGTGTTCTCATAACACCAGAGAACAACACTACACACCAGCACGATGTTCTCATAACACCAGAGAACACTACACACCAGCACGGTGTTTTCATAACACCAGAGAACAACACTACACACCAGCATATTGTTCTCATAACAACAGAGAACACTACATACCAGCATGGTGTTCTCATAACACCAGAGAACACTACACACCAGCACGTTGTTCTCATAACACCAGAGAACACTACACACCAGCACGGTGTTCTCATAACACCAGAGAACAACACTACACACCAGCATGGTGTTCTCATAACACCAGAGAACACTACACACCAGCACGGTGTTCTCATAACACCAGAGAACAACACTACACACCAGCATGGCGTTCTCATAACACCAGAGAATAACACTACACACCAGCACGGTGTTCTCGTAACACCAGAGAACACTACACACCAGCACGGTGTTCTCATAACACCAGAGAACAACACTACACACCAGCATGGTGTTCTCATAACACCAGAGAACACTACACACCAGCACGGTGTTCTCATAACACCAGAGAACACTACACACCAGCACGGTGTTCTCATAACACCAGAGAACAACACTATACACCAGCATGGTGTTCTCATAACACCAGAGAACAACACTACACACCAGCACGGTGTTCTCATAACACCAGAGAACACTACACACCAGCACGGTGTTTTCATAACACCAGAGAACAACACTACACACCAGCATGTTGTTCTCATAACACCAGAGAACAATACTACACACCAGCATGGTGTTCTCATAACACCAGAGAACAACACTACACACCAGCATGGTGTTCTCATAACACCAGAGAATACTACACACCAGCATGGTGTTCTCATAACACCAGAGAACAACACTACACACCAGCATATTGTTCTCATAACAACAGAGAACAACACTACACACCAGCACGATGTTCTCATAACACCAGAGAACAACACTACACACCAGCACGGTGTTCTCATAACACTAGAGAACAATACTACACACCAGCATGTTCTCATAACACCAGAGAACAATACACACCAGCATGGTGTTCTCATAACACCAGAGAACAACACTACACACCAGCACGATGTTCTCATAACACCAGAGAACAACACTACACACGAGCACGGTGTTTTCATAACACCAGAGAACAACACTACACACCAGCATATTGTTCTCATAACAACAGAGAACACTACACACCAGCATGGTGTTCTCATAACACCAGAGAACACTACACACCAGCACGGTGTTCTCATAACACCAGAGAACACTACACACCAGCACGGTGTTCTCATAACACCAGAGAACAACACTACACACCAGTACAGTGTTCTCATAACACCAGAGAACAACACTACACACCAGCATGGTGTTCTCATAACACCAGAGAACACTACACACCAGCATGGTGTCCTCATAACACCAGAGAACAACACTACACACCAGCATGGTGTTCTCATAACACCAGAGAACAACACTACACACCAGCATGTTCTCATAACACCAGAGAGCAACACTACACACCAGCACGGTGTTCTCATAACACCAGAGAGCAACACTACACACCAGCACGTTGTTCTCATAACACCAGAGTGTCAGCATAGTTGCTGATCCCCATATGTGTTGTACAGCATATCATAGTACCATCCATGTGCTTTATATAGAAGACCCCTTAGGCCTGTGACTGTATGACGTCACAGGATGCAGCTTGAGTGTGAGGCGAGCTACCTCGGACAAGGCAGAGGCTGGGCTCCATCTCCCATCATCACAGTCTGACAATATAGCGTTACCATCCAACAAGTGTGTCTATCTTCAACCCTCGATATCTCCTTTTAAGAACCCCTACGATAAATGGTGGCAGTGGTGTGGGCGTGGATTTAAGGGTATTTCAGACGTTAGAAGACTGTTTGTGGGGTCCCGGCAGGTCAGAGGTGAACCATCCGTCACCTCCAGCTAGCAGCTACCCTCACTCTCCTCCACACCAGTTCTATTGGCATAGGTGCCGTACTAGCTCAGAAGACTGATAGCAAGTACAATGCAGTTGCATTTGCTAGCCAAGTCCTTACGAAGGCTGAACGTAATTATACAGTAACTGAGCAAGAAGCTTTAGCAATAGTATGGTCTTTAAAGCACTTCTGAGACATTATTTATCAGTACTCTGTTCATGTCTTGACAGACCATGCTCCACTGATACCTTTATTTCTGAACAAACAACCTACTGGGAGGTTAGCCAGATGGACCTTGACTATCCAAGAGTTCAATCCCACCTTTGAACACTTACCTGGCAAGTCAAATGTAGTCGCAGATGCTTTATCGCGACACGTTAGTATATTAACTGCAGACCCTCCATTTACTGCCGAAGAGGTAAAGAATGCTCAACGAACAGATCCCATGCGGTCTGGTGTGATTGGATTCCTGCTCCAGGAAGATCTTATTCTGACTGTGAAGCCACCAGCACCCATTAGTGACTTTGTCATGAACCCAAGAATTACTGTATCGAACAGCCGAGTTGGGTACTCCTAGCAGAAGAGTTTACCAGTTAGTAATTCCACAGTCACTAGTAAATGTAGCTCTAGAGCTAGTTCACGATGCACCAGGTGTTGCACACCCTGGTATAGATCGCTCTGTGAAACAAGCTAGAATGAAATACTTTTGGCCACATATGGCAACTGACATTTCAGAGTATGTTAAGAAATGTAGTGTTTGTATGCAACATAAAGGAAATGTCAATGGGCCTAATCCAATCCAAGTGTACCCAACCACTAGCGAACCGTGGGAAAGAGTTGCCCTTGACTTGTTAACCAATTTTAAATGTTCCCTCCAAGGCAACAAACATCTGTGTGGAAAATTTTTAATTTTCCGAAACTATAGCGCCTAATAGGTGTTTAATGTGTCTATATGGGTCAAAAATGTATTTGAAAATAGAGTAGAACCAAGAGTTCCCTTTGCGCATGCGCGGATGTGCGGGGGGAGAGGTGGACGCGGGCCATGGGGGAGGCGGATTGTTTTGAATGTGGTGAGGAGGCTGGGAAAACATGGAACCACGAAATTGGCATTCACGGCGGCCTAAGGATTAATATAGGCCTCATTTCGTAATAGGAAGTGTCGTAACTGTTCCTGTGAGAGTGAGGAACGTGATTTACGGACCACACGTAATAAAGTGGTAAAATGAGTGAATAAGGGTAGGACCGGGTGACTGGCGCGTCACTATGGACTGTGTCCTGGGGAAAATTACCCTTGGTTTTAATCATCACTCATCGGTCTCAGTTCTTAATGGAGTGATCTCTAATGTGTATAATAATTATGAGAGGTTAAATCGTCTTGTGAATGGTAATGTAATCAGTGATGATAACATTGAGTTAAGAGAATGCGGGATGTGAAATAGATCGCCCTGCTCCGAGTGAATGTGTGATTCGTACCGAGGATAATGAAGTTTTATGGAATCACGACTTCTAAACCGGGACAAACCGACGGATACCTCGTCCTGCCGGAATGAGAACCGTGTCGGTGTAACAGGACATCGAAATGAGATGGTGAATGGAGGAAATAAGGAGTATCAATCACCCCACAGTTAAGTAACCCTTCTAGTTATAACAGACTCATGCTGGCCAGTTATGTTATGTTGTAATTGGATAGGTTATGAGTGATCCAGCTACATCAAGTGACCACCAGAGAACAGCTGGTAAGTGGTGGGATTATGTACAAATGTTTTTCCTTGATGGATGTATCCATGTGTATCCTACCCCCCCCCCTTCATTCAGCTAAACTAATATAATATATACAGTCCACAATTAATTAGTAGCACCGTACTTGTGGGTGCTATCCAATCCATACTGGTCTCGGATAGATATGGATAAGATTGTGAGGTCGAAGGGGCCACCTGTAGTGACCAGAGGTGGTTAAGTTTTCTCACATGTCTACACGGGGTGACTATGGTAAACAATATGGTTGTCTCCCAATGAGATTACTTGTATGTATATAATGTTGAGGTACATACAGATAAGCACCCTAGAAAATTTTACATATCTGCCCGTTGGTCCTTCGAACCGGATACGAACCAGTGACCTATGGATTGGATAGCACCCACAAGTACGGTGCTACTAATTAATTGTGGACTGTATATATTATATTAGTTTAGCTGAATGAACGGGGGGATGGGGGGTAGGATACACATGGATACATCCATCAAGGAAAAACATTTGTACATAATCCACCACTTTTCCCTCAACTCCACCAGAACATTTTCGACATTTCCCCTTTACAAAATGGGGCCTAAATTTTTTCCTTGGGCCCCCCGGGGAAATCCCAAATTTTTCGGGGTTCCATTTTTTTCCCAAAGCCTCCTCCCCCATTAAAAAACAATCCGCCCCCCCAGGGCCCGCGTCCACCCCCCCCCCCACACATCCGCGCATAAAAAGGGAACTTTTGGTTCAAATTTCTATTTTTCAAATAAAATTTTTTGCCCCATAAAACCCATTAAACACCTTTTAAACCCCCCCCTATATTTTTCCGGAAAAAAAATTAAAAATTTTCCCCCAATCTGTGTGTTTTAGACCATTTCCCCAGATATTGTGATTTAAATTTTTCCTATGAGATAAGACTGCAGAGAAATACTAAAATTTTTTTAAAGAACTATTATCTGCAGGAAATACCACACCCTAAGCCTTAGTAACAGAAAGGAGGTGGTTTCCCTTAATGAAAATTCTTGAAAATTTTTTTGTTTTTGGTACAAGATCCCCTAAACCCAAACCATTTTCCCCCCCAAAACCTTTCCACAATGGGTTTAGGGGAAAAACCCAAATTTAAAAGTACTTGAGTCCTGAGAACCACTATCAACCCCAATATGAAATTTGGGGAAAAGTCATACCAATTTTCAATGTGCCAAAAAATTCGCTTACAATGTTTCCAAAAGGGATACTCCACATTTTTGCATTGAATTTTGAAAGGGTTTTTTATATTCCCCCCCCAAAAACCAATACAACCCTGATATTGCAAGCAACTCGTACCACAGGCTCAAAGGGGTTTTTTAGAAAAAGACCAAAGAAACACTTCATAAATCAACAGCAAAATTTACTAGAGTAAATAAAAAGGCCGGGCTAACCATAAAAAAGTCAAAGTAAGTTCGAGAGTAATGCTGAAAAAATTTCAACAAAACATCAGCAAGGCCTAACTCAAACAAAATTTTTTTTGGCCGTTTGATTGAAGAACAAAACTTTTTAAAAAAGTAAAAGGGTTTAGAAAAATTTTAGTACTGGTAAGTACAAAGAAAGCTTTTAGATCATATAAAATTAAAAGGATGTTGAGATTTTGCTCCCCCCAACTTTTGGTGACAGATCCCTAAAAAAACCTTTTGGACCTGAAACCCTCTACCTCAAAAACTCAGCCCAGAAAAACAACCTGAAGGGCCTTTAAATTTTTCCCCCTTGCGTACTCACAAGTAAAAAAACCCACAAGTTCTTTTGTAATACTCGTTCAGAAAACCCTCAAAAGGGGCATGTGTTACCAATCCCGAGAATTCGATCCTCCCAAAGGAAAACCATTCTGAATATGAAAACCTAAAACCCTCGCAGAAATTGGGTTTTTTAATGTACTTTGCCCGAATAACTAGAGGGTCCAGATGAAAAAATTGTAAACTGTTTGTTATTAACTGCATTTTTTTCAATTTTTTTTTTTTTTTTTAGGGGTTCCCTTTCCGGGATTCTGAGAATTTGACAAAAATATCTGATGAAACCAGATTTTTTTTGCTTTTTAATTTTCATTTTGTATATAAAAATTTATTTTTTCCCAAATCCGTGGGGTGAATAAAAACAGATCGTTTGAAAATTTCCCAAACCAATCTTAAAAAACGTTTTTTTTGTTTTTATGGGTTTGTAAAGCATTATTTAAAAAATCATTACGTTAAAATGTTTAACTTTAAAAACCCTTTAAACGAAAACTCATTTGTTTAACATCCATTATGATACCTCCTTATTTTCTAATTTAAAAATATGAATTTGTTATTGTATAGAACCCAGCCCAAAACCACCTCCTTTTCCCGCCTATAAGATAGTAGTGTATTTCGAACGACATACGTAACATGACCGACTGCCCGGGCATAGTTGCAAAACCCCGTATGTTTGCCCGGCACTCATAGTACCCCCAGGGGGCTTATATAAAAAACCCCCTTTGGGGGCCCTCTTTACTGTATGCCATCACAGATGAAATTTGGAGTGTGGAGGCAAGCAACCTGGGCCTCACCCGGAAATTTGACATAGGCAGAAAAGAAAAGGGCTGGTTTACATCCCCCTTTACAAAAGGTTTGACAATATGGGGCATTACCATCCAACGTGTGTCTATTTTCAACCCTCGATATCCCCTTTTTAAGAACCCCTACATAAGAGAACAACACTACACACCAAAAGGGGGTTCTCATAACACCAGAGAACACTACACCCCCGCAGGGTGTCCCCCAAAAAACCCCCAAAAAACAACACAAAAACCCAGCCCCGGTTCCCAAAAACACCAAAAAACAACACTACACACCAGCCCCGGGTCCTCATAACACCAAGAACAACACCCCACCCCAGCACGGGGGGTCCTAAATAAACACCAAGAACACTACACCCCCAAAAAACGGGTTTTCCCATAACACCAGAGAACACTAACCCCATCGGGGGTGTTCTCTTTAACACCAGAGAAAAACACTACACACCATCAAGGGCCCCTCAAAACCCCAGAGAAAAAACACTAACACCACACGTTTCTCAAAAAACCACCAAAAAAACCACTACACACCATAAAGGGTGCCCTCATAACACCAAAAAGAAAAAACCCACTACACACCATAAAGGGGGTTTTTCATAACACCAGAGAAACCCACACACCAAAAGGGGTCTCTTAACAACCAGAAAACAACATTACACACCACATGGTTTTTCTCATAACACCAAAAACCACTACACACCATCAAGGTGTTCTCAAAACACCAGAAACACTAAAAACACCACAAGGGTTCCATAACACCCAGAAAAAACACAACACCCCCGCACGGTTTCCCATAACACCAAAAACCCAACACTAAAAACCACCATAAAGGGGTGCTCTCAAACACCAGAAACAACACAAACCAAAACCACAGGGTTTTTCCTCATAACACCAGGACCAACACTTAAAAACCATCATTTGTCCCAAACACCAAGAAAACCACTACACCACCACAAGGGTCCAAAAACACCAGAGAAAAACACTACAAAACCCACCAGGGTTTTCCTCAAAACCCACCAAGAAACAACACTACAAAAACCATGGGGGTCCCAAAACACCAAAGAACAACACTACATCCCACCCGGGCCCTCATAACACCAGAGAACAACACTACACACCATCATGGGTGTCCCCCAAACCCCCAAAAAAACAACACTACACAGCATCAATGCCCCATAACCCAAAAAAAACTTTAAACCGCATAAAAGGGTTTCCTCTTATCATGGGGATTCGACACTGGATTAGGAAAGAAAAAAAACTCACGTGGGCCCTTGGTATTGCATTTTACAGATAATGGGTTGCCCCTTTAAAAGCCGGGCCCTTTGCCCCCTTTGCCCCACACTCCTAACACTGACTGACTGGCTAGCGCCCAAAACTACCCAAAAGGGGGCCTTTGGAATAATGCCGGGTCACGCAAAAATTTTCAGAAAGGGGACTCAGGCAAGGGGTTTTGGTCTTTGAGCCCAAGGGACACGGGTTTACTGGTAACTTTTAAACTACTACTGAAGCCCCCACCCAAATTTCACTGATCAATCTTTTTCCCCCCCGTTGAGGAGAAAGACTACCCCCAAATTTGATTTCCCAGATAAAAGCCAAGCTTTGTTGACTTTGTGAACAAACTTGAAAAGCCATTTTTTTAAAACCAGGAGAAGAGGGGTAAAAACGAACTTATTGCCCCCATCCCCTTTCCCCACTTGAACCGGGTCCCGGGAACCAATCTAAAAACCCTGCTCCCAAATCCCTCTTTCACAATTTAAAAAGTCACAAAAAAGATAAATTTTCAAATGCTTGATAAGGGAGTTTTTGGGCCCCTAGAAATTTAAACCTTGGGAAGCCCCTTTGTTTACATCCCCTAAGAAGGGGGGAATTTGGGGCCCCCAGTGATTGACTTTAGGAAAAAAAAAACCGAAAATTTTTTCCCCAAGCCTTTTCCCACTCCCTTTACGGGGTGTTTCTTTTAGGGTAATATGGGAAGAAAAAAAAAGCTTTTCAACCCAGATTGTTAAAAGGGGTTTTTGGGGCAATCCCCCTTCACGGGGACAGCCAAGACTAACTGCTTTCCCTCCCACCCTAAAAGGTCTTTAAAAAACTTCCTCCGAAAGGCTTTTGGTTTTTGATCTCCCAATCACGTTCTAAAGGGCTCTGACTAATTTTTTTAGGGGTCCCATAGAAATTTCCCACTTATGGTTACTTAGATGACTAATCGCATGTCTAAAGACGGGGATACACACTTGAAAAGACTTGATGTAGTATTTGGGTAACTTAGGAACCCAAATTTAAAAGATAAAAACGTCTAATGAAAATTTTTTCAGATCAAAAAATTAATTTTTCGGGTCATTTTATCACTCCTAGAGGGGTTACAACTGACCCAAAGTAAAGAAAACGCAGTCAAAATTTTTTCCAACCCCCAAAAAATGCTGTGCCGTAAGACCCTTTGGGGGCTTAGCAGGTTTTTTAGACTTTCATTCCCAAATTTTTTTTCTTCCTTACTCTCCTCAAAACTGATTGCTTAAGAAAAATTCTCCTTTTTTTTGGCCCTTTCCCGGGCAAGAAAGAGCATTCCACACCCCAAAAAGAAAAGCTAACACCCTTTTTCCAATTTTGGAAATTTCCAATTTTTCAAAACCCTTCTACGGCCCAACTAGCTGGGTTAAATTTGGAAAGGGTGCCGTACTAGCTCAGAAAAACCGAGGGCAATACAACGCGGGTGCATTTGCTAGCCGAGCCTTAAAAGGGCCCTGAACTTTTTTAAAACAGAAAACTGACAAAAGTTTTAAAGCAATAGTAGGTCTTTAAAGCACTTCCGAGACATTTACCCCGGGTACCCCGTTCATGCTTGACAAAACCCGGCCCACTAAACCCCCTTTTTCCCCCGAACAAACAACCTACGGGAAAAGGGTTAGCTAGATGGACCAAGACTATCCAAGGGGTTCAATCCCCCCCGCTCCCAAACCACCCTTTATCATGTGGGAGTTCGACACGTGGATTAGGTGGGAAAAATCACTAGGCTGAAAAGTGCTTTTAAAAGAAAAGGGTTTTGGGTTCCCCCTTTTAACACCGTGGCCTGCCCCCTTTGCTCCACTCCAAACACCGGGACTGATGAGGGGCCCCCCCGGGAACCCAAAAGGGGGTCTTTGAATAATGCCAAGGGCAGGGGCAATATAAATCAGATAGTGACGCAGGCAGAGAGGGTTGGTCGTTGAGTCAACGGAACACTGGTTACTGGAACTTTTTTCTACTACTAAAATCAAACCCCAGAGAACAACACACAAAAACCTTAAGTTTTCCCTCATAACACCAGAAAAACACTACACCCCAAACAAGGTGTTCTCAAAAACACCAAGAACACTACACACCATGAAGGGTCCTCATAACCCCAAAACAACAAAAACACAGCTAAAGGGTTTCTCATAACACAGGGGAACAACACTAACACCATGAAGTGTTCCCCTAACACCAGAGAACAACACTACACACCATAAAGGTGTCCTCTTTAAAAACCCAAGAACCCCTACAAAACAATCAAGGTGCCCAAATAACACCAGATAACAACACTAAAACCCCATCAAGGGCCTCATAACCCCCCATAGAAAAAAAAACACACCATCGGGGGGGCCCCCCATAACCCAAAGAAACAACATTTACACAACCCCCAAAGGGTGTCTTTTAAAACACCAAGAAAAACCAAAACCCAAAACCCACAAGGGGGTTCTCAAACCCCAAGAACAACACGGGTGCCCCAAAACACCGGGAAAACAACTCGGTGCTTAAATAACACCAAAGAACAACCCCGGGTGTTCCATAACGAAAAACAACACTGGCCCCCCTCATAAAAAACCCAAGAACAACCCGGGTGTTCTCTAACACCAGAGAACTTTGGGGGCCCCAATACCGGGAAGGGCCCAACAACCCCCCCCGGGGTCCACCCATAGACCCCCCCTGACCTCAGGTCGGGCAAGAGAAGAAAACCCTGGAACCCCCTCACAAGAACAATCAAAACACGTAACAAAACACTCACACAAGCACGCACACAAGCACGTACAGGAAAAAACCCAGTAAATAGAAATTAGCATGGTACCATAACAGAAAACGGTAGCCCCCCCCCAGTACCAGTAGTTTAAAATACAGCCCCGGTAGTGGTAGAAACCAAAACAGTATACGGGGGGTAGTAGTAATCCCGAAATATCCCCGGCAGAATTTAACAAACGTAGGGGGGGTTTATAAAAACCGGGTAATGTACCAAGAAATTGTCCCGGATTTTTAGAAAGTACCAGTATACCTGCAGTGGGCCCAAATTAACAAAAAACCGGTATTATACCAGAATACCTTTAGAAATTTACCAGAAATAGTACCGGTAGTAGTATACAGCCCACAGAAAGTACCGAAGTAGAAACCGGGTAAAGTACCCCGGGTAGTAGTAGTATCCCCATTCCGGGGTTGGGGCCCGGGGAATATTACCAGTAAAACCGATAAATACCAGAAATACCGATAGTAGAATTACCGGAAACAGTAGTACCATAGTTAGTAAACCCCAGTCACAGATAGCCCATCCCAAACACAGTAAATTACCATAACGTATACCGGAAAAGTAGTACCATAATCCCGGGTATTAGAAAATACCAAAAATCCGGTAGCATAGTCCCAAATTAATAAAAAGTAGTACCAGTCACTGAATCCCGGGTAGAAAAGAAACCAAAAACCCGGGAAAGTAGTACCAAAAACAGTATAGAATTACCAGCCCAGGGGTAGTCCCCGTACGAAAAAACCATGGGGGAAAATAAAAGATCGTTGGATAAAAACATTTTGAAAATCCCATTTAGTCAGTTTAGATTCCCAGGAAGCGGGGGGTACCCCAAGTCCTAGGGCTGGGAGCACTTAAACCATAGGGTTTGACTGAAAGAAAGGTGGGACGGCAAGGTGTTTAAAACGGGGGAAAGGGAGGGCGGGGGTTTTTGGAAGAGGGGTAGGAGGAAAAGGGTATAGGGGGGAAAGGGAGTAGGGCCCCGGGCAAACCCAACTTTCCACCAACATAAATTCTTATCTGCTCCGGGGGGGTCACCAAAACCCTCCGGGGGGAGGAAGGGGAAAAAGGGAAGGGGGGAGGATGAAGAGGAGGAAAAGGAAGAGGAAAGGGAAGAGGGAAACGAGGAAAAAACCTACATCTTTTTTCTAAAAACCCAGATCACCAAAATTTAAACACTAAGACACTCCGGGTGGATACCCCGGGGAATTTTTAAAAATTACTAATTCACATTTTTTAAAAAAATTCCCTCGCTAAACATAAAACCCAATTTTCAAACTGTCTGCATAAATTTTTAAAATGGTAATTTAGTTACTGTCAACTTTTAAAAACAATAAAATTATACACAAACCCCCCCCCCTGGGGGGAAAGGGAAATACAATGTAATTTTTTGCATTAAAGCGACTTACAAAATTTTTTTCAAAAATCCTTTTTAAAAACAAAAACATACCCAACAAAAACTTACCAGTTTTTATTTTAAATTCGAAACTGAAAATTTAATTTTATTTTACTTTTTAACTCAAAATTTACACAATCGGGTGCGACCTGGGGGGGTTTCCCCACATCCACCCCTGACAAGGTGGGGCGGGGGTCATCCCACAATCCCCCCCCTGAAAAAGGGGGGTCGGGGGGGGGGGCAACCCCCCATCCACCCTCCTGACAAGGGGGGTGGGGGGGGGGTTTTTTACCCACCTCCACCTCCTTTTTTTAAGGGGGGTTCGAGGGGGTGTACCCCCATCCCCTCCTGCCCAAAGGGGTTCGGGGTTTTGTATCCCACAACCACCTCCTGACAAGGTTTGGGGCAGGGTTTCCCCCCATTTCCCCCTCCTACAAAGGGGGGGGCGGGGGTGGTTTCCCAAAATCCACCCCTGAAAAAGATGGGTGGGGGTGGGGTTTTTCCCACGCCCCCCCCTTTACAAGGGGGGTGGGGGGGGTTTTTTATCCCCTAAACCCCCCCTTTCCCGACAAGGTAAGGGGAGGGGGGTGGGATTTCCCCCTTTCCCCACCTAAAAAGGGGAGTGAGGGGGGGGGTATCCCCCCATCCAACCCCCTGACAAGTGGGTGGGGGGGTAAACCCACATCCACCTCCTGAAAAAGGTGGTGAAGGGGGGGGTATCCCACTTTCCCCCTCCCGGGGCAAGGGGGGTGAAAGGGGGGGGGGTAAACCCCTTTCCCCCTTTCCCGGAAAAATTTGGGGGGAAGGGGGGTTTTAACCCCCATCCCCCTCCTGACAAGGGGGTGAAGGGTGGTAAACCCCCCATCCACCTCCTGACAAGGGGGGTGAAGGGGTGTTTATTCCCCCCATCCACCCCTTACAAGGGGAGTTTGGGGTTTTGGGGATCCCCACAACCCCCCTCCCCACAAGGGGGGAAAAGGGGGGTGTAATTTCCCACATCCACCTCCTGACAAGGGGAGTGAGGGGGGTATCCCCAAACCCACCTCCTGACAAGGGGGGTGAAGGGGTGGGTAAACCCACATCCCCCTCCTGACAAGGGGGGTGAAGGGGGGTTTTATCCCCACATCCACCTCCTGACAAAGGGAAATTTAAGGGTTTTGTTTTTCCCACTCCAAACCCCCACAAGGTGGGTGAAAAGGGGGGGGGGGGGTTTTTCCCACATTTCCCCCCTCCTGACCCAAGGGGGGTTTAATGGGTGGTTTTTCCCACACCCCTCCACAAGGGGGGTTTAAGGGGTTGTGTCCCCAAAAACCCCCCTCCTACAAGTGGGTGAAGGGGGGTTTTTTCCCCCCCAGCCCCCCCTGACAAGGTGGGGGAAGGGGTGGGGTATCCCACATCCCCCTCCTGACAAGGTGGGGGAAGGGGGGTGTATTCCCCCAATTTCCCCCTCCTACAAGGTTTGGGTGAAAGGGGTTTTGTATTCCCCCCCATCCCCCCTTTTCCCACAAGGGGGGGGTTTTTTAAGGGTGGGGTTTTCCCACATCCACCTCCGACAAAAGGGGGGTGAAAAGGGGGTAACCCACAACCACCTCCTACAAGGGGGGGGAAGGGGGGGTGGGATCCCACAAAAACCCCCCTCCCCGACAAGGGGGTGAAAGGGTGTTTCCCCCCAATCCACCCTCCTGACAAGGGGGGGTGAAGGGGGTGTGTATCCACATCCACCTCCTGACAAAGGGTTGGGTTTTAAAAGGGGGGGGGTATTCCCCCAAAATCCAAAATCCTGACAAGGGGGTAAGGGGTGGGGGGGTAAACCCCCCACCACCTCCTGACAATTTGGGGAAGGGTGTGTATTCCCCCCAAACCACCCCCCCTTACAAGGTGGGTGAAGGGGGTGTAAACCCCACCCCCACCTCCCCACCCCGGGGGTAAGGGGGGTGTATCCCACATCCACCTCCTGACAAAAGGGGGGTGAAAGGGGGTTATCCCACATCCCCCCTCCTGACAAGGGGGTGGGAAAGGGGGTGTTTTCCCACATCCACCTTTCCGACAAAGGGGGGTAAGGGGGGGGTTTTAACCCACATCCCCCCTCCTACAAGGGGAGGAGGGTTGTAAAAACCCCCATCCCCCTCCGACAAAGGTTGGGGAAGGGGTGTGGGATCCCACTCACCTCCTACAAGGGGGG
Source organism: Cherax quadricarinatus (assembly GCF_026875155.1). Taxonomy (NCBI): domain Eukaryota; kingdom Metazoa; phylum Arthropoda; class Malacostraca; order Decapoda; family Parastacidae; genus Cherax; species Cherax quadricarinatus. The sequence continues at coordinate 14,672,939 of NC_069490.1, forward strand.
TGAAGGGGGGTGTATTCCCCCCATCCACCCCCCTGACAAGGTGGGGAAGGGGTTTTAAAAACCACATCCACCTCCTGACAAGGGGGGTGAAGGGGTGTTTACCCACACCCCCCCCTACCCAAGGGTTTAAGGGGGGGTGTAAAAACCCCATCCACCTCCTACAAATGGGTGAAGGGGGGTGGGGGTTTTTCCCCACATACCATCCTGACAAGGTTGGGGGGAAGGGGTGGGGAACCCCCAACCACCCCCTACAAGGTGGGGGGAAAAGGGGTGAAACCCACCCCACCTCCTGAAAAAGTGGGGGAAGTGGTTTTGTAACCCCCATCCACCTCCTGGGCAAGGTTTGGGTTAAAGGGGGGGTGAAACCCCCTTTCCCCCTCCTGAAAAGGTGGGTGAAGGGGGGTTTTAAAACCCCATCCACCTCCTGACAAGGGGGTGGGGGAAAGGGGGGGTGTAACCCACATTTCCCCCTCCTGACAAGGGGGGTTTAAGGGGGGGTGTATCCCACATCCACCTCCTGAAAAAGGTGGGGGGAAGGGGTGTGTAATCCCACAAACCCCTCCTGAAAAAAGGGGGGTGAAGGGTGTTTAAACCCCCAAACCACCTCCTGACAAGGGGGGTTTAGGGGGGGTTTAACCCACAACCACCCCCCCGACAAGGGGGGTTTAAGGGTGTGTACCCCCACATCCCCCCCCTGACAAAGGGGGGTGAGGGGGGGTGTGTATTCCCCAAAAACCCCCCTTCCTACAAGGTGGGTGAAAGGGGTGGTTGTCCCCCCCTCCACCTCCCGACAAGGGGGGGTGAAAGGGGGGTGTTTTTCCCCCATCCACCCCCCTACAAGGGGGGTGAAGGGGTTAAATTCCCCCCTCCCCCTGACAAGGTGGGGGGAAGGGGGGTGTATCCCACAACCCCTTCCCGACAAGGTGGGGAAGGGGGGGTTTATCCCCATTTCCCCCCTGCAAGGTGGGGGGAAGGGGGGGGTTCCCACCTCCCCCCTCCTACAAGGGGGTTAAGGGGGTGTTTTCCCACATCCACCTCCTTAACAAGGTTTGGGTAAGGGGGGTGTAACCCACCCTCCACCTCCTGACAAGGTGAGTGGGGGGGTGTGAAACCCCCTCCAACCCCCCTGACAAGGGGGGTGAAAGGGGGGTGTAAAACCCACATCCACCTCCTGCCCAAGGGGGGTTTAAAGGGTGGTATTCCCCCATCCCCCCTCCTGAAAAAGGGTGGGTGGAAGGGGGGTTTTAAAAACCCCCCTCCACCCCTGACAAGGTGAGTGAGGGGGTGTATTTCCCCCAAAACCAACCCCCTGACAAGGGGGGTGGGAAAGGGGGGTTTTACCCACATCCACCCTCCTGAAAAAGGTGGGGGAAGGGGGGGGTGTATCCCCATCCACCTCCTCAAGGTGGGGGAAGGGGTGTGAAACCCACATCCACCCCTGACAAGGTGGGGTTTAGGGGGTGTATTTCCCCACCACCACCCTCCTTACAAGGGAGTGAGGGGTGTAAACCCACATCCACCCCCCTTACAAGGGTGAGTTGGGGGGGTGTGTTTTCCCACAACCACCCTCCTGACAAAGTTTAGTGAGGGGTGTTAACCCACCCTCCACCCCCCGACAAACTTGTAGCAGGGGAAACCACAGAATTTAAAAACATTTTTTCCCTTAGCTTTTTTTAAATTTAAAAAAAATTTTGGGCCACTTCTAGTGCAAACTGGGGGGACCACCTCAAGAGACACATAAAAAACTTGAGAGAATGTTTGGATTTCCCCCTGAAATGAAAAAGGGGAAATCAGCAACAAACCCTTACTTCTTCAAGATCAACTCGACAGATTCCCTCAAAATAGTTCCTATTAAAGGGGGTTTGTGGTGCAACTTGGACAATGGGCGGTGGGCGTTAACAGTTTTGATCGATCAGGCCACAACCAGAACCTGGTCTAGGAGGGGGCCCCACGTTGGGGGTGAGACTCCGGGTAAGCCTTTTAAAATGTTCAACAGCTACGAAAAATAACAAATGTTCGGTGTTCACCATTAAAAAAACCAATTCTTAATCCATTAATGGGGGACTTGTTAGCCGGTGTTTCATGATGCTACTCCGTCATATGACCACCACACCAGTTCACCAACCACTGATGTACTGGTGCTGGCTATTTGTAAGTTCCTGTCTGTCTCTCTCTCTCTCTCTCATTAAATACTTGTTACATGAACAGGAACTAGTTCGTAATATCTTGCAGTTTTCACATATCAACTAGGACAAACACACACGCAAGGACCAGGAGCTATGACACGAACCGTGCAACCACAATTAGGGGAGTACACACACAAAAAAAAAAAAATCAAGTGTCTATGGACAAGTACCTTTGACAACTGGGAACTAACACACATACAAACCAAAAATAACAAAACAAAACAAAACCAAATCAATAAAATATACCCCTGTCCCAAATTTAAAAAAAAAATATCCATATAATTTAAATGATTCACAAAAAAGGTAAATTAAACCTTCCCCCCTCATTCTCTTTCCCCTCACCCCTTCCCCTCACCCCCAAACAGCCAAAGCGTAAAATATATTACTTTTAATTTAGCCTGGCATCAGCCTCATTAAATGAACTAATGACAATGCGACACCAAAATGTGATACTTTTTATATTCACGTAGAGCATCGCTGCGAGAGACGGGAGACAGACGGGAGGGAAGAGACGGGAGACAGACGGGAGGGAAGGAATGGGAGATAGACGGGAGAAGAGAGACTGGAAAAAAGGAAGAGGGCAGGGCAATAAAAATAGATATAAGAGGGGGGTAGAGACGAAGAGATACACACACACACACACACATATTATATATTTATATATAAATATAATATATATATAAATATATAAATATATATATATAAATATATATTATATATAAATATATATATATAATATATAATAAAATTTTATATAAATATAATATATATTATAATATATATATATATATTATAATATATATATATATATAAAAATATATATATATATATATATATATATATATAATAAGAGGGAGAATAGATAGCAGATGAACAAGGAGGCTTTAGGAAAGGAGGGGGTGTTGGACCAGGGTTTACAGTTAAATATATAAGTGAACAGTATTTAGATAAGGCTAAAGAGGTCTTGTGGCTTTAGGGATTTTGGAAAAGGCGTATGACAGGGTGGATAGGGGGAAATTTTGGCAGATGTTGCAGGGTATGGTGTGGGAGGTAGTTACTGAAAGCAGTGAAGAGTTTTACGAGATATGACGGCTCAATTAGAGTATGTAGGAAAGAGGGAATTATTTCCCAGTAAAGAAGGGCCCTTTAGACAAGGATTGTGATGTCACCGTGGTTGTTTAATATATTTATAGATGGGGTTGTTAAGAAGAAGTAAATGCGAGGGTCATGGCAAGGGGCTTTGAGTTAAAAGATAAAGAATCACCACATAAAGGGGGGAGTTGTCACAGTTGCTCTTTGCTGATGACACTGTTGCTCTTGGGAGATTCTGAAGAGAAGTTGGCAGAAGATTGGTGGATGAATTTGGTAGGGTGGCAAAAGAAGAAAATGAAAGTGAATACAGGAAAGTAAGGTTATGAGATAACAAAAAAGATTAGGTGATGAAAGATTGGAAACAAATTGGGAGGGAAAAGAGAAATGGAGGGGGTAAATTTGTATTCAGAAATCGGGGGAGTGGCCTGTAAAGCGGAGGGGAAAAATTAAAAGATGAGGTAAATTCATAGAATTAAATGGGGGGAAAAAGGGTAGTGGTGCATTTTAGGAGTCTGGTGGAAAACAAAAAACTTTTTTCCTTGGAGGCAAAGAGAAGGAAAATCGTATGAGAGTAAATTTTTTAAACCCCAACGCTCTTATTTTGGGTGTGAAGCATGGGTGATAAAATGTTGCACCCAAAGGAGAAGGCGGAGGCAGTGGAGATGCATGTCTGAGAGCAATGTTGGGTAAAATTTTAATTTGCAGAAAATTTCGTATTTTGGGGAAGTTAGGGGGAGGTGGGGGAATTCCCAAAAATTTGGGTTTGTCCTAAGGGCTGGGGAAGGGTTGTTGAGGGGTTCGGACTGTGGAGAAAAATGGAGCGAACAGAATAATTTTAAAGAGTGTATCATCGGGAAAGGGGGAAGGAAGGCGGGGTAGGGGGGGGCCCTTTGGAAAGGTTGGAGGGGGGGGGTAAAGGGGGTTTTGGGGTGCGGGGGGCCCTTGGGACTTCCAGCAGGCATGCGTAGCGTGTTTGAAAAGAGGTGAAGGGAGAAAAATTTGGTTTTTTAAATTTATTTGACTTTGCTTTTTGGATGTGAAAAAAGTAACATTTATGAAGGGTTTTCGGGGAAACCGGCGGGGGCCGGATTTGGGAGCCGGGAGATGGGAAGTACATTTGCCTGCACCCCAAAGGAAGGGGGTTTAATGTTGCAGTTTTTAAAAAATGTAGTGTAAAGCACCCTTCTTGGGAAGAAAAGTGAAAGGAGTGAATGTGGTGAAATTTTTCTTTTTTTGGGCCACCCCCCCCCTTGGTGGGAACGGGCCAGTTTTGATAAAATATAAAATAAAATTTTAATAATATTTTATATATTATATAAATTTAATTAATTTTATATTATATTAAAATATTATATATAATATATATATATATATATATTTTAAAAAAATATATATAAATATATATTTAAAATATATATAATTAACTATCAGGATTTGCAAAGTTGCAGAAAAGAGGGTGTCCCAAAAAAATACGATCCCCCGGGATCGTAAAATTTTCTTTTGGAAAATCACCTTTTTTTCTGCAACTTCGCAAACTCCCATTATTTTGCAAAACAGAGGTCCTTTGAGGGTAAACCCTTCAAAATCCCCCCGTGGTTTTTTTTTTGCATCCTTATCGCTTGGTTTTTAGATATTTTCATAAAATAATTATATATATATAAAAATATATAAATATAATAAATTATATATATTTAAATATATATAATATATTTTAAAATTTTATATATATATATACACACAAAACACACACACACATAGTACTCTAACAAGTGGTTTTGGGTCAGCAAGGAAATGAACACAGGATTTTTTAAAAAACATAGATAAGCGCTAAAATCGTAGGGTCATACATTCTCTGAGGAAAAGGGGGAAAAGGCCCAAACAGAAATTTTATCCCAGGCAAGGGAAAACCAAACTCCAATTCTTAGGATCAAGAGCCCTGTCCAAAAAAAAACAAGAGGAAACCCTGGTGAACAGACTGAATTTTTCACATGCAAAAAATCTAATAAAAGAAAAGCCTTTAACAATTTAAAAAGGAAAAAAATACCCCACAATTGGGTTTGGTAAGACAAAATATGCAACAGTTAGGTATCCCCTTTTTTTTTGAAACGGTTTTTGCCCCACACATAGGCTTCTTCAAATCGAGTAAAAGAAAAAATTTATAGAACGAAGTTTCTTGAAGACGAAAGTAATCTTTCCCTCACCCTTTAAAATTTTGAGGTGGTCAGTCCCCCAGTCTGGAGAAAAGCATTGTTCCGTTGTCTGAAACAATATGAAGTTGAAGTGACAGGATGGAGCTTATATAGTGCCAGGAGGTGAGACGTAGGTTGCTTTGGGAGGGCAGGTCCCTCTCAAACCCAGCCGTTCTCACTAGTAGAGGTTGTCGAAGTTGATGGTCTGTACCAAGATACCCTTGTGTTGCAGTGTCTGACAGAATGAACATTAAAATGGTATAAAATACCGACAGATTGTTAGGTAAGACACATATGCAACAGTTAGGTATCTTTATTTCGAAACGTTTCGCCTACACAGTAGGCTTCTTCTATATAAGCTCCATCCTGTCACTTCAACTTCATATTGTTTCAGACAACGGAACAATGCTCTTCTCCAGACTGAGGGACTGACCACCTCAAAACTTTAAGGGTGATGGACTGATTACATCGTCTTCAAGTATCTTCTGCTTCTATCAACTTTTCTGTACTCGACTGAAGAAGCCTACTGTGTAGGCGAAACGTTTCGAAATAAAGATACCTAACTGTTCCATATGTGTCTTACCTAACAATCTGTCGGTATTTTATACCATTTTAATGTTCATTCTGTCAGACACTGCAACACAAGGGTATCTTGGTACAGACCATCAACTTCGACAACCTCTACTAGTGAGAACGGCTGGGTTTGAGAGGGACCTGCCCTCCCAAAGCAACCTACGTCTCACCTCCTGGCACTATATAAGCTCCATCCTGTCACTTCAACTTCATATTGTTTCAGACAACGGAACAATGCTCTTCTCCAGACTGAGGGACTGACCACCTCAAAACTTTAAGGGTGATGGACTGATTACATCGTCTTCAAGTATCTTCTGCTTCTATCAACTTTTCTGTACTCGACTGAAGAAGCCTACTGTGTAGGCGAAACGTTTCGAAATAAAGATACCTAACTGTTGCATATGTGTCTTACCTAACAATCTGTCGGTATTTTATATACCATTTTAATGTTCATTCTGTCAGACACTGCAACACAAGGGTATCTTGGTACAGACCATCAACTTCGACAACCTCTACTAGTGAGAACGGCTGGGTTTGAGAGGGACCTGCCCTCCCAAAGCAACCTACGTCTCACCTCCTGGCACTATATAAGCTCCATCCTGTCACTTCAACTTCATATTGTTTCAGACAACAGAACAATGCTCTTCTCCAGACTGAGGGACTGACCACCTCAAAACTTTAAGGGTGATGGACTGATTACATCGTCTTCAAGTATCTTCTGCTTCTATCAACTTTTCTGTACTCGACTGAAGAAGCCTACTGTGTAGGCGAAACGTTTCGAAATAAAGATACCTAACTGTTGCATATGTGTCTTACCTAACAATCTGTCGGTATTTTATACCATTTTAATGTTCATTCTGTCAGACACTGCAACACAAGGGTATCTTGGTACAGACCATCAACTTCGACAACCTCTACTAGTGAGAACGGCTGGGTTTGAGAGGGACCTGCCCTCCCAAAGCAACCTACGTCTCACCTCCTGGCACTATATAAGCTCCATCCTGTCACTTCAACTTCATATTGTTTCAGACAACGGAACAATGCTCTTCTCCAGACTGAGGGACTGACCACCTCAAAACTTTAAGGGTGATGGACTGGTTACATCGTCTTCAAGTATCTTCTGCTTCTATCAACTTTTCTGTACTCGACTGAAGAAGCCTACTGTGTAGGCGAAACGTTTCGAAATAAAGATACCTAACTGTTGCATATGTGTCTTACCTAACAATGAATAGCTTCAACGTTCACATATGAACAAAAAAATTAGTGATGAACGGTGTTCATTTATGGAAGGTGAACAAGCTGTGGCTGCTGAACGTAAATCAACACTCACCTATGACTGCTGCGTGTATGTGTGTTCACCTAATTGTGGTTGCAGGGGTCGAGTCACAGCTCCTGGCCCCGCCTTTTCATTGGTCGCTACTAGGTGTTGTATGTGAGGGAGAGAGGGAGGGAAGGAGGGACAGGGAGGGAGGGAGGGAGGGAGGGAGAGAGAGAGAGAGAGAGAGAGAGAGAGAGAGATAAGAAAATTGCAAGGAGCAAATACTGCCAGACACGCACCCATCAATACACGTCAGGCACACACACACACACACACACACACACACACACACACACACACACACACACACACACACACACACACATTACATAAATGAAGTGAATAAATAATGAGGATGAAGGATGGAGTACACACCACCTCCACTGTCAGTCTGACACAACCACACCACCACAACAGTCAGACTGACAACCACACCACCACTACCGTCAGTCTGACACAGCCACACCACCACTACCGTCAGTCTGACGCAACCACTCCACCACCACCCTCAGGCTGACACAGCCACAGGTTTTCCTAACCCTCTCACAGGTTAGACTAAGTCTGATACCCAAGGTGCCCAGGGTTAAAAATATTCTTTCGTGCATGTTCAGTTCCATTTTTACTAGCGTTAATAAACTAAATGGATTCCCTTTCAACTGCGTTAAGAATTATTAGTTAATTATCCCATGTGAAATATTTCCTAATATGATCTAACGAGGCTTGAGGGACTGACCCCCTCTTACCAAGGCTGAGGGACTGACCACCACCTACCAAGACTGAGGGACTGATCACCACCTGCCAAGACTGAGGGACTGACCACCACCTGCCAAGACTGAGGGACTGACCACCACCTACCAAGACTGAGGGACTGATCACCACCTGCCAAGACTGAGGGACTGACCACCACCTGCCAAGACTGAGGGACTGACCACCACCTACCAAGACTGAGGGACTGACCACCACCTGCCAAGACTGAGGGACGACCACCACCTGCCAAGACTGAGGGACTGACCACCACCTACCAAGACTGAGGGACTGACCACCACCTGCCAAGACTGAGGGACTGACCACCACCTGCCAAGACTGAGGGACTGACCACCACCTGCCAAGACTGAGGGACTGACCACCACCTACCAAGACTGAGGGACTGATCACCACCTACCAAGACTGAGGGACTGACCACCACCTACCAAGACTGAAGGACTGACCACCACCTGCCAAGACTGAGGGACTGATCACCACCTACCAAGACTGAGGGACTGACCACCACCTGCCAAGACTGAGGGACTGACCACCACCTGCTAAGACTGAGGGACTGACCACCACCTGCCAAGACTGAGGGACTGACCACCACCTACCAAGACTGAGGGACTGACCACCACCTACCAAGACTGAGGGACTGATCACCACCTGCCAAGACTCAGGGACTGATCACCACCTGCCAAGACTGAGGGACTGACCACCACCTACCAAGACTGAGGGACTGACCACCACTTACCAAGACTGAGGGACTGATCACCACCTACCAAGACTGAGGGACTGACCACAACCTACCAAGACTGAGGGACTGATCACCACCTGCCAAGACTGAGGGACTGATCACCACCTGCCAAGACTGAGGGACTGACCACCACCTACCAAGACTGAGGGACTGATCACCACCTGCCAAGACTGAGGGACTGACCACCACCTGCCAAGACTGAGGGACTGACCACCACCTGCCAAGACTGAGGGACTGACCACCACCTACCAAGACTGAGGGACTGACCACCACCTACCAAGACTGAGGGACTGATCACCACCTACCAAGACTGAGGGACTGACCACCACCTACCAAGACTGAGGGACTGACCACCACCTACCAAGACTGAGGGACTGACCACCACCTGCCAAGACTGAGGGACTGACCACCACCTGCCAAGACTGAGGGACTGACCACCACCTACCAAGACTGAGGGACTGATCACCACCTACCAAGACTGAGGGACTGACCACCACCTGCCAAGACTGAGGGACTGACCACCACCTACCAAGACTGAAGGACTGACCACCACCTACCAAGAGTGAGGGACTGATCACCACCTACCAAGACTGAGGGACTGACCACCACCTGCCAAGACTGAGGGACTGACCACCACCTACCAAGACTGAGGGACTGACCACCACCTACCAAGACTGAGGGACTGATCACCACCTACCAAGACTGAGGGACTGACCACCACCTACCAAGACTGAGGGACTGACACCACCTACCAAGATTGAGGACTGACCACCACCTACCAAGACTGAGGGACTGACCACCACCTGCCAAGACTGAGGGACTGACCACCACCTGCCAAGACTGAGGGACTGACTACCACCTGCCAAGACTGAGGGACTGACCACCACCTACCAAGACTGAGGGACTGACCACCACCTACCAAGACTGAGGGACTGACCACCACCTACCAAGACTGAGGGACTGACCACCACCTACCAAGACTGAGGGACTGACCACCACCTACCAAGACTGAGGGACTGATCACCACCTGCCAAGACTCAGGGACTGATCACCACCTGCCAAGACTGAGGGACTGACCACCACCTACCAAGACTGAGGGACTGACCATCACTTACCAAGACTGAGGGACTGATCACCACCTACCAAGACTGAGGGACTGACCACCACCTACCAAGACTGAGGGACTGACCACCACCTACCAAGACTGAGGGACTGACCACCACCTGCCAAGACTGAGGGACTGACCACCACCTACCAAGACTGAGGGACTGACCACCACCTCCCAAGACTGAGGGACTGACCACCACCTCCCAAGACTGAGGGACTGACCACCACCTGCCAAGACTGAGGGACTGACCACCACCTGCCAAGACTGAGGACTGACCACCACCTACCAAGACTGAGGGACTGACCACCACCTCCCAAGACTGAGGGACTGACCACCACTGCCAAGATTGAGGACTGACCACCACCTACCAAGACTGAGGGACTGACCACCACCTACCAAGTCTGAGGGACTGATCACCACCTACCAAGACTGAGGGACTGATTACCACCTACCAAGACTGAGGGACTGACCACCACCTGCCAAGACTGAGGGACTGACCACCACCTACCAAGACTGAGGGACTGACCACCACCTACCAAGACTGAGGGACTGACCACCACCTACCAAGACTGAGGGACTGACCACCACCTACCAAGACTGAGGGACTGACCACCACCTGCCAAGACTGAGGGACTGATCACCACCTGCCAAGACTGAGGGACTGACCACCACCTACCAAGACTGAGGGACTGACCACCACCTGCCAAGACTGAGGGACTGACCACCACCTACCAAGACTGAGGGACTGACCACCACCTACCAAAGACTGAGGGACTGACCACCACCTACCAAGACTGAGGGACTGACCACCACCTCCCAAGACTGAGGGACTGACCACCACCTACCAAGACTGAGGGACTGACCACCACCTACCAAGACTGAAGAAATAAAGTAAAAGGACACAAGTGCAACTAATGTGACATTTTTATTGTGGCAACGTTTCGCTCTCCAGGAGCTTTGTCAAGCCTCCTGGAGAGCGAAACGTTGCCACAATAAAAATGTCACATTAGTTGCACGTGTGTCCTTTTACTTTACATATTGTCGGTAATTCTACCATTATTATAAGACTGAATAACCTTCATGTGCGGACGAAACGTATAGGAAATATAGATATCCAAGTGTTGTACATGTGTCTTATTCATCATTAGAGATACCCAAGTGTTGTACATGTGTCTTATCCATCATTAGAGATACCCAAGTGTTGTACATGTGTCTTATCCATCATTAGAGATACCCAAGTGTTGTACATGTGTCTTTATCCATCATTAGAGATACCCAAGGTTTGTACATGTGTCTTATCCATCATTAGAGATACCCAAGTGTTGTACATGTGTCTTATCCATCATTAGAGATACCCAAGTGTTGTACATGTGTCTTATCCATCATTAGAGATACCCAAGTGTTGTACATGTGTCTTATCCATCATTAGAGATACCCAAGTGTTGTACATGTGTCTTATCCATCATTAGAGATACCCAAGTGTTGTACATGTGTCTTATCCATCATTAGAGATACCCAAGTGTTGTACATGTGTCTTATCCATCATTAGAGATACCCAAGTGTTGTACATGTGTCTATCCATCATTAGAGATACCCAAGTGTTGTACATGTGTCTTATCCATCATTAGAGATACCCAAGTGTTGTACATGTGTCTATCCATCATTAGAGATACCCAAGTGTTGTACATGTGTCTTATTCATCATTAGAGATACCCAAGTGTTGTACATGTGTCTTATCCATCATTAGAGATACCCAAATGTTGTACATTGGTCTTATCCATCATTAGAGATACCCAAGTGTTGTACATGTGTCTTATTCATCATTAGAGATACCCAAGTGTTGTACATGTGTCTTATCCATCATTAGAGATACCCAAGTGTTGTACATGTGTCTTATCCATCATTAGAGATACCCAAGTGTTGTACATGTGTCTTATCCATCATTTAGAGATACCCAAGTGTTGTACATGTGTCTTATTCATCATTAGAGATACCCAAGTGTTGTACATGTGTCTTATCCATCATTAGAGATACCCAAGTGTTGTACATGTGTCTTATCCATCATTAGAGATACCCAAGTGTTGTACATGTGTCTTATTCATCATTAGAGATACCCAAGTGTTGTACATGTGTCTTATCCATCATTAGAGATACCCAAGTGTTGTACATGTGTCTTATCCATCATTAGAGATACCCAAGTGTTGTACATGTGTCTTATTCATCATTAGAGATACCCAAGTGTTGTACATGTGTCTTATCCATCATTAGAGATACCCAAGTGTTGTACATGTGTCTTATCCATCATTAGAGATACCCAAGTGTTGTGCATGTGTCTTATCCATCATTAGAGATACCCAAGTGTTGTACATGTGTCTTATCCATCATTAGAGATACCCAAGTGTTGTGCATGTGTCTTATTCATCAATAAAGATACCAGTGTTGTACATGTGTCTTATCCAGCATTAGAGATACCCAAGTGTTGTCTAATCTCCTTCAAGGAAAGGCTTGCTTGTCGTCTTGGTAAAGTGGCCAGTGGTAAAACAAGTGGCATTTTAAAAGTTAACCTAAGTGTTAGCTAAGAGGTAAGGATGCTCCGTCACACCCCTTTATAATTCAACATATATTCAGTAGTGGTGGGGGGGGGTTCAAGTGGCCACCTAAGTGGTATTACCTAGGTGTAATTAACTCCGCCGAAAGTAATCAAAGCATGCACATTCCTTACTACCAGTATGACATGTATAAGAGGGGTGGGTAAAAAAGCTGGATAAGAGGGCTGGGTAAAAGGGCTTGGTAAGAGGGCTGGATAAGAGTGCTGGATAAAAGGGCTGGATAAGAAGGAAATCCAACGCACAGTGCATAGTTGAGGGTCAGTAGAGAACAGGAGGGCTGAGGGGAACAAAGAGATGAGGAGACTAGGGGGTGAGGGGAAACAAGGGAAGTGAGAGGGCAAGGAGGGTGAGTGGGGAGGAGAGGGACAATGGCAGAGTGAGGTGAGTGGTGTCAGAGTGGTGGCACTAGTGACCAAGTTAGCTGGCACTCCACAAGTTGAGGCCAACTGCTGGTACTGTCACCTGAGTTATATTGTGCTGTTCCATCCCAATGTTCCATATTGTTCCATCCCACCGTTCCATACTACTATCCCATCCCACCGTTCCATACTTTTGCATATCGCGATTCTGTAAATGGTCCAAGTCGGACCGAAACGTCGTCGTAAGCTCCTCTCTCCTATGTATGGGTTACCTGTGTCTTGTTTACCTCTCAATCTTTAAGAAATCCATTTGTCCGTGAAATTGTATCCGGCCTAACTCCCGTCAAATCTTAAGTCATGCAGTCATCCCCTGGTTTTTGAGAAGGGAACGTCCTTTAAACATCTCGCCACACCTTGTTTTTGAAGTAATGAGGAAAGTGGGGAGGGAGGTGATGTTAATGGGACGACTGATGTATAAACACACAAATATACAGGTAATATACTTCACACGTAAAAAAAAAAAATATTGCTATTCAGAAAACAGAGCCATTAACATGCAGTGCATTTTTAGAACATTTCGTATTTACTAAAATTAATTTTTTTTTCGCTAAAAACCTATTACTGTGTACTATTACTGTTGAGAAAAAAAATGCCTCATATTATGGATTTTAATGTCCTTTTTATATGATTATTTTATATTATTATTAAAATCAAAAAGAAGCGCTAAGCCACAAGGACTATACAGCTGATTATTTAAAAAAAAAAAAAAAAAAAAAAAAAAAAAAAAAAAAAAAAAAAAAAAAAATAAGTTCGAAACGAGTACTGTGACATTTCTCACTTCAAATATTCAACACAAAACAATACAAAAGATCCACAATTATTTTTGACTATTATTTCTTAAAAAAAAAAAAAAATGACACTTTCGAAACCGTGGGAGGAATTACTGAAAATTTTGCATTCACTTGTTTAATCAAACTTATCTTAGGAAACAAGTAAACGGAATATATCTGGGCAGCACCAGGTTATTCTGAGAGAGAAAATCACTGGCACCACAGATGGCTCCAACTTCATCCTGTTCCTTATCTGTACATATCTTAAGAATTAAAAAAGACTTTCAACTGGGTTAATGTGGGTAAAAGTTCTTAGTTTGTAAATAAAGTTAGGAAACCTAAATCTAACCTTGTAAAAAACTGTGTAAACACACACACACACACACACAGGAAGCAGGATCCATACATAGCTTCAGGAAGGGGTATGATAAAGTTCAAGGAGCAGGGAAAAGTGGACATAGTAGCGACCAATGAAAAGGCGGGGGCCAGGAGCTATGAAATGACCCCTGCAACCACAATTAGGTGAGTACACACACACTTCGTGAGGCAAGAGAGAGGTTTTTTAAAACCACACAGACCCTCTTCCCCCTACACCATCCATCAGACTCTTCCCCTCACCAATAGACCAACAACAGACCGTCCGGACCACTCATAAGGGTGGGTGGCTATGCACGTGTGGTGGTGATCATCATTTATGATGATTAGCCACACCACTTATGGTGGAGGGTGCATGGCTGTCCTTGTTGCTGATACCCATGACGAACTATGGTGATTGCTTAATGGTATGGTGAACTATGATGAGTCTAGTTAATGGTATGGTGAATTATGTTGTGTGGTTAATGGTATGGTGAATTATGTTAAGTCTGGTTAATGGTATGGTGAACTATGATGAGTCTGGTTAATGGTATGGTGAACTATGATGAGTCTAGTTAATGGTATGGTGAATTATGTTGAGTGGTTAATGGTATGGTGAACTATGTTGACAAAGATACCTAACTGTGACTAATTTCTCTACATATACCAAACACACTCACCATGTCGGTCACACAGGACTCGTAACATCATAAAACACTATATACAGTGCAATAAGGATAAAATTAACAATAAAAACAGCGAACGAACACTTAACACAAAGACATACTATAAATTTAAATTAACCAACATCAATTAAAAGAAATTGTTAAAAGACTATCGTAAAAATACTCTTTCATTGTGGTATTTTTTTTTCATATTTATAGTGGAGTGTTTTACAGTAGCTTCTTACTATATGATGGCATAGGGAGGGTCTTTTCTCAAAATTTTGAAGACAGTCTTTATTATTATTCGAAAGACAAGTGGTAAACCCACATGGGTCAAACAGTGGTATAGCGCTGACCACCTTGCAATGGAATGGACGTACACGTACCTGATTTGGAAATATTCAGAGAAGGTTGACTATGTTAATTCCGAGCTCTGGGCACCTTCCTTACGAGGAGAGCAATTAAGACTGAGTTTGCATCGTCTCAAACTGCATACATCTAGTGAAGGTTTACTCATGACAATATGAACTTTGTTGAGTAAGGCATAAAAATTAACAACTGGGAGTCTACACTGCAAACTGAATTGTTTGCCATCCTAATAACGCTAAAGTTTTAGCGTTATTAGGATGTTAGTTACTTTATGACACAGAGCATGACTGAGTATTACTGATTGTGATGGTTCTTCACTCACATAATGACTAACATGCTCACCGGAGATACTCAAAAATCCGGGAAAAAGGAATTAATGTACAACTGTTACGGATTCCATTACACATTGGATTACTCCTTCATGATAAAGTTATGTTAGTCAAGAAAAGTACCCTGAAGGAGAATGTAGAATACAACTTTAGTGCATCTGTGTCTAGCATTAGGAATAAAATTAGAAGTAAACAATGAAACTGGATGTTATAGGAATGTAGTTAAAAGCCTTAGTAGATCTATAACCCACTATAACATGAACGTAGATAAGTATGTTTATGGAGCAACCTGCAATGTGAACAGACTGACTGGTGTAGTAGCCAGGCTTAGGCTCGGTTACAAGTACTTCTGGCAGTTTGACAGACACACAGATGATGATCAAACCAAATGCAAAGTGTGTGGCCAGCCCTATGGTCACTGTCTTGAACACTGTGTGCTTAATTGTCCACGTATTGAGGAATATATAGTATAATAACTTATGTGACATGTCAAAATCTCTTAATGAAAGTAAGATACCAGATATATTAAACAAATTTCCTGAATTTGCTTGTAACACATAAGTGAACGGTAGATAAAAATCCAAATGTACACCTGTTAACCCTTTTGGGGCCGAGTTCTTAGGCCTTTTGTGTATCCATATGCTCTTGCGCTACCATCCACAGGATGTATATGTGGGTGCGCAATAAACCAGCCACTTCGGCGCCAAAAATCTAAATCAATGTGAGGAGAGACTGGATAAACAAAGAACGGAATCAAGGACTGAAAAAACCCTTAAATACAAGGTTTACAAGGAAAAGTTTGTGTGTAGGAAATAAATATGTCAAGTTAGTTTGAAATAGGGATAATGATGCATAAAACAGGTTACTGTCTAACGCCGGTGAGATAAGCAGTTTTTTTCCATAATGCTGGCGATGTGTGACTTACCTTGGTGTATCGGCTACACTCACGTCATCTACATAAAGTTCAAGGGTCAGTCACAGCCAGAACCCGCTCATCCTCAACGGGATTCGAACCCGTGACCTCTGGATTAGAAGTCCAGCGCGCTATCCACTGCGCCATGAGGACGGTATGTGGAGTGGAAACACACGGCACTAACCCGGAAAGTGATGAAGAGAGAGAGAACTGGAAAGCTGAACTTTATTGAAGCATCTCGCTTATGGACAGACTTCCACAGTCGTGTCCATGGGCGAAACGTCTCAAATAAAGCTTCTCTTTACAGATTTTTTTTTTCGATACCGGGTGTGGTTGTGGTGGAAGGTTTTCCGAGTGGCGTGAGAGAGCACCATTACGTCCAGGCTGCGATAACCTTGGTTCGGGTTCACATCAGATGGTGCTTGATGCTAATTTATCCCTCACAGACACACCCTCACACGGGTCACATGATGACCCCTTCTGTGGCTCTATGGAAGTGGCGTGGCAAAGACCCTTAATTATTATTATTAAAACTGGGTACACCAGCAGTGTGCTGCTGCTCTACAAGTTACATAATGGGAAGAAGAGTTAGGTAGAAGGATACAAGTGCAAATAATGTGACAGTTTATTGTGGCAACGTTTCTCTCTCTCCAGAAGCTTTGTCAAGCCCTTGAGAGAGAGAGAAACGTTGCCACAATAAAATGTCACATTATTTCCACTTGTGTCCCTTTACCTAACATACTATCGATAATCCTACCATTATTACAGAAAGAAAAAACCTACTTATCCGCCCCCCCCCCCGTCTTCATCTTCCACCACAGATGTTTCTTTCATAAGTGTAGTAGAAGTCAGTGAACTCAGGGTGAAGTGCGGCAGCTGACACTCCTATGACAATCGGCCATAGGAAATATTTCACTCTGACTATTACGTTACCGTAAATTTAATATATAGAATGTACTATTTATATCACCTAACATCTATGTGCCTTCGCTATCCTTGTAAAAAATATTGCATGTATACAAAATTAAAAATACAAAAAAAAAATACATATACTCAAAGAAAAAAAAGCATATTTCAAAGAAAAAAGCCATGTACCAAAGTAAAAAAAAATCATGCACTCAATGTAAAAAAAAAAGCTTTATTTAACGTTAAATAAAAAACTCAAAACACTAGACAAAACACAACTGAGCTTCTAACCCACCAGCAACAGTGAACCACACCCACACTACTCGCCCCTCAGTGTAACACAACACAAGCAACAACAGTGACCATCCACCTACACTCCCTCAGTGTACACTTCAAGCATCTACAGTGACCAACCCACACAACACACGCCTCAGTGTACACTCAATCATCTTGAACAGTGACCACCCACGACAACACTCCCCTCAGTGTACACTCCACCATCTACAGTGACCATCCACACTACACTCACCTCAGTGTACACTCCAAGCATCTCAGAGACCACCCAAACTAACACTCACCTCAGTGTACACTCAAGCATCTAAAACATTGACCACCCCCACACTATACACTCACCACCGTGTACAGCTCAAGCATCTACAGTGACTCACCCAACACTACACACCCTCGTGTACACTCAAGCATCTACAGTGACCACCCCAAACTACACTCTCCGTCAGTGTACACACAGCATCACAGTGACTAAACCCGCACTACACACCACCTCAGTGTAGCAACTCAAGCTCACAGTGACCACCCACACCGACACTCCCCCCGCGTTACACTCAAGCATCTAACATGGACCACCCACTACACACTCCCTCAGTGTACAGCTCAAGCATCTACAGGACCACCCCACAACTAAACACTCACTCAGTGTACACTCCAGCATCCTACAGTGGACCACGCACACTACACCACTCCCTCAGTGTACACTCAAGCATCTACAGCGACCAACCACACTACACTCACCTCATGTACCACCTCAAGCCATCTACAGTGACCACCCACACTACACTCACCTCAGTGTACACTCAAGCATCTACAGTGACCACCCACACTACACTCCCTCAGTGTACACTCAAGCATCTACAGTTGACCACCCACACTACACTCACCTCAGTGTAACACTCAAGCACTACAGTGGACCTACGCCACAATAGCACTCACACTCCAGTGTACACTCAAGCATCTACAGTGACCACCCACACCTACACTCCCCTCAGTGTACACTCAAGCATCTACAGTGACCACCCACACTACACTCACCTCAGTGTACACTCAAGCATCTACAGTGACCACCCACACTACACTCACCTCAGTGTACACTCAAGCATCTACAGTGACCACCCACACTACACTCACCCTCAGTGGTACACCTCAAGCATCGACAAGTGACCACCCACAACTACACTCCCCTCAGTGTACACTCAAGTCATCTAACAGTGACCACTCACACACATCTTACACTCCACCTCAGTGTACACTCAAGCATCTACATGACGCACCCACACCTACACTCCCCTCAGTGTACACCTCAGCATCTACATGACCACTCACACTAAACACTCACCTCATTGTACACTCATGCAATCTACAGTGACCACCCACACTACACTCACCTCAGTGTACACTCAAGCATCTACAGTGACCACCCACACTACACTCACCTCAGTGTACACTCAAGCATCTACAGTGACCACTCACACTACACTCACCTCAGTGAACACTCAGCAGCTACAGTGACCACACTCACAACTACACTTCACCTCAGTGTACACTCAAGCATCTACAGTGACCACCCACACAACACTCCCCGTCCAGTGTATACACACGTATCTACAGTGACCACTCACACTACACTCACCTCAGTGTACACTCAAGCATCTAACATGACCACCCACACACACTCACCGCCTAGTGTAACACTTCAAGCAACTACAGAGACCACCCACACTAACACTCACCTCAGTGTCACTCAAGCATCTACAGTGACCGACCCACACTACACTCATACCTCAGTGTACACTCAAGCATCAACAGTAACACCACCCACACTACACCCCCTCAGTGGACACTCAAGCATCTACAGTGAACCACCCACACTACCCCCCTCGGTGTACACCTCAAACATCTACAGTGACCACCCACACTACACTCACCTCAGTGTACACTCAAGCATCTACAGTGACCACCCACACTACACTCACCTCAGTGTACACTCAAGCATCTACAGTGACCACCCACACTACACTCCCTCAGTGTACACTCAAGCATCTACATTGAGACCACCAATCACTACACACCCCTCAGTGTACACACAAGCATCACAGTTACCCCTCCAACTACACTCACCCAGTGTACATCTCAAGCATCTACAGTGACCACCCACACTAACACTCCCCATGACACTCAGCAATCTACAGATGACCCACTCACACTAACACTCACCTCAAGTACACTCCAGCATCTACAGGACCACTCCCACTACACTGCCCCTAAGTGTACACTCAAGCACTACAGTGGACCACTCACACTGGAACACGCACCTCAGTGTAACACTCAGAGCGATCTACAGTGACCAACCACACTACACTCACCTCAGTGTACACTCAAGCATCTACAGTGACCACCCACCCAACACACTCCCCTCCAGTGTAAGCACACTCAAGCAACTAACAGTACCACCCACGACAACACTCCCCTCAGTGTACACTCAAGCATCTACATGGACCACCCACACTACCTCCCCCGCAGTGTACAACTCAAGCATCTACAGTGACCACCCACACTACACTCACCTCAGTGGTACACTCAAGCATCTACAGTGACCACCACACAACTCTCCCCTCATGTACACAAGCATCTTACAGTGGACCACCCACACTACACACCCCTCAAGTGAACACACAAGCATCTACAGTGGACCACTCACACTACAACACCTCAGTGTACACTCAAGCATCTACAGTGACCACCCACACTACACACAGACCTCAGTGGTACACTCAAGCATCTACAGTGACCACCCACAACTACACCTCCCCCTCAGTGTACACTCAAGCATCTACAGTGACCAACCACACAACACTCCCCTCATGTACACTTCAAGCATCTAACAGTGACCACCCACACTACACTCCCCTCAGTGTCACTCAGCATCTACAGTACCAATCACACTACACTCCCCTCAGTGTACACTCAAGCACCTACATGAACCACCCACACTTACAACTCACCTCTGTGTACACTCAAGCATCTACAGTGACCACCCACACTACACTCACCTCAGTGTACACTCAAGCATCTACAGTGACCACCCACACTACACTCACCTCAGTGTACACATCAAGCCTCTACAGAGACGCACCCACACTAACACTCCCTAATGTACACTCAAGCAACTGACAGTGACCACCCACCACTACCTCCCCTCATGGTACAATCAAGCATCTAAAGTGACCACTGTCACACTACACTCACCGCAGTGTTCACTCAAGCATCTACAGTGACCACCCCACACTAACACACCCCTCAGTGTACACTTCAAGCCAACATGATCCACCCACACTACAACTCCCCACAGTGTAACACTCAAGCATCTACATGACCACCCACACTACACTCCGCCATTCAGTGTACAATCAAGCATCTACAGTGACCACCCACACTACACCTCCCCTCAGTGTACACACAAGCTCTAAACAGGTGACCACCACACTACACCTCCCCTCAGTGAAACACTCAACTTCTACAGTGACCACTCACACTACACTCACCTCAGTGTACACTCAAGCATCTACAGTGACCACCCACACTACACTCCCCTCAGTGTACACTCAAGCATCTACAGTGACCACTCACACTACACTCACCTCAGTGTACACTCAAGCATCTACAGTGACCACCCACACTACACTCCACCCAGTGTACACGACAAGCATCTACAGTGACCACCCACACTACACTCCCCTCAGTGTACACTCAAGCATCTACAGTGACCACCCACACTACACTCCCCTCAGTGTACACTCAAGCATCTACAGTGACCACCCACACTACACTCCCCTCAATGTACACACAAGCATCTCAGTGACCACCCACACATACGACTCACCACACATGTACACCTAGCATCTACAGTGACCACACCACACTACACTCCCCTCAGGGTACACAAGCAGCTACAGTGACCACCCCACCCCTACACTCCCCTCAGTGTACACTCAAGCATCTACAGAGACCACTTCACACTACACTCACTCTCAGTGGTACACTCAAGCATCTACAGTGACCACCCACCTACACACACCTCAGTGTCTCTCAAGCATCTACGTGGACCACCCACACTACACTCCCCTCAGTGGTACACTCAAGCTATCTACAGTGACCACCCCACAACAACACTCCCCATTGTACACCTCAAGCATCTACAGTGACCACCCACACTACACTCCCCTCAGTGTACACTCAAGCATCTACAGTGACCACCCACACTACACTCCCCTCAGTGTACACTCAAGCATCTACAGTGACCACCCACACTACACTCACCTCAGTGTACACTCAAGCATCTACAGTGACCACCCACACTACACTCACCTCAGTGTACACTCAAGCATCTACAGTGACCACCCACACTACACTCACCTCAGTGTACACTCAAGCATCTACAGTGACCACCCACACTACACTCCCCTCAGTGTACACTCAAGCATCTACAGTGACCACCCACACTACACTCCCCTCAGTGTACACTCAAGCATCTACAGTGACCACTCACACTACACTCACCTCAGTGTACACTCAAGCATCTACAGTGACCACCCACACACACTCCCCACAGTGTACACTCAAGCATCTACAGTGACCACCCCACTACACCACCCCTCAGTGTACACTCAGAGCAATCATACATCTGACCACTCCACACTACACTCCCCTCAGTTACACTCAAGCAAATTCACAGTGACCACCCACACTACACCCCTCCTCAGTGTACACTATCACTAAGCATCTACAGTGACCACCCACGACTACACCCCCTCAGTGTACACTCAGCATCTAGTGACCCACTCACACTACACCTCACCTCATGTGTACACTCAGCATCTACAGTGACCACCCACACTACACTCCCCTCAGTGTACACTCAAGCATCTACATGACCACTCACACTACATACACAACCACAGTGGACACTCCAAGCAGCTACATGACCAGCCCACACTACTACTCACCTCAGTGTACACTCAAGCATCTACAGTGACCATGGCCACACTACACTCCCCTCGTGTACACTCAAGCAGCTACAGTGACCACCCACACTAAACACTCCCCTCAATGTACACTCAAGCATCTACAGTGACCACCCACACTACACTCCCCTCAGTGTACACTCAAGCATCTACAGTGACCACCCACACTCACACACCCTCAGTGTACACTCAAGCACTACATGACCACCCACAACAACGTCTCCCCCTCTGGTACACTTCAAGCATCACAGTGACCACCCACACTACACCACCTCAGTGTACACTCAACATCTACAGTGACCCACCCACACACACTCCCTCAGTGTCAACTCAAGCATCTCAGTGACCCACTCACACTACACTCACCTCAGTGTACACTCAAGCATCTACAGTGACCACCCACACTACACTCCCCTCAGTGTACACTCAAGCATCTACAGTGACCACCCACACTACACTCACCTCAGTGTACACTCAAGCATCTACAGTGACCACCCACACTACACTCACCTCAGTGTACACTCAAGCATCTACAGTGACCACCCACACTACACTCCCCTCAGTGTACACTCAAGCATCTACAGTGACCACCCACACTACACTCCCCTCAGTGTACACTCAAGCATCTACAGTGACCACCCACACTACACTCCCCTCAGTGTACACTCAAGCATCTACAGTGACCACCCACACTACACTCACCTCAGTGTACACTCAAGCATCTACAGTGACCACCCACACTACACTCCCCTCAGTGTACACTCAAGCATCTACAGTGACCACGCCACACTACACTCACTCAGTGACACTTCAAGCATCTACAGTGACCACTCACACTACACTTGCCAACCTCCAGTGTACACTCAAAGCATCTACAGGAACCACCCACACTACACTCAACCTCAGTGTACACACAAGCAATCTACATGACCACCCACACTAACACTCCCCCTCATGTAACACACAACACACAGTGACCACCCCACACTCCACTCCCCTCAGTGTACACTCAAGCATCACAGTGACCTCACACCACACTACACTCCCCTCAGTGTACACTCAAGCATCCTACATGAACCCCCCAACCCACACTATAACTCCCCTCAGTGGTACACTCAAGCACTCTTACCGTGACCACCCACACTACACTCCCCTCAGGTTAACACTCAAGCATCTACAGTGAGCCACCCACACTAACTCCCCTCAGTGTACACTCAAGCATCTACATGACCAAGCCACACTACACTCCCCTCATGTGTACACACAAGCATCTACAGTGACCACCCACACTACATCTCTCCCTCAGTGTACACTCAAGCATCTCTACATTGACCACTCCACACTACACTCAACACCACAGTGTACACTCAAGTCATTCTACAGTTACCACACCACACTACACCACCTCATGTAACACTCAAGCATCTACAGTGACCGACCCACACTACACTCACCACGAGTGTACACTTCAAAGCATCTACATTGACCACCCACACTACACTCCCCTCAAGTGTACACTCAAGCAATCTACAGTGACCCACCACACTACACTCCCATCATGTGACACTCAAAGCATCTACAGTGACCACTCACACTACCACTCACCTCAGTGTACACTCAAGCATCTACAGTTGATATAAAACCCCCACCCACACTACACACCCCTCAGTGTACACTCAAGCAATCTACAGTGACCACTCCACACTACACTCCCCCAGTGTACACTCAAGCATCTACATGACCCACCCACAACTACACAACCCCTCAGTGTACACTCAAGCATCTACAGTGACCACCCACACTACACTCCCCTCAGTGTACACTCAAGCATCTACAGTGACCACCCACACTACACTCCCCTCAGTGTACACTCAAGCATCTACAGTGACCACTCACACTACACTCACCTCAGTGTACACTCAAGCATCTACAGTGACCACCCACACTACACTCCCCTCAGTGTACACTCAAGCATCTACAGTGACCACTCACACTACACTCACCTCAGTGTACACTCAAGCATCTACAGTGACCACCCACACACACTCACCTCATGTACACTCAGGCAATCTACAGTGACCACCCACGACTACAGCTCCCCCTCAGTGTACACTCGAAAAGCATCTACAGTGACCACCCACACTACTCTCCCCCAGTGTAACTCAGCATCTACAGTGACACCCCACACTACATCTCACCTCAGTGTAGTACACTCAGAGCTTCTACAGTGACCACCCACACTACACTACCCCTCAGTGTACACCAAGCATCTACAGTGACCACTCCACACTACACTCCCCCCAGTGAACACTCAAGCATCTACAGTTGACCACTCACCCTACACTCACCTCAGTGTACACTAAGCATGTACAGTGACCACCCACACTACACTCCAACCTCAGTGTACAACTCACGTCATCTACAGTGACCACCCACACTAACACTCCCCTCAGTGTACACAACAAAGCATCTACAGTGACCACCCACACTACATCTCCCCTCAGTGTACACTCAACATCTAACATAGACACCCACACTACACTCCCCATCAGTGTAGCACTCAACATCTACAGTGACCACCCACACTACACTCCCCTCATTGTCACTCAGCACCTACAGTGACCACTCACATCTACACGCCCCTCAGTGGACACTCAAGCATCATACAGTGACCACCCACACTACCACTCACCTTCAGTGTAAACTCCAAGCATCTACATGACCATCACCACACTACACTCACCTCAGTGTACACTCAAGCATCTACAGTGACCACCCACACTACACTCCCCTCAGTGTACACTCAAGCATCTACAGTGACCACCCACACTACACTCCCCTCAGTGTACACTCAAGCATCTACAGTGACCACTCCACACTACACTCACCTCAGTGTACAACTCAATCATCTTACATTGAACCACCCACACTACACTTCCCCTCAGTTACACTCAACATCTACAGTGACCACCCACACTACACTCCCCTCAGTGTACACTCAAGCATCTACAGTGACCACCCACACTACACTCACCTCAGTGTACACTCAAGCATCTACAGTGACCACCCACACTACACTCCCCTCAGTGTACACTCAAGCATCTACAGTGACCACCCACACTACACTCACCTCAGTGTACACATCAAGCATCTAAGTGTCCACTCACAACTACTCACCGTCAGTGTACACTCAAGCATCTACAGTGACCACCCACACTACACTCACCTCAGTGTACACTCAAGCATCTACAGTGACCACCCACACTACACTCCCCTCAGTGTACACTCAAGCATCTACAGTGACCACCCACACTACACTCCCCTCAGTGTACACTCAAGCATCTACAGTGACCATACCAACACAACACTCCCCTCAGTGTACACTCAAGCATCTACAGTGACCACCCACCACTAAACTCCCTCAGTGTACACTCAAGCAACTACATGACCCACTCACAACTACACTCTCCCTCAGTGTACACTCCAAGCACTACATGACCACCGCCACACACAACGTCACTCTCAGTGTACCTCAAGCATCTACATTGACCACCGCACAACACTCCCCTCAGTGTACACTCAAGCATCTACAGTGACCACCCACACTACACTCCCCTCAGTGTACACTCAAGCATCTACAGTGACCACTCACACTACACTCACCTCAGTGTACAACACTCAAGCATCTACAGTGACCACCACACCTACTACACTCCCCACATTGTACAGCATCAGCATCTACAGTGACCAACCCACACAACACTCCCCTCATGTACACTCAAGCATCTAGATGACCACCCACACAACACTCCTCCCCTCATTGTACCCTCAGGCATCTACAGTGACCACCAACAACTACACTCACCTCAGTGTACACTCAAGCATCTACAGTGACCACTCACACTACACTCACCTCAGTGTACACTCAAGCATCTACAGTGACCACCCACACTACACTCACCTCAGTGTACACTCAAGCATCTACAGTGACCACCCACACTACACTCACCTCAGTGTACACTCAAGCATCTACAGTGACCCAACCCACACTACACACACCTGAGTGTATCACTCAAGCAACTACAGTGACCACCCACACTACAACACTCCCCCCTCAGTGTACACTCAAGCATCTACAACAGTGACCTCCCACACTACACTCCCCTCAGTGTACACTCAAGCCATCTACAGTGACACTCACTCTACAACCTCACCTCAGTGTACACTCAAGCACTACAGTGACCACCCACACTACACTCCCCGCTCAGTGTACACTCAAGCAACTACATGACCTCTCCACACTACACTCCGCCTAGTGTACACTCAAGCATCTACAGAGAAACATGACCACCCACACTACACTCACCTCAGTGTAAACACTCAGCATCTACAGTGACCACCCACACTACACTCCCCCTCAGGTACACCAACATCTACAAGTGACCACCCACACAACACTCCCTCAGTGTACACTCAAGCATCTACAGTGACCACCAACACACACTCCCCTCAGTGTACACTCAGCATCTACAGTGACCACTCCACTACAGCTCACCCTCAGTGTACACTCAAGCATCTAACAGTGACCACCCACCACTACACTCCGACCTCAGTGTACACTCAAGCATCTACATGACCACCCACACTACACGTCACCTCAGTGTACACCAAGCATCTACAGAGACCACCCACACAAACTCCCGCAGTGGTATATACACTCCCAGCATCTACAGGACCACCCACACTACACTACCTCAGTGTAACACTCAAGCATCTACAGTGACCCTCACACTACACTCCCCTCAGTGATACACACAACAACAACAGTGACCACCCACACTACACGCAACCTCAGTGGTACACCTCAAGCGATCTACAGTGCCCACCCACACTAACCAACTCCCCTCAGTGTACACTCAAGCATCTAACAGTTACCACCCACACTACACTCCCCTCAGTGTCCACTCAAGCATCTACAGTGAACCACCCACAACTACACCACCTCAGAGTACACACAAGCACTACAGTGACCACCCCACTAACACTCCCCTCAGTGTACCACTCCAGCATCTACATGACCACCCACACTACACTCCCCACCACCTCAGTGTACACACCAAAGCATCTACAGTGACCACCCACACTACTCACCCCTCAAGTGTACACTCAAGCATCTACAGTGACTACCCACCCACAACTACACTCACCTCATGTACACCTCACAGCACTACAGTTACCACCCACACTACACTCCCCTCAGTGTACACTCAAGCCCCCCCCATCTACAGTGACCTCCCACACTACACTCACCTCAGTGTACACACAAGCATCTCAGTGACCACCCACACACTCACTCCCCCATGTACACTCAAGCATCTATCAGTGACCACCCACACTAAACACTCACCTCAGTGTACACTCAAGCATCTACAGTGAACTCACCCACCTACACCTCCCCACATGTACACGTCAAGCACTACAGTACCAACCCACACTACACTCACCTCATGAACACTCAGCATCTACAGTGACCATCCACACTACACTACCCACAGTGTACACTAAGCTTCTACAGTGACCACCCACACTACACTCCCCTCATGAACACTCAAGCATCTACAGTGACCACCCACACTACACCACCTCAGTGTACACTCAAGCATCTACAGTGACCACCCACACTACACTCACCTCAGTGTACACTCAAGCATCTACAGTGACCACCCACACTACACTCCCCTCAGTGTACACTCAAGCATCTACAGTGACCACCCACACTACACTCCCCTCAGTGTACACTCAAGCATCTACAGTGACCACCCACACTATAACTCACCTCAGTGTAACACCTCAAGCATCCTACAAGTGACCACCCACAACAACTCTCCCCATCTCAGTGTACACTCAAGCATCTACAGTGACCACCCACACTACACTCCCCTCAGTGTACACTCAAGCATCTACAGTGACCACCCACACTACACTCCCCTCAGTGTACACTCAAGCATCTACAGTGACCACCCACAACTACACTCCCCTCAGTGTACACTTCAAGCATCTGACAAGTGACCACCCACACTACACACCCCTCAGTGTACAGCTCAAGCATCAACAGTGCCACCCACACTACAACTCAACCTCAGTGTACACAATGCATCTACATTGACCACCCACACTACACCTCACACTCATGTACACTCCAAGCATCTACAGTGACCACCCACATACACTCACCTCATGTACACTCAAGCATCTACAGTGACCACCCACCACTAACACTCCCCTCAGTGAACACTCAAGCATCTACAGTGACCACCCACACTACACTCACCTCAGTGTACACTCAAGCATCTACAGTGACCACCCACACTACAGTCCCTCAGTGTACACTCAAGCATCTACACACACAACCAGCCACAAAAAACAACAGTTATGGGATACACTGGGGTGAGCCTTGTTAGTATTCCTAATCTACAGACACTGAATTTTTTTTGATTTAGAAAAATTAACAAATGGTTTTACAATGGATGTGCTCTTGGTTAAGGCGAGTCCCATCTCCGGGGTGATGCTGCACCAGATATCTGAGATGTAACCAATAAACACCATCTCTGTACTTGTAATGTATCCCTCAAATAATGAGTACCTGTAATGTATCCCTCAAACACTGTGTACCTGTAATGTATCCCTCAAACACTGTGTACCTGTAATGTATCCCTCAAACACTGTGTACCTGTAATGTATCCCTCAAACACTGTGTACCTGTAAGTAACGTCACAATACACTGTGTACCTGATAATGTATCCCCTCAAACACAGTGTACCTGTAATGTAATCGCCTCAACACTGTGTACCTGTATTTTAACCCTCAAACACTTTTACCTGTAATCATCCCTCAAACACTTAAAACCGTAATGTACCCCCAAAACCTGTTACCTGCTTATCCCTAAAGCATCATTACCTGTCATTACCCCAACATCAGGTACCTGAAATTTATCCCTCAACATCATGTACCTTTAAATGTACCCTTTTTAAAACCTTGTACTTTACACTCCGTTTTTGTACAACAAAAAACCCCTTTTACTCTGCTGGAAAAACCATGGAAATTGATACGGGGTGCGACGACAAGTGTGATGACAAGGGTGTAGTATTGTGAGGACAGGATGTGACTGGGTGTAGTGACAGGGGTTAATGACGGGGTTGATGAAAAGGGGGAGTGAATGACAGGGGTGTGATGACGGGGGTGTGAATGACAGGTGTGATGACGGGGGAATTTAGGGGGGGTTGAATGACGGCGTGCAGCGTGTGAGTACGGGGGGGGACACGGGGTTGACGGTGTGAGTGATGGGGGTGGGGATAAAGGGGTGTGGGTGACGGGGTTAGTGACGGGGGGTGTAGTGACGGGTGATGACAAGGGGTTCAAACCCACTCTCCGCTTATACTGTTTTTTATCCTGTTATTTTAAACTGATCAACGCCCCAAACCCGAAACGGACAACGTCCAGGACCGAAACGTTTTCTTCCTAGGTTTGATCACGATCTTTAAACCAAGTTTTGTGTACTATTTTTCGGTGGGGTACAAAATTTTCACACTATGCGACTTGGGGGTTTGTTAGCGGGTTTGGTAGGGGAAGGGGGGGGTAGCGGGCGGTAGGGGAAGGGGTGGCTACTTGTTCAATTAAAAGTTTATTCCTAAAGGGGTTACAATGGGGGGTTTACGGTTTTGGGGTTTTGTGGGGTTTTAAAAATGTTAAAATCTAATTAAAAGGGGGGGCCCCACTAGACACCAAGCATGGCTAGGCTTTCGAACAGATTTAGATTATTCTTAACATTAAATCCTTACGATTTTGGTATTAGGCTAATGACACAAAAATTTTGTATTTAGAAATTAAATGCTTTTGTTTTGGCAAAATACAAGTGTCTAATTTAGTATCATGGGAAAATCTATGCCTATTAATTTTTTATTTTAAAGTTTTGTTTAGTTTTTCTGGGTTTACAGTCAGTGGGGTGATTAATTGTGAACCCCCAGGGGGTTATCATTAGTTATTGTCGGGGGTCGGGGAGTAAGTTTTTTTTCTAATGTATTTGAAAGTGATGAATGTCTGCAGTTCAAAGGTTTTCGGGTGGGGGTGTTCCAGATTTTTAGGTCCTTTGAAATACTTAAATTTTTTGTAAAGTTTAGTGAACACGGGAAAGCCCAGAGGTTTTGTGTCGGGTGTTATCCGGGGATCCTGTCCAACTATCAAGAAAGCTTTTGGGTCAAGTTAATTTTGGAATTAAGGGTCCTGTAATATAATTGCACAGTACAAGTGGGGATTTCTAACGGGGAGTAAGTTTAGATCATAAAGGGTGGGAGGGTGTTCCCAGGAGGGGATTTAGTATTATTTTTACTGGGGCTTTTTGTTGGGTTTATTGGCTTTAGGAGTTTGCTCGTTGAACCCCAAGCACAGATAGCAAGGGAGGTATGGATTAAAAGTGAAGGTATAGTTGAAAAAAGGGGGCATTTTGCGAACTAGTATCGTATCTTGGAGGGGCCCCCCCACCGTTTTGGATACTTTTTTGTTTGTTTAGATAGGGTGCTGAAATTTATTGTTGTCGGGGTATAGCAAGGAATTTCCCCCATTATGTCTAAAATTAAGTTTTTCGACTAAATTAAGGGGGAACCCTTTGTAAAAATAATTGTAGGTTTTGAGTTTTAATGAAGTTTATTTCTTCATTCCCAACATATTTTTGTGCAGCTCCCGTTAACAATGGGTTTAGGGGAAGGGGGTACTTTTGGTAAGGGAGGGGTCAGCCGGTTGGTAGGGGAAAGGGTGGCTACTGGTTGGTTTGGGTAAGGGGTGGCTAGCGGGTTGGTAGGGGGGGTGGCTCCGTTGGGTGGGGAAAGGGGGGTGGCTATTTGGGTACAAAGGGGTGCTAACGGTTGGTAGGGGAAAGGGGTGCTAATGTTGGTAGGGGAAGGGGGGGCTACGGGTTGGGGTAAGGGGAAGGGGGGGGCCTAGCTTGTTGGTAGGGGGGGGGGGTGCATTTGTTGGTGGGGATAGGGGGGGGGCTATTTTTTGGCGGGGGAAGGGGGGCTAGTTTGTTGCAAAGGGGGTGGCTACTTGTTGGCAGGAGGGGGGGGTGGTTTGGGCTTTTTGGTAGGGAAGGGAGGGGCTTTTTTGTTGGTAGGGGAGGGGGCTCTTGTTGGCGGGGGGAAGGGGGGTGGCACTTTTTTGGCGGGGGAAGGGGGGGGCTAGCTTTTTGGCAGGGAAGGGGGTGGCTAGCTTTTGGTGGGGGAAGGGGGTTTTACTTGTTGGTGGGGGAAGGGGTGGCTAGTTGTTGGTGGGGGGGGGCTACTTGTTGGCGGGGAAGGGGGTGGCTACTGGTTTAGGGGAAGGGGGGGAAACGGGTTCGGGGGGAAAGGGGGGTGGTTTTACTACGGCGAAGGGGGGGGCTAGCTTTTTTGGTAGGGGGGGGGGTGGCTAGCGGTTGGGGGGGAAGGGGGGGTGGCTAGCTTTGGGGTAGGGAATGGTGCTAGCGGGTTGGTGGGGGGAAGGGGGTGGCAACGGGTTGTAGGGGAAGGGGGGGGGCTAGCTGGTTGGTGGGGGAAGTGGTGGCTAGCGGGTTGGAAGGGGAAAGGGGGGTGGCTAGCGGGTTTGGGAGGGGAAGGGGGTGGCACGGTTGGGTTGGGAAGGGGGTCTACTGGTTGGTAGGGAAAGGGGGGCTAGCTGGTTAGGGAGGGGGGCTACCCGGGTTGGTAGGGGAAGGGGGTGCTATTGGACGAAGGGGGTGGCTAACTTGTTGGTAGGGGAAGAGGGGGCTAGCTGTTGAAAGGGAAGGGGGGGGGCTAGCGGGTTGGTAGGGAAGGGGGGTGGGTTTGTTTTTTGGGAAGGGGGGGGCTAGTTTTGTTGGTGGGGAAAGGGGGGGCTAGCTTTTGCAGGGAAGGGGGGGCAGTTTTGTTGGCAGAAGGGGTTGGCACTTTTTGGCAAAAAAGGGGGGTTGGCTTTGGTGGGGGAAGGGAGGTGGCTAGTTTGTTGGTGGGGGTGGGGGGCAGCTTGTTGGAAAGGGAAGGGGGGCTGTTTTGTTGGGCCCGGGGGAAGGGGGGCTAGCTTGTTGGCAGGGGAAGGGGGTGGCTAGCTTGTTGGGGGGAAAGGGGAGGCTAGCTTTTGGGGGGGAAGGGGGGGCTAGCTTGGGGGAAAGGGGGGGGCTAGCTTTTGGGCAGGGGAAGGGGGTGGCTAGCGGGTTGGTAGGGGAAGGGTGGAAAGCGGGTTGGCGGGGGAAGGGGGGGGCTAGCTGCGGGCAGAAGGGGGGCTACTTTGTAGGGGAAGGGGGGGGCTAGTTTGTTGGTGGGGGATTGGGGGGCTAGCGGGTTTTTGTGGGGGATGTGGTGGTACGGTTGGAGGGGAATGGGGGGCTACTGGTTGGTGGGGGGAAGTGGGTGCTACTGGTTTTAGGAAGGGGGGTGGAAAGCTGGTTGGGGGGAGGGGGGTGACTAGCTTAGGGGTAGAGGGGAGGTTAAAAATTTTTTGAAGCAGCGTTAATTTTTATTTGGGGGGGCCGAGAATTTGAGGGGTTGAAGCTCCCCCCCCCCCCCTAGCCCCGCCCCTGACCGAAATATCCAAAGGGACTCGGGAAAACCCAAAATATTTTTCCCCTCGAAGTTTTTTTATCAATTTTCAGGGAAATACTGACTAAAGCTGAACCACGGGGGGCATTGTGTTTTCTTCGCAAAATATTTTTAAAGCTGTCATTCCTATCTTTTTACTTCTTAAACGGTCGTCGATGCGGGAGATTTACCCAACCCACCTCGCCCGGGATTTAAAACCCGAAACCTTCAAATGGAGTCGAACAAAATTGTACGAAACAACGATTGGGGGTTTGTACAGTAACAATAACACAACACACACACACACCAACACACAACGCGCGACTTTTTCCGAGTTTTTTTAATTTTATTGACCCCTACCCACCCTGTGGGGGGTAGTCAAAAGATTACAGGGGTACATAAGGGGTCCGGGGCGGGGCCCCAAACTTTTCATAGCTGAACAAGTTAAAGGTAATGAACCCGGTAGATGTACCACCTGTACTTGTTTCAAAAAGTCCAAAGGTCATCACTTTCAAAACCGTCCTAAAGGGAAAAACGAACCCGGACCCCTAACGGAAGCCCACGCCACCCCCTTGCACCATTCAGAACTTTCGGGGGGAACTTAGGGGGCAATTCGCTTTAAACACCTTTGCCTCTTTTTCGCTTTGTAGAAAATAGGTATTTGTGTTTGTCAAAAGTTTGGGGTTGAAATCCGGGGCGGGTGAAACTTAGGGCCATCTCGTTAAAAACCTTTGCCCCAATTCCTAGCAGAAAATAGGTACTTAGTGCTCACAAATCGTAATACGATTGCAAACAAACCATGGAACGGGGGATTGAACCCTGGCGGAGAGTCGCACAACCCAGGCCCAAAGGGGTTCACCGCCGGAGTTGACTCACTCGCCATGCGCTCAACACCCCCCGTTCCGTTTAGTACCTGTGTTAGCAACTGTTGTGAGCGCGCCTGCATGTAGAAAGGTGAAGTATTCTTAATAGACTACCACTAAATAACTACGCTAGTATAACACCAGCCGTAAATAAGCAGTGATATGATAACTTTCACCCTGTAAATCATTATGCAAATAACAGCTCTCACTTGTGGACTGCGGGGCGGGAAATAACAGCTCCACTTGTGGACTGAGCTGGGAAAGATAACAGTCTCACCTGGGGACTGAGCAGGCGGGATAAAAACCTCCCGGGGACGACTGGGGCAGGATAACGCTCTCAGCCTGGGGACTGAGCTGAGGCAGGATCACTCTCACCGTGGACGACGAGGCAGGATAACAGCTCCAGCCTTGGGACGACTGAGGCAGGATAACAGCTCCAGCCTGTGGACTGACTGGGGCAGGAAAAAATTTCTCAGCCTGTGGACGACTGAGGCAGGATAACACTCTCAGCCTGGGGACTGAGCTGAGGGGGATAACACTCTCACCGGGACTGAGCTGGGGCAGGAAACACTCTCACCCGGGGCTGAGCTGAGGCGGGAAACACCCTCGCCTTGGACGACTGACAGGAAACACTCCAGCCTGGGACTGAGCTGAGCAGATAACAGCTCCACCCGGGGGACTACTGAGCAGGATAACAGCTCTCACCTGGGGACTGGCTGGGGAGGAAACACTCTCAGCCTGTGACGAGTGGGGCAGGAAACACTCTCAGCCTTGGACTAGCTGGGGCGGGATAACACTCTCAGCCTGTGGACTGACTAGCAGGATAACAGCTCTCACCTTGGACTGAGCTAAAGGCGGATAACACTCTCACCTGTGGACTATGGGGCAGGAAACAGCTCTCAGCCTGTGGACTGACTGGGGCAGGATAAACTCTCACCCTTTGGGGACTGACGAGGCAGGAAACACTCCACCTTGGACTGAGCTGAGGCGGGATAACAAAAATTTCCCAACAGGGGCAAACTTTATAAACATATAACAACAAGGGTTTAAAATAGCAAAACTGCATAAAAAAATTTAATCAAACTACAGCAAAACCCCGCATGGGGGGAAAGGTAACACTATAAAAAAAACCCGGAAACCCGAGGGAAAAAACCACAAAATTTTGCACCCTACCCTGGGGGGGAAATTTTTTTGGGAAAAAACTCACAAATTTTTTCCAGGAGCAGGCAACATTTACCGGTGCCCCCGGGGGCACTTTGCAGCTTGCAACAAAGGTACTTTGTGTAGATTTTTAGCCTTCGATAATGAAAATTAAGACAAAAATAAAACTTGTTTTCCACTGGTAATTGTCTACCAGTTTTGAGCGTTGTTACAATAATTTACGATCATGAATAAATTGCTAATGTTTTTTAAACCAACAAAATAACAAATTTATTATTAAAATCCCTTTTGTAAAACCATCAAATCTGGTTTTATATCGTGGTGATTATTATATCACAGTAAACACAAAAATTTTTCAAAAAACCCCCGTAAAAAAGGCATTTCCAAGCACTTTCTTGACTTCACTATTTTTTACAGTGGTTTTTGTGAAATTATATAAATATATAAAATATATATATAAATATATATATATATATATTATAAATAATATATATATATATATAAATCAAAACAACCCCTAAAAGAATAGAAAATTCCAAGCCTTTCGTGACTACCACTTTATCATTATATAATATAATATATAATATAAAATTTAAATGAAAAAATTATTAATAAATATATATAAAAATTATTATATATATAAAATATATAAATAAATATACACCACAAAACTTCAAAGCAGGGCTGTTGAAGAATAAACTCAAAAAAACAACTTTTTGCCCCATTGTGGAAACATTTTTTAAATTTTCACTTACCAAAAAGCTCTCATACAAGTCACGTAAACCCGAAAAAAAAACTATTAAAAGAACGAAAAACCACGCACGCAAAATGTAAAGCACTCTGCAATAATATTTATAATTAAAATAGCGGGGAAGGGATTTGGTGTTAGGTCATGCATAGTGTCTCGTGAACACCTATTCACATCTGCAAACAGAAGGTGTGGGGTGTGTGTGGTGTGTGTGGTTGTGTGGTGTTGTGTGGTGTGGTGTGTGTTTTGTGTTGGTGTGTGTGGTGTATGTGTTGTGTGTTTTACTACCACCTAATTGTAGTTGCGGGGGTCAACCACTCCGGCCCCGCCCTTCACTGAACTTTAATTTGGGTCCTCTCTCCCCTTTAATGATTTTTTACATACCTCGTCTTAACGCATTAGGGGTTCCTGCCCCCACACATCGCTCGCCAGATTTTCCCTTTCCGACCCTCTATACTGAAGAAATCTTCCTAACATCCCTGTTCTCATCTCTTTTTAACTTCCCAAAGATACCCCTTTTTTCTGTGTCCCCTCTCTAAACATTTGTTTCGTCCACCTTACCTATTCCACCTATTTTGTATGTCGTTATCAGCCCCCCCCTCCCCCCTGTCCTCCAGGGTCTCAGGCCGACAGTGTGTGTGCTGTCCGCGGTGCTGCGCTCACCTAATGGGGGCTGCTGGGTCAATCGTAGTTTCTCCCCGCCACTTCACGGGTCCTATTGGGTCCACCTCTCCCTGCTCCATAACGACCATACCTCTTCTTAAATTATGTTTGAATCCCCCTACACTGCATTTTTCCAGACTTTTCCATTTCCCGACAATTCATACTTAAGAAAACTTCCCAACATCCCTTACTCACTGGGTGTGTGTGGTAAAAAAGGGATCACATAAACCTTACAGAACAACTACTTTCAACACTCAGAAAGCTACTGTGATACTAAAAATTAATCAGTGCCTTTAAATACAAATCCTCCTAACATATCCAAAGGGAAATTTTTACTTAAAGTAATTTACCAGCATAAACAACTATATCGACATTACTTTCCTTTAAAACTACATCTTTATCAATTAAAAAAAAAGAAATGTTGAAATTAACAAGGGTGATAACACACCGGGTTTAAATTATGAAAAGATAAAAAAAAAAATCAGCACAGGGGGTAACATTAAATTTTTGGGCCCAGCAGCAGTCAGCAGCAGCACAGCAGCACAGCAGCACCCCCAGCACACAGAAAGCAGCAGCAGCAGCACACAGCAGCAGCAGCAGCACAGCAAAAGAAAAAAACCCCCAGCAGCAGCACAGCAGAAACAGCACAGCACACCCAGCACAGCCAGCGCAGCACACACAGCAGCAGCACAGCACAGCACAGCAAAACAGCACAGCAGCACAGCAGCAGCAGCAGCACAGCAGCAGCAGAAAGCAGAGCAGCAGCAGCACACAGGGCAGCAGCAGCAGAAAGCACACAGCACACAGCACAGCACACAGCACAGCAGCAGCACACAGAAAGCAGCAGCAGAAACCAGCGCAGCAAAAAAACGCCACAGCCACATGGAGGGGGGAAACACCTAAAGTGGGTTATGTCCAACAGTATGCTGACTCCTTGTCTACGTGAAAGTTCTCGACTGACGATTAAAGACACGAGGGGGGAAGGGAAAACCCAGTCCAGCAAACTTGTATAATTTGCTTCTCAAAGCACTATTTCACCTACACAGGGACGTCCCTACCAAGGTAAAAGTCCCCATTTTAAAATTTTATATCATTTTTAAAATTTTTACAGAAAGGTTACTGCCCCCCCCCGCTCCCAGTATTTTATCGCTTTTTACGACGCGCATACTTACGGAGGAAGGATTTTTTTCCCCCCCCATGTTATACCGGAGTTCCAACACACTTACGACCAATTTTGATAGAGTCGACATAAAAAAATAGTAATAACCACACCAAAAAAAAAGGGAAAAAAAGGGGGAATTAGTGGGGAATACAGTGCCGTACTCTGAAGGGGATGGGGTGGGAAGTAAAAGGCCGTACCTGAAGGAGGGGGGGGAAATACATGCCTGACCGAAGGAGGGGTGGGGTGGGAAGTACAGTGCCGTACTCTGAAGACGGGTGGGGTGGGGGAAATACATCCCCCACTCTGAAGAGGATGGTGGGGAAGCATGCCCTACTTTAAGGGGCGGGGGGTGGTGGAAGTACAGTACCTGTATCTGAAGGGCGGGGGGGTTGGGGAAACAGTGCCTTTTCCGAAGGGCAGTGGTGGTGGAAGTTTCAGGCCTGCCTGAAAAACGGGGGGTGGTGGGAATACAGTACCTTACCTGAAAAAGGGTGGGGGGAAGTACATGCCTGTACTCTGAAGGACGGTGGTGTGGGGAATACAGTACCTTTCTCTGAAAGGGGGATGGTGGGGGGAAACAGTCCTGTACTCTGAAGGGGGGATGGTGGGGAAGTACGTACCTTTCTCTAAGGAGGGTGGTTGGGAAGTACAGTCCTTTCTAAGGAGGGGTGGTGGGGGAAGTAAAGTGTTCCTTACCTGAAGAGGGTGGGTGGGGAAATACATGCCTGTACCTGAAGGGGGATGGGGGGTGGAAATACAGTACCTGACTCTAAGGGCGGGTGGGTGGGAATACTACCTTACTCGAAGGGGGATGGGGTAATACAGTGCCGTACTCTGAAACGATGGGGGTGGGGAAATACAGACCTGTACTTTGAAGGAGATGGGGTGGGAATACAGTGCCCGTCTCTGAAGAGGGGTGGGGGGTGGAAGTACATGCCTGTACTCGAAGGAGGAGGGGGGTGGGAAGTACAGGCCGTACTCAAGGGGGAGTTGTGGGGAAAACAGTGGGGTGACTCGAAGGGGTCGTGGGGGAAGTACAGTGCCTGTACCGAAGGAGTTGGTGGTGGGAATCATGCCGTACCGAAAGGAGGGTGGGGGGGTACAGTGCCCATACCTGAAGGGGTGGTGGGGAAGTACAGTGAAGACCTGAAGGGGGATGGGGGTGGAATACAGTGCCTGTACTCTGAAGAGGAGTGTGGTGGGGAAAAATGCCTGTATCTGAAGGAGACGTTGGGGGGAAATACAGTCCGACTCTGAAGGACGGTGGTGGGGGGGAATACAGTGCCTGAAAACCCGAAGGGGTGGGGTGGGGAATACTGCCGACCCGAGGGGGGTGGTTTGGGGGGAAAACATGCCGTACCGAAGGGCGGGGGGTGGGGGAAGTACAGTCCTGACCTAAGGACGGGGGGTGGGGGGAATACATGCCGTACTCTGAAAGGGCGGGTGTGGGGGGTACAGTGCCTTACTCTGAAGGGCGGGGGGTTGGGAAGTACAGTGCCTTACTCTGAAGGAGTGGTTGGGGAATAAACCGTACTCTAAAGGACGGGGGGTGGGGAAGTACAGTCTTTCTCTGAAACGGTGGTTGGGAATACATGCCTGTACCTGAAAGGGGTGGTGTGGAAGACATCCCTTACCTGAAGACGGGGGGTGGTGGAATCAGTCCTTACTCTAAGGGGGGGTGGGGTGGGAAGACAGGCCATACTCTGAAGGACAGTGGTGGTGGGGGTACATCCTGACCTAAGGACGAGTGGGGGTGGAAGACTGCCTGTACCTAAGGACGGTGGTGGGGAATACATGCCTTACTCTAAGAGGGTGGGGGGAAGTCATCCTGTACTCTGAAAGGGGGGTGTGGTAAGTACATGCCTTACTCTGAAGACGGGGGGTGGGGGGAATACTGCCTTACTCTGAAGACGGGGGGTTTGGGGGGAATACAGTGCCTTACTCTGAAGGGCGGGGGTTGGGGGGAATACGTGCCTGACTCTGAAGGAGGGTGGGGGGGTGGAATACAGTGCCTGTACCGAAGGGGGTGGTGTGGGAATAAGGGCCCCGCACGAAAATTGGGGGTAAAAGTAGAGGTCACACGACGGAGGTTGGGGGAAGTCATGCAGCCACGGAGGGGGGTGAAATACTGTAGCATGCGGAGGATGGGGGAAAACAGTGGGCACACTGACGGGGGTGTGGGAAGTAGTGTCACCTGACGGGGTGGGGGGAAAGTGTCACACTGAAGAAGGGTGGGTTTTGGAATACATGTCACACTGAGGGGTGGTGGGAAAACATTTCACACTGTGGTTTGGTGGGAATACGTGCACACTGAAGGGGGTGTGGGGGAAGTACGTGCACACTGAAGGGGTTTGGGGGGAAATACAGTTCACACTGAAGGAGGCGGTGGAAGTACATTCAACACTGAGAGTGGGGGTGGGAATACATGTCAGCCTGAAGGGGGCGGGGGGAACACATTTTCACACTGAAGTGTGGTGGAATACAGTTCAGCACCGAAGTTGGGGGAATACAGTGTCAGCACTGACAGGGTGGTGGGAAGTAGTGTCGCCTGACGGGGGTGGGTGGGGAATACAGTTCAGCACTGACGGGGGGGTGGGAATACAGGTCAGCATGAAGGGGTTGGGGGAAGACAGTGTCACATTTAAGTTTTTTGGGGAAATAGTTCAATTGAAGGGGTGGTGGAATACGTGTCAGCCTTTAAATGGGGGGTGGGGAAATACAGGGTTCAGCACTGAAATTGGTGGGGGTATGGGGTCACATTTAATGTGGTGGGGGGTACAGTTCCGCACTGAAGGGGGGTGGGAAGTACAGTTCCACTGAAAGGGGGTTTGGGAAGTAAAAGTGTCACACGAAGGTGGGTTTTGGGAAGCCAGTTCCACTGAAGGTTTGGGGGGGAGTACAGTGCACACTGAAGGGGGGAAGTCAGTGTCAGCACGAAGGGGGGGTGGGAATACATGTCACACAAAGGGGTTTGGGAAATACATTCACACTGAAGGTGTGGGGGGAAGTACATGTCAGCCTGAAGTGTGGTAAAGTCAATTCACATGAAGGGGTGGGGGCAATACAGTGTCCACTGAAGGGGTTGGTGGAAACATGTCACACTGAAGGGGTGGGGAAGTACAGGTCAGCACAAGTTGGTGGGAAGTTTCAGCACTGAAGGTGTGGTGGGGAAATACAGTGTCACACGAAGGGGTGGTGGGAATACATGCACACTGAAGGAGGGCGGGGGGAATACAGTTCACACTGAAGGGGGTTGGGGGGGAAATACATGCCACTGAAGGAGGTGCGGGGGAAGTACAGTGTCCCGAGGAAGGGGCGGGGGAAGTACATTCACACTAAGGGGTGTGGTGGAAGTACGTGCACACGACGAGTGTGGTGGGAAAACTTCACACAAGGGGGGTGGGGAAATACAGGTCAGATTGAAGGGGGTGGGGAATACGTGTCAGCATTGAAGGGGTTTGGGGGAATACAGTTCACACTGAAGGTGGGGGGAATACAGTGCACACTAAGGGGGGGAAATGGGTCACATTGAAGGGGGTGGGAAGTACATGTCACACTGAAGGGTGTGGGGAATACAGGGCAGCACTGAATGTGGGGGGAAGTAAGTGCACCTGAAGGGGGGTGGAATACATGTCAGCACTGAAGGGGTGGTGGGGGGGTACAGTTCACACTGAAGGGTGGTGGGAAAATACATGTCAGACAAGTGTGGGGGGGAATACAGTTCACACTGAAGGTGGGGGAATACAGTGTCGCACTGAAGGGGTGGTGGGGGTACAGTGTCAGCACTGAAGGGGTTGGTAGAATCATGTCACACTGAAGGGGTTGGTGCAAGTCATTCACACTGAAGGGGTTTGGGAAGTACGTGTCAGCACTGAAGGTGTGGGGGGAATACAGTGTCAGCACGAAGGTTGGTGGGGAATAGTGTCACACTGAAGGGGGTGGGGTAACAGGGTTCAGCACGAATGGGGTGGAAGTACAGTTCACATGAAAAAGTGCGGGGGGGGTACATGTCACACGAAGAGGTGTGGGGGGAAATACAGTTCAGCACTGAAGGAGGTGCAGGGGGGAAAAAAAGTTCACACTGAGGAAGGGGCGGGGGGAATACAGTCACCTGAAGGAGGTGTGGGGGAAGTCAGGGGCAGCACGGGCGGAGGTATGGTGGAAGTACAGTGTCAGCACTGAAATGTGGTGGGGAAATAATGTCACCTGAAGGGGTGGTGGGGAAATGTTCACACAAGGGGTGGTGGAAGTAGGTCAGCACTGAAGGTGTGGGGGAAATACAGTGTACACTGAAGGGGGTGCGGGGGGGTACAGTGTCAGCACTGAAAGGGGGGTGGGGGGAATACAGTGTCACACTGAAGGGGGTGCAGGGGAAACAGTGTCAGCACTGAGGAAGGGGGGGGAAGTACAGGGCAGCACGAAGGAGGTCAGGGGGAAACGT
Source organism: Cherax quadricarinatus (assembly GCF_026875155.1). Classification (NCBI taxonomy): domain Eukaryota; kingdom Metazoa; phylum Arthropoda; class Malacostraca; order Decapoda; family Parastacidae; genus Cherax; species Cherax quadricarinatus. The sequence continues at coordinate 14,715,176 of NC_069490.1, forward strand.
TCGCACCGAGTATGGTGGGGGGTACAGGCAGCACGACGGGGTCGGGGAAGTACAGTGTCACACTGAAGGGGTGCGGGGGGAATAATTCAGCACGACGGGGTATGGGGGGAATACAGTGTCACCTGACGGGGGTCGGGGGAAGTACAGTGTCAGCATAAGGTGTGGTGGGAAGACATGTCAGCACTGAAAGGGCAGGGGGAAATACAGGCAGCCTGAATGTGGGGGAATACTGCACACTGAAGAGGGGCGGGGGGAAATACAAATTCACAGAAGGGGTTGGGGAATAAAAATTCAGCACTGAAGAAGGTCGGGGGGGAAATAAGGCCACTGAGGAAGGGCGGGGGAAGTACAGTGTCCACTGACGGAGTATGGGGGAAGTACATGTCACAGACGGAGGGGCGGGGGGGAAATACATGTCAGCACTGAAGGAGGGGGGGGAAGTAAGTGTCACACTGACGGAGGGATGGGGGAATAACAGTGTCGCATGAAGGGGGGCGGGGGGGAATACAGGCAGCAAAATGACGGAGTATGGGGGGGAAGTACAGTTCAGCCTGACGGAGTGCGGGGGGAAGTACAGGTCCCCACTGAAGAGGTGGGGGAAGTACAGTGTCCCCACGACGGAGGGATGGTGGAATACATGCAGCACTGACGAGGTGCGGGGGAAAAACGTGTCGCACGACGGAGGGGCGGGGAAGTACAGTCGCACTGACGGGGTATGGTGGGGAATACAGTGTCAGCACGACGGGGTGCGGGGGGGAAATACAGTGTCAGCACTGACGGGTGCGGGGGAAGACAGTGTCACACGACGGAGGATTGGGAAGTAAAAGTGTCACACGAAGGGGGGCGGGGGGAATACAGTTCAGCACGACGAGGTAGGGGGGAAGTACAACAGCATGACAGGGGCGGGGGGGTAATTTCACACGACGGAGGGGCGGGGGGGAAATACAGTGTCACACTGACGGGGAGGGGGAAACAGTGCCCCCAAAGACGGGGGTGCGGGGGAAGTACGTGTCACACTGACGGAGGGGCGGGGGTACGTTCACACTGACGGGGGTATGGGGGGAAGTACAGGTCCCCGCACGAAGGGGTGGGGGGGGGAATACATGTCAGCCTGACGAGGGATGGTGGGAATACATTTCACACTGACGAGGTGCGGGGGGAATACAGTGTCACATGAAGGGGTGCGGGGGGGAAAGGACGTGTCACACGACGGAGGATGGGGGGAAGTACAGTGCACACTGACGAGTCGGGGGAAGTACTGTTAGCACTGACGGGGGTGCGGTGGGAAGTAAATGTCACACTGACGGAGGAAAGGGGGGAAGTACGTTCACACTGACGGGGGGTGGGGGGAAGTAAAAAAGTGGCAACTGACGAGGAGGGGAAGACTTTCACCTGACGAGGTGCGGGGGGGAAAGTACGTGCAGCACTAAGGAGGGGCGGGGGAAGTACATGTCAGCACGAAAAAGGGGGCGGGGAAATAAAGTGTCACACTAAGGATGCGGGGGAAATACAATTCACAGAAGGGAGGGGAAACAGTTCAGCACTGAGGAAGGGCGGGGGGGGAATACAGTGCAGACTGAAGGGGGCGGGGGGGAAATACAGTTCAGCACTGCGGAGTATGGTGGGGGTACTTCAGCACGACAGGGCGGGGGGAAGTACAGTGCAGCACTGAAAGAGGTTGGGGGGGAAATAAAGTGTCAGCACTGAAGGAGGGGCGGGGGAAGTACAGTGTCAGCACTGAAGGAAGTGCGGGGGAAGACATTCAGCACTGAGGAATGCGGGGGGAATACATGTCAACTGAGGAAGGGGCGGGGGAAGTACATGTCCACTGAAGAGGTCGGGGGGAATACGTTTCAGCACGAAGGGGGTGCGGGTTTAACTCAAAATAAAAAACATTATCTAAATTAAAAAAAACTAACAAAAAAAAAAACCCATTTAAAAATTAAGTTTAAAAACTTTAATAATACAGTGATACAAAAGTCTGAGAAAAACGAAACAAATTCAGGACATTAATAAAAAAATCTCTATGTGTGTTCATCCCCTCCTTTAGGACGAGAAGTCACTAATTGGGGGAAAATTTTCCTTTTATGAATGCTTTAACGTACAATATTGTCCTTATCGACAAATGGGTGCTTGTTTTAGGCCCACTAGGCCTGCCCCTTATTTGATCATTAGTTGTGGGAAAAATACATTACGAGGGAAAAATCATTTACAGAGTTCATTACAACCTTTAGCTCACATCATCCACCTTCATTACCCGGGGCACAGACTGTCTTGACACCAAACAACAACTCCGTGTACGGTTTTGGGTATTCTAGCCACTCTGGGTCTTTTTGATGACACTGCATAAAATATATGGGTAACTCCCCAAAAAGAGTGCACCGGAATCCCAGAATCAGTTTATGGAATCAACTTGTAAAATTTTTATGCACCAGCTCACACACTAAGCCGTGTTTTGACCCCATACGGGGGAAACATCGCTGTTTCCTAAACCCCCTGTCCCTGTTCACCTAGCACAAGAATCTGGGGGGTTGCCGACTGGTGTAGGTCGCATCCTGGGAACAAAATTTAAACCCAACGCCCAAAAGCTCGCATAACTAGGGGCTTTCTACACACTGCACGATGCAAGCAGGTCTTTTACTTGTATCACTCTGGGGGGAAATAAAAATTTTTATCATTTCTCTTGTTGGCTTCCAACAAAGCATTTAAAACTGCAGCATGAACCAAGTGACCGTTTGACCCACAATATATCTTCCCCAAGCACGGCCTGGTCATGGACCGGGGCCCTTGGGGGTGCTGACCTCAGAAACATCTTTCCCGTCTACCCCTGGAAAACGCCACCCCGATCTTTTAACAAGACCTTACCTTGGAGCACAACCAAATCATGCGAGGAATTAAACCCAAGGCACCACCCCGCCCGGACCAAAGGGTCTCCCACCGCCTTAATACGCCCTATCCTTTCCAAGGGGGGCGAGGGAGCAAAACAACAAAAATAAAAGAGGAAACCTGAGCAAATTTCCCTTTAACACATAGCTGACACAATGCGTACTAGTAAAAGCACCTGTTTATGCAAGCATTTTGGGGAAATTAGGTTAATCGGCCCCCAGAACGGGGACATCATTGGTTTTCCCCCCCGTACCGGGGGTCGAACCACACCACTCAATTGTGAGCGAGTGGCTACCAACCGAGAACTTATTTTTAATATCCTCTAGATGTTACAAATCCACGACGTGGTCAGGTTTTTTAAATAATTTACTTTTTGAATAATGAGAGCACGCCTCTTTTCCACAAGGTTAAACACATGTGCACACTGGGATCTGTATTGTAGATTTTCGCCATAGTGCTTTTATCAATACAAATTCAAGGGGTAAGAAACAGTAAACAATACAAAAATGAGGGAAGGGGAAAACCAACAACCCCTGCACTTTAACTGCACTACAAGCACCAAAGGGGTTTCCTGACCAGCCGGCTGTGGCTCGTACTTGGGTTTCGTGCGCCAGCATAAAAGCCTATTGATCAGGCTCGATCCACCAGGAGGGCCCGGGCACGACCACCGCGGGGGGGTTTTACCCCCGGGAAATCTCTCCGGTAAACTCCAGTAAACATCCCTCAGTCTTCTCTGCTTCTTACACGGCGCTCAAAAAAAAAAATTTCCCCTAGGATCCTTCCTTACCGAGTGTTATCATCCAAAAATTTGATCACAAACTTCATCGCACAATCTTCCCCAGACCGAGGGGCCCCGATCCACTGGAATGTAACGGCGACCCAGGTTCCAGTACTTGAAGGGGTTATGGACTGCAGAAACTGACGGGCCCCACCTTATTTTCAAGTCACTCGTAAAGCGCCTAAAATAGACATTTTTCGGCTAAAATCTGGGAATTCCCTGAGGAAGCGGGAAAAAATTCCTCCTCCTAAGCCATGCGGCGCAAAAGGCACTAAAAACTGAAAGCAAGAGGGAGTTATATAGCATAACTATCCTTTTTATACAGTTAACCACCCCTGTTATACAAAATCCACCCCTGTTATCAGTACAATCCACCCCCCTTTAAAATAAACGCCCCCCGTTTATAAGTACAATCCACCCAGTGTTTTTACATACAAACCACCCCGTGTTAACATAAAATCCACCCAGTGTTTTTACAGTACAAACCCCCCCTTTAACCTACAATCCACCCCGTTATACAGTATAACGCACCCCGTTTAACATACAATCCACCGGTTATACAGACAACCACCCCGGGTTTTAAAAGACAAACCACCCAGTTTAACGTACAATCCACCCCGTGTTGTATGGATAAACAAACCCGTATTAAACAATAAATATGAATTAAAAAAAGGTTCCATCATTTACTATTCTCCTACAAGAGGAAAATCTAATAAAATTTTTCACCGCTTTTATTTAAAAAAAAAGACAACTTTTTTTTGAAGAAATAAATAAAAAATAAAAAAATAAATATATATTATATAAATATATATATATAATATTATATATTATAAAAATTTTAATATATAAAAATATATTAACGGTCTCGTCAAAAACCACCCCTTTCCTTTATCGCCTCTAAAAAAAAAAAATTATTATCTTTTGGAAAAAATTAAAAAAAAAAATAGTTTTTATAACCCATTTAAAGTGATTATTTATTTTTTTAAAAAATTAATTTTATGCCTTAATATCTGGCAGATATTTTTTTTTTTTTTGCCGTAATACTAATAAATCCGAAGTATAATATATATATATATATATAAATATATATAATATATAATATAATATAAATATATATATAATAATAATATATATAAATATATAAAAAATATATTATATATATAAATATATATATATATATATATATTATTAAAAATATATATATAAAAATTTTTTTATAATAACGTGTGTTAGGGGTTTTTTTTTTTAAAAGTAATTATATTCGACAAAATAGACATTTCGGAAACGAAACTTTCGTGGTTATGGGCTTGGGGGGTGTACACACAACCCACACCACCACACACACACACACACACACCCACACACACACACACACACACACACACACACACACACACGTAGTACAGGCAGGATCCATAATCTTTTTAAAAAACAACGAAAAGGGGCCGGACAGGAGTGGGGACCCCGAGTGACCCGCAAGAGGGGGGGCCCAAACTGTGATCGACCCCTGAAACCAATACAGGGGAAAAAAAAAACACACACACACACATTTTCTTTCACCTGCATTTGGGAAATCAACTCCTGGGGGTGTACAGGTAACATACAGCCTTTCTGACACTATATGGTAGACAGACTTGAAATCAAACATTTGTCAAGCACCCAAGACAATTTTCCCACCATTTATCAACTAAATTTAATAAAAACCTTTAATTAAAAAAGCTTTTTTACAGGATCATTAGACAGGCTTAATGACGCGATCATTTAAACCGATCAGTGATTCAATTAAAAAGGACCGGACATTTCCCTGTGACCACCTTTAGCCCACCCCGGGCATCCTGGTTAACTAGGTACCGCATAGCCCCACAACCTGCTATCATTTACCTGTTTGGGGTGGTAATCCAGTTCCTCTTAAAACATCGCATATTCCACAATATTTCGCGCTGAACCAAAACTACTTTTCCAGGGGTCAACTCGTACCCCGCGCGACCCGGTCCCCGACCAGGCCTCCCAGTGTATCAGGGCCTGATCAACCAGGCTGTTACTGCTGCCCGCACGTGTGGCCTCCGATTTATTCTACACTTCCTTCCATATCTTTCACTACTTTATAGCAGTGTGTGTAAGGCTGGGAACCAGGTTCTAGATCGTCTTCCATGTATACATTATCAGTTCTCTCTCCTCTTCCAAACATAAAAAAAATCGAAGTGCTATGAAAATCTTTCATAGGTTTAAATGCTACAGTGACTGTATGTAACAGTAAACAATTGACTTAACTGTATCAGGGATTGGCTTACCAATTGTGTCAGAGAGTGGCTTACCAACTGTGTGAGGGATTGGGTTACCAATTACGTGGGGGACTGGGTTACCGACTGTGTCAGGGGATTGGCTTAGCAATTGTGTCAGGGGATTGGCTTAGCAATTGTGTCAGGGACTGGCTTACCAACTGTGTCAGGGACTGGGTTATCAATAGTGTCAGGACTGGACTGGTTTACCAATAGATCAGGGACTGGCTTAACCACAGAGGGACCGTGTTGGACGGTGCTGTGGACCAGGGTTCACGGTGGAATATTAACTGGCGTCTACCTTGCCTGCAGCAGCCTAAATTCATCTGGTCAGTATATAATGACAGGAGAGGAGGACGGGAACGGTCGACAGGGGAGAGGGACAGTCAGTAGGGACGAAGGACTAGGAAGGATGGGGGGTGGAAACGACCTTAGCGCCAGCATCGACCTGTATATGCGTCGAGCGCTCCAGATCACCTGGGTTTAATTTGAGAAATGCAATTGGCCAAATTCGACCAGTCGGAACTCTAATTTGATATGTAAGGTTTGACTTGCTTTGACATCCGACGGCTGAACTGGGATGAAATCATTCAATGGCCACGATGCCTCCCTCCTGCGAAACGCACCTTAGCCGGAATGCCCCGGGGGTTAACTAGCCGAGGGCGGCTTTAATGGCCGGCGTGGGTTGGGCTTATCTTGGCCCACGTCTGCCCCTTCAACGATATCAAAGCGTGGGGCGAGCCTTGAGGGTGGGTCTGGTGCCTCTAGTGGTCTTCAACTGTGCACTGCCCGCTTTGTGGTCTTGACAGCTCCTTGCCAGAGTACCTGCACACTGGTCCACTACCCGAAATGTTTGGGAAAGGGGGGGATGGGAAGGGTCACCAGCGAAGGGAAAAGAAGGGCAAAGGTGGGAAGGGGAGGTGATGGAGGGAAGGTCATCCTTGTGGTGAGAATTAAAAATGGAGACAATATGAAGAGAATAGGTGGAAAGGGAATTTATTGATTACCTAGTCTTATTGAGAGAGGAAGGGTGAGCCTAGTGGTGGTGCCAAGTGCATGACAAGGTGCTGTTGGTGGTGCCAAGTGCATGACAAGGTGCTGTTGGTGGTGCCAAGTGCATGACAAGGTGCTGCTGGTGGTGCCAAGTGCATGACAAGGTGCTGTTGGTTGTGCCAAGTGCATGACAAGTGCTGTGGTGGTGCAAGTGCATGACAAGGTGCTGTTGGTGGTGCCAAGTGCATGACAAGGTGCTGCTGGTGGTGCCAAGTGCATGACAAGGTGCTGTTGGTGGTGCCAAGTGCATGACAAGGTGCTGTTGGTGGTGCCAAGTGCATGACAAGGTGCTGTTGGTGGTGCCAAGTGCATGACAAGGTGCTGTTGGTGGTGCCAAGTGCATGACAAGGTGCTGTTGGTGGTGCCAAGTGCATGACAAGGTGCTGCCAAGTGCATGACAAGGCACTGGTAGCAGTGTCAACTGATTGACAATGTACTGGTGGTAGTGTCAACTACTTGACAAGGTACTGGTGGTAGTGTCAACTACTGACAAGGTACTGGTGGTAGTGTCAACTACATGACAAGGTACTGGTGGTAGTGTCAACTACCTGACAAGGTACTGGTGGTAGTGTCAACTACCTGACAAGGTCCAGTACCTTGCAGGGAATTCTTCAACTTTTGCCTAACCTACAGACATGACCTACTTACACTAGTGGATTTTTCCACTGGTGACTCCGCCTCCTCCTGCTTCTACTCATCTGTCTGCAGTATATAAGCCAATTCTCCGCGCATATGATGCATAATTACAAAGACTGATGGACTGAACACATCGACTCCAGGTTGAGGGACTGATTACCTTCGACAGTTTTTCTCTTAGTTGTGCATGTTATACCCGAGAAGTTAGTTGTGTAAGTTATACCTGAGGAAGTTAGTTGTGTATGTTATACCTGAGAAGTTAGTTTTATGTATAGTTACAATAGGTCGTCCATGCGAGTGCTAGGGTATATAGATGTATTCTGGCTTCATATTTATGTAAGGAGAGAAGGGGAGGAGAGGGAGAGTATAACAGAATAACAGAGGTGGGGAGAAAAGGGGAAAAATAAAAGGAGTGAGTCGTTTGGAAAGGCTCTCTACAATGCAGTCATCAGGTGGTATTGACTGGTTGGCTAACTGGGGTATCAAGTGGTGGGTGGATAGGTGGGTGGGTATGTGGGTGGTGGTAGGTGGGTCGGCAATGGCATTCCCGAAAGTGTTCTCCTAGCAGAGCTGGAGTTACTATTACTTGGGGAATGCCACCACCAACAATAACCCCTATCCCTCATCAACTACCAATACTACGACCCTCATCTACTACCACTCTCATTATCAGCTTACGGAGAAGCATACAAAAGCTCCTCTTACCTTCTGTTTCACTGCAATGTCGTTTATTGACAAGGCGTCCCCTGTGGAGGAACTACCACTTGAACAAGTAGACATCGCAGGGAGGTTGTCTACTTGCTCAAATGATGCCTCTGAAACCCGAGGTAATTGTACACTATGCTGAGTGCAAAATATTGTAGGGATTGAATTTCAGACAGGAGGGACAGTTTTACCAGTGCCTGACCGCTTGGTTAATTGGTAATGCGCACATCTATAAGGATTTAATCCGAACATCACATTCCGCAGCAGTGTGACAAATCTCGGATACAAGCTGCGTGAACAACTATATTGCCTAAGAGCTAGATGTGGTCTGTCAGTCGGTAAGGATTGTGCATAGGCACGACATTGGCCAGACTGACATTCACTAAGGCATTGCTGGCATTGCTCAAAGGTAGTTGAGACATGATTTCATAGAATTTACACAATATTGTCAAACACTACCAAGACCTTCAACAGCAAACTCAATATAGCCCACTTCCCCTACTGTACCTTGGAGGACATTATCAAACAAACATCTTAGGAACAATACTGTTTCTGCAGGCGGCTTTGTATGGTGTAACCCCTGGAGGCGGCAATTCTGCTCCTCTTACGGCCTCCTGTTTCTCTTATCTCTGTTCGTTGGTGTGCTAATCTCCTTTCATCAACAAAAGCTTTGTCATGGTGAATATGGTATAAAATACCGACAAGTTAATGATTAAGACACAAGTGCAACAGACTCCACTCTCATGCTTCAGCTACATATCGTTCCAGACCATGAAGCTGAACTATTCTCCAGACTGAGGGACTGACCACCTCAAAATACTATTTTTCCAAGGTTGCCTCTGTATTTGATTGAAGAAGCCTACTGTGAAGGCGAAACGTTTCAACAATATGCCCAACTGTTGTACACGTGTCTTAATAAACAAAAGCTAGGTCAGCTGACGTGTTGCTTATGTTGTCAGACGTATCGTGGCCGGGTTTTGTAATTTGCTTATCCGTTATTATACATTTTTATATCTTTATTAATCTAACTCTGCCTAACTCAAGTTAATCTAATTAAAAAATAGTATTTAAGGAAAAACAGGAAACGTAAAGAAACCGACGTTACTCATCACGCAGAAAGCCTGACGATAAGAGAGTACGTTATATCCTGCGTTGCCAGACGTATGCCACCCCTTAAAGCTATTTCCTTAATGCTGAATATTAACTTTCCTGAACCTAAAAAACATTAATGGCGAATATTTAAATTTTGACGTTAAATACAGTGTGTATCACTAGGAGGCGGCCCCGAGTTACAATTAACTACAAACATAATATACACACAAGACAGCTATAACTACGGGAGTACTAACTCTGGGTCTCCTACGAGTGAAACACCCTGTAGAAGAGCCTCCAAAAATCTCCTCCTAGGAAAATTTCCCCCCTAGGTGCCACCTACTCTAAAAAAAAAAAAAATCCTAACAGCCCCACCATCTTTCCTCCCTCCCCCCTTATTTCCCCTCCCCCACACACAGTTAAGGGCAGTGATGCAGGCGTGAAGATGCAATAAAACCTGCAACCAATTACTGTGTGGAGTGAATGAGCAAGGTCAGAGGGTCGGAGGGAAGGAGGGTGAGAAAGATGGAAGGACGGGAGGGAATAAGGGGAAGGAGAGAGAGAGTGAGGGATGGAGGGAGGGGAGGGTAGGAGGGATGAAGAGAGGGAAGGGAAGGATGAAGGGGGATATGAATAGGAGGGGAAGAAAGAGATAGGAAGGGAAAAGGGAGAGGAAAACAGGAAGAGGGAAGGGAATGGCTTAGAATAAATAGGGAGAGGGAGGGAGGGAGAGAGAGAGAGAGAAGAGAGAGAGAGAGAGAGAGAGAGAGAGGAAGAGAGAGAGAGAGAGAGAGAGAGAGAGAGAGAGAGAGAGCGAAACAGCATTTACTTCTATGCGAGAGAAAATACCCACTTTCCACTTTATAAATTATATACAAACCAGACTAGATAATAATACTAGTAATAATAATAAATAATAATAATAATAATAATAATAATAATCTTTATTTCTACAAGTACATGTACAGGGTATACAGGCCTGGCTGACATCAATAACATACTATACAAAATAAACTCCTTGTAATACAATCATTTCGTGCAAATTAGGTCAAATTTGTCCCAGGATGCGACCCACATTAGTCGACTAGCACACAGGTACCTATTTTACTGCTAGGTGAACAGGGACAGTAGATGTCTTAAGGAAACACGCCTAATGATTCCACCCTTACCGGGGATCGAATAAGACATGTCTCTATATTTATTGGAGAAGATACCCAAGTGTTCAAGATGTTCGACGCCCTCACGCACATCAATCGAAAAAGGGAGAGAAAACTGGGAGAGGGAGAACTCAAAGTGAGGGTGGGGAAGGAGAGGCGAGAGAAGAGATGATGTATATCTGAGAAAACCTGATAAAACGAGCAAGTGAGTGGGGAACAAACAAGCGACGGCAAACAAAGAAGCAACAGAAAGCTAATGTGGAACAAGACACAGGCAACGGGAAATAAGACACGACCAAGAAAACAAAGGGAACTCAGAAGAAGAGTACGAATTATGAGGTGGTGGTGGTAAGAAGTGACATAGGTAAACACCAGGAGTCAACCCAAGATGTGGAATCCGTGTGGCCAAGTACTTTTGAGGTAGGGAAGGGAGAAAGTGGGAAGAGAGACAAACGGAAGAAGGCAGGAAGAGGAGAGAGTAAAGCCCAGTCTTGGGCGAAACGTTGTATTAAAAAATAAGGATCATCTGCTACCACTGTCTTTATTCCCACCTGTCAGTGTCTGCCATTATCTACGCAACAGGAGTACAGCTGGGAGCATTTCATATATAATTATATATACATATATATGTCGTGCCGAATAGGCAGAACTTGCCATCTTGGCTTAAATAGCAACGTTCATCTTGCCATATAGGACAAGTGAAAATTTGTGTATGCAATAATTTCGCCAAAATTCTTCTGAAACTAACGAAAAAAATATATTTCACTGTGTTTGTTTAGTATTAAATTATTGTAAACAAATCTAAAATATATTTAGTTGGGTTAGGCTAAAATAAATTGTTCTTGTTATAAGGTTAGGTAAGTTTTCTAAGATTCTTTTGGTGCAAAATTAAAAATTATTACATCAACATTAATGAAAAAAATATATCTTTAAACGTTTAAGAGAAAATTTTAGAAAGGACTTAATTTTAAATGAGTTTTTGTTAATTGACCAGTTTTACATATTCGGCACGACATATAGGGTCGGAGACCCTTGGAGCATGGGGCAAGTGTGCTCTAAAGTTCCTCAAAGAGCTGGGTGAAAAGCTCATCATAGAAACCAAGGACCACAGGGCGACCAGCTTCCTCTTTCAGAGACTCAGTGTTGCGATCCAGAGAGGAAATGCCTGCAGCATTCTGGGCACGCGGCCCACCGCAGGGGAGCTGGACGAAGTATTCGAGATGTAGCTCTGAGTTACCTATGTTGTTTAACTTTGTATCATATTTTTGTGAATGTTTCGTCAATGTATTTTGTCTTTAAATTAAATATATATACATAATATAGGGGGTGGTAGGAGAAAATTCTCAAACAGCTTCAGGGAGAATCTTGAGTTTTCCCTGAAGCAAGTTTATTCTTTTCTCTGAGGATGAGGGTCCCCATTACAGTTCTAGAGGTGGTACCTCCCTATATTATATATATATATATATATATATATATATATATATATATATATATATATATATATATATATATATATATATATATATTTAAGTTGTACTTAAAAATCTTGATACAGTAAAAAAAACTTTTGATAAAGAATTCCCCCCAAAATGCTGACGGATGTGTCTATAAGATTCCTTGTAAAATTTGCAATCAAGTTTATTACGGTCAAACTGGTAAAAGTCTCGAACTTAGATTAAAACAACATAAATATAGCATTAGAACTGGACAAGATACCAATGCTCTATTTATTCATGTGAGAGACTTTAACCATCCAACTGATCTTCAAAAAGTTGAGAAAGTTGTATCAAGCAAGTCCATGGTTGACAGAAATATAATTGAATCTTGTTTCATAAAAAGCAGTTTTGAAAATAATATGAATATTTCCTTAGGTCTGTATAAATTAGATTCATTTATAATTAATAAAATTTGGTTAGAGTTCAATAATACATTGGACGAATAATAAATCTTATTTCTTGGGTAGAATGATTTGTTGGTGGGTTGTCTTGAGGACCTGTCTAGTTGGACCAGCGGACCTACTGCAGTGTTCCTCTTTTCTTATGAGTCCGGTATTGTCCCGCGTCAGGTGTTTCTTTGTTGTGGAAGTTGACTGTGAGGTGTGGTCTAAGCCCTTTAATTGCCTTCCTTTGATGTATTACTTTCATAGTTCCTTGACAATGTGAGAAGTCACGAAAGCGCTTGGAATTTCACTATATATATATATATATATATATATATTATATATATAATATATATATATATATATATATAATTATATATATATATATATAGGTAGTAGGTTGGTAGACAGCAACCACCCAGGGAAGTACTACCGTCCTGCCAGATGACTGTGAAACAGAAACCTGTAACTGTTTTGCATGATGGTAGGATTGCTGGTGTCTTTTTCTGTCTCATAAACACGCTAGATAACAGAGATATCTTGCTACTCCAACTTACACTTTGGTCACACTTCACAGACATGCACATGCATATATATATATATACATACATCTAGGTTTTTCTCCTTTTTCTACATAGCTCTTGTTCTTCTTTATTTCTTCTATTGTCCATGGGGAAGTGGAAAAGAATCTTTCCTCCGTAAGCCATGCGTGTCGTATGAGGCGACTAAAATGCCGGGAGCAATGGGCTAGTAACCCTTCTCCTGTAGACCTTTACTAAAAAAGAGAAGAAGAAAAACTTTATAAAACTGGGATGCTTGAATGTGCGTGGACGTAGTGCAGATGACAAGAAACAGATGATTGCTGATGTTATGAATGAAAAGAAGTTGGATGTCCTGGCCCTAAGCGAAACAAAGCTGAACGGGGTAGGGGAGTTTCGGTGGGGGGAAATAAATGGGATTAAATCTGGAGTATCTGAGAGAGTTAGAGCAAAGGAAGGGGTAGCAGTAATGTTGAATGATCAGTTATGGAAGGAGAAAAGAGAATATGAATGTGTAAATGCAAGAATTATGTGGATTAAAGTAAAGGTTGGATGCGAGAAGTGGGTCATAATAAGCGTGTATGCACCTGGAGAAGAGAGGAATGCAGAGGAGAGAGATTTTGGGAGATGTAAAGTGAATGTATAGGAGCCTTTGAACCAAGTGAGAGAGTAATTGTGGTAGGGGACCTGAATGCTAAAGTAGGAGAAACTTTTAGAGAGGGTGTGGTAGGTAAGTTTGGGGTGCCAGGTGTAAATGATAATGGGAGCCCTTTGATTGAACTTTGTATAGAAAGGGGTTTAGTTATAGGTAATACATATTTTAAGAAAAAGAGGATAAATAAGTATACAAGATATGATGTAGGGCGAAATGACAGTAGTTTGTTGGATTATGTATTGGCAGATAAAAGACTGTTGAGTAGACTTCAGGATGTACAAGTTTATAGAGGGGCCACAGATATATCAGATCACTTTCTAGTTGTAGCTACACTGAGAGTAAAAGGTAGATGGGATACAAGGAGAATAGAAGCATCAGGGAAGAGAGAGGTGAAGGTTTATAAACTAAAAGAGGAGGCAGTTAGGGAAAGATATAAACAGCTATTGGAGGATAGATGGGCCAATGAGAGCATAGGCAATGGGGTCGAAGAGGTATGGGGTAGGTTTAAAAATGTAGTGTTGGAGTGTTCAGCAGAAGTTTGTGGTTACAGGAAGGTGGGTGCGGGAGGGAAGAGGAGCGATTGGTGGAATGATGATGTAAAGAGAGTAGTAAGGGAGAAAAAGTTAGCATATGAGAAGTTTTTTACAAAGTAGAAGTGATGCAAGGAGGGAAGAGTATATGGAGAAAAAGAGAGAGGTTAAGAGAGTGGTGAAGCAATGTAAAAAGAGAGCAAATGAGAGTGGGTGAGATGTTATCAACAAATTTTGTTGAAAATAAGAAAAAGTTTTGGAGTGAGATTAACAAGTTAAGGAAGCCTAGAGAACAAATGGATTTGTCAGTTAAAAATAGGAGAGGAGAGTTATTAAATGGAGAGTTAGAGGTATTGGGAAGATGGAGGGAATATTTTGAGGAATTGTTAAATGTTGATGAAGATATGGAAGCTGTGATTTCGTGTATAGGGCAAGGAGGAATAACATCTTGTAGGAGTGAGGAAGAGCCAGTTGTGAGTGTGGGGGAAGTTCGTGAGGCAGTAGGTAAAATGAAAGGGGGTAAGGCAGCCGGGATTGATGGGATAAAGATAGAAATGTTAAAAGCAGGTGGGGATATAGTTTTGGAGTGGTTGGTGCAATTATTTAATAAATGTATGGAAGAGGGTAAGGTACCTAGGGATTGGCAGAGAGCATGCATAGTTCCTTTGTATAAAGGCAAAGGGGACAAAAGAGAGTGCAAAAATTATAGGGGGATAAGTCTGTTGAGTATACCTGGTAAAGTGTATGGTAGAGTTATTATTGAAAGAATTAAAAGTAAGACGGAGAATAGGATAGCAGATGAACAAGGAGGCTTTAGGAAAGGTAGGGGGTGTGTGGACCAGGTGTTTACAGTGAAACATATAAGTGAACAGTATTTAGATAAGGCTAAAGAGGTCTTTGTGGCATTTATGGATTTGGAAAAGGTGTATGACAGGGTGGATAGGGGGGCAATGTGGTAGATGTTGCAGGTGTATGGTGTAGGAGGTAGGTTACTGAAAGCAGTGAAGAGTTTTTACGAGGATAGTGAGGCTCAAGTTAGAGTACATAGGAAAGAGGGATATTATTTCCCAGTAAAAGTAGGCCTTAGACAAGGATGTGTGATGTCACCGTGGTTAATATATTTATAGATGGGGTTGTAAGAGAAGTAAATGCGAGGGTCTTGACAAGAGGCGTGGAGTTAAAAGATAAAGAATCACTCATAAAGTGGGAGTTGTCACAGTTGCTCTTTGCTGATGACACTGTGCTCTTGGGAGATTCTGAAGAGAAGTTGCAGAGATTGGTGGATGAATTTGGTAGGGTGTGCAAAAGAAGAAAATTAAAAGTGAATACAGGAAAGAGTAAGGTTATGAGGATAACAAAAATATTAGGTGATGAAAGATTGGATATCAGATTGGAGGGAGAGAGTATGGAGGAGGTGAATGTATTCAGATATTTGGGAGTGGACGTGTCAGCAGATGGGTCTATGAAGGATGAGGTGAATCATAGAATTGATGAGGGGAAAAGGGTGAGTGGTGCACTTAGGAGTCTGTGGAGACAAAGAACTTTGTCCTTGGAGGCAAAGAGGGGAATGTATGAGAGTATAGTTTTACCAACACTCTTATATGGGTGTGAAGCATGGGTGATGAATGTTGCAGCGAGGAGAAGGCTGGAGGCAGTGGAGATGTCATGTCTGAGGGCAAAGTGTGGTGTGAATATAATGCAGAGAATTCGTAGTTTGGAAGTTAGGAGGAGGTGCGGGATTACCAAAACTGTTGTCCAGAGGGCTGAGGAAGGGTTGTTGAGGTGGTTCGGACATGTGGAGAGAATGGAGCGAAACAGAATGACTTCAAGAGTGTATCAGTCTGTAGTGGAAGGAAGGCGGGGTAGGGGTCGGCCTAGGAAAGGTTGGAGGGAGGGGGTTTATAAAGGAGGTTTTGTGTGCGAGGGGCTTGGACTTCCAGCAGGCGTGCGTGAGCGTGTTTGATAGGAGTGAATGGAGACGAATGGTTTTTAATACTTGACGTGCTGTTGGAGTGTGAGCAAAGTAACATTTATGAAGGGGTTCAGGAAACCGGCAGGCCGGACTTGAGTCCTGGAGATGAGAAGTACAGTGCCTGCACTCTGAAGGAGGGGTGTTAATGTTGCAGTTTAAAAACTGTAGTGTAAAGCACCCTTCTGGCAAGACAGTGATGGAGTGAATGATGGTGAAAGTTTTTCTTTTTCGGGCCACCCTGCCTTGGTGGGAATCGGCCAGTGTGATAATATATGTATATATATATATATATATATATATATATATATATATATATATATATATATATATATATATATATATTAGTGAAATTCCAAGCGCTTTCGTGACTTCTCACAGTATCATATAGTTCTTTGATAATGTGAGAAGTCACGATTTCGATTGGAAAATCACCATTTTCTCACAGTAGTTGTTCTGCGTATTGTGATATCGCCTGTCTGGTCAATTAGCAAAAAATCCTTTAAAATTAAGTCCTTTCTAAATATTTCTCTTATACGTTTAAAGAGATAAGTTTTTCATTTATGTTAATGTAAAAATTAATAATTTTGTACCAAAAGAACCTTAGAAAACTTACCTAACCTTATTATAACAAGCGCAATTTAATTTAGCTTAATCCAACTAAATATATTTTAGATAAATTTACAATAATTTAATAATAAACAAACACAATGATATACATATTTTTCGTTAGGTTCAGAATAATTTTTGCGAAATTATTGCATACACAAATTTTCGCTTGCCTTATTCGGCAAGAAGAGCGTTGCTATTTAAGCCAAAATCGCAAGTTTTACCTATTCGGCACTACATGTATATATATATATATATTATATATATATATATATATATATATATATATATATATATATATATATATATAATATATATATAGAATAAATGGTTATAATCATAACCATAATTTTTAAAGGGGTGTACCAGTAAGCCAGTGGAAGGCCTTGATCAGATGACCTGAGCCCCTAGACACCACTTGCCAGCCAGGGACGACGACACCAACCCTTCGAGCCCCGTGAGGAGGCGGGGACCGAAGTTAGATCACCCTTGAAAAGTTAGACACATGTGCAACTCTTGGGTAACTTTATTGAGGAAACGTTTCGCCACACAGAGGCGAAACGTTTCCTCAATAAAGTTACCCAAGAGTTGCACATGTGTCTAACTTATCAACGTGTCAGTTCTCTGAACCATTCATCTACAGATCACCCTTGTATGGAAACCTGCCATGAAGACCACCCCAAGAAGAATCACATACATGTTCAACATCTGAGTATCTTTAACTGTAGACGTTTCGCCATCCAGTGGATTTATCAATACAAATTCAAGGACATAATGGGAAAATTGAAGAACTGTATACAAAAGACGAGGTAATCAGTCCCTCAGTCTGGGAGTTGGAAGAGAACTGCGGTGCTCGGCAGATTTAAAAGAACGAGCAGGGTGCACGGCAGGTTTACAAGAATGCACAGGATGCACGGCAGTTTTACAAGAATACACAGGGTGCACGGCAGGTTTACAAGAATGCACAGGATGCACGGCAAGTTTACAAGAATACACAGGGTGCACGGCAGGTTTACAAGAATACACAGGGTGCACGGCAGGTTTACAAGAATGCACAGGATGCACGGCAGGTTTACAAGAATACACAGGGTGCACGGCAGGTTTACAAGAATGCACAGGATGCACGGCAGGTTTACAAGAATGCACAGGATGCACGACAGGTTTACAAGAATGCACAGGATGCACGGCAGGTTTACAAGAATGCACAGGATGCACGGCAGGTTTACAAGTGCACAGGATGCACGGCAGGTTTACAAAAATACACAGGTCAGGCAGGTTTACAATGCACAGGATGCACGCAGGTTTACAGAATACACAGGGATGCACGGCAGGTTTACAAGAATGCACAGGTGCACGGCAGGTTTACAAGAATGCACAGGATGCACGGCAGGTTTACAAGAATACACAGGGTGCACGACAGGTTTACAAGAATGCACAGGATGCACGGCAGGTTTACAAGAATGCACAGGATGCACGGCAGGTTTACAAGTGCACAGGATGCACGGCAGGTTTACAAGAATGCACGGCAGGTTTACAAGAATGCGCAGGATGCACGGCAGGTTTACAAGTGCACAGGATGCACGGCAGGTTTACAGAAATACACAGGGTGCACGGCAGGTTTACAAGAATGCACAGGATGCACGGCAGGTTTACAAGAATACACAGGGTGCACGACAGGTTTACAAGAATGCACAGGATGCACGGCAGGTTTACAAGAATACACAGGGTGCACGGCAGGTTTACAAGAGTGCACAGGATGCACGGCAGGTTTACAAGAATGCACAGGATGCACGGCA
Source organism: Cherax quadricarinatus (assembly GCF_026875155.1). Classification (NCBI taxonomy): domain Eukaryota; kingdom Metazoa; phylum Arthropoda; class Malacostraca; order Decapoda; family Parastacidae; genus Cherax; species Cherax quadricarinatus. The sequence continues at coordinate 14,733,739 of NC_069490.1, forward strand.
GGTTTACAAGAATGCACAGGATGCACGGCAGGTTTACAAGAATACACAGGGTGCACGGCAGGTTTACAAGAGTGCACAGGATGCACGGCAGGTTTACAAGAGTGCACAGGATGCACGGCAAGTTTACAAGAGTGCACAGGAGGCACGGCAAGTTTACAAGAGTGCACAGGAGGCACGGCAGGTTTACAAGAGTGCACAGGATGCACGGCAGGTTTACAAGAATGCACAGGATGCACGACAAGTTTACAAGAGTGCACAGGATGCACGGCAGGTTTACAAGAATGCACAGGATGCACGACAGGTTTACAAGAGTGCACAGGATGCACGCCAGGTTTACAAGAGTGCACAGGATGCACGGCAGGTTTACAAGAGTGCACAGGATGCACGGCAGGTTTACAAGAGTGCACAGGATGCACGGCAAGTTTACAAGAGTGCACAGGAGGCACGGCAAGTTTACAAGAGTGCACAGGAGGCACGGCAGGTTTGCAAGAGTGCACAGGATGCACGGCAGGTTTACAAGAATGCACAGGATGCACGCAAGTTTACAAGTGCACGGATAAGCGTTAAAGAGTGCACAGGATGCGCGGCAGGTTTACAAGAGTGCACAGGATGCACGGCAGGTTTACAAGAGTGCACAGGATGCACGGCAGGTTTACTAGAGTGCACAGGAGGCACGGCAGGTTTACAAGAGTGCACAGGATGCACGGCAGGTTTACAAGAGTGCACAGGATGCACGGCAGGTTTACAAGTGCACAGGATGCACGGCAGGTTTGCAAGAGTGCACAGGATGCACGGCAAGTTTACAAGAGTGCACAGGATGCACGGCAGGTTTACAAGAGTGCACAGGATGCACGGCAGGTTTACAAGAGTGCACAGGATGCACGCCAGGTTTACAAGAGTGCACAGGATGCACGCCAGGTTTACAAGAGTGCACAGGATGCGCGCCAGGTTTACAAGAGTGCACAGGATGCGCGTCAGGTTTACAAGAGTGCACAGGATGCGCGCCAGGTTTACAAGAGTGCACAGGATGCGCGCCAGGTTTACAAGAGTGCACAGGATGCACGCCAGGTTTACAAGAGTGCACAGGATGAACGCCAGGTTCACAAGAATCCACAGGATGCACGCCAGGTTTACAAGAGTGCACAGGATGCACGCCAGGTTTACAAGAGTGCACAGGATGCACGCCAGGTTTACAAGAGTGCACAGGATGCACGCCAGGTTTACAAGAGTGCACAGGATGCACGTCAGGTTTACAAGATTGCACAGGATGCACGGCAGGTTTACAAGAGTGCACAGGATGCAAGGCAGGTTTACAAGAGTGCACAGGATGCACGGCAGGTTTACAAGAGTGCACAGGATGCAAGGCAGGTTTACAAGAATGCACAGGATGCACGGCAGGTTTACAAGAGTGCACAGGATGCACGCCAGGTTTACAAGAGTGCACAGGATGCACGCCAGGTATACAAGAGTGCACAGGATGCGCGGCAGGTTTACAAGAGTGCACAGGATGCACGCCAGGTTTACAAGAGTGCACAGGATGCACGCCAGGTATACAAGAGTGCACAGGATGCGCGGCAGGTTTACAAGAGTGCACAGGATGCACGCCAGGTTTACAAGAGTGCACAGGATGCACGCCAGGTTTACAAGAGTGCACAGGATGCACGCCAGGTATACAAGAGTGCACAGGATGCGCGGCAGGTTTACAAGAGTGCACAGCGTACACGAGAAACTTTGAAACGTCAAGCAAGAAATCTTTTAAAATATCTGGTAACACCTGTAATCTGTTCAGCGCAAGTGCTGAAGAGAATGATCTCTGAGAGACAGGGAGAGACATAGTCGAGGGAGAAACAGGGGGAGACAGGGAGAGACATAGTCGAATGAGAGGGAAAGACAGGGAGACACATAATCGAGGGAGAGGGGGAGACAGGGAGACATAGACGAGGAGAGGGGAGACAGGAGGACAGACGAGGGAGAGGGGGAGCCAGGGAGACATAGTCGAGGAGAGGGGGAGACAGGGAGAGACGTAGAGGAGGGAGGGAGAAAATGAGAGATTCTGAAAAAGGGAAGACAAAGCGAGAAGAAAAAACTGAAGAGGGGAAGATGAGACAGGGATGGAGGGAGACGAAGAGAGGAAAGGAGGGAGAGAGGGAGAAATAAAAGGAAAGAGTAAGAAATTGATAAACAGAAGACATACTGAGAGAGATAAAAGGCAAGAGAGAATTAAGTATCTTAATCTAAGTTTTGCATATGCTTTTACTACACATTTAACTCAAGATTAAATTCTAAAGCAGAAGGTATATAACTGTGTGTGTGTGTGTGTGTGTGTGTGTGTGTGTGTGTGTACTCACCTGTATTTGGTTGCAGGGGTTGATTCACAGCTTCTGGCCCCGCCTCTTCGCTGGTCGTTACTAGATCCACACTCTTCCTGCTTCAAAAACCTAGTCGTACCTCTTCTTAAAACTATGTATGGGTCCTGCTTCTACTTCTATCTCCATATTATTCCACTTCCTGACAACTCTAAAGCTCAAGAAATACTTCCTAACATCCCTAAAACTCGTCTGGATTTTCAACTTCCAGTTGTGCCCTTTTGTTGCTATTTCTCATCTCTGAAACACTGAGTCCCTGTTCACCTTGTCGATTCCTCTCAGAGTTTTGTACATCGTTATCATATCCCCCTAGTCCTCTGTCTTCCAGTATCATCAGAAGGAACACGTAACACGTAAATGACCTGGGAATAATTATGTCAGCTGACCTTTCCTTTAAGGACCATAACAAGACAAAGATGACGACAGCCAGGAAGATGACGGGGTGGGTATTGAGAACTTTCAAAACAAGGGAAATAATGCTGATGGTGACACTTCAAATCGCTAGTGCTCCCTCATTTAGAATATTGCTCAGTGCCGACGGCCCCGTTCAAAGCAGGATAAATATCAGAGCTGGAACAAATACAGAGATCGTTTACGGCTCACATTGAGCCTGTAAAGCACCTAAACTACTGGGAATGCCTTCAGGTCTTGAATATGTATTCACTGGAGCGGAGAGAGAGAGATACATGATAATATATACCTGGAAGGTACTCGAGGGCTTGGTCCCAAATCTGCACACTGCCATAACAACATACTGGAGTGAGAGATATGGGAGGAAGTGTAAAATAAACCCAGCGAGGAGCAAGGGTGCGGTGGGGACAATAAGGGAACATTGTATCAGCATCCGGGGTCCCAGACTATTCAACATCTTACCAGAAGATATCAGAAACACGGCTGGAACAAGTGTAGAAACCTTTAAGAGGAAATTGGACAAGTATCTTCACCAGGTGCCAAATCAACCAGGCTGTGGTGGATATGTGGGACAGCGGGCCACCAACATCAACAGCCTGTAAAGTAAAAGGACACAAGTGCAACTAATGTGACATTTATTGTGGCAACGTTTCGCTCTCCAGGAGCTTTATCAAGCCATTACAAACAATACATGGACACAGAGGGTATATAAAGGCTCAGAGTGAGGTGAATACTAGTGAGGTACCATTTCGATGTTCACTAGTGGTAGTAGTAGTAGTAGTAGTAGTGGTAGTGACAAAAGTAATACAATATGGTAGAGCAATTAATTCGTACATGAGTAAAAGGATATAAAAGCTATTACTTGGGTAACATAAAAATAGGTTGGACAAATATAAACTGGAATGAGGCAGCTTGTTTCAGTGTTCACTCTCTGTGCTTTGTGTAGTATAACAGGAGAGACTATGTGATGGCAGGGTTTACTGTTTTCAGGAGGATTCTTGCTAAGACTTCGGAGATGGTGAAGCTGCCGTTGTTTTGTTTAATTGTATTCGAAACAGCGATCAGTGCTGATTCGAGGCACTTGCGTCTGCGGAAATTAGTTTCTTTGATCACTAATTGGGCGTCTCTGAATTTCATGAGATGATTGGTGGAATTTCGGTGTTGTACACAGGCGTTGTTCAGGTTATCGTTCCTACATGCGTAAATGTGTTCATTGAGGCGGGTGTCGAGGTTTCTGGCTGTTTCACCTACGTAAATCTTGTCACAGCCTCCACAGGGTATAGTGTAAACTCCTGCATTGACTGGTTCGTGGTGCTTGGATTTTGTCCTGGTTAGATCCTTTATTGAAGTGCTAGAAGCGATGGCGACTCTGGTGTTAGCTTGTGAAAGTGCTTTGGGACGTTCAGTGCAACCTGACAATTCTCCACGCATCAACACCACTCCCAGCAAAGCTATAATTCTTCCCAACAGTCAGGTTGCACTGAACGTCTCAAAAGCACTTTCACAAGCTAACACCAGAGTCGCCATCGCTTCTAGCACTTCAATAAAGGATCTAACCAGGACAAAATCCAAGCACCACGAACCAGTCAATGCAGGAGTTTACACTATACCCTGTGGAGGCTGTGACAAGATTTACGTAGGTGAAACAGCCAGAAACCTCGACACCCGCCTCAATGAACACATTTACGCATGTAGGAACGATAACCTGAACAACGCCTGTGTACAACACCGAAATTCCACCAATCATCTCATGAAATTCAGAGACGCCCAATTAGTGATCAAAGAAACTAATTTCCGCAGACGCAAGTGCCTCGAATCAGCACTGATCGCTGTTTCGAATACAATTAAACAAAACAACGGCAGCTTCACCATCTCCGAAGTCTTAGCAAGAATCCTCCTGAAAACAGTAAACCCGCCATCACATAGTCTCTCCTGTTATACTACACAAAGCACAGAGAGTGAACACTGAAACAAGCTGCCTCATTCCAGTTTATATTTGTCCAACCTATTTTTATGTTACCCAAGTAATAACTTTTATATCCTTTTACTCATGTACGAATTAATTGCTCTACCATATTATATTACTTTTGTCACTACCACTACTACTACTACTACTACCACTAGTGAACATCGAAATGGTACCTCACTAGTATTCACCTCACTCTGAGCCTTTATATACCCTTTGTGTCCATGTATTGTTTGTAATGGCTTGATAAAGCTCCTGGAGAGCGAAACGTTGCCACAATAAATGTCACATTAGTTGCACTTGTGTCCTTTTACTTTACATATTGTCGGTAATTCTACCAACTTTATTACAATCAACAGCCTGGTTGACCAGGCAAGCCTGGCCCATGGCCAGGTGAAACTCTTGAAAGGTATATTAAAAGTATATCATGTTGAGTTCCCTTAACTTTTCCTCATAGGATATACCCCTTAGCCCCGGGACTAGTCTTGTTGCAAACTTCTGCACTTTCTCCAATTTCCTCATGCGTCTGACCAGGTGGGGATTCCATACTGGTGGTGTGTACTCCAATATGGGTTTGACGTATACAGTGTGCAATGTCGTGAATGACTCCTTACTTAGATGCCGAAACGCTATTCTTAGCTTTGCCTGACGCGCATATGCAGCAGCGGTTATTTAGTTTATGTGTAGATCAGGAGATGTGCTCAGTATGATGCTCACCTCAAAGTCCTTGTGTGAGGTTTGCAGCCTTTAGCCCCCAAGCCTGTGTGGATGTGTGTATTTGCGCGCGCACATTCACACACACATGGACTAGCTTTCTACTGGTGTACAAACATAGCTATGTTTTGATCTGTTGCTCTCCCCTACAATGTAAACACGGCACTGATGTTTTTCACTATTTCATCTTAATATACGAGTGCGTGGGGATACCAACGCTCTAAGGGACACACACGGACACACATACATACATACACACACACAAAGAGGTATGATAAAGCTCACGGTTCAGGGAGTGACCTAGTAGCGACCAGTGAAGACGCGGGGCAAGGAGCTAGGACCCGACCCTTGCAACCTCAACTAGGTGAGTACAACTAGGTGAGTACACACACACACACACACACACACACACACGTCCCCCGTTGCCAGACGTAAGCCGTTCGTTATTTCACTGCTGCTCATTTTAATTTTTGAGGATGTTTAGGTAAAATAGATATCACTTGTAATGCGTGCGAAAGCTCACGTAATGTTTGGCGAACAGGTGACGTACATGTATAGTACTCGCATGCATACCTACGTACATACATTCATACATATACATGCATACATACACACATGATTCGAAAGAGTAGTGGTCAACAGAGTTAAATCGGAGGCTGCCATAGTGAAGAGCTCTGTTCCACAAGGCACAGTACTCGCCCCCATCTTATTCCTTATCCTCATATCAGACATAAACAGAGATATACATCACAGCACCGTATCATCCTTTGCGGATGATACTAGGATCTGCATGAGGCTGTCATCTGCTGAGGACGCGGTTAACCTCCAAGAAGATATAAACAAAGTTTTCCAGTGGGCAACGGTAAACAATATGATGTTCAATGAGGACAAATTCCAACTACTCCGTTATGGAAAACTGGAGGAGATAATAACTAGAACAGAGTATACTACAGACTCTGGCCATACAATAGAGCGGAAAAAATAATGTAAGGGACCTGGGAGTAGTAATGTCTGAGGATCTCACTTTCAAGGATCACAACAGTGCCACGATCGCACGTGCAAAGAAAATGATAGGATGGATAATGAGAACATTCAAAACGAGAGATGCCAAGCCAATGATGATCCTTTTCAAATCACTTGTTCTCTCTAGGCTGGAATACTGCTGTACATTAACATCTCCATTCAAAGCAGGTGAAATCGCAGATCTAGAGAGTGTACAGAGATCCTTTACTGCACGTATAAGTTCTGTCAAGCACCTTAACTACTGGTAACGCTTGGAAGCACTTGACTTGTACTCGTTGGAACGCAGGAGGGAGAGATATATCATAATCTACACTTGGAAAATCTTGGAAGGAATGGTCCCAAATCTTCACACAGAAATCACTCCCTACGAAAGTAAAAGACTGGGCAGGCGATGCAAAATGCCGCCAATAAAAAGTAGGGGCGCCATTGGTACACTAAGGGAAAACACCTTAAGTGTCCGGGGCCCAAGACTGTTCAACAGCCTCCCATCAAGCATTAGGGGAATTGCCAATAAATCCCTGGCTGCCTTCAAGAGAGAGCTGGACAGATACCTAAAATCAGTGCCGGATCAGCCGGGCTGTGGCTCGTACGTTGGACTGCGTGCGGCCAGCAGTAACAGCCTAGTTGATCAGGCCCTGATCCATCGTGAGGCCTGGTCATGGACCGGGCCGCGGGGGCGTTGATCCCCGGAATAACCTCCAGGTGTGTCGGGAGGAAGATGGAAGTGAGGAGGGTGACGAAGAAGTGGGAGGAGAGAGTATGGATGGTGGGGAGGAAGTGGGGAGGATGGTTGGGAGGGTGTGTGTGGAGGGAGGGAGCGGGGAAGAGATGGTGTATCCTCGCACACCGAAAAATTTTGAAAACATACAACGCAATAGAGAGGGAGAAACAGAACAATGGAAACATGAGAAACACAGCAAAGAAAAAAAAAGCCACACAAAGGTACAAAACAGAAGAGACAAGAGAGAGGACTCGACAAATGTGAAAATAAAGAGACAGCAAATAAAAAAAAACACAAGTGAAAGAGTATTTTTAGCCATTCCCCATGTAAATTTTCAAAGAGGGAACGAGGTCAAATCTGTAGCCAGCCTCTAACTTAAAGACTATTTTAAGCCTTACCTTCCCCTTAAACCTTACTTTGAAGCCTAACACTACCTACCCTCAAAGCTTATCTTGGAACCTACCGTACTCCCCCAAAATTTTTAGAGCCTACCTACTGTGGAAAATACTGTATATATTTTCCAGAAATACAGTAGTTATATGTAAATAGATGGCCATACTGTATTTAATAAAAATTATGTTATTGAAAATGGGAAGCTGCGCCTGCGCAGAAGAGACTCGCCATGTTTGTTTTTGAATTGAGTAACAGACGTTAGTAATGGGAAGAATTTTTCGTGCTCTAGAGGTTAAATTTGGGCTGACACCTCTCAAATAGGAGACGAAATTGTTGGATGTGCATTCCTGCATAACTTGAGTATCAGGCGACAGGACAGGACAACTCCAGGAACCTCAGATAAGCTGTCTAATTTATGTTTAAATTCTAGCCAGTAAATTTTTCATAAATGTAGGCAAAAGAGGGGGTCCTGTACATGACACATTAATCTCCAGTCAAATTGGTGAGTGATATTAAGATATTCTCTTTCTATTATGTATATGTGTGTATATATAATCATTTATTATTTTTAATATACAGTCCACAAATTTATATATTTACCAACATTCCTGGTGATGTATATTTCATTTGTAATTAATAGGTCCAGAGCAACTTGTGGATATGACAGTTGTAGGTATCGAATGGGGAATTTTTTGCGACCTAGGTGTCCCAAATTCCTACTTGTCTAACTGATAAATAATAATTATCTTTGTTCATTTACTGTTATGTACATAATGATACATTCAGATAAATGTAATTTTCCACACCTACCATCCCTTAGAGCTTGTCTTGGAGCCTACTTTTTCCCACAAAGCATATTTTGGAAGCAATCTTACCCCCCCCCCCTTTAAATGCTACCCTACACCCTAATCTTATTTTGGAACCTACCTTACTCATGAACACAATTTAGAGCCTATTTACCTCTCTCCAAAGCTTATCTAGGAATTTACTCCCAAAGCCCAGCCTACATTACAACCTTCCTTCCACCTTCCCCCCAAAATCTGTCATGGGGCCTACTTTCTCTCCCAAAACTTATCTTGAAACCTACCCCCATTTCCAAAAGTTAAGCTTGAAGCGTACCCCCTCCTGAGGTAACCTCCCACCCTCACCATCACAAGGGTAGGGCTCTGGCGCTCCCATTGTCAATAAAATAGACGAGTGTGTGTGACCAGATAACTGAAGCCTAAGCTCGGTTGAGAAAGATGGGAGGGAAGTGTGGTGAAGGAAGGGTGAAAAGGGAAGTATGGTGAGCTGAGGGGGGAAAAGGGGAGTGGTGAGCTGAGGGGGAAAGGGGGAGTGTGGTGAGGGGAGAAAGGTGTGGTGGTGAAAGGGGAGCGTGGTGAGGTGATGGGGGGGAAAGGGAAGAGGTGAAATGAGATCATAGGGAGGGTGGTAAAAGAGATGAGTGAAGAAGGGAGAAGAGGAAGATGAGAGAGGAGAAAATGAGGGAGAAGGGGAGGATGAAGGAGATGGGGAAGATGAGGGAGAAGATAAAGGAAAGATGAGGGGAAGAGGATGAGGGAACGAGGAACATGGGGAAGGGGAGGTTCATTATTATATTTACAATGCACTAGAACCTACCAGATGAAACATTTCTGAAGACACTGAATATTAAACGTCTTTATTAAAGACTTGATGACCAAGCTCAACAAGCTTTAGGGGCCCAGGAGCTGGAGGCCAACCCACCCCAATACAGATGATCGTTTGAGATCAATATCAAGCTCATATAGGAGCTCAAATTCAATTATTACATTCATGAGTGAGCGCTAAACCCCTCGGGTTTTAGTGTCTGCAGAATGAGGCACAAAGATTCGACCCAAGGAAGGGCACCTCCAGTTAGCTGGATGAAGAGCTTTTCACCTGAATATGGCACCTCCCTGGAAGGATAAAACTGTCAATTATTATTGTTATAATCATGGGGGAGCGCTAAACCCGTAGGATTATACAGCGCAAGTGGTTAGGGTGGAAGGCATTCAGGCTTAATTCGGGGAACTGGCGCACAGATCCAATTCCCTAGATCAAGAGCCCCTCACCAGCATCAAGGAACCTCCCTGGAAGGATAAAACTGTTGAAACATCACTATCCCCCCATTATCAGAATCAAGAGCTATAACTCGACCCTCTCAAATCCAGTAAAAGGTACAGCTTTTTGAGCATGTGAGGTTCACTCTCGTTGGTCACATACACTAACGTGTTAAAAACATTGGAAGGAACACAAAGATTAATGGTTCAGAGGAGGGTTTTTCACACTCACGAAGCACAAACCAATGCGCCAATTTTCATGAAACTCGCAATGAATATTTCCCTACGCGAACAGATGTGCTGGTGTTCCGGCCCCCAGGAAGCAATCTACAACTGATATAAATACTGCTAGGTAAACAGGATGCATAATTGTAAGGAAACTTACCCATAATAACTCCACCCGCTAGGAATTGCTACCCGGGTTTTTGATAGCGAGCCTTAGGCGATAGATACCACTTCGTTTAGTTCTTTAATATATGCCCCCAATGGTACCTAAGAGTCTTTTTCTACATCTTGTCAGTATCACCGACACCACTAAGCTACGAGCCAGCTATTTAAGGGCAATCCATAACACAGCACAACCCTGATACACGGTAATCAAGATTTAGAGAGACATTCACAAAGCTAACCTAGATTCATATGCTAGATAAATCACCAGAACAATACCAATGCAAAACATTAATGAGGAGTCATCAAAAAAAAAAAAAAATAGCGAGGCCCTGACGGTAGGAACTTCTAACCTATTTGAAATGATTTGAATTCAGTCTTTTTTTTTAAATAAATGCTGAGCAAACCTGCGTCCCCCACATAAATCAAAAGTCTAATTAATAAAGTAAATCAGTCTCCTCGGCGATCTATACAGCTGCACACTGCCTCACCAGTTATTTTTATTTAACAAATTGGATACATCGGCAGTGTGCTGCTATCGAATTCTACATGAAGGCTACAGTGTGCCTAAAAGCTACTAGCTATATCTCCCTGTCGTATTAGATCAGGAGTGAGGGAGGGGGTAGGATAATGTAGATACAAAGTAATACGACACGGTGTAATGATCCTACAGTATATATATATATTATATATATATATATATATATATATATATAACAAAAATACATCACATTAAGTAGTATATAACACTGATAAGTTGGTGAGTGTAATGTGCAACACCTGGGTGTATTCATTTCGTCTTTGTAACAAATCTAAATAGGCTCGTAGTCTACTGTTCAGGGGTACATTCGTTGGAGCGCTAAACCCGTTTGGGTCATAGAGCCCTTGGAAAAAGTAGGTATGTATTCAATTTTGATTCAAAGGAGAAGCAGGCTCCATTTCCTTGGACCAAAAGACCTTCACCAGCATTTCAAGATACCTTGATAGGAAGTGTCCTGGAAAAATGCTTCAAGGAATTGGTAGTGTGTGTGTGGTGTGTGTGTGTGTGTGTGTGTGTGTGTGTGTGTGTGTGTGTGTGTGTGGTGTGTGTGTGTGTGTGTGTGTGTGTGTGTGTGTGTGTGCGCGCGCGCGCAATAATTTCGCAAAAATCATTCTCACCCTAACGAAAAATATATATATATATATATATATATATATATATATATATATATATATATATATATTATATATATATATATATATATATATATATATATATATATTTCATCGTGTTTGTTTACTATTAAATTATTGTAAACTTATCTAAAATACATTTAGCTGGATTAGGCTAAATTAAATTGCGATTGTTATAATATGGTTAGTTAAGTTTTCTAAGGTTCTTTTGGTACAAAATTATTAATTTCTACATTAACATAAATTAAAAAATATGTCTTTAAACGCATGAGAAAATTTTATGAAGGTCTTAATTTTAAAAGAGTTCTTGATAACTGACCAGTTTTACCTATTCGGCACGACGTGTTTATATATATATATATATATATATATATATATATATATATATATATATATATATATATATATATATATATATAACAAATTGCACATGTACTTCCCCGTAAAAATACTTAAAATACTTTGCGCTTTAAGATAACCTTAGTAAAAAAAACACCGAGCCGTTTCCTTGAAATGTGGAATGAGAAATGTAATTTGTGAAAATATAACAAAAGATATTCAGGAACGTGCAGCCTCTCGCCCGCCCTGGGAATTACATTTTCAATCCTCTTTATGAACTGTCAGTTACAGAGTCATAAAAATTGCATAATAATGTTTTTTTTTTTTGTTAAAATTATAAAACGAAATTTGAAAAATTAAGAAACTTATTTAATTATGCTTAACTGGTTCCTACAGTAAATGTGCTATTTAGAAACCAAATTAACTAGTTAACACATCAAGGGAACATCAGTCAAAGACTTCCGCTAACCTCCCCAGGCATCAATCAACTGGCCTGAAGAATTAGACATGTATAACACATGAGTATCTTAATTTAAAGACGTTTCGCCACTGGCTGGCGAAATGTCTTCAACTAAAGATAGACACGCAAGTAGACAAATGACATTATTCCTGATCATGTCGGTATTATATGCCGATACTGTAATGATCAACTAACCTATCATAAAAACACCAGACTAGCTTCCTGAGACCTGACATGGAGTGGAATTTAAAAAAAAAATATGTAACAGTTGCTACGAATATATATCTGAAGACCAGATATAAAGAAAGGGCAAACTCAGACCAGCAACATAAACAGACACAGGACGCAAAGACGTGTCATGGATTCTTTGAGTTAGCTTAGGTTAGGCTTGTAAACATATTTCCATAAAATAAACCCACCTGATATTGGACGTTTTAAGGAATAAATTACTCATCAGTTTAGACCAGGACCTGAAGGCAACATTAAAAAAAAGGACCTCGGGTCCTGAGGCTAATAATACCCAAATATTTAAAAGCACTGATGAAATACAGTGACGTTAAATTGTTCTATGCTGCCACATAAAAATTATATAATTAGAGGTGGCACAAAAAACATTTTACCAAGATAAAATATATGACATTTTTAACCAAAGAATTAATATAAAATTAATAACTTGAAAAAGATCAAATCTGGCTAAGTGTGACAAGGTAAGAGTTCTCTTAGGTAAAAGGACACATATGTAACTAATGAGAACTTTCATTATGGCAACGTTTTGCTCCTGGAGAGCGAAACGTTGCCACAATAAAATGTCACATCAGTTGCATCTGTGTCCTTTTACCAAACATTCTGTAGGTAATTCTACCACTATTACTAAGGTAGCGGTTAACTGGCTAGTACCATCATCATCTTACATTTACGGTTTGCCAGGTTAAATAAGTAGTGGAAAAAGACACTTGTTTATAGTTCAGGACATTTATTAATGTTTCCTTTAATAAATGTCCTGAAATGTACACAAGTGCCCATTACCACAATTTGTCGGTACCACCACACAATTTACAACTAGAGCGGCACTACTACTACATCCAGAGGGGAGCGCTAGGCTCGTACGGGTCATAGTGCGCCTACAGGAATGGGACACATTCAAGCTCAATCTAAGGAATGGGAAGGCACGTGTAACTCCTTGGATCAAGAGCCCCTCACCGACATCAAAAGTATGTGGTTTGAAAAGTGCTCTAACCCATGTGATCACACGGCGCTTTTGGCAAATAAATAAACACTTAAGAACGTGCAATGATGGGCCAGGCGCGCACCTTTGTCATTTACAAACCTGATTACGTAATATTTCTGTTGTAAATACTTGAGAGCCCAGCATACAATTCAACTACACTTACCTTGTAATTAAAGTGATTGGTGTCAGTCCAGAGACCGTCGTTACTGGCGACTCTGGTCAATGTAGAACTGAACAGTAACACCAATATAAATTTAACCATCGTCAATTCCCGTCATTTTGCACAGATGCAATGTTTACGAATATCAAACACTTAACAAATGTAACCATCGTTAATGGGCCAAAAACGCTGTTTCAATACGCATTTTTATCAGTTTCACTATCATCACTCGACCGTAAACAATGTAAGCTAGTATATTAACATCAACATTAACACCAACACAAATTTCACCATCGTTACTTAGCGTCACTTTACGTCAATCAACCACTAACGATATTTAAAATGTTTATTAATTTGCTATAAAGCTGGGAAAAACGTACATAAACACACACACACAAGCCGCGTCTGCTCCTCAGAGAATAATGTTAGAAAGTGACATATGACCACACACGAGGTTGTTAATTACCATAAAATATGTACTAATTTCTCCCTACCATTTCCCTAACTTCTCGAATTTGCCTCCCACATTAACCTAAGATCATTATCTGTGACATTTCTATATTATTAAATAGGGAGGTTGGCGTAACTAAGGACAGGAGAAAATAAAGAAAAAAATGACTGATCTGGAAATATTGAACACGAGTGTCAGCAACATGATGGGAACGATTTTAAGAGTAATTTTAATTTGGCGTACCTCGATAAATCAAACTTTTTTATGTTAATATTGGGTCCATCAGTATCTTTGCTTTAAGCATAGTACAACTGAAAATTACAGATAAACTAATTACTTAAAAAAAAATGTGGAAATATATAGTCCAGAATTTCGTCTCGCTAAAAAAAAAAAAAAAAACGTTAAAGTGCAGTAACAAAATCTGACTGCAGTATTTTTTCGTGGAGATTTTGAGCACACACTAGGCTACCAAGAGGGCCGCTATGCCTATATATATATATATATATATATATATATATATATATATATATATATATATATATATATATATATATATATATATACACATACAAGGTGTATTTGACTAGCACGTAAATGTTTTTGATTAATGCGTTGTATAGGCTAGAATTAACCATTTCAGTCACTGAGAAATTAAAGGATGGTAGGTATTATTAAATGGTGGACTGGTACGCTAGCGGAAAGCTTTGGTCAGATGACCAAAACTCCAGCTGTGGGTCATCATATGACTAGGACCCGCGTCAGGAAACATTTGTCCTGTTTCCTGACGCGGGTCTAAAGACATATGATGACCCACAGCTGGAGCTTTTGGTCGCCTGACCAAGGCCTTCCGCTGGCCTACCGGTCCCCGCTTTTAAAAATTATGGTTATGATTATAACCAATTCTCTAGTGAAAGGTCACTCAAACATATTCATGATCGATTTTTTTTCATTCGTCATGCTGTAAATTTTCCATTATTCGATGAATGCCTTATTCAATATATAAAACTAGCTCACTTTCGACGAAATTACAGCAAGGGACGAGTGTTTCCTTGGTCACCTATCCCAGTAGGTGACCGAAAATAAAAAAACTTACCTCGTTCCCTATTTAAATCAACAGGTTTACATACTGTTGTGTACGAATGGTATATAATACCGACAAGATGAGATTAAGACACATGTGCAACATCTGGGTATCTTTATTGTAGACGTTTCGCCATCCAGTGGCTATTTATCAATACAAATTCTAGGACATAACTTGAAGACAGTAGAACTATGTAGTAGTAGTATGTAGCCTACCAGTGAATATGCCCTCGTCTGCTACACCTGACGTTACTATATAAGCGCCAGGATCCTTTCTTCTGCTTCAGAATCTCCACGACTATGGTGCTCTTCGCACCTACTCCTAGGTTGAGGGACTGATTACCTCATCTTCTGTACATAGTTCTACTGTCTTCACGTTATGTCCTAGAATTTGTATTGATAAAGCCACTGGATGGCGAAACGTCTACAATAAAGATACCCAAATGTTGCACATGTGTCTTAATCTCAGGTTTACATACATCGAGATGCAATAAAATCACAGTAAACCGGCAATATCCCAATATGCAAAGACAGTAAAAAAGAAAAAGTGTGAAATTTCAAGGGCTTTCGTGATTTCTCACATTATTAAGGAACTGTGAGAAATCACGAAAGCGTTTGGAATTTCACCGGTTTTTTTTCACTGTGGATGTTTTGCATACATCGAGACGTGTAGATCTATATACACTGAGTTTACTGTTATCCTTATTTCAAGAACTTAGGTATTGAAAAATGGTATGGTGATACAAGATGTATTACCACGAGTGGCGAACTACCCATAAACCAGACCAGGTGGCACAGCACTCTGGTACACCAGGTGGCACAGCACTCTGGTACACCAGGTGGCACAGCACTCTGGTACACCAGGTGGTACAGCACTCTGGTACACCAGGTGGCACAGCACTCTGGTACACCAGGTCAACAACACAGACCAAAGCAGGCCGGCCATAACCCGTCACTCTCCGAGATGCAGTCCAGACCGTACGTGGTCTACAAACCACACCTGCAGTAACCCAGCCTGTAACCTGACCTGTTCCACCTGTAACCCTGAGAATAATTTAAATATAATGGACAAGGGATGAAAGGGGAGGAATAGGGGGCGTATACCTCATTACCATACGAAGATGAGAGCACCAACTATCCCCCCCTTCCCTATCACCCCTATCCCCTCCTCTCTTGCCACTAAAGTGCTAGAGCCTCTCACTTTAGGATAACTAATAGACCACTACCTCATTGCGTCGGCTTGTTTGTTTGTTTGTTTGGTGAGTAGTTTGGGAATTTTAACCAGTCGTTCCTATGTGTGGGTGTGTTTGTGTGGGTGTGTTTGTGTGGGTGTGTTTGTGTGAAGTGTGTGTGTGTGAAGTGTGTGCGCGAAGAGGGTGTGTGTGTGTGTGTGTGTGTGTGTGTGTGTGTGTGTGTGTGTGTGTGTGTGTGTGTGTGTGTGTGTGTGTGTGTGTGTGTGTGTGTGTTAGTTACCATTTGGTCCTAGGCACATGTCGATTAGACACTAGGACTGTTGTACTCACCTATTTGTACTCACCTATTTGTGGCTGCAGGGGTCGAGTCCTAGCTCCTGGCCCCGCCTCTTCACCGGTTGCTACTAGACCCTCTCTCTCCCCGCTCCATGAGCTTTATCAAACCTCGTCTTAAAACTGTGTATGGTTCCTGCCTCCACTACGTCATTTTCTAGGCTATTCCACTGCCTTACAACTCTATGACTGAAGAAATACTTCCTATCTCTCTGACTCATTTGTGTCTTCAACTTCCAATTGTGGCCTCTTGTTTCTGTGTCCCCTCCCTGGAACATCCTGTCTTTGTCCACCTTGTCTATTCCACGCAGTATTTTATATGTCGTTATCATGTCTCCCCTGACCCTCCTGTCCTCCAGTGTCGTCAGGCCGATTTCCCTTAATCTTTCTTCATAGGACATTCCCCTTAGCTCTGGAACTAACCTTGTCGCAAACCTTTGTACTTTCTCTAGTTTCTTGACGTGCTTTATCAAGTGCGGGTTCCAAACAGGTGCTGCATACTCCAGTATGGGCCTGACATACACGGTGTACGTGTATGTGCATGTGTGTGTGTGTATGTCTGTCCGTGTGTGTGTGTGTGTGTGTGTGTGTGTGTGTGTGTGTGGTGTGTGTGTGTGTGTGTGTGGGGGTGTGTACTCACCTCACCTATTTGTGGTTGCTGGGGTCGAGTCATAGCTCTTGGCCCCGCCTCTTAGCTGGTGTGTGTGGTTGCAGGAGTTGAGTCTTGGCTCCCGTCCCCGCCTCTACGCTGGTTGCTACTAGGTTCACTCTCTTGGTTTCGAAAGCCTTATCGTACCTCTTCTTAAAGCTAAAGCTATGTAAGGATCATGCCAATGTGTATGTGTGTGTCTAAGATTGAATAGGCTATCTTGCAATTACAAGTGCAAAATTAATGAGAGTACTGCAATTGCGTTGCAGCATTCTAGATCACAGAGTCTATAAGGAGTCCAAATGACTTACTGGCGAAAAATAGCGGAGAGAGAGAGAGAGAGAGAGAGGAGAAGAGAAGAGAGAGAGAGAGAGAGAGAGAGAGAGAGAGAGAGAGAGAGAGAGGAGAGAGAGAGAGAGAGAGAAGAGAGAAGAGAGAGAAAGAGAGAAAGAGAGAAAGAGAGAGAGAGAGAAAGAGAGAGAGGAGAGAGAGAGAAAGAGAGAAAGAGATACATAACATTATACTGGAAGAACGTTATGTTCTGTGTAGAGCTTTTATTAAGTCATGACCTATTAAACCTCTTCCTGAATCAGTATCCTGCACTCTGGCTGAATCATACCTTGCATACTGTGATCAGTACCTGTACTCTGCTGAATCAGATCCTGCACTCTGGCTTATTACCTGATACTGGTGATCAGTAACCTTGTACTCTGGCTGAATCAGTATCCTGCACTCTGGCTGAATCAGTACCTTGCACTCTGGCTGATTCAATACCTTGCACTCTGGCTGAATCAGTATCCTGCACTCTGGCTGAATCAGTACTGCAACTCCTGCACTAGTTCACATTCTTGTGGCTTAGGGAGAGCTAAATTCTCTCTAATGGTGACATACACGTACCGCTTTAGCAAAGACTGCGTGCCATCAGAGTGACGTCTCTAAAAGAGACTGCATGCCAACAGATTGCCGCCTCTAGCAGACTCCGTTGCCAGCTAGGTGCCATCGTTAAGGATGCAGGTGGTGAGCCCACTTGGCACTCTTTATTCCTTTATGTCTGGGCAGATTTTGGGAGGGAAATTCTTATATATCAGCAATGTGCCTTACTGTTAGTTTAACACAGTGTCTTAATTGGTGAGTGTCAGTAAGTTACGTTATGGTTCGGTATAGAAGAGGAGGTCAAGGGGGTCCATGTAGTTAGTTATGTTAGGTATAGAATATGGGGGGGGGGTCAGTAGTGTTTGGTAGTATAGAAGGGAGCGGGTAAGGGGTCAGTAGTTAGTTATGGTTAGGTATAGAAGAGGAAGGGAAGGGTCAGTAGTTAGTTATGGTTAGGTATAGAAGAGGAGGGAAGGGGTCAGTAGTTAGTTATGGTTAGGTATAGAAGAGGAAGGGAAGGGGTCAGTAGTTAGTTATGGTTAGGTATAGAAGAGGAGGGGAAGGGGTCAGTAGTTAGTTATGGTTAGGTATAGAAGAGGAAGGGAAGGGGTCAGTAGTTAGTTATGGTTAGGTATAGAAGAGGAGGGGAAGGGTCAGTAGTTAGTTATGGTTAGGTATAGAAGAGGAGGGGAAGGGGTCAGTAGTTAGTTATGGTTAGGTATAGAAGAGGAGGGAAGGGGTCAGTAGTTAGTTATGGTTAGGTATAGAAGAGGAAGGGAAGGGGTCAGTAGTTAGTTATGGTTAGGTATAGAAGAGGAGGGGAAGGGGTCAGTAGTTAGTTATGGTTAGGTATAGAAGAGGAGGGGAAGGGGTCAGTAGTAGTTATGGTTAGGTATAGAAGAGGAAGGGAAGGGGTCAGTAGTTAGTTATGGTTAGGTATAGAAGAGGAGGGGAAGGGGTCAGTAGTTAGTTATGGTTAGGTACAGAAGAGGAGGGAAGGGGTCAGTAGTTAGTTATGGTTAGTATAGAAGAGGAAGGGGAAGGGGTCAGTAGTTAGTTATGGTTAGGTATAGAAGAGGAGGGGAAGGGGTCAGTATTACTTATGGTTAGGTATAGAAGAGGAAGGGAAGGGGTCAGTAGTAGTTATGGTTAGGTATAGAAGAGGAGGGAAGGGGTCAGTAGTTAGTTATGGTTAGGTAAGAGGAGGAGGGGAAGGGGTCAGTAGTTAGTTATGGTTAGGTAAGAAGAGGAGGAGAAGGGGTCAGTAGTTAGTTATGGTTAGGTATAGAGAGGAGAGAGGGGTCAGTAGTTAGTTATGGTTAGGTACAGAAGAGGAGGGGAAGGGTCAGTAGTTAGTTATGGTTAGGTACAGAAGAGGGAAGAGGTCAGTAGTTAGTTATGGTTAGGTACAGAAGAGGAGGGGAAGGGGTAGCAGTTATGGTTAGTACAGAAGAGGAGGGGAAGGGTCAGAGTAGTGATGGTTAGGTACAGAAGAGGAGGGGAAGGGGTCAGTAGTTAGTTAGTGTTAGGTACAGAAGAGGGGAAGAGGCCAGTAGTAGTTAGTTATGGTTAGGTACAGAAGAGGAGGGAAGGGTGAGTAGTTAGTTATGGTTAGGTACAGAAGAGGGGAAGGGGTGAGTAGTTAGTATGGTTAGGTACAGAAGAGGGGAAGGGGTGAGTAGTTAGTTATGGTTAGGTACAGAAGAGGAGGGGAAGGGGTGAGTAGTTAGTTATGGTTAGGTACAGAAGAGGAGGGGAAGGGGTCAGTAGTTATGGTTAGGTACAGAAGAGGAGGGGAAGGGGCGAGTAGTTAGTTATGGTTAGGTACAGAAGAGGAGGGGAAGGGGTGAGCAGTTAGTTATGGTTAGGTACAGAAGAGGAGGGGAAGGGGTGAGTAGTTAGTTATGGTTAGGTACAGAAGAGAGGGAAGGGGTGAGTAGTTAGTTATGGTTAGGTACAGAAGAGGAGGGGAAGGGGTGAGTAGTTATTGGTTAGGTACAGAAGAGAGGGAAGGGGTCAGTAGTTATGGTTAGGTACAGAAGAGGAGGGGAAGGGGGAGTAGTTAGTTATGGTTAGGTACAGAAGAGGAGGGGAAGGGGTGAGCAGTTAGTTATGGTTAGGTACAGAAGAGGAGGGGAAGGGGTGAGTAGTTAGTTATGGTTAGGTACAGAAGAGGAGGGGAAGGGGTGAGTAGTTAGATATGGTTAGGTACAGAAGAGGAGGGGAAGGGGTGAGTAGTTAGTTACGGTTAGGTACAGAAGAGGAGGGGAAGGGGGTCAGTAGTTAGTTAAAGATGGTTAGGTATAGGAAGAGGATGGGAAGGGGTCAGTAGTTAGTTATGGTTAGGTATAGAAGAGGAGGGGAAGGGGTCAGTAGTTAGTTATGGTTAGGTGCAGAAGAAAAAGAAGGGCTAGGGAAGGGGCCACTTTGCTGGACACCTCCACAAGAACCTATTTCAGCTTTATCAAAGAACAGCTAGGAGGCAACTCAACAGAATGACTGCATCAACTGACAGAGAGGAAGAGGTATGTTGATGAACAATGCGAGTATTGCAGCTCTCCTGACTAAATTGAAAGCATTGTGCAAGTCCAGCTTAATCACAACTTTTACATCTGTGGAGTTAGTTATGTATACGCAGCCTCCATACGCTGATTTTTTTTTTTTGTTCCACGTCCTCCCGTAGTTCCAAACCTGAAATACTCTCAATACAGTGACTATCATAGGTGAGTTCCACACGCGGGTATCCTGATTAAAAGCACTTTTTTTTTAACACAAATCAATTTTACAGGCTAAGAGCTGTTATTCTACCTCAGCTCATTTCAAAGTCCATCCCTATCTAAGGTATACTATCATCCTGAAGAATTGAGACACTTATGCAACACATGGGAATCTTTATTGAAGAAACGTTTCGCCAAACAGTGGCTTCATCAGTCCAATACAAAGTAGAAATGGGTAAGGAGAGGAGGAGCTTGAGGTAATCAGTACCTCAACCTGATTACCTCAAACTTCTACTCTCCCCACCCACCTCCACCCTGCACTGGACTGATGAAGCCACTGTATGGCGAAACGCCTCCTCAATAAAGATTCCCGAGTGTTGCATATTATTATTATTATAATCATGGGGAGCGCTAAACCCGTAGGATTATACAGCGCATGTGGGGGGATGGAAGGTATTCAGGTTCAATTCAGGGAACCGGAGCACAGATCCAATTCCCTAGATCAAGAGCCCCTCACCTACGTCAAGGAACCTCCCTTGAGGGGGAGTGTTGCATAAGTGTCTCAATTCTTCAACTTGTCGGTTTTCTAAACCATTCATCACATACTACCATCCTCCCTAGGATGCCACTCACAACAGTCAACACCCTAGATACCTACTTACTGCTAGGTGAACATGGATCTCAGTAGTAGTAACCAGTTACCAGTAACCAGTGTACCAGTAGTTGACTCACTACCAACCGCCTCTGCCTGAGTCACTGTCTGTATTCGTATTGTGCTGACCACAGCAGTATTCAAAGACCCCCTCACATATGGGTACTGTGGGCGGCCAGTCAGTCATACGAGAGTGAGCTAGGAGATAGGTACGGCTGTTTGGGCGCTCCCCACATTATCCGTAATTATACGTACTACCAGCCTACGTATTACTTTACCCTATCCACGTGTTCGAACTCCCACATGATATGGACACCATGCCCAACGTTTCCACCCCTGCTAGGGATCGAGCTCTGGACACCCATTATGAGAGCTGAGCATATGAAAGGAGCACTACAGCAGGCCTACTGGCCCATGCGAGGCAGGTCCAAGTCACCTACCGGCTGAGTGCGCTGCCAACCGAGCCACGGGACACTCGCCCTGCGTTGCAAATGGCTTGTAGATAAATAATTCAGAGAACCGACAAACTGATAAATCAGACACATGTGTAACACTTGGGTATCTTTGTTGTGGAAACGTTTCGCCACACAGTGGCTTCATCAGTCCAATACAGAGAAGAATGGTGAAGATCAGGAAGCGCTTGAGGTAATCAGTCCATCAATCTTGATGGACTGATTACATTTACTCAAAGCTGAGGTACTTCTTCAAACTCCTGTTGATCTTCACCATTCTTCTCTGTATTGGACTGATGAAGCCACTGTGTGGCGAAACGTTTCCACAAAAAAAAAGATACCCAAGTGTTACGCATGTGTCTAATTTATCACCATGCGGTTTATTCATGTACTTATGGGTATCATGTGTTAGTCATACCATGTATCATGACCGACTATACTCACAGCAGCGCTGGTTTTAATTGGGCAAGAAGGACGAGGCTGTCAAAACGAGGTGTCTAGTGACTCCAGGAGCACTGTCAGTCTGTTGTTGTTAGTTCACTATGTGAGTTCCGAGAGCTGTGTAGCACCTCCAAGTGCTGGGTTACGGCTGGTTCAGATTCAGTGCAAAGATCAAAGTCGTTACAGCAGTGAAGCTTGTTCAGCCTCGTAGCAAAGGTCACTACAGTAGTGAAGCTTGTTCAGCCTCGTAGCAAAGGTCACTACAGCAGTGAAGCTTGTTCAGACCTCGTAGCAAAGGTCACTACGCAGTGAAGCTTGTTCAGCCTCGTGACAAAGGTCACTACAGCAGTGAAGCTTGTTCAGCCTCGTAGCAAAGGTCACTACAGTAGTGAAGCTTGTTCAGCCTCGTAGCAAAGGTCACTACAGTAGTGAAGCTTGTTCAGCCTCGTAGCAAAGGTCACTACAGTAGTGAAGCTTGTTAGCTCGTAGCAAAGGTCACTACAGTAGTGAAGCTTGTTCAGCCTCGTAGCAAAGGTCACTACAGTAGTGAAGCTTGTATAGCCTCGTAGCAAAGGTCACTACAGTAGTGAAGCTTGTTCAGCCTCGTAGCAAAGGTCACTACAGTAGTGAAGCTTGTATAGCCTCGTAGCAAAGGTCACTACAGCAGTGAAGCTTGTTCAGCCTCGTAGCAAAGGTCACTACAGTAGTGAAGCTTGTTCAGCCCGTAGCAAAGGTCACTACAGTAGTGAAGCTTGTTCAGCCCGTAGCAAAGGTCACTACAGTAGTGAAGCTTGTTCAGCCCGTAGCAAAGGTCACTACAGTAGTGAAGCTTGTTCAGCCTCGTAGCAAAGGTCACTACAGCAGTGAAGCTTGTTCAGCCTCGTAGCAAAGGTCACTACAGCAGTGAAGCTTGTTCAGCCGGCAGCAAAGGTCACTACAGCAGTGAAGCTTGTTCAGCCCCGTAGCAAAGGGCACTACAGTGAAGCTTGTTCAGCCTCGTAGCGAAGGTCACTACAGTAGTGAAGCTTGTTCAGCCCGTAGCAAAGGTCACTACAGCAGTGAAGCTTGTTCAGCCTCGTAGCAAAGGTCACTACAGTAGTGAAGCTTGTTCAGCCCGTAGCAAAGGTCACTACAGTAGTGAAGCTTGTTCAGCCCGTAGCAAAGGTCACTACAGCAGTGAAGCTTGTTCAGCCTCGTAGCAAGGTCACTACAGTAGTGAAGCTTGTTCAGCCGTAGCAAAGAGTCACTACAGTAGTGAAGCTTGTTCAGCCTCGTAGCAAAGGTCACTACAGTAGTGAAGCTTGTTCAGCCCGTAGCAAAGGTCACTACAGTAGTGAAGCTTGTTCAGCCCGTAGCAAAGGTCACTACAGTAGTGAAGCTTGTTCAGCCTCGTAGCAAAGGTCACTACAGTAGTGAAGCTTGTTCAGCCCGTAGCAAAGGTCACTACAGTAGTGAAGCTTGTTCAGCCTCGTAGCAAAGGTCACTACAGTAGTGAAGCTTGTTCAGCCCGTAGCAAAGGTCACTACAGTAGTGAAGCTTGTTCAGCCCGTAGCAAAGGTCACTACAGTAGTGAAGCTTGTTCAGCCTCGTAGCAAAGGTCACTACAGTAGTGAAGCTTGTTCAGCCCGTAGCAAAGGTCACTACAGTAGTGAAGCTTGTTCAGCCCGTAGCAAAGGTCACTACAGCAGTGAAGCTTGTTCAGCCCGTAGCAAAAGTCACTACAGTAGTGAAGCTTGTTCAGCCCGTAGCAAAGGTCACTACAGCAGTGAAGCTTGTTCAGCCTCGTAGCAAAGGTCACTACAGCAGTGAAGCTTGTTCAGCCGGCAGCAAAGGTCACTACAGCAGTGAAGCTTGTTCAGCCCCGTAGCAAAGGGCACTACAGTGAAGCTTGTTCAGCCTCGTAGCGAAGGTCACTACAGTGAAGCTTGTTCAGCCTCGTAGAAAAGGTCACTACAGTGAAGCTTGTTCAGCCTCGTAGCAAATGCCATTACAGCAGTGAAAATTGTTCATCCTCTTACTAAAGGCCAATACAGCAATGAGAAGTGTTCAGGTTCGTAGCAAAGATCAGACAAGTCACTACGGTGGTTAATTAAGATGGTCCACACTCCAGGAAGGTGATGGCAGCTCTCAGATGAAGAAGAAAGAAGCATCTTCCAGCAGCTTTAATTTAACGAGTCAGCTTGACAACAACACTCACGCTATCTTTAAAACAAGTCTGTCGTCTCTTACTCAGAGAGAGGAATATCCAAACGTGTATTACTGTTGGTAATATTAAAGTACGAGAGGAATACTCCAGAATGAGTAATATTAGTGTGATAGTAATATTAGTGGGAGAGTAATATTAGTGTGATAGTAATATTAGTGTGATTAGTAATATTAGTGTGATAGTAATATTAAGTGTGATAGTAATATTAGTGTGATAGTAATATTAGTGTGAGAGTAATATTAGTGTGATAGTAATATTAGTGTGATAGTAATATTAGTGTGATAGTAATATTAGTGTGATAGTAATATTAGTGTGATAGTAATATTAGTGGGAGAGTAATATTAGTGTGATAGTAATATTAGTGTGAGAGTAATATTAGTGTGATAGTAATATTAGTGTTGAGAGTAATATTAGTTGTGATAGTAATATTAGTGTGAGAGTTAATATTAGTGTGTAGTATATTTAGTGTGATAGTAATATTGTGTGAGTTATATTAGTGTGATAGTAATATTAGTGTGAGGTATATTAGTGTGATAGTAATATTAGTGTGATAGTAATATTAGTGTGATAGTAATATTAGTGTGAGAGTAATATTAGTGTGATAGTAATATTAGTGTGATAGTAATATTAGTGTGATAGTAATATTAGTGTGATAGTAATATTAGTGGGAGAGTAATATTAGTGTGAGTAATATTAGTGTGATAGTAATATTAGTGGGAGAGTAATATTAGTGTGAGTAATATTAGTGTGATAGTAATATTAGTGGGAGAGTAATATTAGTGTGAGTAATATTAGTGTGATAGTAATATTAGTGTGATAGTAATATTAGTGTGAGTAATATTAGTGTGATAGTAATATTAGTGGGAGAGTAATATTAGTGTGAGTAATATTAGTGTGATAGTAATATTAGTGTGAGAGTAATATTAGTGTGATAGTAATATTAGTGTGATAGTAATATTAGTGTGAGAGTAATATTAGTGTGATAGTAATATTAGTGTGATAGTAATATTAGTGTGATA
This sequence comes from Cherax quadricarinatus, assembly GCF_026875155.1. Classification (NCBI taxonomy): domain Eukaryota; kingdom Metazoa; phylum Arthropoda; class Malacostraca; order Decapoda; family Parastacidae; genus Cherax; species Cherax quadricarinatus. The sequence goes on from NC_069490.1 coordinate 14,759,206, forward strand.
GTAATATTAGTGGGAGAGTAATATTAGTGTGAGTAATATTAGTGTGATAGTAATATTAGTGTGAGAGTAATATTAGTGTGTATAGTAATATTAGTGTGATAGTAATATTAGTGTGATAGTATATTAGTGTGAGAGTAATATTAGTGTGATAGTAATATTAGTGTGATAGTAATATTAGTGTGATAGTAATATTAGTGTGAGAGTAATATTAGTGTGATAGTAATATTAGTGTGATAGTAATATTAGTGTGAGAGTAATATTAGTGTGATAGTAATATTAGTGTGAGAGTAATATTAGTGTGAGAGTAATATTAGAGTGTGAGTAATATTAGTGTGAGAATAATAGTGAGAGTAATATTAGAGAGCGAGAGTAATATTAAAGTTTGAGAGTCAACTTGGCACCTACATCAACTGTCTCCCAAAGGTGCCAAATGTTTTATATGGCCACAATGCCACATCCAATATCCCTAACCAGGTGCCATACCATTTCTCAACTAGTGTCTCACTTTCCCTTCACTAGGTGCCTCACTTTCCTTTTACTAGGTGTCTGTCTTTCCCTCACTAGGAGCTTCGCATTATCTCACCTTCTCTCACTTTCACCTTCATTTTCCTATTCAACTTCCCCATACATTCTTTCATATTTCTTCACCTTCAACTTCAATTATCTTCCTTCAGTTTCTTCCACTGGCTCTCTTCCCTCTCTGGCCTTCCCTTACTTTCCTCCTCACCTTCACCTCACCTTCCAGGTATTAGGTTACTCTGCACTCCTACCTGTCCTACATTCTCTCACCTTCCCTCACCTTCATCTCACCTTCAAGGTACTAGGTTGCTCTGCACATAAGGAAAAAAAACATAAGAAATAAGACAGGTTAAGAGAGCCAAGGTGTGTCTCGTCCCAGTCAAGGCAACAATTCTTGTCACAACAACGCTTTCAAACCCAGCCAGGACCCAGCTGTTGACGACGTGGGGGAGGGAAGGGGAAAGAGGCAGGGGGAAAAGGCAGGGGCATAGGGAAGGTTGAGGACAGAAGGAAGGATAGACTGGAGAAGAAAGGACAAACAGATAGTAATGGAGTGGAGGAATGCAAGGAAGGGAATGGATGATGAGGGGGGAAGGAATAATAAGAGTAGAAAAGGGAGAGAAGGGATAGGGGAAGGAAGAATAAGAGTAAAAAGGGGAGAAAAGGGACAGGGAATGAAGAATAAGAGTAGAAAAATGAGAGGAAGTAAAATCAAGGGTGAAGAGTGAGAAAAACGTGGAAATAAAAAGAGAAAGGTAATGGGTAAATGAAACAAGAAAGGCACAGGAAAAAAGAACAGGGGAAAGGAAGAGAAGGAGGAGGCAACAGAGGCAGGTGAACTACGAAGTTATACCAAGTTAAACATAACAACTCTATTTTATCGGAATATAATTATGATCAAGTTATGTTTAAGTTACGTAGCTCTGGGAATAACTTGGACAAGTTGTTGGGTGGGAATGGTTGGCTTAGAGAAGGACCTGCTTTTTATGGGCCAGTAGGCTTGGTGCAGTGTTCCTCCTTATGTTCGTAGGTAGGTCATATTGAAGTAGCCTCCGGTTTTGGAGGTTCCATAACTCCAAACCCCAACCCTTAATTAAAGTCACCTAGGCTCTTCCTGTATTCTCCCAGCTCCTTCCATCACCTAAACCCCCTTTCCCACCCAGCCCTTCCCTACGGGCCTCTCCCGCCTCCCAGAGCCCCTACCACTTCCCTATTTACAAAACAGTCACCAGGAACATCATAACAGACATTAAAAATGCCCTAAATACAGCTCAGAACAAATGTCTTCATGTGTACGAATGGTATATAATACCGACAAGATGAGATTAAGACACATGTGCAACATCTGGGTATCTTTATTGTAGACGTTTCGCCATCCAGTGGCTTTATCAATACAAATTCCAGGACATAACTTGAAGACAGTAGAACTATGTACAGAAGATGAGGTAATCAGTCCCTCAACCTAGGAGTAGGTGCGAACAGCACCATAGTCGTGGAGATTCAGAATCTCCACGACTATGGTGCTCTTCGCACCTACTCCTAGGTTGAGGGACTGATTACCTCATCTTCTGTACATAGTTCTACTGTCTTCAAGTTATGTCCTGGAATTTGTATTGATAAAGCCACTGGATGGCGAAACGTCTACAATAAAGATACCCAGATGTTGCACATGTGTCTTAATCTCATCTTGTCGGTATTATATACCATTCGTACACAACTTGTCAGACACTGCAACATCATGGAATCTTAATTCTGAGGACATGTACATAACCTTCACAACTACTACTACTATTACAACTAACCCATCTCTTTGAGAAGGACCTACTTCCACTGGGGAATCCCGCCCACCAGTGAATTTGCCCTCGTCTGCTTCACCTGACGTTACTATATAAGCGCCAGGATTCTTTCTTCTGCTTCAGAATCTCCACGACTATGGTGCTGTTCGCACCTACTCCTAGGTTGAGGGACTGATTACCTCATCTTCTGTACATAGTTCTACTGTCTTCAAGTTATGTCCTGGAATTTGTATTGATAAAGCCACTGGATGGCGAAACGTCTACAATAAAGATACCCAGATGTTGCACATGTGTCTTAATCTCAAATGTCTTCATATTTCGTCTCTCTGGATACCTTCCCATACACGCACCAGCTATCATTATGACACTGATGAAGAAGCTAGGTCTGCCTGTGAGAGGCCGGAGGTGGAGACACAAGTGGGCATCCCTCTCTCCAGTGTTAATGCCATCCTACTGGACACTAGGCAGAGGTAGTAATCGAGTTTCCTCTGGAAGACGTCTACACTTCTTCCAGCAACAATTCTGACAATTGTGGGTAACAGATGGAATAGCCGAGGCTTATGGATGTTGACACAGTGCTCTAGTAATGTGCTCACGGTGCCCCCACTTCTCTCTGGGTTTTTTGTACACTTCTTCCCATATCTGACTCCAGTACACTGTTTTGGTAATATTTATCATGTTTCCCATTGCCTTTAATACATATTCACAACTTTTTATAAATACAAAATTATTTCTATTTTATTTTGTATTTTTTATAACCTATTTCCGTGATGTCAAAAATATCTTTTTAAATTCCATTTCCTCCTGTGTGAGACAGTCTATCATGTGAGATGGTTATTCCTAAGTAACAGTAACTCCAGGTCTTGTAGATGAATGGTTTGAAGAACCGACACGTTGTTAAATAAGACACATGTGCAACTCTTGGATGTCTTTATTGAGGAAACGTTTCGCCACACAGTGGCTTCATCAGTCCATACATAAGAACATAAGAACGAAGGAACATTGCAGAAGGCCTACTGGCCCATGCGAGGCAGGTCCAAGTCTCCTACCGGCTTAAGCCAATGCACCCAACCTAGTCAGGTCAGGTCACATTGACTTAAGGGAGGAATACGGCAACCGACCTGGTAGCACAAGCTATCAGGTCTAACTCACACCCACCCACATCTACTCATGTATTTATCCAACCTATTTTTAAAATTACACAACGTTCTGGCCTCTATAACGGTACTTGGGAGTTTGTTCCACTCATCCACAACTCTATTACCAAACCAGTACTTCCCTATATCCTTCCTGAATCTGAATTTTTCCAACTTAAAACCATTGCTGCGAGTCCTGTCTAGGCTAGATATTTTCAGCACACTATTTACATCCCCTTTATCTATTCCTGTCTTCCATTTATACGCCTCAATCATATTCCCCCTAATTCTACGTCTTCCTAGAGAGTGCAGATTCAGGGCCCTTAGTCTATCCTCATAGGGAAGGTTTCTGATACATGGGATCAACTTTGTCATCCTCCTTTGTACATTTTCCAGAGCATTTATATCCATTCTGTAATACGGTGACCAAAACTGTGCAGCATAATCTAAATGAGGCCTAACCAAGGATGTATAGAGTTGAAGAACAACCTGAGGACTCCTATTATTTATGCTTCTTGATATGAAGCCAAGGATTCTATTAGCTTTATTGCGAACACTTATGCACTGTTGTCTTGGTTTCAGATTACTGCTAACCAGAACTCCTAAATCTTTTTCGCAATCCGTAATATTAAGATCTACATTATTTAGTTTATATGTGGCATGGTTATTGTCCTGTCCAACATTTAGAACTTTGCATTTGTCTATATTAAACTGCATCTGCCACCTCTCCGACCATAGTATTCTATTCAAGATTGATGGACTGACCACATCGACTCAAGACTGAGGGAGTGATTACCTCATTCTCCTCCTGTTCTTCAAGTTTCTCCTGTGTATGGACTGATGAAGCCACTGTGTGGCGAAACGTTTCCTCAATAAAGATACCCAAGAATTGTACATGTGTCTAATTTAACAACTCCAGGTCTGCCGAAACAAAACCTTGAAGCTGCCGTAGCGCTACTGCTGAACTCACTTCCATACTGAAACCTTCCAGTTCTGGCTCACAGATTTCAACACTTGATGCAAGAAATCCATCCCATGTGGTGGAACATGACAAGGAAAATGCAGTTAGCTTTGAAAAATGAGACACTTATGCAACACTTGCGAATTTTAACTGAGGAAACATTTCGCCAGCCAGTAGCTTCTTCAGTCCCAAAATTTTGTTTGAATGACAGAATCCAATTGTTCCCAGGTCCTATCCCTCTTTCCCCAAGGACTCCTCCTGCCATCCCAAACTTACTTCTCGCCCCACCCCGAATCTCCTTTTCTCCCCCATCTCCGGCTCCTCACTCCCTTCCATGGCCTTCTCTTTTTCCCAAAGTTCACTCCGTCCCTCCCATCCCCCCCACAAGTTCCTCCACACTGCAGTAAGCTCATCACGTACTTAATATGATGTCCTTATGTGCGAGACGTGACAGGCTCCTGCACCTGCTTTTATCTCCACTTCTCTGTCTTCACGCTCGCCAAGGACGCCACTCAACGCTCGCCAAGTACGTCAGCTATCTTCAACGCCAGTTACCCTCAACGTACACCAAGTATACCAGCTATTTTCAACGCTTACAACGGATGCCAGCTACACTCAACGCTCACCACGGACGCCAAGTACACTAGACGCTCACCATGGACGCCAAGTCTGCCAGTTATGAACTAAAGGGCCAATGCTGTTTGTGAGATATACATAGTTCATTTCTACAGTGTCTGATATACAGATATACGTTGGATTGCATGCAGCCAGCAGTAACAGCCTGGTTGATCAGGCTCTGATCCACCATGAGGCCTGGTCACAGACCCCCGGAACTCTCCCTAGGTAAACAGCGAGTGGAAATGTTGGTAAAATTACCAACAATGTTAAGTAAAAGGACACAAATGCAACTAATACGACATTCTGTGGTAACGTTTCGCTCGTGAGCATGACGACACAATATTCAGAACAAGTAATGGGAACTAATATGAAGTTCAAGGGCTGACAATTTCCAGCTGCTTACATATCAGAAGAATAAAGAACTCAAAGGGGACATTGCATACAAAACGCAAGACGATCGCCAGTCAGAATGAAAGGAACACGTGAAAGACCTGGGAATAATAATGTCGGCTGATCTTTCTCTCAAAGAACACAATAAGGTAAAGTCACGACAGCCAAGAAAATGATGAGGGGGATAATGAGAACATTAAAAACAAGGTAAATAGCGCCAATGGTGATACTATTCAAATCACTTGTGCTCTTTCGCTTGGGATACTATACAGTAATCACTGCTCTGTTCAGGGCAGGAGAAATTCCAGACCTGGAAAAGATAAAGAGATCAATGGCGGCTCACTTAGAGCCAATAAAGTATTTAAACTACCGAGACTCTCTCTAAGCCCAAAATATGTACTCGCTGAAGAGGAAAGGAAGAGAGATACATAATATATACTTGGAAAGCACTTGAGGGCCGTGTTCAAAATCTGCACACTGCTCGTGTGATGAGCTTACTCTGGTGGCCTGGTGGTTAACGCTCTCGCTTCACACGGTGAGGGCCTGGGTTCGATTCCCAGCCAGAGTAGAAACATTGGACGTGTTTCTTTCCACCTGTTGTCTATGTTCCCCATCAGTAAAATGGGTACCTGGGTGTTAGTCGACTGGTGTGGGTCACATCCTGGGACACTGACCTAAGGAGGCCTGGTCACAGACCGGGCCGCGGGGGCGTTGACCCCCGGAACTCTCTCCAGGTAACAATATACTAAAGTGAGAGAGATCAGAGAAAATGTAAAATAAATCTAATGAAAAACAGGGACGCCGTGGGCACAATAAAATAGCATCGTATCAACATTCATAGTCCCAGACTATTCAGTATCTTACTAGAAGATATCAGAAACACCACTGGAACAAGAGTAGAAGTCTTCAAGAGGAAACTAGACAAAGTACCTCTACCAAGTGCGATCTTGTCTCAGAGTTGAAGGAAGAGATTGATAATGATAAAGTGTCGGATCAACCAGGTTGTGAGGGATATGTGGACCAGCCAGTAGCAACAGCCTGGTTGACCAGGCAAGCAGCTGAGAAGCCTGGCTCAAGATCAGACTGTAGGTGTAGGATAAATCTCGAAACCCATCAAAGGTATACATGGAGTATACCTGGAGGGTGTTCCAGGGGTCAACGCCCCCGCGGCCCGGTAAGCTTGATAAAGCTCTACCCTGAGCGAAACATTGTCCCAGTAAAGCTTGTTCATCATAACTTTTCATCCCACTGATATATTTTCTGACAGTGTGAAGCTGGAGAGAATAAACACAGGAGAGGACAGAAATAGTGTGGGGAAGAGAGTGTGGGCGAGGGTAGTTGTGGAGTGGGTGGGAAGAATGGAGAGGGAGGGGAGTGGGGTAACGCAGGAGGGGGAGGTGCAGTAAAGACGTCGTGCGTATACCTTGTCACGTGCCCTGCCTGGGTGACCCAGCCTGACCTCCCTCATGAAACTTTATTGCTACTGCCTCCCCCTCCTTCCTACTCCTCCTCTTCCCTCACATCACCCTCCCCTTCCTTCCTTAACCTACACACAGATAATATTAATAACAATAATATATAATGCATATATATCATATATATATATATATATATATATATATATATATATATATATATATATATATATATATATATATATATATATATATGCACCGAGAGTAAAGCAGTAAAGTATTTCTGACTATAGGTTAACACGTGACACGCAGCCTTAATGACCCTCGTGTAGTCGATAGGCTTTAAACCTAATTAGCCAACCAACTTCATCCCCTCCCGTGTCTTCTTCCCCTTACTCCCCCCTTCCCCTAAATCCCCTCTCTCCCAGGGGCTTTATTGCATTATCCCGGCACTCTCCCCTCTTCCTCCTCTCTCTGTGCAAGGAAGGATAGATTTTTTTTCATCAAAACTGAATACATCAGCAGTGTGCTGCTACACTATTCTATGTGATAGTTACACAGTGAGAACACCAGCAGTGTGCTGCTACACTATTCTATACGACAGTTACACAGTGGGAACACCAGCAGTGTCCAGCTACACTATTCTGTACGATAGTTACACAGGAACACCCGCAGTGCGCTGCTACACCATTCTATGATAGATACACAGTGGGAACAGCAGCATAGTCCTGCTACACTATTCTTTGCGATAGTTACACAGTGGGAACACCCGCAGTGTGCTGCTACACTATTCTATACGATAATTACACAGTGGGAACACCCGCAGTGTGCTGCTACACTATTCTATATGATAATTAGAGTGGGAACACCAGCAGTGTGCTGCTACGCTATTCTATACGATAATTATACAGTGGGAACACCCGCAGTGTGCTGCTACACTATTCTATACGATAATTACACAGTGGGAACACCAGCAGTGTGCTGCTACGCTATTCTATACGATAATTATACAGTGGGAACACCCGAAGTGTGCTGCTACACTATTCTGTACGATAGTTACACAATGGGAACAAAAGCTAGCTATGTTTCCCGTGTCACAGTCATAGTGCTGACATCTGTCTGTCTAAGCTGGTACACTTCAGTAGTGTCAGTCTGAGCTGGCAAACTTCAGTAGTGTGAACCGATAGACTTCAGTAGTGTCAGTCTGAGCTGGCAGACTTCAGTATTGTCAGACAGAGCTGGCAGACTTCAGTATTGTCAGACAGAGGTGGCAGACTTCAGTATTGTCAGACAGAGGTGGCAGACTTCAGTATTGTCAGACAGAGGTGGCAGACTTCAGTAGTGTCAGACAGAGGTGGCAGACTTCAGTATTGTCAGACAGAGGTGGCAGACTTCAGTAGTGTCAGACAGAGGGTGGCAGATTCAGTAGTGTCAGACAGAGGTGGCAGGACTTCAGTAGTGTCAGGCAGAGGTGGCAGACTTCGTAGTGTCAGACAGAGGGTGGCAGACTTCAGTAGTGTCATGAGGTGGCAGACTTCAGTAGTGTCAGACAGAGGGGGGGCAGACTTCAGTAGTGTCAGACAGAGGTGGCAGATTCAGTAGTGTCAGACAGAGGTGGCAGACTTCAGTAGTGTCAGACAGAGGTGGCAGACTTCAGTAGTGTCAGACAGAGGTGGCAGACTTCAGTAGTGTCAGACAGAGGTGGCAAGACTTCAGTAGTGTCAGACAGCGGTGGCAGACTTCAGTAGTGTCAGACAGAGGTGGCAGACTTCAGTAGTGTCAGACCAGAGGTGGCAGACTTCAGAGTGTCAGACAGAGGTGGCAGACTTCAGTAGTGTCAGACAGAGGTGGCAGACTTCAGTAGTGTCAGACAGCGGTGGCAGACTTCAGTAGTGTCAAAAGGTGGCAGACTTCAGTAGTGTCAGACAGAGGTGGCAGACTTCAGTAGTGTCAGACAGAGGTGGCAGACTTCAGTAGTGTCAGACAGAGGTGGCAGACTTCAGTAGTGTCAGACAGAGGTGGCAGACTTCAGTAGTGTCAGACAGAGGTGGCAGACTTCAGTAGTGTCAGACAGAGGTGGCAGACTTCAGTAGTTGTCAGACAGCGGTGGCAGACTTCAGTAGTGTCAGACAGAGGTGGCAGACTTCAGTAGTGTCAGACAGAGGTGGCAGACTTCAGTAGTGTCAGACAGAGGTGGCAGACTTCAGTAGTGTCAGACAGAGGTGGCAGACTTCAGTAGTGTCAGACAGCGGTGGCAGACTTCAGTAGTGTCACAGGTGGCAGACTTCAGTAGTGTCAGACAGAGGTGGCAGACTTCAGTAGTGTCAGACAGAGGTGGCAGACTTCAGTAGTGTCAGACAGAGGTGGCAGACTTCAGTAGTGTCAGACACAGGTGGCAGACTTCAGTAGTGTCAGACAGAGTGGCGGGACTTCAGTAGTGTCAGACAGAGGTGGCAGACTTCAGTAGTGTCAGACAGCGGTGGCAGACTTCAGTAGTGTCAGACAGAGGTGGCAGACTTCAGTAGTGTCAGACAGCGGTGGCAGACTTCAGTAGTGTCAGACAGAGGTGGCAGACTTCAGTAGTGTCGGGACAGCGGTGGCAGACTCAGTAGTGTCAGACAGAGGGTGGCAGACTTCAGTAGTGTCAGACAGAGGTGGCCAGACTTCAGTAGTGTCAGATAGAGGTGGCGGGACTTCAGTAGTGTCAGACAGAGGTGGCAGACTTCAGTAGTGTCAGACAGAGGTGGCAGACTTCAGTAGGACAATGAGGATATGGTCAAGTATACCATTAAAGGTTCATCAGCTACGACAGCATCAAAGGTAACCCTTCCAGCAGAGCTACAGTTACTATCACTTGACAATTACCATCTCTCAGCATCACCTCTACCATACACACCACAAATGTAACTTTTATGAAGATATCTCCATCATCATCCCTGAGCGCAGGTGAGAGATCGTACATGGAAGACAGAGATACCTCCATCATCCCTGAGCGCAGGTGAGAGATCGTACATGGAAGACAGAGATACCTCCATCATCCCTGAGCGCAGGTGAGAGATCGTAATGGAAGACAGAGATACCTCCATCATCCCTGAGCGCAGGTGAGAGATCGTACATGGAAGACAGAGATACCTCCATCATCCCTGAGCGCAGGTGAGAGATCGTACATGGAAGACAGAGATACCTCCATCATCACAGAGCGCAGGTGAGAGATCGTACATGGAAGACAGAGATACCTCCATCATCCCTGAGCCCCAGGTGAGAGATCGTGCATGGAAGACAGAGATACCTCCATCATCCCTCAGCGCAGGTGAGAGATCGTACATGGAAGACAGAGATACCTCCATCATCCCTGAGCGCAGGTGAGAGATCGTACATGGAAGACAGAGATACCTCCATCATCCCTGAGTGGCAGGTGAGAGATCGTACATGGAAGACAGAGATACCTCCATCATCCCTGAGCGCAGGTGAGAGATCGTACATGGAAGACAGAGATACCTCCATCATCCCTGAGCGCAGGTGAGAGATCGTAATGGAAGACAGAGATACCTCCATCATCCCTGAGCGCAGGTGAGAGATCGTACATGGAAGACAGAGATACCTCCATCATCCCTGAGCGCAGTTGAGAGAAATTATACACAGGACAGAGAGAGAGAGAGAAAGAGAGAGAGAGAGAGAGAGAGAGAGAGAGAGGAGGAGAGAGAGAAGAGAGAGAGAGAGAGAGAGAGAGAGAGAGAGAGAGAGAGAGAGAGAGAAAAGGAGAGAGAAGAAAATAAGGAAGGAGCACAGGCAAGATTAATTATACATAGGAAAAGATAAAATGAGGAAGGAGAATAGGCAAGATAAATTATACATAATAGAGAGAAAAGAAAAGAGGAACGAGGGTAGGGAGAGAAATTATACATAGAGGAGAGGAAAGTTATACTGTATACTGAAGAACAGACAAGAAAGGAAATGGAGGAAGAGAGAAGAAAATCATGAGGAAACGATGGGAAAGAAGGATAAACAGACGTCAAATAAAGACAGAAAGGAAGATGAGAAAGAAGGAAGATGAGAAAGAAGGAAGATAAGGGAGAGTAGGGAAGGAGAGAAGATGGAAGAGGAAACAATGGGAGGAGTAAGGGGGCGAGAAAGGAAGAATGATAAAGTAGGAGGGTTACCTGGAGGTTATTCCGGGGATCAAACGCCCCCGCGGCCCGGTCCATGACCAGGCCTCCCGATGGATCAGGGCCTGATCAACTAGGCTGTTACGCTGGCCGCACGCAGTCCGACGTACGAGCGACTGCCCGGCTGATCCGGCATTGATTTACGGTATCTGTCAGCTCTCTCTGAAGGCAGCCAGGGTTTCGTGGCAATTCCCTTAATGCTTGTGCGGGGGCTGTTGAACAGTTTTGGGCCCGGCACTTATGGTGTTTTCTCTGAGGTACCAATGGCGCCCCTTCTTTTTTATTGGCCGGCATTTTGCATCGCCTGCCCAGTCTTTTACTTTCGGTAGGGAGTGATTTCTGTGTGCAGGATTTGGGGACCATTCCTCCAAGATTTTCCAAAGTATAGATTATGGACATATCTCTCCCTTACTGCGGTTCCAAACGAGTACAAGTAAGTGCTTCAAGCGTTACCAGTAGTTAAGGTGCTTGGACAGAACTTATACGCCGCAGTAAAGGATCTCTGTTACACTCTCTAGATCTGCCGATTTCACCTGCTTTGTATGGAGATGTTAATGTACACGCAGATTCTGCTTGAGAGAACAAGTGATTTGTAAGGACATCATGGGCTTGGATCTTTTCTCGTTTTGAAGTTCTCATTATCCTCCTATCTTTTTCTTTGCACGTGCGATCGTGGCACTGTTGTGATCTTGAATGTGAGATCCTCCGACATTACTATCTCCCAGGTCCCTTACATTATTTTTTCGCTCTATTGTTATGGCCGGAGTCTGGTAGTATACTCTGTTCTAGTTCTTATCTCTCCAGTTTTCCATATCGGAGTAGTTGGGAAAAAACATGTGTCCCTCATTGAAACATCATATTGTTTACGTTGCCCACTGGAAAACTTTGTTTATATCTTCTTGGAGGTTAACCGCGTCCTCAGCAGATGACAGCCTCATGCAGATCCTAGTATCATCCGCAAAGGATGATACGGTGCTGTGGTGTATATCTCTGTTTATTTGGGGGGGGTCTGTATGAGGATAAGGAATAAGATGAGGCGTGTTTCTGTGCCTTGTGGAACAGAGCTATTCACTATGGCAGCTCCGATTTTAACTCTGTTGACCACTACTCTTTGTGTTCGATTTGTTAGGAAGTTGAAGATCCATCTCCCCACTTTCCCAGTGAAGAGATAGGAAAAATGATAAAGTAGGATGGTGAAGAGAAGAGGTATAAGGGTGACAAATAAGGAGTAGAATAGGAATAAAGGAGTCAGGAAGAGGGGTTAGGAGCAGGGAGGAAGGGGTAGGGCAGGACGATGGTGGGGTAGAAATAAGTAAAAGAAGGAGGGAGTACATCCCTCCCTCCCTCCTCTCAGTTCAGAGGTCACATGTAAGAGAGCACACAACTGACTCTACCCCAGTGGTCATACTAATGGTGCCCTCCCTGACCCCTCTCTGCTTCTCCCTGACTCTCTCCTCCCTGACCCCTCTCTGATCTCCTGACTCCTCTCTTTGCTTCCATGACCGTCTCTCTGCTTCTCCCCTGACCCTCTCTTGCTTCTACCTTACTCTCTGCTTCTCCTGACCTCTTTGCTTCTCCTGACTTCTTTCTGCTTCTCCCTGACTCATTCTGCTTTCTCCTCACTCTCTGCATCCCATGACCCTCTCTCTGCTTCTCCTTGACTTTTTATCCCTCTCTGCTTCTCCATGGGGACCCTCTCTCTGCCTTCTCCCGGACCCTCTTTCTATGCTTCTCCTGACTCACTCGGTTTTCTGACTCTCTTGCTTCTCCCTGACTCACTCCGCTTCTCCGTGACCTAGCTCTGCTTTCCCTGACTCTCTCTGCTTCTTCTTGACTCTCTGCTTCTCCCTGACTTTCTCTGCTTCCCCTGACTCACTCTGCTTCTCACTAACTCTCTGCTTCTCCCTCACTCTGCTTCTCTCTGACTCACTCTGCTTCTCCCTGACTCTCTCTGCTTCTCCATGACTCTCCCTGCTTTTCCCTGACTCTCTCTGCTTCTCCCTGACTCTCTCTGCTTCTCCCCGACTCTCTGCTTCCCCCTGACTCTGTAGTGGGGATTCGTAGGAGATGTGATGGTTAGAGTAAAACACACTTGTTGGATGGTAACACTCATATTAGCAGATTATGAAGGGAGAGAGCCCAAACTGCCCGTCCTGTCGCCTGCTTGGATAACGGGGAAACTGAGACCGATGCAGCGCGTCCCAGGCACTCATGCGGGATCACGTGACGTCATACCAACTAGTCACTATGCCTGGCAAAGGGGTCGTGTATGTAAAATATATGGATGGTACTATGATACTCAGATAAGCTATACAACACATGTAGTGGATCAGCAACTATGCTGACAACTCTCTGCTTCTCCCTGACTCTCTGCTCCTCCCTGACTCTCTGCTTCTCCCTGACTCTCTGCTTCCCCCTGACTCTCTGCTTCCCCCTGCCTCACTCTGCTTCTTCTTGACTCTCCGCTCTCCCTGTTCTCTCGCTTCTCCTGCCTCACTCTGCTTCTTCTTGAATCTCCGCTTCCCTGGACTCTATGCTTCCCGACTCTCTGCTTCTCCTAGACTCTCTATTCTCCCTGACTTTGCTTCCCCCTGACTCTCTGGCTTTCTCCCTGACTCTCTGCTTCTCCACTGACTCTCTGCTTCTCCCTGCCTCACTCTGCTTCTCTTGAATCTCTGCTTCTCCTGACTCTCTGCTTCCCGAAGCTCTGTTCTCCCTGGACTCTCTACTTCTCCCTGACTTGCTTCCCCCTGAACTCTCAGCTTCTCCCTGGACATCGGCTTCCCCTGCAATACTCGCTTCTTTTGACTTTCTGCTTCCTCTGATCTCTCTGCTTCCCCGACTCTCTGCTTCTCCCTGACTCTCTGCTTCCCCCTGACTCTCCGCTTCTCCCTGACTCTCTGCTTCTCCCTGCCTCACTCTGCTTCTTCTTGAATCTCTGCTTCTCCCTGACTCTCTGCTTCCCCGACTCTCTGCTTCTCCCTGACTCTCTACTTCTCCCTGACTTTGCTTCCCCCTGACTCTCTGCTTCTCCCTGACTATCGGCTTCCCCCTGCATCACTCTGCTTCTTCTTGACTCTCTGCTTCTCCCTGACTCTCTGTTCCCCTGGCTCTTGCTTTCTCCCGACTCTGTTCTCTCTGACTCTCTGCTCTCCCCCTGCCTACACTCTGCTTTCCCTGACTCTCTGCTTCCCTTTGCTCTCCCTGCTTCTCCCTGACTCTCTGCTTCCCCCTGCCTCTCTCTGTTCTCCTGACTCCTATGCTTTCCCCCTGCCTCACTCTGCTTCTCCCTGACTCTCTGCTTCCCCTTGCCTCACTCTGCTTCTCCCTGACTCTCTGCTTCCCCTTGCCTCACTCTGCTTCTCCCTGACTCTCTGCTTCCCCTTGCCTCACTCTGCTTCTCCCTGACTCTCTGCTTCCCCATGCTCACTCTGCTTCTCCCTGAATCTCTGCTTCCCCATGCCTCACTCTGCTTTCCCGACTCTCTGCTTCCACCTGCCTCACTCTGCTTCTCCCTGACTCTCTGCTTCCCCTTGCCTCACTCTGCTTCTCCCTGACTCTCTGCTTCCACCTGTCATCCTCCACTCTGCTTCTCCCTGACTTCTCGCTTCGCTAGCCTCACTCTGCTTCTCCCTGACTCTCGGCTGTCCCCTTGCCTCACTCTGCTTCTCCTGACTCTCTGCTTCCACCTGGCCTCACTCTGCTTCTTCCCTGACTCTCTGCTTCCACCTGCTCTCTCTCTGCTTCTCCCTGACCCTCTGCTTCCCTTGCCTTCACTCTGCTTTCCCTGACTCTGCTTCCCCCTGCTCACTCTGCTTCTCCCTGACTCTATGCTTCCCCTTGCCTCACTCTGCTTCTTCCCTGACTCTGCTTCCTTGCCTCACTCTGCTTTCTCCTGGGACTCTTTGCTTCCCCCGGCCTACTCTGCTTCCCTGACCTCTGCTTCCCCTGCCTCCACTCTTGCTTCTCCCTGACTCTCTGCTTCCCCTTGCCTCCACCTCTGCTTCTCCCTGACTCTCTGCTTCCCCTGCCTACTCTGCTTCTCACCTGACTCTCTGCTTCCCTTGCCTCACTCTGCTTCTCCAGACTCTCTGCTTCCCCCTGCCTCACTTGTTCTCCCTGACTCTCTGCTTCCCCTTGCCTCACTCTGCTTCTCCTGACTCTCTGCTTCCCCTGCCTCACTCTGCTTCTACCTGGACTCTCTGCTTCCCTTGCCTCACTTGCTTCTCCCTGACTCTCTGCTTCCCCTGCCTCACTCTGCTTCTCCTGACTCTTGCTTCCCCTGCCTCACCCTGCTTCTCCCTGACTCTCTGCTTCACTTGCCTCACTCTGCTTCTCCCTGACTCTTGCTTCCCCCCGCCTCACTCTGCTTATCCCTCACTCTCTGCTTCCCCTTGCCTCACTCTGCTTCTCCTGACTCTCTGCTTCCCCTTGCCTCACTCTGCTTTCCTGACTCTCTGCTTCACTTGCCTCACTCTGCTTTCTCCCTGACTCTTGCTTCCCCTTGCCTCACTCTGCTTCTCTGACTCTTGCTCTTTTTCACCTTGCCTCACTCTGCTTATCCTGACTCTCTGCTTCACCTGCTCACTCTGCTTTCTCCTGACTCTCTGCTTCCCTTGCCTCACTCTGCTTCTCCTGACTTCTGCTTCCCCCTGCCTACTCTTGCTTCTCCCTGACTCTCTGCTTCACCTTGCTCACTCTGCTTCTCCCCTGCACTCCTCTGCTTTCCCCCTGCCGCACTCTGCTTTCCCAGACTCTATGCTTCCACTGCCTCACTCTGCTTCTCCCTGACTCTCTGCTTCCCCCTGCCTCACCTGCTTCTCCATGCTCTCTGTTCCACCTGCCTCACTCCTTCTCCCTGACTCTCTGGTTCATTCACTTAATCTCAGGCTCTTTCTCTTTATTATAACCTTTCTGATAATCTACCTTAAAATACAGGTTTATTCATGACCGGAGAGATCCAACGTTCTCACCTGGACTGGTACACCACCTTCACCTAGGCTGGTACACCACCTTCACCTAGGCTGGTACACCACCTTCACCTAGGCTGGTACACCACCTTCACCTTGGCTGGTACACCACCTTCACCTTGGCTGGTACAGCACTTTCACCTAGGCTGGTACAGCACCTTCACCTAGGCTGGTACACCACCTTCACCTTGGCTGGTACACCACCTTCACCTTGGCTGGTACAGCACTTTCACCTAGGCTGGTACACCACCTTCACCTTGGCTGGTACAGCATCTTCATCTAGGCTGGTACAGCAACTTTCACCTAGTAGTACACCCTTCCCTGCGGCTGGTACACACCTTCACCTGGCTGGTACAGCACCTTCACCTAGCCTGGTACAGCACCTTCACCTAGGCTGGTACACCACCTTCACCTGGGCTGGTACACCACCTTCACCTAGGCTGGTACACCACCTTCACCTAGACTGCAACACCATCTTCACCTAGAATGATACACCACCTTCACCTAGGCTGGTACACCATCTTCACCTAGGTTGGTACACCACCTTCACCTAGGCTGGAACACCACCTTCACCTGGGCTGGTACACTACCTTCACCTGGGCTGGTACATTACCTTCACCTGGGCTGGTACACCACCTTCACCTGGGCTGGTACACCACCTTCACTAAGGCTGGTACAGCACCTTCACCTAGGCTGGTACAGCGCCTTCACCTAGGCTGGTACAGCACCTTCACCTAGGCTGGTACAGCGCCTTCACCTGGGCTGGTACACCACCTTCACCTGGGCTGGTACAGCACCTTCACCTAGGCTGATACAGCACCTTCACCTAGGCTGATACAGCACCTTCACTTAGGCTGGTACAGCACCTTCACCTAAGCTGGTACACCACCTTAACCTAGGCTGGTACACCACCTTCACCTAGGCTGGTACAGCACCTTCACTTAGGCTGGTACACCACCTTCACCTAGGCTGGTACACCACCTTCACCGAGGCTGGTACACCACTTCACCTAGGTGGTACAGCACCTTCACCTCAGGCTGGTCACCCCTTCACCTAGGATGGTACACCTCTTCACCTAGGTTGGTTTCTCCACCTTCACCTAGGCTGTACAGCACTTCACCTGCGCGTACACCACATTCACCTGGCCGGTACACCACCTTCACCTAGGTCTGGTTACAGCACTTCACCCTAGGCGGGTACACCAACTTCACCTAGGCTTGGTACAGCACCTTCACTGGGCTGGTATACCTCCTTCACCTTGGGCTGGTACACCACCTTCACTAGTCTGGTACAGCACCTTTCCACCTAGGCTGGTACACCACATTCACCTAGGGTGGTACAGCACTTCCAACTAGCTGGTACAACACCTTCACCTAAGCTGGTTAACACAACCGTCACCTAGGCTGGTACACTACCTTCACTAGGCTGGTACAACCACCTTCCCTAGGTTGGTACACCACCTTCACATGGCTGGTACAGCACCTTCACTAGCGCTGGTACAGCAACCTTCACCCAGGGCTCGTACAGCACCTTCACTAGGCTGATCACCAACTTTCTCATAGGCTGTACAGCACCTTCACCTAGGATGGTACAGCACTTCAATAGGAGGTACACCTCATTCACCTAGGCTGGTACACCAACCTTCACCTGGGCTGGTACACCACCTTTCCCTAGGCTGGTCACACCTTTACTAGACTGGTAACCAACCACCTTCACCTGGGCTGGTACAGCACCTTTCACTGGGCTGGTACATCCACCTTCCACCTAGGCTGGTACACCATCGTCAGCTAGGCTGGTAACCTCTTCTCCTAGGCTGGTACACCAACTTCACCTAGGCTGGTACAACCACCTTCCCTAGGCTGTTGTTTACTATCTTACTTTTAAACTGGTTCAACACATTCACCTAGGCTGGTAACCACCACCTTCAGTTAGGTGGTACTCCACGTCACTTGGGCTGGTTTACCACTTTCACTTGGGCTTGGTACTGCACCTTCACCTAGGCTGGTACACCCACCTGCACAAGGCTGGTACACACCTTCACCTGGGCTGGTTACAGCAACCTTCACCTAGGCTGGTACACTCCTTCACCAAGGCTGGGTAAACCATACTTTCACTGGGATGCGATACAGCACTTCAACCTAGGCTGGTACACACATCTTTCACCTAGGCTTGGTACAGCACCTCACTAGGCTGGTACAGCACCTTCACCTAGGCTGGTACTAGGACCTTCACACTAGGCTTGTATACACCATCTTCACCTAGGCTGGTACACCACCTTCACCTAGGCTGGTACACCACCTTCACCTAGGCTGGTACAGCACCTTCACCTAGGCTGTTACTGCACCTTCAACATAAGGCTGGTACACCAACCTTCACCTAGGCTGTCACCCACATCACCTAGGCTGGTTACAGCACCTTCACTGGGCTGGTACACCACCTTCACCTGGGCTGGTACACCACCTTCACCTAGGCTGGTACAGCACCTTCACCTAGCAGGTTAAACCACTTCACCTAGGCTGGTACAGCTCCCTCTCCTAGGCTGATACACACCTTCACCTAGGCTGGTACACACCTTCACCTGGCTGGTACGCAACCGTCAACTGGGCTGTTACACTCCTTCTCCTGGGCTGGTACACCACCTTCACCTAGGCTGGTACACCACCTTCACCTAGGCAGGTACACCACCTTCACCTAGGCTGGTACAGCACCTTCACCTGGGCTGGTACACCACCTTCACCTGGGCCTGGTAACACCACTTCACCTAGCTGGTTACACCACCTTCACCTAGGCTGGTACAGCACCTTCACCTAGGCTGGTACACCACCTTCACCTGAGCTGGTACACCACCTTCACCTAGACTGGTACACTACCTTCACCTAGGCTGGTACACCACCTTCACCTAGGCTGGTACACCACTTCTTCACTAGGTGGTACAGCCCTTCACCTAGGCTCGTACAGCACCTTCACTTGGCTGGATACACCACCTCACCTAGGCTGTTCAGCACTTCACCTAGGAGGGTACAGCACCTTCACCTAGGCTGGTACACCACATTCACCTAGGCTGGTACACCACCATCACCTCAGCTGGTACACCCATCACCTAGGCTGGTTACACCACGTACCTGGGCTGGTTACACAACCTTCAAATGAGGAGGTACACCACCTTCACTAGGCCTGGTAACGCACCATCACCTGGCTGGTACCCACCTTCACCTGGATGGTACACCACCTTCACCTAAGCTGGTACACCACCTTCACCTAGGCTGGTACAGCACCTTCACCTAGGCTGGTACACCACCTTCACCTGAGCTTGTTAACCACTTCACTAGACTTGGTACACTACCATCACCTAGGCTGGTACTCACTTCACTAGGCTGGTACACCACCTTCATCCCTAGGCTGGTACAGCTCCTTCACATAGGCTCGTACTGCACCGTCACTAGGCTGATACACCATCTCACAGGCTGGTACAGCACCTTCACCTAGGCTGGTACAGCACCTTCACCTAGGCTGGTACACCACCTTCACCTAGGCTGGTACACCACCTTCACCTAGGCTGGTACACCACCTTCACCTAGGCTGGTAACATCCTTCACCTGGGCTGTACACCACTTCACCTAGGCTGGTTACACACCTTCATCTAGGCTGGTAACACCTTCACCTGGGCTGGTGCAGCACTTCTCCTGGGCTGGGTATACACCTTCACTAGGGGCTGGTATATACACATCTTCAGCTAGGCTGGTAACCACCTTCACCTAGGCTGGTACATCACCACCTAGGCTGGTACAGCACCTTCACCTAGGCTGGTACACCACCATCGCCTAGGCTGGTACACCATCTTCACCTAAGCTGGTACACCACATTCACCTAGGCTGGTACACCACCTTCAGTTAGGCTGGTTCAACACGTCACTTGGCTGGTACCACACCTTCACTTGGGCTGGTACACCACCTTCACTTGGGCTGGTACAGCACCTTCACCTAGGCTGGTACACCACCTTCACCAAGGCTGGTACAGCACCGTCCCTGGGTGGTACAGCACCTTCCCTAGGCTGTTAGACACCATTCTTCAACCTAGGGCTGGTACAGCACTTCACCAGGCTGGTACAGCACCTTCACCCTAGGCTGGTACCAACACCTTCACATAGGCTGTTTACACATCTTCCCTAGGCTGTACAGCACCTTCACCTAGCTGGTACAGCACCTTCACTAGGCTGGTCACCACCTTCACCTTGGTGGTTACACCACCTTCACCTAGGCTGTACTGACCTTCACTTAGGCTGGTACAGTCCTTCACCTATGCTTGGTACACCACCTTAACCTAGGATGGTACACCACCCTTCACCTAGGCTGGTACAGCAACTTCACTTGGTGGTACACCACTTCACCTAGGCTGGCTAACACCTTCACCGAGGCTGGTTACACCACCTTCACCTAGGCTGGTACAGCACCTTCACCTAGGCTGGTCACCCACTTAACCTAGGCTGGTACACCACCTTCACCTAGGTTGGTACACCACCTTCACCTAGGCTGGTACAGCACCTTCACCTGCGCTGGTACACCACCTTCACCTGGGCTGGTACACCACCTTCACCTAGGCGGTTCAGCTCCCTTCCACCTAGGGGGTACACCACCTTCACCTAGCTTGTACAGCAACCTTCACCTGGGCTGGTACACCACCTTCACCTGGGCTGGTACACCACCTTCACCTAGTCTGGTACAGCACCTTCACCTAGGCTGGTACACCACCTTCACCTAGGCTGGTACAGCACCTTCACCTAGGCTGGTACACCACCTTCACCTAAGCTGGTACACCACCTTCACCTAGGCTGGTACACTACCTTCACCTAGCTGGTTACACCCCACCTTCACCTAGGTTGCGTTACACCTTCTCCTAGGTGGTACAGCACCTTCACCTTGGCTGGTACAGCACCTTCACCTAGGCTCGTACAGCACCTTCACCTAGGCTGATACACCACCTTCTCCTAGGCTGGTACAGCACCTTCACCTAGGATGGTACAGCACCTTCACCTAGGCTGGTACACCACATTCACCTAGGCTGGTACACCACCATCACCTAGGCTGGTACACCACCTTCACCTAGGCTGGTACACCACCTTCACCTGGGCTGGTACACCACCTTCACCTAGGCTGGTACACCACCTTTACCTAGACTGGTACACCACCTTCACCTGGGCTGGTACAGCACCTTCGCCTGGCTGCGTACACCACCTTCACCTAGGTGGTTACACATCGTCGGCTTGGCTGGTACACCACCTTCACCTAGGCTGGTACACCACCTTCACCTAGGCTGGTACACCACGTTCCCCTAGGCTGGTACATCATCTTCACCTAAGCTGGTACACCACATTCACCTAGGCTGGTACACCACCTTCAGTTAGGCTGGTACACCACCGTCACTTGGGCTGGTATACCACCTTCACTTGGGCTGGTACAGCACCTTCACCTAGGCTGGTACACCACCTTCACCAAGGCTGGTACACCACCTTCACCTGGGCTGGTACAGCACCTTCACCTAGGCTGGTACACCATCTTCACCAAGGCTGGTACACCACTTTCACCGGGCTGGTAACAGCACTTCACTATCCCCCCCCCCCCCCCTGGCTGGTACACCATCTCCCCTAGGTGGTACAGCATCCTTCAACCTAGCTGGTACAGCACCTTCCACTAGTGGTACAAGCACCTTCAACCTAAGGCTTGTTATACCACCAATCTTCACCTAGGCTGTACACCACCTTTCACCTAGGCTGGTACACCACCTTTACTAGGTGGTACAGGCCATTCACCTAGGCTGTTACGCCTTCACTTGGCTGGCTACACCACCTTCACCTATGCTGGTACACCACCCTCACCTAGGCTGTACCAGACACCTTCACACTGGGCTGGTACACCACCTTCACTGGGCTGGTTACACCCCTTCACTCTGTCAGGCTATGTGTGTTCGATAACGCAGCTAGTTCACCTAGGAGGACACCACCTTCACCTAGGTGGTACAGCACTTCACCTGGGCTTGGTTACACACCTTCACTGGGTGGTACCCACCTTTCACCTATGGCTGGTTACACCACTTCTCTAGGCAGGTACACCCACCTTACTAGGCTGGTACAGCACCTTCACCGGGCTGGTCACCACCTTCACCTGGGCTGGTACACCACCTTCACCTAAGCTGGTACACCACCTTCACCTAGGCTGGTACAGCACCTTCACCTAGGCTGGTACACCACCTTCACCTGAGGCTGGTACACCACCTTCACCTAGGCTGGTACACCACCTTCACCTAGGCTGGTACACCACCTTCACCTAGGCTGGTACACCACCTTCACCTAGGCTGGTACAGCTCCTTCACCTAGGCTCGTACAGCACCTTCACCTAGGCTGATACACCAACACCCTTACCAAAAATATTTTTTAAGTACTTCTTTAACTAGGCTGGTAAGCACTTCACCGAGGATGGTACAGCACCTTCACCTAGGCTGGTACACCACATTCACCTAGGCTGGTACACCACCATCACCTAAGCTGGTACACCACCTTCACCTAGGCTGGTACACCACCTTCACCTGGGCTGGTACACCACCTTCACCTAGGCTGGTACACCACCTTCACCTAGGCTGGTACAGCACCTTCACCTGGGCTGGTACACCACCTTCACCTGGGCTGGTACACCACCTTCACCTAGCTTGTGTTACAACACCTTCACTTGGCTGGTACAGCACCTTCACCTAGGCTGGTACACCACCTTCACCTGAGCTGGTACACCACCTTCACCTAGACTGGTACACTACCTTCACCTAGGCTGGTACACCACCTTCACCTAGGCTGGTACACCACCTTCACCTAGGCTGGTACAGCTCCTTCAACTAGGCTCGTACTGCACCTTAACCTAGGCTGTTACACCACCTTACTAGGATGGTACAGCACCTTCACTAGGAAGGTACAAGCACCTTCACCTAGGTGGTTACACCACATTCACCTAGGTGGTAAACCACCATCACCATATAGCTGGACACCCACTTCACCTAGGTGGTTACACCCATTCACCTGGGCTGGTTACACCACCTCACTAGGTGGTACACCACCGTCAACTAGGTGGTACACCACCTTCACCGGGCTGGTGCGCACTTCACTGGGATGGTATACACCTTTCACCTAGGCTGGTACACCATCCTTCCAGCTAGGCTGATACACCACTTACCTAGGCTGGTACTGTCTCCTACCTAGGCTGGTACAGCACCTTCACTAGGTGGTTACCACCACCATCGCTAGGGCTGGTAACACCATCTTCACCTAAGCTGGTACACCACATTCACTTGGGCTGGTACACCACCTTCACTTGGGCTGGTACAGCACCTTCACCTAGGCTGGTACACCACCTTCACCAAGGCTGGTACACCACCTTCACCTGGGCTGGTACAGCACCTTCACCTAGGCTGGTACACCATCTTCACCTAGGCTGGTACAGCACCTACCTATTGCTGTGTACAGCACCCTTCACCTTTGCTGGTAAACCACTTCACCTAGGCTGTTATACACCATCTTCCCCTAGGCTGGTACAGCACCTTCACCTAGGCTGGTACAGCACCTTCACCTAGGCTGGTACACCACCTTCACCTAGGCTGGTACACCACCTTCACCTAGGCTGGTACAGCATCTTCACCTAGGCTGGTACAGCACCTTCACTGGGCTGGTACACCACCTTCACCTAGGCTGGTACAGCACCTTCACCTAGGCTGGTACAGCACCTTCACCTAGGCTGGTACACCACCTTCACCTAGGCTGGTACACCACCTTCACCTAGGCTGGTACACCACCTTCACCTAGGCTGGTACACCACCTTCACCTAGGCTGGTACACCACCTTCACCTAAGCTGGTACTGCACTTCACCTCTAGGCCTGGTTCACCACCATCGGCTTGGTGGTACACCATCTTCTCCTAAGGCTGGTACACCACATTCAACCTAGGCTGTACACCAAAATTCAGTTAGGCTGGTACACCACCTTCACTTGGGCTGGTACACCACCTTCACTTGGGCTGGTACACCACCTTCACTTGGGCTGGTACAGCACCTTCACCTAGGCTGGTACACACCTTCACAAGGCTGGTACACCTCTTCACCGGGCTGGTACAAGACCTTCACCTAGGCTGGCTACAACCATCTTACCTAGGCTGGTACAGCACCTTCACCTAGGCTGGTACAGCACCTTCACCTAGGCTGGTATACACCATCTTCACCTAGGCTGGTACAGCACCTTCACCTAGGCTGGTACACCACATTCACCTAGGCTGGTACACCACCTTCACCTAGGCTGGACACCACCTTCTCTGGCTGGTACAGCATCTTCACCAGGTGGTACAGCACCTTCACTGGGCTGGTTACACCACCTTCACCTAGGCTGGTACACCACCTTCACCTAGGCTGGTACAGCACATTCACCTAGGCTGGTACAGCACCTTCACCTAGGCTGGTACACCACCTTCACCTAGGCTGGTGCACCACCTTTCACCTAGGCAGGTCACCACCTTCACCAGGTGGGGTACACCCCTTCACCTAGGCTGGTACAGCACCTTCACTAGGCTGGTTACACCACCTTCACTAGGAGGTACACACCTTCACTAGGCTGGTACACCACCTTCACCAGCTGGGTTCACCACCTTACTAGGCTGGTACACCACCTTCACCTAGGTGGTACACCACCTTCACCTAGTCTGGGACACCACCTTCACCTAGGCTGGTTACGATCTTCACCTAGGTGGTACAGCACCTTTCACCTGGGTGGTACACCACCTTCACCTAGGACTGGTACAGCACCTTCACTAGGCTGGTACGCACCTTCACCGAGGGGTACACCACCTTCACCTAGGTGGTTCACCACCTTCACCTAGGTGGTGTCACCACCTTCACCTAGGCTGGTACACCACCTTCACCTAGGCTGGTACACCACCTTCACCTAAGCTGGTACAGCACCTTCACCTAGGCTGGTACACCACCATCGCCTAGGCTGGTACACCATCTTCACCTAAGCTGGTACACCACATTCACCTAGGCTGGTACACCAAATTCAGTTAGGCTGGTACACCACCTTCACTTGGGCTGGTACACCACCTTCACTTGGGCTGGTACACCACCTTCACTTGGGCTGGTACAGCACCTTCACCTAGGCTGGTACACCACCTTCACCAAGGCTGGTACACCACCTTCACCTGGGCTGGTACAGCACCTTCACCTAGGCTGGTACACCATCTTCACCTAGGCTGGTACAGCACCTTCACCTAGGCTGGTACAGCACCTTCACCTAGGCTGGTATACACCATCTTCACTAGGCTTGGTAGCACCTTCACCTAGGCTGGTTTCACCACTTTCACCTAGGCTGGTACACCACTTCACCTAGCTGGTTACACCACCTTCCACTAGGCTGGTACAGGCATCTTCACCACGGCTGGTACAGCCTTCACCTGAGGATGGTACACCACCTTTTCACTAGGTGGTACACCACCTTCACTAGGCTGGTACAGCACATTCACGAGGCTGGTACAGACCTTCACCTAGGCTGGTACTCCACCTTCACTAGGCTGGTGCACCTACTTCACTTGGCTGGTACCACCACCTTCACTTGGCTGTAGTACACACCTTCACCTAGGCTGGTACAGCACCTTTTCACTAGCTGGTTACACCACCTTCAACCTAGGCCGGTACACCACTTCACCTAGGCTGGTACACCACCTTCACCTAGGCTGGTACACCACCTTCACCTAGGCTGGTACACCACCTTCACCTAGGCTGGTACACCACCTTCACCTAGGTGGTACACCACTTCACCTGTGCTGGTACCACCCACCTTCTGGGCTGGTACAACCACCTTCACCTGGGCTGGTACCTCACCTTCACCTGGATGGTACACACCTTCACCTGGCTGATACACCACTTCACCTAGGTGTTACACCACCTTCACTAGCTGGTACACCACCTTCACCTGGGTGGTACACCACTTCACTGGGTGGTACACCACATTCACTGGGTGGTACACCACCTTCACTAGGGAAGGTAACAACCTTCACTAGGCTGGTACATCACCTTCACCTAGGCTGGTACACCACCTTCACCTAGGCTGGTACACCACCTTCACCTAGGCTGGTACACCACCTTCACCTAGGCTGGTACAGCACCTTCAACTGGGTGGTACACCACCTTCACTATGGTGGTACATCAACCTTCAACCTAGGCCGGTACACCACCTTCACCTAGGCTGGTACACCACCTTCACCTAGGCTGGTACACCACCTTCACCTAGGCTGGTACAGCACCTTCACCTAGGCTGGTATACCACCTTCACCTAGGCTGGTACACACTTCACCTAGGCTGGTACAACCAACCTTCACCCTAGGCTGGTACACCACCTTCACTAGTGGTAACCACCTTCACCTAGGCTGGTACACCCTTCACCTAGGCTGGTACTCCACCTTTCACCCTAGGCTGGTACACCACCTTCACCTAGGATGAGTACACACCTTCAACCTAGGCTGGTACACACTTTCACCTAGGCTGGTACACCACCGTCACCTAGGCTGTAATTCCTCTTCACCTTGGCTGTATTACCACCTTACCTAGGTGGTATACACCTTCACCTAGGCTGGTACTCCACCTTCACTAGGTGGTACACACTTCAACCTAGGCTGGTACACACCTTCACCTAGGCTGGTTACACCACCTTTCACTAGGCTGGTAACCAAACTTACCTAGGCTGGTACACCACCTTCACCTAGGCTGGTATACCACCTTCACCTAGGCTGGTACACCACCTTCACCTAGGCTGGTACACCACCTTCACCTAGGCTGGTATACCACCTTCACCTAGGCTGGTACACCACTTCACCTAGGCTGGTACACCACTTCAACTAGGCTGGTACACACCTTCACTAGGCTGGTACACCACCTTCACCTAGGCTGGTATACCACCTACCAAAGCAGTAGAAAATGTTTATCATTTTGTTCATGTCACTGTTGGCAGCAGCCCAACCATGGTGCCCACTGCTGCTCTGGGTACGCCCACGACATGCCCATACCCACACATGGTGCCCACTGCTGTCTGGTTTACGACCACGACATGCCCATACACATGGTGCCCACTGCTGCTCTGGGTACGCCCACGACATGCCCATACCCACACATGGTGCCCACTGCTGCTCTGGGTACGCCCACGACATGCCCATACCCACACATGGTGCCATGCTGCTTGGGTACGCCACGAATGCCCATACCCACGCATGGTGCCCACTTGCTGCTCTGGGTACGCCAACTGCCCATACCCACACATGGTGCCCAATGCTGCTCTGGGACGCCCACGACTTGCCCTTAACCCTGGTGCCCAATGGGCTCTGGGTACGCCACGACATGCCCTACCCACACGGTGCTCTGGGTACGTGGGAAGGGAGAAGTTGGAAGGAGGAAAACAATGGGAGGAGTAAGGGGGCGAGAAAGGAAGAATGATAAAGTAGGAGGGTTACCTGGAGGTTATTCCGGGGATCAAACGCCCCCGCGGCCCGGTCCATGACCAGGCCTCCGGATGGATTCAGGGCTGTTCAACTAGGCTGTTACGCTGGCCGCACGCAGTCCGACGTACGAGCCACAGCCCGGCTGATCCGGCACTGACTTTAGGTATCTGTCCAGGTCTCTCTTGAAGGCTTATTGGCAATTCCCCTAATGCTTGATGGGAGGCTGTTGAACAGTTTTGGGCCCCGGACACTTAAGGTGTTTTCCCTTAGTGTACCAATGGCGCCCCTACTTTTTATTGGGGGCATTTTGCATCGCCTGCCCAGTCTATTACTTTCGTAGGGAGTGATTTCTGTGTGCAGATTTGGGACCATTCCTTCCAGGATTTTCCAAGTGTAGATTATGATATATCTCTCCCTCCTGCGTTCCAACGAGTACAAGTCAAGTGCTTCCAAACGTTCCCAGTAGTTAAGGTGCTTGACAGAACTTATACGTGCAGTAAAGGATCTCTGTACACTCTCTAGATCTGCGATTTCACCTGCTTTGAATGGAGATGTTAATGTACAGCAGTATTCCAGCCTAGAGAGAACAAGTGATTTGAAAAGGATCATCATTGGCTTGGCATCTCTCGTTTTGAAAGTTCTCATTATCCATCCTATCATTTTCTTTGCACGTGCGATCGTGGCACTGTTGTGATCCTTGAAAGTGAGATCCTCAGACATTACTACTCCCAGGTCCCTTACATTATTTTTCCGCTCTATTGTATGGCCGGAGTCAGTAGTATACTCTGTTCTAGTTATTATCTCCTCCAGTTTTCCATAACGGAGTAGTTGGAATTTGTCCTCATTGAACATCATATTGTTTACCATTGCCCACTGGAAAACACATGGTGTCCACTGGTGCTCTGGGTACGCCCACGACACACCCATACCAACACATGGTGCCCACTGCTGCTCTGGGTACATCCATGACACGCCCACACCTACACATGGTGTCCACTGGTACCCCAGAGGGCCCCGCATCACGCATTGACACTCGACACGCGTCGGCACGTCTCTACACACGTTGACACACCTCTACACACGCCGACACTTCTCTACACGCATCGACACCTCTACACACGTCGACACTTCTTTACACGCATCGATACTCCTCGACACTTCTCTACTCGCGTCGACACTCCTCTACACGTGCCGACACTCCTCTACACACCTCGACATGCTTCTTCACGCCTCATCACGCCTGATTTTATGGTGAAACATGCCTGCACGACCCGTCAAAGTGATTTCGAGAGGGAAGTTCATGCTTTCTCAACAACTATTAAACCATTAACACAACATTGTGGAAGATTTGGGAGAAATCCAAAACACACATTTGGCCTACACTTATCAACAGACTTTACTAAGGTATTTCAGAACTGCGAGTACTAGCCCATATATAACGAAGTGAATACGTACATTACGAAAAGTGAGAAAATTTAAATTAATGTTTCTGGCAAATAGATTATTATTATTATAATCAAGGGGGAAGCGCTAAACCCGGAGGATTATACAGCGCCTGGGGGGGGGGGGGATGTGGAAGGCATTCAGGCTTAATTCGGGGAACTGGAGCACAGATCCAATTCCCTAAATCAAGAGCCCCTCACCAACATCAAGGAACCTTCCTTGAGGGGTCTGGCAAATAGAACACAACAGTGGGGGTAAAAATTCAATATCCCAAGGCACGATACTGGTGCCTCGAATGTTTCTCATGTTCATACTACAGATAAAAACATTAACGGCAGCTTCGTATTTTCCTCTGCGGACGATACCGAAATAACCAGGAAAGTCACTTCGGTAGAACACACGTAAAAACTGACAGTATATTTAAAAATCTTCCAGTGGGCAGTAGATAACAACACGATCTTCAGTGGTGACAAATTCCAACTGTTTAGATACGGAAAGAATGAAGAACTGAAAATGAAAACATGATACAATACACTTTTGCTAGAGTCACCTCATGAAGAAGACCCGGGCCAAGACCCGTCCTGGCGAACCTACCTGTACCTGATACAATACACACTAGGACCATCTCACAGAACGAAAGGCATGAAAACTCTTGACCAGAATAATATTGAATGACCTCTCATTTAGAGAGCACAATAAGGCAAATGAAATGACAGAAAATGAGAAGGTTAATAATAAGAACATTCAAAAAGAGAGAAATATCACCAGTGGTGCTACTATTCTAATTGTTTATGTTCTCGTTCTGTGCTCACAGCCTCATTGAAGGCTTCAAGACAGGAGAGATATCAGTGCTGGAAAATGTGTAGAGATCGTATACTCTTAGCACAGAACCAATAAAGTATATAAACTACTAACAAAGTACTTGGGAGTCACTCTAGAGCAGAGAGATACATGATAATGTATAGATGGAAGATGGGTCCTTGGTCACATCTGAAGTGACCAAGGTCCCAGGACCAAAACGTTTAAAAAAAAAATGTCCAAGTGTTTACGTTTGTGTTTTCCCAACAGCACTGGAGATATGATGGTTATTGCGAATCTTTCTAGACAACGTTTCGCCAACATTCTGTCAATAAATGATCGCATTATACTGCATCTCTATCCAATATGTGTGCCGTAGCTCGACTGGTAACGCACTCAGCTCATACACTGAGGTCCGGGAGTCGACCCCCGGAAGGGGTGGAAACATATTTTCTTAAGACACCTGCTGTCCAGGGGCTTTCTATATAGTATATCATTTATGTCAGCTAGGCCTGTATACCTTGTTCATGAACTTGTAAAAAGGTTATTATTATTAAATGTATGCACCACCAGAACAACTTATTGAAACGAGAGATATGGGAGGAGGTTTTAAATAAACTTACCGAAAAGCAGGGGCGCCACAGGCCCAATAAGACAACACTGTCAACATGTGTGCTGGGAGACGTCATCCTGTTACCACCAAATGTCAGAAATATTGCTGAAATAAATATATATATATATATTTTTTTTAAGAAGAAAGTGGATCACTACCTCCGCCAAGTGCCAAATTAACCAGGATGGAAGGAGGTAAATATGATGGAAGGAGGCTCGAATGATGGAAAGGGGATACGAACGATGGAAAAAAGATGCGATGGAAGGAGAAAAAAATTATAAAAGTGGGAAGGAGTAATAAAAAGAGGATGAAGAGGGGTGGTGCTCGTTAATTACCTCAACTATCCCATAAACAACACTCTTGTTACACCTACAACCCTCTTCATACACACATACATACACAACACACATACACACACACACACATACACACACACACGACACACACACACGCACACGCACACGCACACGCACACGCACACGCACACGCACACAAACACACACACACGCACACACCCACCCGCCCACACACATACACACACACTATGAATCGACCCCTGCAACCACATACATGTATAGGTGAGTACACATTAACATACACATGCACACACGTACGCACGCGCACGCACACAGGCATGGTCCAGAAACTGGCTCCTGGAGTTCTACCCCACCAAGTGCAAAGTCATGAAGATTAGGGAAGGGCAAAGAAGACCACAGACGGAGTACAGTCTAATGGGGCCAGAGCCTACAAACCTCACTCAAGGAAAAAGGATCTTGGCGTGAGTATAACGCCGGGAACATCTCCTGAGGCGCGCATCAACCAAATAACTGCTGCACCATATGGGCGTCTGGCAAACCTAAGAAAAGCATTCCGACATCTAAATAAGGAGTCATTCAGGACCCTGTACACTGTATACGTTAGGCCCATATTGGAATATGCAGCGCCAGCTTGGAACCCTCACCTAGCCAAGCATGTAAGGAAACTAGAGAAAGTGCAGAGGTTTGCAACAAGACTAGTCCCGGAGCTATGGGGTATGTCCTACGAGGAGAGGTTAAGGGAAATCGACCTGACGATACTAGAAGACAGGAGAGTTAGGGGGGATATGATAACGACACATAAAATACTGAGAGGTATACACAAGGTGGACAGAGACAGGATGTTCCAGGGATGGGACACAGCAACGAGGGGTCACAGTTGGAAGCTGAAGGCTCAGATGAACCACAGGGATGTTAGGAAGTATTTCTTCAGTCACAGAGTTGTCAGGAAGTGGAATAGCTTGGGTAGTGATGTAATGGAGGCAGGATCCATACATAGCTTTAGGAAGAGGTTTGATAAAGCTCACGGAGCGGGAAGAGTGACCAGGTAGCAGCCAGGTGAAGAGGCGGGGCCAGGAGCTGTGACTCGACCCCTGCAACCATAACTAGGCGAGTACACACACACACACACACACACACACACACACACACACATGCATATACAACAGGCCTAGTGTCTAATCGACATGTGCCTAGGACAAAATGGTAACTAACACACACACACATATTAGAAGCGGTGGGGTGAGTGGGGAGGTAGGTGTTGATGGTTGAGGAGACATAGCTAGCCATCTTGCTGGTCCCCTTAACGTAATATGGCAAGGTGCTGTAGTGAACAAAGTTGTCAGGTATCTGTTTACCTTCCAAGCGCTTTCGTGATTTCTCAATTGACGAAGGAAAGTAATAAGGGAACATAAGTCTTATACAGCAGAGATGTGGCCTCACATGTACAGTCAGTGGGTCGTTAGTCGCCTCATCTAACCTGGGAGATACATTTCCACTCTACTGAAATTTTCAGTCAGGTCACTTAACAGGTAAAATTTAAGAGGGACATGCCAGGTAGAGGAACCTGTCAACATACCTTATAATTCCTCACAAATTTTATGTATTATGAAGGAATCTAATTTATACAATTCTAGACTTATCAAAATGTAATCGGTAGCATTATTCATAAAGCTGTATTTTATTATATTTCGTTCAACCACTGATTTGTTACAACTCTCTAAGTCTTTTGAAAATTAATTGGGCGGTTAAAATCTCTTACATAAATAAACAGAGCATTGGACTCTTGCCCAGTATTAATGATGCTATAGTCTTAATTGAAGATTTTTCTCCATTTCTCGGAAAGTAAAAATTATTGCATTTTGGACAAGGCATCTCGTAGACTCAGCTCTCAGTATTCTGGAGGAATTTGTAATCAATTAGATTTTATATCAAGATTTTTAAGCTTTTCGTGAAATAGAAACAACATATTCTTGGTAGAACATGGTTCCTTAGTCTTTTTTGATAGCTGTAAAATATACTAGAAACAATTGATGCGAGTCAAACTAGCCCAAGAGATGGAAGGGTCAAGAGCTGTGTCTCAACGACCGCAAACACATCTTGGTAAATGAAAGAGACTTAACCTAACCTTGTAGAACCCTGTGAAAAAAAGAGAGAGGGAGAAAAAGAGAGAAAGGGACTGGGGAGTGTGTTACCTGTGTAACGATGACCTCTGGGCCCTGGCAGGTGATAGTAACACACAAACACTCACCTGTGTAACGATGACCTGTGAGCCCTGGCAGGTGATAGTAACACACAAACACTCACCTGTGTAACGATGACCTGTGAGCCCTGGCAGGTGATAGTAACACACAAACACTACCTGTGTAACGATGACCTGTGAGCCCTGGCAGGTGATGTAACACACAAACACTCACCTGTGTAACGATGACCTGTGAGCCCTGGCAGGTGATAGTAACACACAAACACTCACCTGTGTAACGATGACCTGTGGGCCCTGGCAGGTGATAGTAACACACAAACACTCACCTGTAAACGATAAACCTGTGGGCCTGCAGTGATAGTACACACAAACACTCACCTGTGTAACATGACCTGTGGGCCCTGGCAGGTTGATACTAACACACAAACACTCACCTGTTTACGATACCTTGAGCCTGGCAGGTGATAGTAACACACAAACACTCACCTGTTAACGATGACCTGGAGCCCTGGCAGGTGATAGTAACACACAAACACTCACCTGTGAACGATGACCTTGGGCCCTGGCAGGTGAAATACATAACACACAAACACTCACCTGTGTAACAGACCGTAGCCTGGAGGTGATACTAACACACAAACACTCACCTTGTAACGATGACCTTTAGCCCTGGAAGTGATACTAACACACAAAC
Organism: Cherax quadricarinatus; assembly: GCF_026875155.1. Classification (NCBI taxonomy): domain Eukaryota; kingdom Metazoa; phylum Arthropoda; class Malacostraca; order Decapoda; family Parastacidae; genus Cherax; species Cherax quadricarinatus. Next base: position 14,792,752 of record NC_069490.1, read on the forward strand.
ACTCACCTGTGTAACGATACCTGTGGTCCTGGCAGGTGATACTTACAACACAAACACCACTGTGTACAAGACCTGTGAGCCCTGGCAGGTGATACAACACTCTAAACACGCACCTGTGTAACGATGCCTTGAGCCTGGCAGTGATACTCACAACAACACTCACCTTGTAACGATGACCTGTGAGCCCTGGCAGGTGATACTAACACACAAAACTACCTGTGAACGAGACTGTAGCCCGGCAGGTGATACTAACACACAAACACTACCGTGTAACGATGACCTGTGGCCCTGGCAGGTGATACTCACACACAAACACTCACCTGTGTAACGATGACCTGTGAGCCCTGGCAGGTGATAGTAACACACAAACACTCACCTGTGTAACGATGACCTGTGAGCCCTGGCAGGTGATACTAACACACAAACACTCACCTGTGTAACGATGACCTGTGAGCCCTGGCAGGTGATACTCACACACAAACACTCACCTGTGTAACGATGACCTGTGAGCCCTGGCAGGTGATACTAACACACAAACACTCACCTGTGTAACGATGACCTGTGAGCCCTGGCAGGTGATACTAACACACAAACACTCACCTGTGTAACGATGACCTGTGAGCCCTGGCAGGTGATACTCACACACAAACACTCACCTGTGTAACGATGACCTGTGAGCCCTGGCAGGTGATACTCACACACAAACACTCACCTGTGGAAAGGAAAAAAACACATCAGTTATGAGTGTGCAACCTCATTAATTCTTGTGCAGGTGAATGTTATTATGGTGGCGAACCCTCCCTACCTCTCTCTCCCTCCCTCTCTCTCCTTCAGTTCTTTCTCCCCTCCCTCCCCCTCCACTCTCACTCTCCATCTCCCTTCTACCTCCTTTCCTCTCTCCGTCCAGCTTCAACCTTTTCCCATCAACTCCTCTCTCTCTCTCTCTCTCTTCTTCCTAAATGACCCGACCTGCCACCCTTGTCCTCTTTCTTTTCCCTCCCGCCGTCACACCAACTCCATCACCCAACCCCCTTCCCTACCTTTATCGTCCTGCCCCTATCCCCTCCCTCCTCGCCAGAACACACACAGACACACGATAAAGCCCATGGAGCAGGGGTAGTGGACCTAATAGCGACCAGCGAAGAGGTGGGGCCAGGAACTGTGAATCGACCCCTGCAACCACAATTAGGTGAGTACACACACGCACAAAACAGCCCAAGTGTCTATCGGCAAGTGCCTTTGACAGCTAGTAACTACACGTTTCTATTTTCACCTTCATTCACTGGTAAGTTGGTAAAGAACAACCATTTAGGGAGGTGCTACCATTCTGCCAAACGAGTGCTAGCCTGATAAAAGTTGTGCACTCTGGCAGGACTGTTCGTCTCTCTGTCTTATGACAGAGAGACGAACAGTAAGGTAAGATGACCGGTGAATCTTACATGCTTCTACCTACTTTACTTAATGTACACATACATTTACATTTGGGTGTAAATGATGATTCTTTACTCTGGTTGTAAATGCTGATTTCAAATGCTGGTTTAAAAATTCTCGCCTTTTTTTGTATTATTGGGAATTCAATATTTTCCTCTTGTCAAGCCTGAAGACTTGAATATTACCTCAAGTCAAGTCTGAAGACTTAATACATTTTCATTAAGTCAAGTCTGAAGACTTAAAATATTTTCATTAAGTCAAGTCTGAAGACTTAAAATATTTTCATTAAGTCAAATCTGAAGACTTAAAATATTTTCCTCTCATTTTTGAGGTCGAAATTACATAAGTAAACATTTTCTTTGGTCAAAAATTTGGGTTTGATTTTTTTTTTTGTTTTCCAGACTAATGAATAACATCTCTTTTCTGAGTTGCAAATTGCTTCATAAACCCGAATGGAGAAGATGGTGGAAGACAAAGGTAAGAGAACGAATGAGGAGGTGAACTATGTGGTAGAGAAGAGGGTGAGATGCAGGAGGAGCAAGAGGGAGGAAAGGAAGAGGAGGGAAACTTAGAGGAAGATGAAAAAAAAGTGAGAAACAGTGGAAGGAATAGGAGGAAGTGGAGGAAGAGGGGCGAGAGGTAGAAGAGTGGGAGGAAGAGGGGCGAGAGATAGGAGAGTGGGAGGAAGAGCATAACGGGGTGAGGGGAGGAAGGGGGTGATGGAAGGAAGAGAAGGAAGAAGAGGAAGAGGTAGTGTCTTCCTCTGCCCCCAGAACAGCCTGAATTCTTCGTGGTATGGATTCAACAAGGAGCGGGAAGCATTCTTAGAGATTCTGGTTCAAGTTGACATCAAGCAGTTGCTGCAGATTTGTTGCCTGCAAATTCATGTTGCGAATCTCCCGCTCTACCATAACCCAAATGTTTACGCCAAATTTTGACCCTACTACCTTTAGCAGCAGAAATTGCGATTCGTCAGACTAGGCGACGTTTTTCCAATCTTCAATTGTCTAGTTTGTCGAGTTTGTGCCCACTGTACCCTCGGTTTCCTGTTCTTAGTTGACAGAGTAGAACCCGATGTTATTTTCTGCTGATGGAACCCATCCACTTCAAGGTCTGATGTGCTGTGTGTTCCGAGATGCTTTTCTGCATACCCCTGTTGTAACATGTAATTATATGAGTTACTGTCACCTTTCTGTCAGCCTGAACCAGTCTATTTTCCTCTGATCTCTCTCTTTAACAAGGCATTTCTGCCCACAGAACTGCCACTCACTCGATGTTTTGTGTTTATCACACCATTCTTTGTAGACTCTAAGTGACTGTTGTGTATGAAAATCCTAGGAGACTTTCAAACTAACCCCGTCTTCTGGCACTAACAATCATTCCACGATGAGTCACTTAGCTCACATTTCTTCTGCATTCTGATGTTTGGTGTGAACACCTGAACCTCTTGACTACGTCTGCATGTTTTTAGGCCCTCAGGTGCTGCCACGTGATTTTCTGATTAGATATTAGCATTAACGAGCAGGTGTACAGGTGTAACTAATAACTGGCCACTGACTGTATAAAGATAGATGCATAAATACAGATATAGAATCAAAGAACTATTATAAAAGAAAACTAGACAAAGTGAAGTAGGAATCGCAACTATTTCAGTCCAAGGTCAAATTTCCTAACATATATAAGCTCTCTAGAATTCGTATATTCATTATCTTGTTGTGCCTAAGTTATAATCTTAAAAATGTTTCTGGCCCTATTTTATGACTGTTGATATCAGAGTGAATTTTGATAGATGATCAAGGTGGTTTTGCTAGAGACGTTAGACTCCTGCATGTAAGTCCTCTATAGTAATAATAATAATAATAATAATAATAATAATAATAATAATTTACTTTTCCGTAAGATATACCTGATACAAAGGCTTCTTACGTGGTAAAGCTGATATTTATACAAGGCAGAAATCGTTTTATAGTTTCGGAAAATAATGATATATCTAATATTACATCAAGAACATATAAACTGATGCACTACATCTGAACACAGAGGTGATAATGTGGGAAATCACGAAAGTTTTTGGAATATCATTATTTTTTTCACTGTGGTTATTTTGAACATTGTAATATCACCTGTTAAAGGTAGGACTAGGCTAGGTGTAGAGAGCATGGGTGGTTAGCCTAGGAGAAGAGATGTTAGGAACCAACCGAGGTCACCTGATCGCATTCTGATAGAGCAATATTAATATAACTAAAATCCTGGACAAGCCAACTCCTCATCCAAAACAAGTTGGATGGGGAAATCAACGTTATTCCATACACTTTTGCGTTTGTGAATCATTTTCTTTAATGACCAATCTTGCTTCATGAGGTGACCATGGGAATTTTGGTGTATAATGGAAACATTGTTAAAGTTCTCTCGCAATGCATACTGATGCTCTTTCAAACGTTCAAGGCTCCTCGACGTTTCATCCTAGTGAGCTCTGTCACATTTGCTAGAGTTCAGTGGACCTCTCATAAGACCCTTGATTGTACTTTGTAGTGCAGGTGATAGTAGCCACTTTCACTTTACACTTGGAGAGAACGCCAGGTATGTTGCTAGCAACATTGCCACATGGAAGCATGGTGTATCTCTCTTGAGTGATCCCTTCTGGCCGCGTTAATGATGCTTAAGCTTCTCTTCCAGCTGCTGATCAAATGGGAATGAAAATGAGGCTGGGCGAACACTTGAAGAATGTGTGAACACTAATCCTTGAGGAATTTGAGGTTGGAAATAATATCAGCTTCCAGGAAGAAGCTGATGACAATGTCTCTCTTGGTTCTAGAATCATGGTGTGAGTAAAAATGTGACAGTCTTTGTTGATCAGTTTCCAATCAACTTTAAAGGTAAGTCTATCTCCGGATCTGCAAAGTAGGTCGGGAGGGAAGTTTATTATCTTGTTCCTCCTCCATGGTAAACTTGATAAGACATTTCCATGTCGTTGAGTTTGGAGAGTAGGGCATTAACGTCAAAGTTCCTGGGTATAATGACTACAATGTCATTAATGTAGATTACACCAGGGACTTCTCTCTCTCTCTCTCTCTCTCTCTCTCTCTCTCTCTCTCTCTCTCTCTACCAAGCCTCTCTCTGATCTTACCATTTCCTCTCACTCCTTCATTTGTCCCCTTTCTCCAAACACGACTAAAACTACTCGTGATAAAATGAGGTCAACCCCTGTGAGCCATACAAAGATCATCAACAGGGTCAAAAAGAAATTCCACAGGTCAGTACCTCTTACTGGTCTGCTACATTACAAAAAATAACAGAGCTGAAGGAAATCTATTATCATCCCAAACTATATTTTCCTGTACTTTTATTCTATGTTCAAGAGATAGGTTAATAGAACTTGACCGTGTTAATAATTTATATATGGCTCATGGAGATTAACCTTATCTCATCATGATTAATTTTAGTCGTGTGTGTGCAGGGAGGAGACATATGAGGTAGGAGGAGAAGGAGGAGAGTGGCTTGGTGAAGTGAGAAATTCCATAGAGAGTGGCTTGGTGGAGTGAGAAATTCCCTAGAGAGTGGCTTGGAGTGAGAAATTCCCTAGAGAGTGGCTTGGTGCAGTGAAAAATTCCCTAGAGAATGGCTTGGTGCAGTGAGAAATTCCCTAGAGAGTGGCTTGGTGGAGTGAGAAATTCCCTAGAGAGTGGCTTGGTGCAGTGAAAAATTCCCTAGAGAGTGGCTTGGTGCAGTGAGAAATTCCCTAGAGACTGGCTTGGTGAAGTGAGAAATTCCCTAGAGTGGCTTGGAGTGAGAAATTTCCTAGTGAGGGACAAGGGCATGTGGTGGTGCTGGGAGAGAGTTGTGTACTAGGTGCGTGCTCCCGGCTCTGAGCAGCTGGACGTAGCTACATGTACTCGTAATATATCCCTCAAACCCCACTTACCATACCATCAATGTATCTTTTAAGCCTTGTGTACCATATTATATATATTTTATAGTGGAGAGTAAGTTCAAGAAATCTTGGTTTGGGTGTTTGGAGTAGCATACCTACAAAATGACAGATATTGTAAGACTGTACATTTCTGAATACTGATGGACTGAACACATCGACTCCAGTGACTGATTACCTCAAACTCCTCATCACCTTCCACTGTTATTCTCTGTATTGGACTGAAGAAGCTACTGGCTGGCGAAACGTTCCCTCAGTTAAAGATTGCCCAAATGTCGCATAAGCGTCTCATTCTTCAACTTGTCGGTTTTCAAAACCATTTTAATCCCAAATATTCAAAGTTTAAGTGGTACCACTTGCCCGGTATTTAAGTGTACTTCCATATCTCTCCAAGAACTCACGAGTGTAATTTTTCTGTGACAGAGTATAAAATGCTAAATGACTAAGCAGTTTTATAAGATCCATTTATTCAATTCCAGTATTAATAAAGTGAACGCGGTGCCCTTTTATCTTGCTTTTTGGAATTATCCCCTATAAAGTACTTAAAGTGGTTTTATCCCAAAAAATGAACCAAAGTGCTTACTAAAACCTGGGGACATTTCTTCACACCCTTTTGTAACTTAAGTGGGTTCAGAGGTGGCAATCTTAAAGCGACAACTTAAGTGGTATTTGCTAAGTGTTTATTAACTCTGCCAAGGCGTAACGAGGCATTCTCGCTCACTTCCCTGCGTGACAATGTTCTGCCAAATCTGTGTGGGACGATATCAAAAGCCTTACTGAAATTCAAATGGTCAATATCGTATTCTTTATCATGGTTCACTGCCTCAGGCAGAGTGAGAGTGTAAGAAGGCTGAGTGTGGGAAGGAGTAAGAGAGTGGGAGGTAGGGTTGAGTGGGTTAAGGGGTGGGGTCAAAGGTCACTCACGTTACCCCTGAAGAAAGCCACCCACTTGAGAAGTGGTTCTTCATAAATTATGGGCCAGCCTCTGCCTACAGACTTCCACTCGAGTCACAGGCAAATGATGGATAGGGGATAAATCTGTAGTGGTGCGTTCTTGTGTCTACTGCTCGCCCATCACCCATGATCTGAACCTGCCCACCCACTGCCCATCTCCCATACCTTTACGCCCACGTCTCATCTCCCCCGCTTGGCTGCCCACCTCCCAACATACAACCTGTCCGCTCACCGCCCATTCTTACTATCCACCTAGTCACCATTCACATAAGGCAGTGTAGCACTGAGTAGCCCTACTGGCACGTGCTAGGCCAGTAGGCCTACTGCTAACTTTTCTCCTTTATAATTATATCTATATAACCTAGAGCTTAATCATACAGAATATGACAGAGCTTGATCAAGCAGAATGAGGTAGAGCGTGACCATACATAAGTGAAAGGACTTGGGAATAATGATAAGCAGAAAGCTGACGGTGTCTAAGCTTGAGTAATAACGCTAGCAAACTACTTGGATTTATATCAAGCAGTGTAAATAAAGTCCAAAGGTCATTTTGTAGCCCTACACACCATTAATAAGATCTCACTTGGATTATACACCTCATATTCGGTCTCCAAACACTCCATCCAGCTGGTACGGATGGAAACACTGGGCGTCTTTCTGTCCCTGTTCACCTAGCAGTAAGTACCTGGGTGTAAGCAGACTGGTGTGGATCACATTCTCGGAACAAAATTAACCTAAGTTGCTCGAAATGCTGTGTATAACCAGGGGTTTTCTATACAGTATGTCACTGATGTCACCTAGGTTTACCCAAGTTGTATCATGTACATGTTCTTCATCCCACATCACCCTCGTTCTTCATCCCACAACACCCTCGTTCTTCATCCCACATCTCTGTTCCCCACAGCACAATTTACAAATCCCATGAACCAGGGTTAGACACGGGAGTTACACATGGCTGGTTGGCTGAGGGGCACAAGAGAATTATTACCGCTTCTCAACAAACTGCAACGAATCACAGTCGAAAGTTTGTAATTGCCTGGAGCGAGCTAGGGGCCCTCAGCCGGGAAGGAAAGCACTGCTGTTTAGAAAGGCACTGCCTGCTAGGAGAAGGCACTGCTTGCTAGGGAGGCACTACTGGCTAGGAAGGCACTGTTGACTAGGAAGACATTACCGGCTAGGAAGGCACTACTGGTTAGAAAAGCGGTGCTGGCTAGGAAGACACTGTTGTCTATGAAGGCAATGCTGGCTAAGAAGGCACTGCTGGGTAGGGAGGTACTGCTGTCTCAAACCATTACAAAGCTGCATTGAAAGTCTATCGTGTTATGACTGGGACCTCTCCAGCGATTAGCTAGTTAGCTGAATCTATCTATCGAATAATTTTAAATATGTCTGGTAGTGGTAGTGACAATGGTGGTAGTGGTACTGCTGGTGATGGTGGTTCTGGTGGTAATGGCAGCAATGACACTGGTAGTGATGGTGATGATAGTGATGGTAATGACAGCGATGGTATCCGTAGTGATGGTAGTGGTGGTAGTGTTGGTGGTGGTGTGGTAGTGTTGGTGGTGGCGATGGCAGTTGGTGGTTGGTTGATTGTTGTTGTTCCATCCCCACAACCCTACCTTAATCCCCTCAACCCTACCTCCATCCTCACGTAGATCTCTCGCTCTCACATTCAAAAAATATTACTACTACAAATACTGCTGCTACTACTACTACTGCTGCTACTACTACTCCTGCTGCTACTACTACTACTGCTGCTACTACTACTCCTGCTGCTACTACTACTCCTGCTGCTACTACTATTACTGTTGCTTCTATCATTACTGCTCTCATTAATACTACTGTTGCTGCTAATACTACTACTGCTACTAATGATACTACACTACTGGTACTAATACTATCATTACTATAACTACTATAACCACCACCATTCACATTCCTTACGTCCCTCTGAAGACAAGAAAAATCGCTTCACTCAAGTTGCTACCACTGAAGGATCCCATTCAGTAACAAACAGTAGTGTTCCTTACATTCAGCAACAAACAGTATTGTTCCTTACATTCAGCAACAAACAGTAGCGTTCCTTACATTCAACAACAAACAGTAGCGTTCCTTACATTCAACAACAAACAGTAGCGTTCCTTACATTCAACAACAAACAGTATTGTTCCTTACATTCAACAACAAACAGTAGCGTTCCTTACATTCAACAACAAACAGTAGCGTTCCTTACATTCAGCAACAAACAGTAGCGTTCCTTACATTCAACAACAAACAGTAGCGTTCTTTGCATTCAGTAACAAACAGTAGCGATCCTTACATTCAGCAACAAACAGCAGCGTTCCTTACATTCAGCAACAAACAGTAGCGTTCCTTACATTCAACAACAAACAGTAGCGTTCCTTACATTCAACAACAAACAGTATTGTTCCTTACATTCAACAACAAACAGTATTGTTCCTTACATTCAACAACAAACAGTAGTGTTCCTTACATTCAACAACAAACAGTAGCGTTCCTTACATTCAACAACAAACAGTAGCATTCTTTGCATTCAGTAACAAACAGTAGCGATCCTTACATTCAGCAACAAACAGCAGCGTTCCTTACATTCAGCAACAAACAGCAGAGTTCCTTACATTCAGTAACAAATACTGTCTTTTAAGGGCATTCGGCAGGATAGATAAATTCTCATTGTATGGGAGGACCAGCACATTCTTGGTCTGAGGTGCTATTCTAGGCTCCGTTCCATAATAAGTTGTCTTAGCTGCCAGCAAGGCAGATACCACAAACATCTTACGATACCGCAGTTTCATGCCAATGTCAAATATTTTCCTAATTTCTTCTAGTAGGAGCTCAGGACTGCACACACTATAGGCTCTCAGGAACATAGTAAGAAATACACTCCTTTTAGCTATCGTCTCACGGCTGGCTAGGATAACACCTCAGATCAAGAATGTGCTGATCCTTCCATACAATGTGAATTTATCTATCCTGCTGAATGCCCTTATAAGATTTAATAAACAAGTAGTTTTAAAAATTCATGGACTGTTAGAAGCATTCTCATAAAGTATTCACCCCAACAACGTGCTGGTGGTGTCTATAGAATTGGTTGCAACGGTTGTAGTCTCCTATTTGAGACAGACGGGAAAACCGTTAGAAGTTAGGATATCACAACACCATTATTCGATACGTATAGCAAAGGAGTTGAACGCGATTTTCAACCATGTTAGAGCTTGTAATAGCCCGGCAAATTGGCAGGAAGCAAGAATCATCTTGGCTTGAAAGGAATATTGTAGAATCGGTAATTATTAAGCATGATTAGCATTCATTATACAATATCAGCGACGGGTTGTTCAAATTAAATGCATTTTTAGTTGAGGCAATAGTACACACTCAAAAATTGGGCTCTTATATGAATGCACTATATGTAGTGTCACATCGAGGAATTAGGGCCTATTTTTCCTGCAGTTTCTGAATGTTGAACCAGAATTTGCCTCAGAATCATGTGGGATGAATAACTGTGGCCATCTTCCTTGTAATTACAGATGCCTCCCTCTTAAAATGAGTTCTTTTTAACGAGCCCTGTTTCATTGCATAACTTTTAGAAGTCTCCCCTTTAAATGGTCCAGTTTTCTCATCCCTTTAAAAAAATGGACCCGCTTTCTCGTGGATGGTTACCCCATAATTTCCAGTGACTTCTATATCACTGGCAATATAATTATGTATGTAAAATTACTTATAGCGGAGTCTGACCGAATTTTTGATAATTGCCACGTTACTTTTGTTTAGGCTACTATTACAATATCAATGCTTGTGGGATTTTTCTAATGATATAATATTCAACCTTCTGGCTATGGGTACTGGTATACCTGAAGACACTTCCTATTCCCTTCTCTCTCTCTCTCTCTCCCTTCCTCACTCCAGTGAAGACGTCCTTTGGGATCGCATTTGTTTGTTCATCCTCCTCTTTTCTGCAATTTTGCAAGCTCCTGGTGATGTGTTGATTGCAACACGAAGGGCCTGGAGCTATTATTCTACCCCCTCCGTGGTTGTTTTGCATCCTGGATCGCTTGGTTTGTGATATATATATATATATATATATATATATATATATATATATATATATATATATATATATATATATATATATATATATATATATATACATATATATATATATATATATATATATATATATATATATATATATATATATATATATATAAATAATACTATATATATATATATATATATATATATATATATATATATATATATATATATATATATAAATTTCACGTTTTTTAAATTCTTTATGTATCTATTATATTTCATTGTCTCTCTTTTGACGTTTTTACTTATTATTTAATGTTATAATCAGTTTTATAAATTATTAACGAAGAGAAATAAATACATGAATGTTTATTCTCTCTCTTTCTGTCCCACCCTTCCTCCTTCCCTCCTTTTCTCCCTAGCTCCTTTACATTTTATTGACGCACACCCTAAGGCAACACTAGAAAAATTAAGCTTTCACCTTTTGCATGCAAAAGTGGGGCAGGGGAAGCGGTCCGACCCTCCTGGTCAAGGGAAAAGAGCGGTCAATAGCCGACCTCTGCTTTTGCAGTGAGAAGCGGACCTATTAAATCGTGCCCCCTCCCCCCTCAAAAAAAGAGGTTAGGAAAGGCAAACGGAACAAGAGGAACAGCAACAGCTCGAATGAAAAGATAATATTTACGAATGAAACGGTAGAGGGCGCAGCTGGAATGTAGGACCCAGGGCCACACCATCAGTAATGTTTGGCACTTTCTTGTTTACACAGTGCTGGCATCACCTTGGTTACTCCAGCACAAAGACTTATGAAAAGTTGTTGACAATGATATAAAATACCGACAAATTGAAGATTAAGACATATGTGCAACAGATGAGTATCTTTATTGTTGAAACGTTTCGCCTACAGTAGGCTTCTTCAGTCAAATGCAAAGGGAGCAGTAGAAATGAAATGAAGATGATGTTATCAGTCCATCAACCTTGGAGAAAAGTATTTGAGGTGGTCAGTCCCTCAGCCTGCAAAAGAATTCAGCTCCCTGGATTAGAACTCTACTCTAGACTGAGGGACTGACCACCTCAAATAATTTTTCTCCAAGGTTGATGGGCTAATTACTTCATCTTCATTTCATTATTACACTGCTGCCTCTGTATTTGACTGCAGAAGCCTACTGCGTAGGCGAAACGCTTCATCAATAGACACCCAACTGTTGCACATCTTAATCTTCAACGCCGAAGAAACCTAGATTATTCACCGCCACCTCATAACGAGGTACCGCTAGTTCTAGAATGTGAGTCCCTCTAGATATGTGTTGTTCTAGTGCCTTGCTTCACTGTGGAAAATTATTCTGGACAGGTATAAGGAATCAAATCCCGGAAAGGATGGGTCTTGAACCCATGGCAAGTGAGTGTGAGTTTTAGGACTCACTTGCCATGGGTTCTAATCCCCTCCTCCCCGTTCCCTGAAATGTTTACAATCGTGTTATTACGATTTCCTGAGTCAGGTATAAGGAATATTTCGGATAATATTCTATATTGAAACATGGCGCCAACCAACACATATCTGGAGGGATTCCTAAAACACTGAGGAACTAGCGGTGCTTCGCTATAAGGTGACAATGAGTAATATACGTTGTTTTCTTACATTACACCAGAATTTCAACTAAACCAGCCATCTTATAAATTATTTCATAATGGCACTAGACAGCTGGTATTCATCTGACCCAGTTAATGGGTTGTCTATTAAATTTCATATCATTATATTTATGTGTGTGTGTACTCACCTAATTGTAGTTGCAGGGGTCGAAACTCAGCTCCTCTGTGTGTGTGTGTGTGTGTGTGTGTGTGTGTGTGTGTGTGTGTGTGTGTGTGTAAACCTGTGTCACAAAGGTCCAATAGACGTGTAAGTGTCTTCCTCCTAAAAGTCATCTTCAGAGAAGTAATGAGTGATAGGAATCAGTTGTTATACGTGTGCGTTCATACTAGAAGCAATGACACCATCGGAAAGACTCTTACATCAGAAATGTAGTGAGAGAAGCCTGTCATTACCATATCTTAGCCTGATTACCATATCTTAGGCAGCACCCACGTTCTTAACAATCACTACATCTCAAACGACACCCACGTTCATAACAATCACTATATCTCAGGCAACAACACCCACGTTCTTAACAATCACTATATCTCAAGCAACACTCACGTTCTTAACAATCACTATATCTCAAGCGACACCCACGTTCATAACAATCACTATATCTCTGGCAACAACACCCACGTTCTTAATCACTATATCTCTGACAACACCCACGTTCTTAACAATCACTGTATCTCAAGCAACACCCACCTTCTTAACAATCACTATATCTCAAGCAACACCCACCTTCTTAACAATCACTATATCTCAAGTAACACTCACCTTCTTAACAATCACTATATCTCAAGCAACACCCACCTTCTTAACAATCACTATATCTCAAGTAACACTCACCTTCTTAACAATCACTATATCTCAAGCAACTCCCACCTTCTTAACAATCACTATATCTCAAGTAACACTCACCTTCTTAACAATCACTATATCTCAAGCAACACCCACCTTTTTAACAATAACTACAGCTCAAGCAACACCCACCTTCTTAACAATCACTATATCTCAGGCAACACCCACCTTCTTAACAATCACTATATCTCAAGTAACACTCACCTTCTTAACAATAACTATAGCTCAAGCAACACCCACCTTTTTAACAATAACTACAGCTCAAGCAACACCCACCTTCTTAACAATAACTATAGCTCAAGCAACACCCACCTTCTTAACAATAACTATAACTCAAGCAACACCCACCTTCTTAACAATAACTATAGCTCAAGCAACACCCACCTTCTTAACAATCACTATAGCTCAAGCAACACCCACCTTCTTAACAATAACTATAGCTCAAGCAACACCCACCTTCTTAACAATCACTATAGCTCAAGCAACACCCACCTTCTTAACAATCACTATAGCTCAAGCAACACCCACCTTCTTAACAATCACTATAGCTCAAGCAACACCCACCTTCTTAACAATAACTATAGCTCAAGCAACACCCACCTTCTTAACAATAACTATAGCTCAAGCAACACCCACCTTCTTAACAATAACTATAGCTCAAGCAACACCCACCTTCTTAACAATAACTATAGCTCAAGCAACACCCACCTTCTTAACAATAACTATAGCTCAAGCAACACCCACCTTCTTAACAATCACTATAGCTCAAGCAACACCCACCTTCTTAACAATAACTATAGCTCAAGCAACACCCACCTTCTTAACAATCACTATAGCTCAAGCAACACCCACCTTCTTAACTCACTATAGCTCAAGCAACACCCACCTTCTTAACAATCACTATAGCTCAAGCAACACCCACCTTCTTAACAATCACTATAGCTCAAGCAACACCCACCTTCTTAACAATAACTATAGCTCAAGCAACACCCACCTTCTTAACAATAACTACAGCTCAAGCAACACCCACCTTCTTAACAATAACTATAGCTCAAGCAACACCCACCTTCTTAACAATAACTACAGCTCAAGCAACACCCACCTTCTTAACAATAACTATAGCTCAAGCAACACCCACCTTCTTAACAATCACTATAGCTCAAGCAACACCCACCTTCTTAACAATCACTATAGCTCAAGCAACACCCACCTTCTTAACAATAACTATAGCTCAAGCAACACCCACCTTCTTAACAATCACTATAGCTCAAGCAACACCCACCTTCTTAACAATAACTATAGTTCAAGCAACACCCACCTTCTTAACAATCACTATAGCTCAAGCAACACCCACCTTCTTAACAATCACTATAGCTCAAGCAACACCCACCTTCTTAACAATAACTATAGCTCAAGCAACACCCACCTTCTTAACAATCACTATATCTCAGGCAACACCCACCTTCTTAACGATCACTATAGCTCAAGCAACACCCACCTTCTTAACAATAACTATAGCTCAAGCAACACCCACCTTCTTAACAATCACTATAGCTCAAGCAACACCCACCTTCTTAACAATAACTATAGCTCAAGCAACACCCACCTTCTTAACAATCACTATAGCTCAAGCAACACCCACCTTCTTAACAATCACTATAACTCAAGCAACACCCACCTTCTTAACAATCACTATAGCTCAAGCAACACCCACCTTCTTAACAATAACTATAGCTCAAGCAACACCCACCTTCTTAACAATCACTATAGCTCAAGCAACATCCACCTTCTTAACAATAACTATAGCTCAAGCAACACCCACCTTCTTAACAATCACTATAGCTCAAGCAACACCCACCTTCTTAACAATCACTATAGCTCAAGCAACACCCACCTTCTTAACAATAACTATAGCTCAAGCAACACCCACCTTCTTAACAATCACTATAGCTCAAGCAACACCCACCTTCTTAACAATCACTATAGCTCAAGCAACACCCACCTTCTTAACAATAACTATAGCTCAAGCAACACCCACCTTCTTAACAATCACTATAGCTCAAGCAACACCCACCTTCTTAACAATAACTATAGCTCAAGCAACACCCACCTTCTTAACAATCACTATAGCTCAAGCAACACCCACCTTCTTAACAATCACTATAGCTCAAGCAACACCCACCTTCTTAACAATAACTATAGCTCAAGCAACACCCACCTTCTTAACAATCACTATAGCTCAAGCAACACCCACCTTCTTAACAATCACTATAGCTCAAGCAACACCCACCTTCTTAACAATCACTATAGCTCAAGCAACACCCACCTTCTTAACAATAACTATAGGTCAAGCAACACCCACCTCCTTAACAATAACTATAGCTCAAGCAACACCCACCTTCTTAACAATAACTATAGCTCAAGCAACACCCACCTTCTTAACAATAACTATAGCTCAAGCAACACCCACCTTCTTAACAATAACTATAGCTCAAGCAACACCCACCTTCTTAACAATAACTATAGCTCAAGCAACACCCACCTTCTTAACAATAACTATAGCTCAAGCAACACCCACCTTCTTAACAATAACTATAGCTCAAGCAACACTCACCTTCTTAACAATCACTATAGCTCAAGCAACACCCACCTTCTTAACAATAACTATAGCTCAAGCAACACCCACCTTCTTAACAATAACTATAGCTCAAGCAACACCCACCTTCTTAACAATCACTATAGCTCAAGCAACACCCACCTTCTTAACAATCACTATAGCTCAAGCAACACCCACCTTCTTAACAATAACTATAGCTCAAGCAACACCCACCTTCTTAACAATCACTATAGCTCAAGCAACACCCACCTTCTTAACAATAACTATAGCTCAAGCAACACCCACCTTCTTAACAATCACTATAGCTCAAGCAACACCCACCTTCTTAACAATAACTATAGCTCAAGCAACACCCACCTTCTTAACAATCACTATAGCTCAAGCAACACCCACCTTCTTAACAATCACTATAGCTCAAGCAACACCCACCTTCTTAACAATAACTATAGCTCAAGCAACACCCACCTTCTTAACAATCACTATAGCTCAAGCAACACCCACCTTCTTAACAATAACTATAGCTCAAGCAACACCCACCTTCTTAACAATAACTATAGCTCAAGCAACACCCACCTTCTTAACAATAACTATAGCTCAAGCAACACCCACCTTCTTAACAATCACTATAGCTCAAGCAACACCCACCTTCTTAACAATAACTATAGCTCAAGCAACACCCACCTTCTTAACAATCACTATAGCTCAAGCAACACCCACCTTCTTAACAATAACTATAGCTCAAGCAACACCCACCTTCTTAACAATCACTATAGCTCAAGCAACACCCACCTTCTTAACAATCACTATAGCTCAAGCAACACCCACCTTCTTAACAATCACTATAGCTCAAGCAACACCCACCTTCTTAACAATCACTATAGCTCAAGCAACACCCACCTTCTTAACAATCACTATATCTCAGGCAACAACACCCAATTTCAAAACATTATTTTTTATATTACAATTTAAAATAATGAGAGCAGTAAGAAACTCGTCCCCCTTCCTTGATGAGTTTCAGTAAATGAACCTTCTCACAGTCCTAGGCCCAAATACCATATTTTTCCGGCATATAAGACGCAGCTTTTTCCCACAAAAATCTTGGAAAATCAGCCTGCGCCTTATATGCTCAAGGTCTGTGTCAAGGGTAGTCTTTTGGTTACACTTTAGCAGTTGTTTACTAACGTTACGTTACAACTTCTTGGAAACATCGTCTTATATGTCTTATAATGCCGGAAAATACAGATCTATAAATACAGTTGTTGTATACAATGTATAGGTCCTACCAGTGTCTATACTCTGTATATTTCGCTCTCAATCCGTAAATATCATTCAGTGTCAAATGTTCACGACACTGAACGATTCTTACTGCATAGTTATAAACTACACTATCTTAGTCATAAATTAAGATAATAAAATATCTTATTAAGATACTCTGCTAATGATCACAATGAGCACCGAACCCATCGTGATCAAACTGTCACCCAAATAACTATATCACACTCACATAGGGTTAAGTTGGGTTGGCTTCGGTTGGGTTAGGTTAGGATAGGTTAGGTTAAGTTAGGTAAGGTTTGGTTATATTAGGTTAGGATAGGTTAGGTTAAGTTATGTTTGGTTTGGTTATGCTAGGTTAGGTTAGGTAAGGTTAGGTTAGGCTGCAACGGTAAAACTATAAATATACTATAACAGACGATAAAACAGTCTGCCTCGTAAACAGAAGACTGGCAGTCACTGCCTCAACATTAATAATAATCATAATCATAATAATAGCAATAATAATATTATTTTTTTATTTAGTACATATACACGGTACACAGGCCTAGCT
Source organism: Cherax quadricarinatus (assembly GCF_026875155.1). Taxonomy (NCBI): domain Eukaryota; kingdom Metazoa; phylum Arthropoda; class Malacostraca; order Decapoda; family Parastacidae; genus Cherax; species Cherax quadricarinatus. The sequence continues at coordinate 14,810,054 of NC_069490.1, forward strand.
GATGTCATTGCCATACTACTATATAGAAAGCCGCTTGTTATGCAGAGCATTTCGAGCAAATTAGGTCAGTTTTGTCCCAGGATGCGACTTACACCAATCGACTAACACCCAGGTACCTATTTTACTGATGGATGAACATAGACAACCAGTGTAAGGAAACACGCTCAATGTTTTCACCCCTTCGGAGGGAATCGAACTTTGACTCTGACCGTGTGAAGCGAGAGCTTTTGCCACCAGGCCACGGGGCACCACCCATATGACTATTTTGTACAACACTGCCACGTTGTGTGTGGTTAAGAAGATGTGGCTGGAATAATCCAAAGTTGTGGCTGCCAATATCCAAACTCAGAGTATACGAAAATTTCGAATCAATTTCTTGTCTTTTATTAGTGTGATAGCTGTTGTTATCTTGTATTATTGGTAACAATTTTTGTCTATTTAAGACTTAACAGTATTATTATTTTATCATTTATTATTATTATTATTATTTATTAGTCGTAGTAGTAGTATTTATTTCTTATATTATTATTATTAATTCTTATATTATTATTATTTATATTATCATTATTATTATATTTTAATGCTCGTAGCATCATCAATAGTTTTGATACTCTTACTCCTCACTACTATTAATCCCACAGCAATAATGATCAACATTATCCTTATTACAATGATTATCATCATCATTACCAGTCTTTCTAGACCTCACTTTCTGCTTCACATCCACGAGGCTAAATTACTCCTGGTCTGCAACAATTCCCAGCAGTTCCTTTAGTAATTACTTCAAGTGACCAATTTAGCTGTTAGAGGCTGGGTGCAGTTTTTGAGTAATTAAAGTGTGCTGGCCCATGACCCCCTTTTAACCTATGGCCTCCTTCATCTCATGGCCCCTTTCAATCCATGAGCCCCTCGACCCATGACTCCATTCAACTCATGACCCCCCTCCATCCCATTACCCCCTCTAACCCATGAATCCCACTGACTCATGACCCCCTTCCAACCCATGAACTCCTTTAACCTATGACCCCCTCCAACCCATGACCCCCTCTGACCCGTAACCCCCTTCAACCCATGACCCCTCCATCTCTGGATGAAGAGAATCAAAGAAAAACAAGCAAAAATGAAAAGATTTTTCATTTAAAAAATCTTTAAACCAATGGTCCTTAAAATTCCTCCAAATAATATATATGAACATTGGACACATTTTTAAGACGCTCTGGGGAACTTTTAGACACACTTGCAACTTTTAGACACATTGATCGTACTTTTAGACACTCTGGGGACTTTTAGACACACTTTTAGACACTATGGGAACTTTTTGACACACTGAACACACTTTTAGATACACTGAACACTATATCAGACACACTGAACATTATTTTAGACACAATGAACACGACTTTCTTGCTTAATACAGTTGAAAGGTTCTTGATCCAAGGAGCTGAAGCTGAATGTAATAATTATACCATCCCAGTCATCGGTGTCTTTTCTTAGCCTTCAATTTTATTCCATCTTTACCTTCTTTACCTTTATTATTTTTTTCTCCATTTCCTCACTTTGTTTTTTGTCTTTTCTCCCATCCCTTTCTACTATTCTGTCTATCCTAATTCCTTTTAGTTTCTCTCCCTTCCCCACTAGCCTCCCTTCTATTCTATCTTATTTCTATCCACAAATAACCTGCACAGAGGAGAGTGGATCTTACGACGTCTCGGTCCCTTTCATCTTTTCCTCCCTTTACTCTCCCTTCACGGTAGGGCATAAAGGGAGGTCAAGGTGGCAGGCAGGGCAAGACTAATATTGACCCCGGGAGTCAGCCTCGTTATGTGACCTGAAGAAGTCTGTTAATACAGATCGATATTACAACTTCAACATCCCATATTCCAGGGACTATGTTCCCCCCCTCCTTTAAGGGTATAGCCTCTACAGTGCTAGTCACGGCATTATGCCACCCCTCCCCACATACGTACCAAAACGCAAACACATACCATGAAAGATTATAATATATATATTTGCACACTTACTGAGGTTTTAATACTTGCTGCTGTGTCCTTTACGCTGAATCACGTCCCTCAGCCATGTAGAAAGACTCACACAAATTCTTGAGGGTTAAGGGAGGTATATTATTCCATGCCTCATGTAGAGCAGCCTCCAGCCGTGGGATGGAACTGATATCCTTGCCCAGTAAACATAGTTACACTATTTACCAGAGGTTCTAAATAGGGTTTAGGTCTGCAGAATTAACTGACCAGCCATTAAAGAACCTCACTTCACAGTCCTTAAGCCACTGAACTACAGATTTGGTGGTATGACATGGTGCACCGTCCTGCATAAAAACCGCAGCCCCACACTTGTCAAGTGCCTCAGGTAAATTGCCACACAATAAATCCAGGTAATTATACTGGTTCATATACTGGTTTTTGGGAAGAACAATGAATTCACCAACACTCTGAGCACTGAAACACCCCCAAACCATGAGCGAGTCTGGGTGTTTGGTGGCTCCCACAGGTGTAGCGTGGGTCAAGCGGGTCGGTACACGTTCCCCACGATTACAGGTGACGGTGAAGGTTGCTTCATCACTCCAAAGTACTTCAGACCACTGGTGAGGATTCCAGTGAAGATATTTCTTTGCATAATCCAGCCTTCGTTTCTTGTGGCTTGGAGAGGATCGGTTTCTTAACCTGGCGGTGACTACTGTAGCTCAGTTCTGACACGTCTGTTAACAGTTCTTACAGACACCTCTGAGAGAAGATGTGGGTTTTCTTTCAATTCTCTAGCAGTTATCTTAGGTGTACTCTCTAACTGCTTCTTCAATACAGTCAAGATACAAACACACATCTTCTTCAAGGGGCCAGGCCGAGGTATGGTAGACATTAATTTGACACTGCCACCAGCCTTGAACCACTGCACTCAGTTCCTCACTGAGCACTCACAAACACCAACATTCTCCACTATATCTTTCACCTGGTGCCCAGCTTTGTGAAACTCTATGATTTGAGCTATAGTTTCAGGTGTTAAAGACTGCCTTTTACCCATAATCAAACATGTATAGCCCCAAAACCAAAGGAAACACCGGATAAAAGGTGGGGCAGATGAGAGACAAAAGCGCAACACTTTTTCTCACCACAGCAGCCACGTGAGCACTGAGGAGTCACTGTGGAGTGTGGCGGCAGGCCGTGGCGTCATTTTAACGGCTGCTACCCGGCATAATGCACTGATGAAAGATCCCTCTGTATGATAAGTCTTTGATTTTCCTCTCGGCATTATGCCAGGAGCTCATCCGACATAATGCCATGACTTGCACTGTAGAATGAGAATTGTTTAAGGGGTATAACTCCTAGAATAAGGGTTGTTTAAGGAGTACAGCCCTAGAATAAGGGTTCTTTATGGGGATATAGCTCCTAGAATAAGGATTAAGAGAATACGAGTGCTTCAGGAGGGTTATAGTCTCTAGAATAAAGGAATAAGGGGTGCCATAGAAAAAAAGATGAAGAAACAGTGGAATGCAAACCTTGATGAAAATTGATCTTATCAAGATTTAAAGTTCAATTAGCAGCAGGAGAGGTGCACCGGGTACAGTGTGATGCCATCTTCAGCGCCTCCAGAAAACACACGACTGCCGAGCAACTTTTCATTGTGATGACGTTACTTTCTGTGAAGCTTTATCATATTAATGCTCTGTGCTGTTTCTAGTTTACATGAATAAGATTCAAAACGGGAATGAATATGATATAAGCTAACGAGGAGAATAAAAAGAGATGAGGACTGTGAAAGGTATCATCGAAGAATTTCATTGTGCAAGCCGGGGATGATAAGACTTCGGAGGCTTCTTGCTTATTTGGGTTCATTGTACACAGGCAGTGTGTTTAAATGTCCTGGGCGGCCCAGAGGGCCATGCCCACAAGGAAGAGAGGAGTGGAATGTTGACTCTAGGTTGCCTGGTCGCCAAGTGAGAGCGAAGCAGGCCTGGGAATGCCCACCCAGAGACCTGCCCTCTGGTGGAAGCTATAGAAACTAGCCATGTAGGCTTGCTGTCTACATTTTGCTCAGCCACCTACCCATGGTCATCCTCAACCATGCATGACTAAAAAAAAACTGAAGTCTCTCTCTCTCACAGGAACAAGGCACAGAACACAAAATAAAAACATATATATACATGTGGACAAGGACAAAAAAACTTTCTACTGGGAGGAAAGAAAAAATTATGGGCAGTGCTAAAACATTGTGGTCCAAGGCAGTGAGCCTCGGCGGGCATCACTGCATGCTTCCTGCGTCTGGACAGATACTGCAGCACAGGAGACATCGCTGCGGCTGAGCTGTGACAGGGTATGGCCTCCTCTGGAATGGTGAAGCAGTCATTGTGGAGTAGTAGCTGCAGGGTTCACTCAACCTGGGGCACAACCTGCTGGTGCCCTCAAGTGAGACGTCGCCAGTACTCGGCAACTGGACAGGACTTCTTCTGGCAAGCAACTCAGGACACTTCTCGACTGGTACTGTCACTGGGGCTGGGGCTGTTACTGCCGACGAAAATGGAGTGAGTCGTGGCAGGGATGACTCAGTGCATCATCTGGGAGTCATAGCAGCATACACCATAACTGGAGTTAGCGAGCTAGCAGTCAAAGTGACATCATACTTTGTGCAGGCTGCTCACTGAAGCTGTGACACGAATGAGACAGTCACCCGCCGACAGGGCTACTGCAGCTTGACAGTGTCATCCTAGCAGAGGTTAGTCTAAGCATCCTCAGACTGGTTTTCTACACATAACTGCACTCCGACGATCAGGAGGTGGAGTGAAACGAGCCTCAATGGGGAGGCGTAATAGGTACAACTACGAGCTGCAAGCATAAGAGCTTTCCGAACATGGGGGCTCAGATGCTCATAAACTGATGCCTGGACTGAGTAATGTCAGCTGTCAACGGTCACAACGCGATGACATGTAACCAGTGGTCTGCGCTCGGACACACGGAAAACTGCACACATCTGCGGTTACAACATGGCTTGCACTAGCAGAAGATACTTTTCTGTGCAAAAATCGACACTAAGCTATTCACAAACATGTAAGAACACTGGTAAGAAACACAGAAGAATTAACACGTGACAACTCTTCTCTCAATCATCTCAACAATACTGAAACAAATTGCTCGCTGTGAAACTATAACACTGTCGATGTGACATCCTGTGGTGATGTGAGACGTAACGTCGTGAGGGATGCCATGGAGTGACATTGCAAGGTGACGTTAGGCAAACGTCCAGGATGATGTTGGAAGATGATGTCAGGCAGATGCCCTGGATGACGTTGCGAGGTGACGTCAGGCAGACATCCAGGGAGGCATCGTGAGGTGATGTCACGCAGACGTCCAGGGTGGCGTCGCAAGGTGACATCAGGCAATGTCCAGGGTGATGTCGAGCAGCATCGTGGGTGACGTCGTGAGGTGACGTCGCGACGTCGGTACGCGAGCAGAGTGGCACATCGCGGGTGACGTTGGGAGACATCGTGGGTGAATCACGAGGTGACGTCGGGCAGCATTGTGACATCAGAGAAGTGATGCAGGCAGCATAGTGACATCAGGGGAATAATGCGGGCAGCATCATGACATCATGGGTGATGCCAGGCAGCAGGCAACAGCATGTGGCTTAGGTAACTCACGTGGCTCGCTCCACGTGACTGAGTAACCTCGGGCACTCGGATACACAACTCTGGCAAAGAATTCACACTGAATCCATAAAAACAGCAGAGAGTGAGTAGCATTGAGTGGTGTATGGTTGTAGCAGCGTGAGATGAGCGTGGGTAGTGTATAGCAAGGGAGAATCTAGCCACTTCCTCCACACCCCACATACCCGCTTGGAGAATCAACCACACTGGATGCAGAGCACCACACAACTTACCTCTGACTTGCTGAAATAGCCGTGCCGAGCTGAACAACAACAGAAGAAACATACAGGTGATGCTGAATACGTGAATGAAGAACAGCGTGGGACGCTGTGAAGACCTAGGTGACGCCACAAAGATTTCTCGAAGAAATTCAGCAAATTTCGGCCTGGATCCTGCTGATCCTGTGTCTGAATAATGAAACTTGCAGACGCGACTTCAGGATAATGCGTAGAGACACGGATGTTTCTTGTATCAGGCGATGAAGTGGAGACAACATCTTCCTTCCTCTCTCTGGGCAAACAACTTGCTGCGACCACTGATCACCGCTGTCACCAATATCATCGAAAGATTTGCATCCTGTGCAAGCCCGGGATGAGGGGATGAATGATAAGGCTTAGGAGGCTTCTTACTTTATTTGGGTTCGTGGTACACAGGCAGTGTGTTAGTGCCCTGGGCGACCCAGAGGGCCATGCCCGCGAGGGAGAGAGGAGTGAAATGTTGACTCTAGGTTGCCTGGTCACCAAGTGAGAGCGAGGCAGGCCTGGGACTACCCACCCAGAGACCTGCCCTCTGGTGGAAAATATGGAAACTAGCCATGTAGGCTTACTGTCTACAAAAGCTACAGACGAATCTACACCAAGTGCAAGACTGGTCGGAGAAGTGGTTGTGTGAATTAAACCTTAGTAAAAGCAAGATAATGAAGATTGGGGAAAGGGAAAGGAAGCTGCAGATCCCACCGAAGGAGGTTAGTTTAGGTAAAGTTCGTCAGGAAATAGGACAAGTGTTTCCTGACGTGGGTCTTGGTCATCTGATGACCCAACAGCTGGAGCTTTTGGTCATCTGCCTAAGGCTTTCCACTGCCTTACCGGTCCAACCCTTTAAAACTTAAGCTACAGAAAGACCTTAAGGGTGAGCAGAATTCATTACTGTCTTCAGACTGCTGAACAAGCGTTCACTGAGACAATATTCTTCTGTTCACAACCTTATCCAGTTCATATCCAATGGAACAAGATCTAAAGTCATCAGAACCATTATCCAATTTTTTCCAGTGGGACATTTCATTCTACTAGGCTCGTTATCCAGTGTTTCCCAGTCTACCATCCATGCCATCAATGATACAGGATAAATGGACTATCCAAATGTGGGTAATTTAATGAATGATTTATCAGGGTGGTATAAAAAAATAGCACAGCCTACAAATTAACAGCAGAGAACAAGGCTACACCAGATATTTATATATTGTTAACTGCCTGGTAATTAACACTATTTATGGACGTTGTTATGTGCGCAACATACACTACTGTATTCACCTATATGTGGTTGTAGGGGTCGATTCACAGCTGTGTGTGTGTACTCACCTAGTTGTACTCACCTAGCTGAGGTTGCAGGGGTCCAGTCCAAGCTCCTGGCCCCGCCTCTTCACTGGTCGCTACTAGGTCACTCTCCCTGAACCGTGAGCTTTATCATACCTCTGCTTAAAGCTATGTATGGATCCTGCCTCCACTACATCGCTTCCCAAACTATTCCACTTCCTGACTACTCTGTGTGTGTGTGTGTGTGTTTGTGTGTGTGCTCACCTGTTTATGGCTGCAGGGATTGAGTCTCAGCTCCTGGCCCCGTCTCTCCGCCGGCCGCTACTGGGCTCACGCTCTCTTGGCTGCGTGAGCCTTATCATACTTACAAATAAAACTATGTATGGATCCTGCCTCTACCACTTCGCTATCCAGGTCGTTCCACTTCCTGAGAACTCTATGGCTAAATAACTATTTCTTGATATCCCTGTGACTCACCTGTGTTTTAACTTCCAGCTGTGATCTTGTGTACCTGAGATTCGCCTCTTCGACAGACTTCCCTATCAATCCATCTCAATATTTTGTATGTCATATTCGTGTCACCCCTTGTTCTCCTATCCTCTCTTATCAGGTGTAGTTTCTCTAGCTTCTCCTTATCGCTCATACCTCTCATCTTGGGGACTAGTCTCGCTGCAAACCTTTGCACTTTTCCCATCTTAAATTTATCAGCAGTTTACTTGGAGAGTGTTCCCAGGGTGAACGTCCCGGCGGCCAGGTCCACGACCAGGCTTCCTGGTGGAACAAGGCTTGATCACCCTGGCTGTTACTGGTGGCCTGATGGAGTCCAACGCACAAACCATAGCCGGACTGATCAGGAACTAACTTTAGGAACCAATCCAGTTCCCTGCTGAAGACAAGCAAAGGTCTAATGGCAATACCCCATATGTATGGTGGGAGGCTGTTGCGTAGTCTTGGGCCCCTTACATTTATTATTTTGCCTCACTATACTGTACTGTCTGTTGCTCTACCTCACCTATGTCTCACTATACTGTACGTCTGTGCTCACCTCACTATGTCTCACTATGCTGTACTGTCTGTTGCTCTACCTCACTATGTCTCACTATACTGTACTGTCTGTTGCTCTACCCTATGTTCACTATACTGTACTGTCTGTCGCTCTACCTATGTCTCACTATACTGTACTGTCTGTTGCTCTACCTCACTATGTCTCACTATACTGTACTGTCTGTTGCTCTACCTCACTATGTCTCACTATACTGTACTGTCTGTTGCTCTACCTCACTTATGTCTCACTATACTGTACTGTCTGTTGCTCTACCTCACTATGTCTCACTATACTGTACTGTCTGTTGCTCTACCTCACTATGTCTCACTATACTGTACTGTCTGTTGCTCTTCCTCACTATGTCTCACTATACTGTACTGTCTGTTGCTCTACCTCACTATGTCTCACTATACTGTACTGTCTGTTGCTCTACCTCACTATGTCTCACTATACTGTACTGTCTGTTGCTCTGCCTCATTTTTCCTAACACTGAGTCAGCACTTCCCGGCCCAGGAGCCCCAACTGCAAATTATAATTCACTGGAGCTTGTGATAACAACCAGGGAGCTTTAGGTATTCCTCAAGGTATCCCAACACTGCAAGGTATCCGTTGAGATATTCCTCGCATCCCCTTTTCTCACCCCCCCAAAAATAACTGAAATCTATGGAAATCTATGAGTACGCAAAGTCATTAGCTTTTTCACCTATAATGTTACAGATTCATTAAATACACAATATCTTATCAACTTGGTACAATCTCTACTTGAAAAAAATACAGGAAATGATTCTCCAATTACACAAATTTCCAATTTTCTTTTTTTTTTTTACAAAATAATCACATTACAATTCCAAAAAAATAAGCAGACGGTCGTACCTGACAAAAGACAGTCGTACCTGACAGAGGCAAACAGTCGTACTTGACAGAGGCAGACAGTCGTAGCTGACATAGGCAGTCTTACCTGACAGAGGCAGACAGTCGTACCTGACAGAGAGAGTCGTACTCCTAGACCCTTCTTCCTGCGGTTAACCTTCGCGTCCACAGCTCAATTGCTTTGGGAATGGTGGTAGCCAGCCACCCAGTGACAGATATTGTGCTGGTGGGATTACTGCGAGGAAAAAAAGTGGTGGTGGTAGGGGTGTAGAGGGTTAGTAGTGTGGAGGGAGGGTTGGTAGCAGTGGTGGTGACAGTAATGGTGGGGACAAGGGTAGTAGAGGTATACCTAGGGGATACCTGAAGAGGGTTCCGGGTCAACGCCCCCGCGACCCGGTCTGTGACCAGCCTCAAGGTGGATCAGGGCCTGATCAACCAGGCTGTTACTGCTGGCCACAGGCAACCCGACGTACGAACCACAGCCCGGTTGGTCAGGTACTGACTTTAGGTACCTTTCCAGTGCCTTCTTGAAGACAGCCAGGGGTCTATTGGTAATTCCCCTTATATATGCGAGGAGTCAGTTGAGGTGGTGTAGAGGAGTGGTGGTGTAGAGGAGTGGTAGTGTAGAGGGGTGGTGGTGTAGATGGGTGGTGGTGTGGTGGGAGGGTTGGTAGCAGTGGTGGTGGTGGTTGTGGCGGGGGGATGGGGTGGTTCTTGTCTAGACTCGCTTACAAACACAACCAGCCAGGGAGGAAGACAGGTAAGGAAGGAGGAAGACAGGTAAGGAAGGAGGAAGAAAGGTATAGAGGTAAATAAGACATGCAAAGATGGTAGACAAAGACAGGAAGATATGCAGGCAGAAAGACAAGCAGATAAGAAGGTAGGTAGGCATGAAAATAGGTAGGTGGGGATACTCTGATAGGTAGGTACGAAGAGACAAGCAAACAGATAGAGAAGATAGGTATTTAGATAGGCAAACAGGCAGAGAGAAGCAGATAGGAAGAGAGGAAGAGAGAAACAGATAAGTAGGAAGAGAGAGAGGTAGAGAGGATCGGAGAGGTAGAAAGAGATAGCAAGAGAGAAGCAGATAGGTAGGAAGAGACACTAGAGAGAAGCAGATAGGTAGCAAGAGATACTAGAGAGAAGTAGATAGGTAGGACGAGAGATAGAAGAAGATAGGTAGGAAGAGATACTAGAGAGAAACAGACAGGTAGGAACACATACTAGAGAGAAGCAGATAGGTAGGACGAGAGATAGAAGAAAATAGGTAGGAAGAGAGATAGGTAGAGAGGTATATATTAATCAGCACCAACTAACACCCTTTTATATTAACCAACACCAACTCAGCACCGACTTACACCATTATATATTGATCAGCACCGACCAACACCTTTATATGTATATTAATCAGCACCGACTAACACCATTATCCTCACACCGACCAACACTCACATTCTCAAAATGGAAATCTAGCCAATCCCCCTCAAAAAAAAAAAAACTTTCCTCTGGCAAACTGAACAAACAGCGAAATCCAGCAACAATCCCTTTATAATTGCGAAATATACCTGTTTTCGCGTATTTTTTCACTGCGATACGATTCTCCGCAATTTTGCGGGCCATTCCGTGAATGCGGAAAATCCAGCAATTATATGACCTACCGTATAATCAAAAATATAATTATATTCATTTGAACACTTCAATTTCTTTCGTTTCAAAAATTTCTATTCAAGTACAGTTGTATTTGAATGTATAAAGGGGCCAGTGCATGAATGTATAAATAAATCAACATGCTTACCAACAAATACAGCAAAAATACAATATGTTTTATTTGTTTTAAATTGTGAGTCATTTATGGTTAACATTTTTGGCTGATATTGAGTGAGCTTAAGAGGCGGGGGCCAGGAGCCAAGGTTCGACCCTCGCAAACACAATTCGGTAAGTACAGTATTCACTGCACACATCTACTACACACTACAACGTCTACCACCACGTAGTACAACAATTACAGCACAATGCAACATTAACCACAAAATACAATACTCACAATACAACACCACAAAATGCAATATCAATCACACAATGCAACACTACATAATACAATATCAACCATACAAAGCACCAACCATACAACAGTTACTATACGCTACAACATCTACCACACAATACAGCACCTACCACACACTACAACAACTACTACACAGTGCAACAATTACCACACACTGCAACACCTAGCACACAACAACACCTAGCACACAACAACACCTAGCACACAACACCTAACACACAATACAACACCTACCAAACAATACAACACCTACCAGCACAGCACAACACTGGCAACACCTTCAACAGTCTAATCTACACTATGTATCCGTCAAACGTACACGATTTACAACACCCGGACAACACACCACACACACACACACACACACACACACACACACACACACACACACACACACACACACACACACACACACACACGCAAGAATACAGAAGTACACACGAGTACACATAGATACACACTATATGCATTTATTCAGGAGTACATACAATTACACAGGAGTACAAACATACCATGTCCGTAAACACAACTCTTCTCCTCCCTGACAATGAACTCTGACACCCGTGCCTCATTATACACTGAAGGCATACAAGAGTATGAAGACAAAGTCAGTTGCTTGTTTGACATGCAGAGAGGGGGAGAGATGGAGGGAGAGAGAGGGAGAAAGAGGGAGAGGGAGGGAAGGTGAGATAGAGAAAATGAAGAAGGGTGTGTGGATGGTGAGGTGGTGTTAGGTTATGTTAAATAAGGAGAGAAAATGGACATGGTTAAATGAGACAAGAAGCTGGTTAAACATGGAGAGACAAGACCAGTGGACGCTGGTCACAGGTTATGGTCTACTGGTCAGTGTTACGTCTGGAGTGTTACCTAATTACTGCTTTAACTGTCTTCATGGAAGGTCGTGTTAGAGGTTTAGCATGGCAAAAGCACACTGAGTTTTGTTCACTTCATGACGAGTCATTCATTACATCCTTGAGGTTGAGTTGGGCACCTTGCCCCTTCCTTGAAGATGACTTTTCTACCTTGCCTCCTCCCTGAATATGAGACTTTTCTACCTTGCCTCCTCCCTGAATATGAGTTTTCCACCTTGCCCCCTCCTTTAAGATTAGTTTGGCACCTTGCCCCCTTCTTGAGGACAAGTTTGGCACACTGCTCCTTCCTTGAAGTTGAATTGGGCACTTTGTAAATTCCCTGAGGTTGAGTTGGGCACCTAGTTCCCTCCTACAGGACAAGAAGCCATGCCACAAGGTGTGAAGGCTTGTCTTGGTGGACGAGACAGGTGTTGTTGGTGTTGTGAGTTCTACAAGCACAGATAGTGTTGTTCATGTAGTGTGTGTGTGTGTGTGTGTGGTGTTTACACCGCGTGAGGTCTCTCCAATGTATCGTCTACCACACCTGGTGCAGGGAATGGTGGACTGGTCTTACTCTGATTCTTGTGCTCTGGTCCGGTGATATTTCCTTTCCTGAATAACAAGTGCTTAGAGATACGTACGCTCTAAGGCACTACGTTAACACGCCAGTTCATGTTATTTATCCATCGTCTGTTAAAATAAATATAGGCTTATGTACATGCACACAATAATCTAACCTAACCTTCAATAAAAAAAAATTAAGAGACTTGCCAATCAGAAATCAAAGAACAATAATACATATACATACATACATATATACATGTCTCGTAAAATAGATTGAGAGGTGCGTGTGCAGCAGTATACAACATGTCGGGTTGATGGTCTGGAGTTAGTGAGATAAAGTGAGAGTCACTGAAGCTCACTACAAACACTGCCCCTCATCATGGCTACCTGTGTTTAACATGTACCTGTAATGACCCCCAGGCTTCACTACACCAGCGCCACCATGTACTGACTGTACTGAGGCTTCACTACACCAGCACCACCATATACTGACTATATTGAGGCTTCCCTATACCAGCACCACCATGTACTGACTATACTGAGGCTTCCCTACACCAGCACCACCATGTTTACCTGGAGTTTAACTGGAGAGAGTTCCGGGGGTCAACGCCCCCGCGGCCCGGTCTGTGACCAGGCCTCATGGTGGATCAGGGCCTGGGTCAACCAGGCTGTTACCGTTGGCTCCACGCAATCCAACGTACGAGCCACAGCCCGGCTCGTCAGGTACCGACTTTAGGTGCTTGTCCAGTGCCTGCTTGAAGGCAGCCAGGGGTCTATTGGTAATCCCCCTTATGTATGCTGGGAGGCAGCTGAACAGTCTTGGGCCCCTGACACTTATTGTGTTGTCTCTTAACGTGCTTTTCATTGGGGGGATGTTGCATCGTCTGCCGCGTCTTTTGCTTTCGTACTGACTATATTGACTATATTGAGGCTTCACTACAGCACCGCCATGTACTGACTATACGGAAGCTTCACAACACTAACACCACCATATACTGACCATACTGAGGCTTCACTAGTACAACCATACACTGGCTCCACTGAAAATGTAGATCAGTGGAACTCTAACCACACAACACAGCAAAAAACTAACGTAAAGGACTTAAGAATTATAATGTCAGAGGATCTCATGTTCAAGGATCACTACAGTGTCATTATCACAACCGCGAAGGAAAATGATAGGATGTATAATGAGAACGTTCAAAACAAGGGATGCCAAGCCAATGATGGACGGGCCTCTTTAAGTCACATGTTCTCTCTATTCTGGAACACTGCCGTACATTAACAGCCCTTTTAAGGCAGGCAAAATTACATACCCAGAGAATGTTCAGAGAAACTTCACTGCACAAATAAATCCAGTCAAGCACCTAAATTATTGAATATTTTGAAGTCCCTTGACCTGTGCTCCTTGAAGCGTAAGGATTACCGACTCACCCCTGGCTGTCTTCAAGCTGGAGTTGGACAGATACCTCAAGTCAGTGCCTGACCAGCCGGGCTGTGGTTTGTACCGATGGATTGCGTGAAGACGGCAGTAACAGCCTATACGATCAGGCCCTGATCCAGAGCGACGGCTAGTCATGGGCAGGCCGCCGGGGCTTGACCCAGAAGCACCCTCCAGGTAGACTCCAAGTTATAATATATACTGGAAAGTACTAGGGAAACTGGTCCCAAATCAGCACACGGAAATTACTCCTTGTGAAAGCAAGAGGCTAGACAGACCGTGCAATATACCTCAATGATAACAAGGTGTGCCGTGAGTGTGTACTAAGGGAAAACACAATGAGTGTAAGAGGCCCAAGATTTTTCAACAGCCTCCCAAAATACACACGGGGGATTAACAAAATCCTGACTCAAGAAGGAACCTGATAGGGTTAAGTCAGTGCCTGACCAGCCGGACTGTATTGCATACACTGAATTTCGTAAGCCTATCACCAACAGTCTACTTGACCAGGCCATCCAGTGCGAGGCCTGGTCAGAGACCGAGTAGCTAGGGCACGGACCGAGGGAAAAGTCCAGGTAGGAAGACAAAACGGTGACTGATTTTGTTATTGTTAACACGTGGGTCGTCTCCCACCCAGGTAGGGTGACCCGAGAAAGAACAAACATTTTCATCATCATTCGCATCCATATTTAATGTGTGAATAAGAAAATGATTCCTGACTTTATATACCTGTTCTTCCAGACAATATATCACTGAGCTGTCACTACATAATATTAATCACACAGTTGGTACTACCTAACATAAATCACAGAGCTTGGACTATATAATATAAACTACAGAGATAGGACTACATAATATAAATCACAGAGCTGTGACCTAACGATATAAATCACAGAGCGGTGACCCAACGATATAATTCACAGAGCGGTGACCCAACGATATAAATCACAGAGCGGTGACCCAACGATATAAATCACAGAGCTATGACCCAACGATATAAATCACAGAGCGGTGACCCAACGATATAAATCACAGAGCGGTGACCCAACGATATAAATCACAGAGCGGTGACCCAACGATATAAATCACAGAGCGGTGACCCAACGATATAAATCACAGAGCGGTGACCCAACAATATAAATCACAGAGCTATGACCCAACGATATAAATCACAGAGCGGTGACCCAACGATATAAATCACAGAGCTATGACCCAACGATATAAATCACAGAGCGGTGACCCAACGATATAAATCACAGAGCTATGACCCAACGATATAAATCACAGAGCGGTGACCCAACGATATAAATCACAGAGCGGTGACCCGACGATATAAATCACAGAGCGGTGACCCAACGATATAAATCACAGAGCGGTGACCCAACGATATAAATCACAGAGCGGTGACCCAACGATATAAATCACAGAGCTATGACCCAACGATATAAATCACAGAGCGGTGACCCAACGATATAAATCACAGAGCTATGACCCAACGATATAAATCACAGAGCTATGACCCAACGATATAAATCACAGAGCGGTGACCCAATGATATAAATCACAGAGCTATGACCCGACGATATAAATCACAGAGCGGTGACCCAACGATATAAATCACATAGCTATGACCCGACGATATAAATCACAGAGCTATGACTCGACGATATAAATCGCAGAGCTATGACCCGACGATATAAATCACAGAGCTTTGACCTGACGATATAAATCACAGAGCTATGACCCGACGATATAAATCACAGAGCTATGACCTGACGATATAAATCACAGAGCGGTGACCCAACGATATAAATCACAAAGCTATGACCCGACGATATAAATCGCAGAGCTATGACCCGACGATATAAATCACAGAGCTTTGACCCGACGATATAAATCACAGAGCTATGACCCGACGATATAAATCACAGAGCTATGACCTGACGATATAAATCACAGAGCGGTGACCCAACGATATAAATCACAGAGCTATGACCCGACGATATAAATCACAGAGCTATGACCCGACGATATAAATCAGAGAGCGGTGACCCAACGATATAAATCACAGAGCTAAGACCCGACGATATAAATCACAGAGCTAGGACCCGACGATATAAATCACAGAGCGGTGACCCAACGATATAAATCACAGAGCTATGACCCGACGATATAAATCACAGAGCTATGACCCGACGATATAAATCACAGAGCGGTGACCCAACGATATAAATCACAGAGCGGTGACCCGACGATATAAATCACAGAGCTATGACCCGACGATATTAATCCCAGAGCGGTGACCCGACGGTATAAATCACAGAGCGGTGACCCGACGATATAAATCACAGAGCGGTGACCCGACGGTATAAATCACAGAGCGGTGACCCGACGATATAAATCACAGAGCTATGACCCGACGGTATAAATCACAGAGCGGTGACCCGACGATATAAATCACAGAGCTATGATTCGACGATATAAATCACAGAGCTATGACCCGACGATATAAATCACAGAGCGGTGACCCAACGATATAAATCACAGAGAGGTGACCCAACGATATAAATCACAGAGCTATGACCCGACAATATAAATCAGAGCGGTGACCCGACGGTATAAATCACAGAGCGGTGACCCGACGATATAAATCACAGAGCGGTGACCCGACGTATAAATCACAGAGCGGTGACCCGACGATATAAATCACAGAGCGGTGACCCGACGGTATAAATCACAGAGCGGTGACCCAACGATATAAATCACAGACGTGACCCGACATATAAATCACAGAGCGGTGACCCGACGGTATAAATCACAGAGCGGTGACCCAACGATATAAATCACAGAGCGGTGACCCGACGATATAAATCACAGAGCGGTGACCCAACGATATAAATCACAGAGTGGTGACCCGACGATATAAATCACAGAGCGGTGACCCAACGATATAAATCACAGAGCGGTGACCCAACGATATAAATCACAGAGCGGTGACCCAACGATATAAATCACAGAGCGGTGACTCAACGATATAAATCACAGAGCTATGACCCGACGGTATAAATCACAGAGCGGTGATCCAACGATATAAATCACAGAGCGGTGACCCAACGATATAAATCACAGAGCGGTGACCCAACGATATAAATCACAGAGCAGTGACCCGACGATATAAATTACAGAGCTATGACCCGACGATATAAATCACAGAGCTATGACCCGACGATATAAATCACAGAGCTATGACCCGACAATATAAATCACAGAGCTATGACCTGACGATATAAATCACAGAGCTACGACCCGACGATATAAATCACAGAGCTATGACCCGACAATATAAATCACACAGCTATGACCCGACAATATAAATCACAGAGCTATGACCCGACAATATAAATCACAGAGCTATGACCCGACAATATAAATCACAGAGCTATGACCCGACAATATAAATCACAGAGCTATGACCCGACAATATAAATCACAGAGCTATGACCCGACAATATAAATCACAGAGCTATGACCCGACAATATAAATCACAGAGCTATGACCCGACAATATAAATCACAGAGCTATGACCCGACAATATAAATCACAGAGCTATGACCCGACAATATAAATCACAGAGCTATGACCCGACAATATAAATCACAGAGCTATGACCCGACAATATAAATCACAGAGCTATGACCCGACAATATAAATCACAGAGCTATGACCGACAATATAAATCACAGAGCTATGACCCGACAATATAAATCACAGAGCTATGACCGACATATAAATCACAGAGCTATGACCCGACAATATAAATCACAGAGCTATGACCCGACGATATAAATCACAGAGCTATGACCCGACGATATAAATCACAGAGCTATGACCCGACAATATAAATCACAGAGCTATGACCCGACAATATAAATCACAGAGCTATGACCAGACAATATAAATCACAGAGCTATGACCCGACAATATAAATCACAGAGCTATGACCCGACAATATAAATCACAGAGCTATGACCCGACAATATAAATCACAGAGCTATGACCCGACGATATAAATCACAGAGCTATGACCCGACGATATAAATCACAGAGCTATGACCCGACAATATAAATCACAGAGCTATGACCCGACAATATAAAATCACAGAGCTATGACCTGACGATATAAATCACAGAGCTACCACCCGACATATAAATCACAGAGCTATGACCCGACAATATAAATCACAGAGCTATGACCCGACAATATAAATCACAGAGCTATGACCCGACAATATAAATCACAGAGCTATGACCCGACAATATAAATCACAGAGCTATGACCCGACAATATAAATCACAGAGCTATGACCCGACAATATAAATCACAGAGCTATGACCCGACAATATAAATCACAGAGCTATGACCCGACAATATAAATCACAGAGCGGTGACCCGACGATATAAATTACAGAGCTATGACCCGACAATATAAATCACAGAGCTATGACCCGACAATATAAATCACAGAGCTATGACCCGACGATATAAATCACAGAGCTATGACCCGACAATATAAATCACAGAGCTATGACCCGACGATATAAATCACAGAGCTATGACCCGACAATATAAATCACAGAGCTATGACCCGACAATCTAAATCACAGAGCTATGACCCGACAATATAAATCACAGAGCTATGACCCGACAATATAAATACAGAGCTATGACCCGACGATATAAATCACAAGCATGACCCGACGTATATAAATCACAGAGCTATGACCGACATATAAATCACAGAGCTATGACCCGACAATATAAATCACAGAGCTATGACCCGACATATAAATCACAGAGCTAGGACCCGACAATATAATCACAGGAGCTATGACCCGACAATATAAATCACAGAGCTATGACCTGACGAATATAATCACAGTAGCTATGAACCCGACAATATAAATCAAAGAGCTATGACCGACAATATAAATCACAGAGCATGACCGACGACAATATAAATCACAGAGCTATGACCCGACAATAAAACACAGAGCTATGACCCGACAATATAAATCACAGAGCTATGAACCCGACAATATAAACACAGAGCTAGACCGACAAATAAATCAACAGAGCTATGACCCGACAATAAATCACAGAGCTATGACCCGACAATATAAATCACAGAGCTATGACCCGAACAATATAAATCACAGACTATTGACCGGACAATATAAATCACAGAGCTATGACCCAACAATATAAATCACCGAGGCTATGACCCACAATATAATTATCAGAGCTATGACCCGACAATGAAATCACAGAGCTGTGTAGCTACACAATGATAATCTCAAACCTGATTATTTTTTTTTATAAATAACAAACCAAAGGCTATTTAACAAAAAAGAAAAGGTCGACAGGGGTGCGGCTATGGGGCCAGAGGGCAGCAGTGTGACGGGTAGAGGGACCTCAGGTAAGAGATAAGTGTTTGTCGATATAACAATTACTTGCAAGACAGTTGAGAACGGGTGAAGGAAAAATAGAAAGAGATGAAGAGAGAGAGAAGGAGAGAGAGAAGAAGAGAGAGAGATCAAGAGAGAGAGAAGAGAGAGAGAGAGAGGAGATGAGAGAGAGAGAGAGAGAGAGACACACCCACACACACACATAATCAACTGCACATAACCTCTGGCAGTCGAAGCTCCTAAAACTTCCTACTGTCTTGTGAAGTATGTACATAAACAATTTTGTGGAAGAGTTGACGGATTTTGTTTACGAGGAAGAAGGGAGGGGATATAGCCAGACTGAAGACACCCCTGGTTCTACTCGATGGTGTCTTTAATGCCTCCTCCAGACACCTACGAGTTTTATCATCTTTAATAAAGACAGGGAGACCCTCCTTCCACAATATGGAGAGTTCTTGACGACAGAGGTGGACAATACTCACTGCTGGAACTGTGTGGTCCTACACACATGCTGATGCTCGTTGAACCTGGTGTTCAGACTGCGGAGGTAGGAGTACACAGAGGAGATCCTAGTGCTAAGACCACAGAGAAGGCAGAAGATCTTGATGCAACGACTATGGCGACAGAAGTAGAAGATCCTAGTGCTGAGACTATGGCGACAGAAGAAGATAGAAAAAGAGTGAACGGGTGAAAGGGAAAATATAGTAGTAAGAGAAGGTTGATATGAGAAGGAAACAGGAGGGATGAAAGAAAGGAAAGGAATACAAGAAGAGGAGAAAACAAGAAGGAGAGAGGGATGAAATGATGGGAAATAAAGAGGATTTTCTTGAAGGATCAAAGACAGAGGGGAAAAAAGATGGGAGATGTAGGAAGACTGCTAAGAAGAGAAAGAATATGATGTGTGTGGAAAAGATGAAGTGTGGAACAGAAGGATAAAATGTATTTCAGGGTGAGGAATAAGACAAGTACCTCTCAGAACGAGTAACTAACATGTGCGACACCTGTCATGCCATTTTTATTTGATGATGCTTCGCCAACTGCCCTGCCTGGTCAGCCAGACTGGTGCTGCTGGCGGCCCACTGGCGCATATATCCGTCACAGCCTCGTTGATCCGGCATTTACTTGGAGTCTACCTGGAGGGTGTACTGGGGATCATCGCCCCCGCGGCCCAGTCTTTGTCCAGTTTCCTCCTGAAGACTTAGTAAAGTCGTGCTTCTGATATCTTCCCCTAAGATGTTAAAAAATCTGGGATCACGAATGTTGATACAATGTTCTCTTACTGTGCCCACGACGCCCCTTACTTTTCCCTGAAGAACAAAAAGGCACAATACCGTGACTGGAACAATACACAAATAACCCGCCCAAAGGAGAAGCTTATAAATATGTTTCGGTCAAATTTGAACCATTAACTAGTGTGTGACTAGTAATGGCCCAAGTTGGACCGAAACATCAATAGCTTCTTTCTTCTTTGTACGGGTTATCTGTGTATCTACTGTTCCCTAAATTTATTTAAAAAAAATTTCCCATTATCTCTCACTCCAGACTTAAAATAAAACAAATTTGATGTATAGTTTGCCTTTCATTCCTCCTAAAGTCCGCGTGGAACACCGTGGAAAACTTTCTTGAAATCTAAAACGTCGTCTTCTCATCAGTTTCTCTGAGGAACTCCATGAACACTACCACTCACACGGTGCCCACATCAACAATGGTTGCAATCATAGACATAACTTTTGAAGGAGTGGACGGGTAAGCCAGCGGAAGGTCTCGGTCAGATGACCAGACCTCAAGTGGAAGGTCATCATATGACTAAGACCCGCGTCAGGAAACACTTGTCCTGTTTCCTGACAAACCTTACCTAACCTGACTTCCAACAATCTCCTCTCATCAGACAGCTCATTTTTTTTGCACCACCAGTGATAGTTGCACCCATTCTTACACCACCAGTGATCGTTGCACCCATTCTTACACCACCAGTGATCGTTGCACCCATTCTTATACCACCAGTGATCGTTGCACCCATTCTTACATCACTAGTGATCGTCGCACCCATTCTTACACCACCAGTGATCGTTGCACCCATTCTTACACCACCAGTGATAGTCGCACCCATTCTTACATCACTAGTGATCGTCGCACCCATTCTTACACCACCAGTGATCGTTGCACCCATTCTTACATCACTAGTGATCGTCGCACCCATTCTTACACCACCAGTGATCGTTGCACCCATTCTTACACCACCAGTGATCGTTGCACCCATTCTTACATCACTAGTGATCGTCGCACCCATTCTTACACCACCAGTGATCGTTGCACCCATTCTTACACCACCAGTGATCGTTGCACCCATTCTTACATCACTAGTGATCGTCGCACCCATTCTTACACCACCAGTGATCGTTGCACCCATTCTTACATCACTAGTGATCGTCGCACCCATTCTTACACCACCAGTGATCGTTGCACCCATTCTTACACCACCAGTGATAGTCGCACCCATTCTTACACCACCAGTGATCGTTGCACCCATTCTTACACCACTAGTGATCGTCGCACCCATTCTTACACCACCAGTGATCGTTGCACCCATTCTTACACCACTAGTGATCGTCGCACCCATTCTTACACCACCAGTGATCGTTGCACCCATTCTTACACCACTAGTGATCGTCGCACCCATTCTTACACCACCAGTGATCGTTGCACCCATTCTTACACCACTAGTGATCGTCGCACCCATTCTTACACCACCAGTGATCGTTGCACCATTCTTACACCACTAGTGATCGTCGCACCCATTCTTACACCACCAGTGATCGTTGCACCCATTCTTACACCACTAGTGATCGTCGCACCCATTCTTACACCACCAGTGATCGTTGCACCCATTATTACGCCACCAGTGACAGTTTGCTAATGGGGTTTCAAGATTGTCGACTACAAAAGGGTCATTAAGGCTGCATGTCAGCTGTTCAGTCAGGAATATTTAAATCCTTAAATTAGGCAGTAAGGTAAACTTTTGTGTATGTACACACATGGTGAAGGGCTCTTGATCCAAGGAACTGAGCTGGTTCTCAGCTTCCTGGGATCGAACCCGTTTGCCACCCATTCCCCAGGAGCTGTATGACCCCTACGAGTTTAGTGTTCCCAATAACAATAATACAGACTAAAGTATCCCGATGTTGAAATGGATTGACGAATTGATAAATGGATGACTGGACAGATATATGGATGAATGGATGGATAAAGAGACTGATGAATGGATGGATAAATGACTGCATGGACAGATATATATATATTGATGGGTGAATGGATGTGTGCATAAATGAACGGCCAAACAGACTGATGCATACATGAATGGATAAAGTGATGGATGTATGATATGGTTGATGCATGTGTAAATGGATGGATGGATGCATAAATGACGTGAACGAACTGATGAAGCCTGCCGCTGACCTGGATGGAAAGCGGCTGAGGCCACAGCTCATCCACCCTGCATCCAGCGAGGCACAGATCGTAGATATCTCTCTCTCTCTTCTCAACAGATAACCTCTACACATTTCAAAAGAATTTCTTTCAGTCTACACCCATTCCCCCCCTCCCTCCTCTCTCTCTCTCTCTCTCTCTCTCTCTCTCTCTCTCTCTCTCTTGCCTTTCCTCCTCTTCCTCCTCCCCCCTCATTATCCATCACTCATGCCCCCTCTCCCTCCCCCCTGAAAAAAAAAAAGCTCTTATCAGGTCAGTGGTTCACAGAGAGGAATCTTACAGCTCAATGAAGCTGGGAAAGGTAATCAAGTGAGCGAAGACAGGAAAAGAATCAAGTTGAAATGGAACACCACTTGAGTTAGCTCGGGAAGAGGATGTCAAAAGCTGGACCTGGGACCGTAATAGCCGGGCTAAGAAGCTAAGAATATCAAGACTTCAGCTCAAGATGCAAAGAACTAAGATATGAGGATCGAGAGAGAAAAGATAAGGACGCCAAGAATCAAGGTAAGGACGCCAAGAATGAAGATAAGGACGCCAAGAATCAACCTAAAGACACCAAGAATCAAGATGTGTCGATGTGATCATCGACTCCAGACTCAGGACTGATTACCCCATTCTCCTACTCATCTTTCACCGTTTTTTCTCTGTGTTGGACTGAAGAAGACGCCACTGGATGGCGAAACTTTACCTCAATAAAGATTTCCAAATGTCGCACGAGTGTCTAATTCCACAACATTTGATAAGCACATTAACGAAGATAAGAGAAACTACGTACACTCTTCTGTAGCTACAACGTGGCAATTACAAATAGGTAATTACGCCCAAGAACGACCACAAATACGCTGCCTCGACTACACTCATCTTCTGGACAGAAATACGCACTGAGTATAAATTTCCTCAAGACACTCGCGTACCTGAAATTAGGGTTCTTAATCACCAGTGTATATTTTTGGCGCATATTTTTGGCGTATATTTTTGGCGTATATTTTTGGCAGGGTGGACGAAAGCATTAGCAAGGTATTTTTTTTGCAAGGAGTAAACAATATTTACGGGTTCTTCCAGAGAGAAATGTAAATCTTTAAGACACATTGGTGAGAGGGGAGGGTACAGGTGAGAGTACAGCTGAGAGGGTGTAGAGTACATGTGAGAGTGTAGATTACATGAGAGTACAGGTGAGAGTGTAGATTACATGAGAGTACAGGTGAGAGTGTAGATTACATAAGAGTACAGGTGAGAGTGTAGATTACATGAGAGAGTACAGGTGAGAGGGTGTAGAGCACAGGTGCGTGTACAGTACAGGTGAGAGAGAGCACAGGTTAGAGTGTAGATTACATGTGAAAGTACAGGTGAGAGGGTGTAGAGTACAGGTGAGAGAGTGTACAGTACATGTGAGAGTACAGTACATGTGAGAGAGAGTACAGGTGAGTGTAGAGTACATATGAATGTACAGTACATGTGAGAGTTTACAGCACCGGTGAGAGGGTGTAGGGTACATGTGAAAAGGTGCAGAGTACAGATGAGAGAGTACATGTGAGAGGTTGTATAGCAGAGGGTGTAGGGTGCCGGTCCCAGGCTGAGGGACTGATACCTCAAACTCCTTCTGATCTACACCATTCTTCTCTGTACTGGACTTACGAAGCCAGTGTGTGGCGAAACGTTTCTACAATAAAGATACTCAAGTGGTGCACATGTGTGTAATTTATCGCCTAGAAAGAATGGTACTCATCAGAACCATCTGCCGATACCTGGAGGTTACCTGGAGGTTATTCCGGGGATAAACGCCCCCGCGGCCCGGTCCATGACCAGGCCTCCCGATGGATCAGGGCCTGATCAACTAGGCTGTTACTGCTGGCCGCACGCAGTCCGACGTACGAGCCACAGCCCGGCTGATCCGGCACTGACTTTAGGTATCTGTCCAGCTCTCTCTTGAAGGCAGCCAAGGGTTTATTGGCAATTCCCCTAATGCTTGATGGGAGGCTGTTGAACAGTTTTGGGCCCCGGACGCTTATGGTGTTTTCTCTTAGTGTACCAATGGCGCCCCTACTTTTTATTGGCGGCATTTTGCATCGCCTGCCCAGTCTTTTACTTTCGTAGGGAGTGATTTCTGTGTGCAGATTTGGGACCATTCCTTCGTTGGGACCATTCCTGCGTTCCAACGAGTACAAGTCAAGTGCTTTCAAGCATTCCCAGTAGTTAAGGTGCTTGACAGAACTTATACGTGCAGTAAAGGATCTCTGTACACTCTCTAGATCTGCGATTTCACCTGCTTTGTATGGAGATGTTAATGTACAGCAGTATTCCAGCCTAGAGAGAACAAGTGATTTGAAAAGGATCACCATGGGCTTGGCATCTCTCGTTCTGAAAGTTCTCATTATCCATCCTATCATTTTCTTTGCACGTGCGATCGTGGCACTGTTGTGATCCTCGAAAGTGAGATCCTCAGACATTACTACTCCCAGGTCCCTTACATTATTTTTCCGCTCTATTGTATGACCGGAGTCAGTAGTATACTCTGTTCTAGTTATTATCTCCTCCAGTTTTCCATAACGGAGTAGTTGGAATTTGTCCACTACAATCCCACCCCAAGTGACCCAGTCTAATTGATAAATTAGCAAGGGTAGGCCGGTGAGATGCTGGCAGCTTATTTCTAGTAAAGAAAAATAATGGAGTCACCTGGAAGTAAGGAGAACTGTAATTTTAAGAGAGTTATTGGTGGGAAGGAGGCCACCGCAGCCTGGACTGACCTTCATGATGGCTCACATGAGAAGCCGGCTGATTGTCGCGTGTTAAAAACCTGTTCTAAGTTCAGTTGACAGTGCTGAGAGATCTCCGTGTGCATGTGTGTGTGTGTGTATTAAGGCAAGGAAAAGCCTGCTTGTCAATAAAGAATCTCATTACTCTGCACTGGTCTCTTTGTTTCCGTCGTGTTGGTAATGTATACCACTGCTCTCCACAAGCCTTCTTACTGAAGATTGGTTTAGATTCTGCCGCCGAAGTGGATAGCTTATTGTGTGCCCCATATCCATCCTGCGGAGGATATGCAGTGGCTAGTTTATTGTGTACCCCAAATCCTTTCCTGTGGACGGTAGTGGCTAGTTTATTGTGCACCCCATATTCATCCTGTAAAGGGTAGTGCAAGAGCACTGGGATACACAATAGGTCTAGGAACTAGGCCTCAAAAAAGAGTGAAGTACATCTGGATTGTGATCTACAACTAACTTACCTCTTCCTTTAGATCTCTATTCCCGCCTCTCTTCCTTGCTTTCCTGTCCTTCCGCTTTCTTTTCCTTCCCTTCTTCCCCCCCCCCCCCCTCCTTCCCAAACTTCTTGATCCGCCCTCGTTCAATCTCCTCAAATAAAAATTGAGATCAACTCTACAAATTGAGGAGAAACGACCAAAGGCAAAACAGTGCCAACCCGCTGCTATCCCCTACGGCCGGAAATCCCATGCTAAAAGCCACCCAGACCCTCCTTGGCGACCTACCGCCCCAGAGGTCACTACCGCGCCCATCATCCATCAACAGTCATCAACCTGACTTCCAGTGGATGCTGACCTCACCACAACTCCACGAGAAGATAGACAAGAAAATGTATACTCAATACGGATGATAGCCACTAATAGAAGTAGTAGTAACAGTAGCTTTTGTAGCAGTAGTAGTAATAGTAGCCTTTGTAGTAGTAGTAATAGTAGCCTTTGTAGTAGTAGTAGTAGTAATAACAGCCTTTGTAGTAGTAGTAGTAGTAGTAGTAATAGTAGCCTTTGTAGTAGTAGTAATAGTAGCTTTTGTAGTAGTAGTAGTAGTAGTAATAACAGCCTTTGTAGTAGTAGTAGTAGTAATAGTCGCCTTTGTAGTAGTAGTAATAGTAGCTTTTGTAGTAGTAATAGTAGCTTTTGAAGTAGTAGTAGTAGTAATAGTAGCCTTTGTAGTAATAGTAATATTAGCCTTTGTAGTAGTAGTAATAGTAGCTTTTGTAGTAGTAGTAATAGTAGCTTTTGTAGTAGTAGTAGCTGTGGTAATAGCATAGTTTTGGTTGTGGTTGTGGTTGTGGTAGTAGTAGCTGTAGTGGTAGTAGCTGTCATAGTAGTAGTATAGTAGTGGTAGTAGTAGCATAGTAGTAGTAGAAGCAGAAGTAGTAGTAGTAGTAGTAGTAGTGCTAGTAACAGTAGTAGTAATACTAGTTGTAGCAGTATTAATTGTAGTAGTGATATTAGTTGTAATAGTAATAACAGTTGTTGCTGTGGAGGTGGTAGTAATAGTAGTAGTAGTAGTAGTAGTAGTAGTAGTAGTAGTAGTAGTAGTAGTAGTA
Source organism: Cherax quadricarinatus (assembly GCF_026875155.1). Taxonomy (NCBI): domain Eukaryota; kingdom Metazoa; phylum Arthropoda; class Malacostraca; order Decapoda; family Parastacidae; genus Cherax; species Cherax quadricarinatus. Next base: position 14,837,333 of record NC_069490.1, read on the forward strand.
GTAGCAGTAGTAGTAGTCTACCCTGGGTTGCCGACACCAACCCGTCAAAGCAGGTTCCAGGGTGCCAGAGAGAATCTCTTGAACCAAAGACCTGAGCCTTTCCTACTCTTGGATCGAACCAGAATGCCTCCTATTCACAAAAATGTTGCCAAGACTACTGCAAGGAAAGTGACAGGCTGGATAACTAGAACCCTCAAGAAAGAGATGACCCAATGATGATACTCTTGAAGTTACGTGTTTTCTCCAGGCTGGGAATACTGCTGTATACTGTCGACCACCTTCAAGGTAGACAAGAGTGCTGGCTCGGAAAACCACAACTACCAATGGTACTGCTACTACTACTACTACTACTACTACCACCACCACTGCTATTACCACCACCACTACTGCTACCACTACCAGCAAACAACCAACCTTTACCACATCACCTAAGCAACCATCCCCTTCATGCTTCCACAACCATCTCCCCAACCGCAACCCCCACTCACTATCTACCACAATCACCTCAGTACCCCTATACCCACCTAAACGACAACTCTCACCACGACAACCACCCTCACTACCACAACTACAACCCCCTCCCTCACCTCTCCCCAGCCAGTCTCTCTGTCAACATGTGTTAAGTAGATTCAACACAATTATACAAAGAAGGTCAGGTATATCTGTGTCCTGTATATCTGTGTCCTGAGCTATACAAGGGCCAGGTATATTCGTGGCTCTATACCGACTTATAAAAAGACGAGCAGGTATATCCGTTTCCCGTATTGAGTTATACCAAGACAGGCAGGTATATCCGTGGCTCTACCGGCTTACACAAAGACGAGCAGGTATATCTGTGGTCTGTTCTTAGTTATACAAAGAAGAGCAGGTATATCCGTGGTTATGCATATAGGCATATCTCTTTTACTCCTAAAGGTAATCTTCCACATGTGTGGAAGGGTGAGTGCGCACGTGTATCTACGTTCACATGCGCATGAGCACACGAGTCACCATAGACAATAACATCTCACTATTCCAAATGCACACTTTTATATCTCTTCACTCCGGCATCCATAATTTAAGTCCATAAATACTCTTAATGGCGTAAAATTACAAGCTGCTCCTCCATAATTATACACCACATATATTTCTGCTTCCACTTCCTAATTAGGATTTATTATAAAATTCCCATAAATAATATACAATTAAACAATCCTGTATTTTCGTCTAGCAAAACTTTGCTCCTCAGATATATATATATATATATATATATAATATTATAATATATATATATATATATATATATATATATATATATATATATATATATATATATATATATATTGTAATTGGGGACCCATAGCCTCGGAGAAGTGGATAAAAAGGCTTCAAGGAAGAATATTTGGATTTCTTCCTGAAGCCGTTTGAATATTCCACTTCCCCTACCACTCCATCTTTTCATTCTTTTTTACCAATAGGTATATTTTATTACATAATATGGTACAAAAAGGTTTAAGAGATACATTGTTAATATACAGATGACATATACAGTACATGAGATGTGAGAGATAAATGTCTAGTACATATTGTTACATGTTTGTCACTGATTATAATGCGAAAATCTCATCCAGCTCTTCAGAAACTGGGGCGCGTGCCCAAAATACAGCAGGCATTACCCCTCTGAACAGCAGCGCTGAGTCACTGGAACAGAAAACAAGCTGCCTTGGGATCCCTAGTTACCTGATGAGTCTTTTGCCTAGCTCCTTAAGGAACTTAGATGCACTCTTTACCCATAAGCCAAGGGTCTCTGAGCCTATGGGAGCAAACATATAATGATGGGCAAGTTCTCCATATTTTCTAGACTTTTGGGACTCCCTGAAGCTGGCGGCTGCCCTTCCTTCTTCCCTGGTGTATTGGAGATAGGTATCAGCCAAGGTAGATGCACATGTATAGTCCCACACCACCTGCTTACCGTCTGTCCAGGCTTGAAGTGTGATACCATCTGGACGCTTCTGGCTGCCATCAGATCTGCATACTTGGGGTGGCTCCCTTACTGCTGGGCATCCGGCTGTTGTGAGGCTCCTCTTGATAATGTTATCAACCTCCTCATGTCTTGTAATCTTTCCCTCGGATTTACGGCACACAAGACCATGGTACCCGAATCGGTCTGCTGCTTCACTGCCACAAATACAGCTTTGTTCGGCGACAATAGGGGCGGCAAGTCGAAGGGCAACACCAATGAGGATGGTCTGTGGGTCGAGCCGTGTGCCAAGGCTGGAGTTGGGAACAGCCAACAGAAAGTCCCCTGCATAAGGAGCTCTCACTGCCAGGAGGTGGGCTCTATCCTTCCCTGACACACACTGAAGCACTGTTGAGGCTATTTTCTCCACTATTGGGCCATCCCAGTGCGACTGTTTGTAGTTGTTGGTGGGAGCAAAACTTTGCTCCCCTCTCTCTCTCTCTCTCTCTCTCTTTCTCTCTCCTCTATATATATATATATATATATATATATATATATATATAATATATATATATGATGAGATTAAGACACATGTGCAACATCTGGGTATCATTATTGTAGACGTTTTCGCCATCCAGTGGCTTTATCAATACAAATTCTAGGACATAACTTGAAGACAGTAGAACTATGTACAGAAGATGAGGTAATCAGTCCCTCAACCTAGGAGTAGGTGGGAAGAGCACCATAGTCGCGGAGATTCTGAAGCAGAAGAAAGGATCCTGGTGCTTATATAGTAACGTCAGGTGTAGCAGACGAGGGCATATTCACTGGTAGGCAGGCTTTCCCAGTGGAAGTAGGTCCTTCCCAAAGAGATGGGATAGTTGTAGTAGTACCTGGAGGTTACCTGGAGGTTATTCCGGGGATCAACGCCCCCGCGGCCCGGTCCACGACCAGGCCTCCCGATGGATCAGGGCCTGATCAACAAGGCTGTTTCACTGCGGCCGCAAAAGCATCCGACCGTACGACCACAGCCCGTGATGTATCCGGCATGACTTTAAAGTATCTGTCACTTTCTCTTAAGGCACCAGGGGTTATATTGGCAATTCCCTAATGCTTGATGGGAGGCTGTTGAACAGTTTTGGGCCCCGGACACTTATGGTGTTTTCTCTTAGTGTACCAATGGCGCCCCTCTTTTTATTGGCGTTTTTTGGGGCATCCCTGCCCTCTTTTACTTTCGTAGGGATGATTTCTTGTGCAGTTTTGGGACCTTTCCCTTCCAAGATTTTCCAATGAGATTATAATATCCCCCCTCCTGCTCCAACGATACAAGTCAAGTGTTTTCAAGCTTCCCAGTAGTTAAGGGTTTTGCCCAGAAACTTATACGTGCAGTAAAGGATCTCTGTACACTCCTAGATCTACGATTTCACCTGCTTTGTATGGAGATGTTAAGGGTACACAGTACCCAGCCTAGAGAGAACAAGTGTTTGATAAGGATCATCATGGGCTTGGCATCTCTCGTTTTGAAAGTTCTCATTATCCATCCTATCATTTTTTTTTTTGCACGTGCGATCGTGGCACTGTTGTGATCCTTGAAAGTGAGATCCCAGACATTACTACTCCCAGGTCCCTTACATTATTTTTTCCGCTCATTGTATCCGGGTCATAGTATAACTCTTTTCTAGTATTATCTCCTCCAGTTTTCCATAACGGAGTATTTGGGAAATTTTGTCCTCATGAGCATCATATTGTTTCCCCGTTGCCCACGGAAAATTTGTTTATATCTTCTTGGAGTTAACCGCGCCTCCCAGATGACAGCCTCATCAGATCCTAGATCATCGCATAGGATGATACGGTGCGGGGTGTATATCTGTTTATGTCTGATATGAGGATAAGGAAAAAGATGGGGGCGAGTACGTCCTTGTGGAACGAGCTCTTCACATGGCACCCCTCCGATTAACTCTGTTGACCATACCTTTGTGTTCGATTTGTTAGGAAGTTGAAGACCCAATCTCCCCATTTTCCCCATTACCCTTTTACCCACGTATTTATGGGCTATTAGGGCCATGACGCATTTGTCAAATGCTTTTGCAAGTCTGTGTATATTCCACATCTGCTGTCTGATTTTTCTTCCCATTGCAATCAACCATGTCATAGTTTCGTAGTCGTGAAGGTTATGTAATTCCTCAGAAATTAAGATTCCATGATGTTGCAGTGTCGGACAAGTTGTGATCGAATGGTATATCAATACCGACAAGATGAGATTAAGACAATAAAGAACCCAATGTAGCACATGAGTCTTAATCTCATCTTGTCGGTATATATACCATATCGTAACACACAACACACACACTACAACAACACAACACACACACACGACACACACACAACACAGCTACACACACACCAACAAATATATTATATATATATATTATATATAATTTAAATATATAATATATATATTGATGCTAGTATTTCATTTTATAGTAAAATAAAAGTCTTCAGAATTCCCCACACTTTGAATTGTTTTATGTGGTATAATAAATTCATTCGATAAAATTTAAGTCCAACAAATGTCTGTCGATACCTCAATAATTCTGTCTAGAATGGTGTGTGTGTTGTGTGTGTTAGTGTGTGTGTGTGTGTGTGTGTGTGGTGTGATGTTGTGAGTGTTTTGTGTGTGTGTGTTCGTGTGTGCCCGCGCGCGTGGTGTGTGTGGTGTTGGTGTTGTGTGTGTGTTTTGTAGTGTGTTATTTTGTTGTGGTGTGTGTGTGTGTGTGTGTGTGTGTGTGTACTCACCTATTTGTACTCACCTATTTGTGGTTGCAGGGGTCGAGTCACAGCTCCTGGCCCCGCCTCTTCGCTGATTGCTAATAGGTCCTCTCTCTCCCTGCCCATGAGCTCTATCATACCTCGCCTTAAAACTATGTATGGTTCCTGCCTCCACTACATCACTTTCTAGGCTATTCCATGGCCTGACTACTCTATGACTGAAGAAATACTTCCAACATCCCTTTGATTCATCTGAGTCTTCAACTTCCAATTGTGACCTCTTGTGTCTGTGTCCCATCTCTGGAACATCCCGTCTTTGTCCACCTCGTCTATTCCGTGCAGTATTTTATATGTCGTTATCATGTCTCCCCTGACCCTCCTGTCCTCCAGTGTCGTCAGGCCGATTTCCCTCAACCTTTCTTCATAGGACAATCCCCGTAGCTCTGGGACTATCTTGTTGCAAACCTTTGCACTTTCTCTAATTTCTTGACGTGCTTGACTAGGTGTGGATTCCAAACTGGTGCTGCATACTCCAGTATGGGCCTGACGTAGATGGTATACAGTCTTAAACGAATCCTTACTGAGGTATCGAACGCTATCCGTAGTTTTTGCCAGGCGCCCGCATGCTGCAGCAGTATCTGATTGATGTGCGCCGCTCAGGAGATATGCTCGGTGTTATACTCACCCCCCAGATCTTTTTCCTTGAGTGAGGTTTGCAGTCTTTGGCCATCTAAACTATATTGTGTCTGCGGTCTTCTTTTGCCCTTCCCCAATCTTTATGACTTTGCATTTGGCAGGGTTAAACTCAAGGAGCCAGTTTTGCTGGACCCAGGCTTGTAGCCTGTCCAGGTCTCTTTGTAGTCCTGCCTGATCCTCGTCCGATTTGATTCTTCTCATTAACTTCACATCATCGCAAACAAGGACACTTCTGAGTCTATCCCTTCCGTTATGTCGTTCACATATACCAAGAACAGCACAGGTCCTAGACTGACCCTTGGAACCCCGCTTGTCACAGGCGTCCACTCTGACACCCTCGTCGCGTACCATGACTCGTGTTGCCTCCCTGTCAGATATTCTCTGATCCATTGCAGTGCCTTTCCTGTTATGTGTGCCTGGTCCTCTAGCTTTTGCAGTAACCTCTTGTGAGGAACTGTGTCGAAGGCCTTCTTGCAGTCCAAAAATATGCAGTCGATCCACCCCTCTCTCTCTTGTCTTACTTCTGTCACCTTGTCATAAAACTCTAGTAGGTTTGTGACACAGGATTTTCCTTCCCTGAAACCGTGCTGGTTGTCAATTATACACTTGTTTCTTTCCAGGTGCCCCACCACTCTCCTCCTGATGATCTTCTCCATGACCTTGCATACATACAACCGTTAGTGAACAGGTCTGTCTCTCCCTTTTTAAAAAATTGGGACTACATTTGCCATTTTTCCATACCTCAGGGAGTTGCCCAGTTTCAAATGATGTGTTGAAGATCTTTGTTAATGGCTCACACAATATTTTCTGCTCCCTCTTTAAGGACCCATGGAGAGATGTTGTCTGGTCCCACCGCCTTTGAGGTGTCAAGTTCGCATAGCAGCTTCTTCACCTCCTCCTTGGTTATATGTACCTCATCCAGCACTTGCTGGTTGTCCCCCCTGTTCTGATTTTCTTGGAGTCCTACTGGTTTCCACTGTAAATACCTCTTTAAATCTTGTGTTGACTCCTGACAAACCTCTCGGTCGTTTCTTGTGAATTCCCCATCACCCTTCCTCAGTCTGATTACCTGGTCCTTGACTGTTGTTTTTCCTCCTGATGGCTGTACAACAGCTTCGGGTCAGTCTTTACTTTTGATGCTATGTCATTTTCATATTGTCTCTGAGCCTCCCTTCTTATCTGTGCATATTCGTTTCTGGCTCTTTGGCTGATGTCTTTATTTTCCTGAGTTCTCTGTCTTCTGTAACCTTTTCCATTCCTAGTACACCTAGTTTTTGCCTCCCTACACCTTTGGGTGAAACCAAGGACTCGTTCTGTTCTTCCCATTATTTCTGTTTCCCTTGGGAACAAACCTCTCCTCTGCCTCCTTGCATTATGTTGCTACATAGTCCATCATTTCTTGTACTGGTTTTCCTGTCAGTTCCCTCTCCCACTGAATGTTTTGAAGGAAGTTCCTCATGCCTGAGTAGTTTCCCCCCCCTTTTGTAGTTTGGTTTTTCCCAGCCTATTCCTGCTACTCTCTCCACTTGGAGCTCAACTATGTAGTCGAAGCACAGAACCACATGATCACTAGCTCCCAGGGGCCTTTCATACATGATACCCTGATGTCCGAACTACTCATGGTGAATACAAGGTCCAACCTTGCTGGTTCATCCTCCCTCTCTCTCTGGTATGTCTCTAACATGTTTGATGCAGAGGTTTTCCAGTACCACATCCATCATCTTGGCTCTCCATGTTTCAGGACCCCCATGGGGCTCCAGGTTTTCCCAGTCAATCTCCTTGTGATTGAAATCACCCATAACTAAGTAACTTTTGCTCCCCCCATGTGTGCTCTCCTGGCCACCTCGGCTAGGTGTCGATCATTGCTCTGTTGCTACTCATTGGTATTCTTCTCTTGGCCTCCTGCAGTTCTGTGGTGGTTGTACATTACTGCAATTATCACCTTAATGTCCCTCAGACTGGAATTGTTCCTACTAAGTAGACCCTTTCGCCCGTGCCATCCATTCCTTCCATTTTCTCAAAACCCCACTGGTTTTTTAATGAGCAGTGCAAACTCCTCCTCCCCCTCTCCTCCCTCTTGTCTTTCCTGAGGATTTGATATCCGGATGGAAAGGATTGAAATCTGTTATTATCTGGTGAGTTTTTGTTTCTGTGAGTGCTATTATGTCTGGGGATGTCTCTTTGATTCTTTCGTGCCATCCTCATACTTGTTTGTTATTCCATCTGCATTTGTATACCACACCTTCAACTTCTTTTCTAAGACTGTAGTCTGGGAGGTATATTGGTGGTTGGGAAGTGGAGAACCTGGTAAGGAACTATGGGTTTGTTGCTGTAGGGTGGTGGAGTTTGTAATAGAGTGGGGTAGAGTTTTGTAATGTAGTTGGGTGGGGGCATTGGATTGTGGCATGGGTGTTTTGATATTAGAGTGTTTGGTTGCACTGGGTGGTTGACCTGGTTGGGAGGCTTCTATAGGAAGTTGTGAGGGAGGCTGTATTGATCTTCTTCCTGGGTCTGGGATCTCCTGTCTGTCTTTCTCCATCCCCTCTCTTTCCTCCTTCGCCTTTGTATCATTTCTCTCTCAGTTTCTGCCTTCTTCTTGTGTTCTGTCGCGGTCGAGATTACACCTTCCTGTATGCTGTCATGTCCCTTAAATCGTGCTTTCTCCTGCAGATCCTGGTCTGGATCGCTTCTTCGCCTTGAAGGTCACTCTCACGGGCCGGGTTCTTTTTTTTTTACAAACCCCCCTATTCTCCGAAAATTTTCCAGCTGGGTCATATCGTCTTCTCCTATTGCTTTCATGATGCTTTCAATTGCTTTTTTTTCCCCCCCTTGTTTTTCTTGCTTCATATGTTTTTCCCCCTTCGACTTCCTGGAGCCCATACACAAAGACTGACCTCACCCTTTCATTCTCCCACTGCATATCCCTGTGTATCCCCTCATTTAATTTGGTTTCCTCCTCCACTGCAGCTTTCCTTTCATCAGTTTCACTGGCTAATGTACTTGGGCTCAGTGGCCTGTCATTTTCCCTTCTCTCGGCTTTCCTTGGGCTCTGTTGTTGTCTGTTAGGGCCCTCCACATAAAGCTTAGCCTCTTTCATTTGCTACAGTCTCCTCTGATAGAGCTTCTCCATGCAGTTGTGCCCTTCTTTCCCTACAGTCCCCTTATTTGTGGCTGAGGTAGCAGTCTCTGTTGTCAATCCCAAAAATGTTCTTAGTTCTTTAGGCTGTTTTCAGATTTTTCAATTCCTCTTCAAAACTCTGTATCCTAGCTTCTGCTGCTTTGACATGCACCTCCCACTTCCTGCTTTCCATATCTATCCTCTCTTTCCATTCTCATGCTAAGTTCTTCTAGTTTCTTTTCCCATTCATGATCCCTTTTATGAGCTCTGCTGCCCAATCTTCCTTTGCAGTTTCCTCCTCCTGTCCCTTGGTTTTTTCTTGTTGCTCTCTGATAACCATTTTTGTTTTATCCTGATTGCCTCAGAGTGGGAAACCTATGTAGTTCTGTATGTTAGGTTAGTAGTGTGTATGTCAGAGTGTGGGGGGGGAAGTAGGAGGAACTGTGGCTATGTGGGAGCGGAGTGGGGGAGGGTTTAGGGTGAAACGGGGAGGGAGGGTGATCGAGGGAGGGGAGGGAATCAGGGGAAGTAGTGAGATGTCGGTGGTGAGGGGGGGAGTGTATGTGTGTCTGGATATTGTGTGTTTGGTGTGTGTGTGTGTGTGTGTTGTGTGTTGTGGTGGTGTGTGTGTTGTGTGTGTTGTGTGTGTGGTGTTGTGTGTGTGTGTGTGGTAATTTTGTGTGGAATTTTGTGGTGGAATTATGTGTGGGTTTATTATGTACTGAAAGGTAGGGGCTTGTGCGTTGTAATGTAAGTCTCAGTGGTCCTTGGCTGCCCACACCTTCTTGTGACCTGACCCCCCACACCTCCTGGGCTTACCAGCACTTACTTACAGTGTGTGTGTTGTGTGTGTGTGTGTGTGTGTGTGTGTGTGTGTGTGTGTGTGTGTGTTGTTGTCGTATGTGTGTATGTGTGTGTGTATGTATGTGTGTTGTGTGTGTGTGTGGTGTGGTGTGTGTGTGTGTGTATTGTGTGTGTGTGTGTATATGTGCTGTGGTGTGTTGTGTGTGTGTGTGTGTGTGTGGTGTGTGTGTGTGTGTGGTGTGTGTGTGTGTGTGTGTGTGTGTGTTGTGTGTATTGTGTGTGTGTGTGTGTGTGTGTGTGCGTGTGTGTTGTGTGTGTGTAATTATGTGTCGAATTATGTGTGGGTTTATTAGGTGTCTGAAAAGTAGGTGGCTTGTGCTTGGAGTGTAATGTAGACTCTCAGTTGTCGCTTGTGTCCACAACCTCTTGTGACCTGACTCCCACCCTTACAGTGTTGCCTATGCTCGACCTGCTTATAGTGAGTTAATCCTTGTTCAATGGATTACCATTTGCTAAACCTTATTGAATACTTGAGTGCCTATTCTTTATCGTGCTATGAGAGTTAGACCATTCACATTCAGCTTGGCGGTTAAGTGGAACCTGGAACCCCACACCCAAACAACCACTCATAGGTGATACAGTACTTGTAGTGCAGCTGTAGAACTGTAGATTGTCCAGGTTGATGTGACGTCCTGCCGTAGATCCAGCTCGATGTATGTCCTGGCATAGATCCACCTCAATTTCTTCTCGTTAATAATTACCCTATTCACTGTATTTCTTTCACTGGTCACACGATTGTTTCACATTATTATCTTTCTTGGGTGACACTTGACAACGTCGCCTTACACACTAGCCTGCCCACTCTGCGCCACAACGTTTTTATTTTCTAGATCACTTACAAAATTGTGGCCCTCCCCACACTTATGTGGCTCAGGCAGATTAAAAATCACTTCTAGGATTGTTCACATACCCTAACACACTTAGCAACCCTTGCAGAACACTTAGGTAGCCCTCAAAAAAACTTATATTCCCGGAGCACGGAAGGCGTGACTAGCGCGCTCGCTGTCCCTACTGTGTGGTGTGTGTGTGTGTGTGTTGTGTGTGTGTGTGTGTGTGTGTGTGTGTGTTGTGTGTGTGCGCGTGTGTGCGTGTGTGTGTATGTGTGGTGTGTGTGTGTGTGTGTGTGTGGTGTGTGTGTGTGCATATGTGTGTGTGTTTTGTGTGTGGTGTGTGTGTGTGTGGTGTGTGTGTGTGTGTGTGTGCGAGAGAGAGAGAGAACTCCTTATCCACGCCTTACCTGTCCATGTATCCCCGTCGTACTTCTCCCTGTAGCTGTGTATTAGAGCGGCTGGTAATGGGGCAGTGTTTGGGTTGCAGGGATGGGTAAACAGCTTCTTGTTGTTGCTGTCATAATCATGTTAATGGCTGCCAAATCCTTGCTTGAGAAGTGGGGCGCTGGGGAGACGTGGGGAGAGAGGTAGTGGAAGAGGTGGGGACATGTGGGAAGTGAGGTGGGGAGAGGAGGAGGAAGAGGTGGGGAGAGAGGGGATACCTGAATATAAGAATGGAGGAACACTGCAGCAGGCCTACTGGCCCATACAAGGCAGGTTCTTATCAAAACCGCTGCCCGGTCCCAGACCAGTCCTCTCGGTGGATCAAGGCTTATTCAACCAAGCTGTTACTGCTGGTCACACGTAGGCCAATGCATGAACGTCCCAGGCGATCAGGAACTGCCTTGAGGAACTTACCGGCTCCCTCTTGAAGACAACTAGAGGTCTGCTGGTAATTCCTCTTATATATGAAAATAGGTTGTTGAAGAGTCTTGGGCTATTTCACTTACATTATTCTTGTGTGCTTAAGGCACCCTTGCTTTTCAATGCTTTTATTTTACACCGTTTGCCGAGCACCTTGCTTTCATGGGGAATGATGTGTGTGTGCAGATTCGGGACCAGTCCCTCTAGGCTTTTCCAGGTGTAAATTATGATGTACAGGTCGAGGGACTTCAAACTTTCCCAGTAATTTAGGAGCTTGATAGAATTTATATGCGCAGTGAAGCGTCTCCATATATTCTTGAGGTCTGCAATTTCGCCTGCCTTAAAATGAGCTATTAGTGTACATCAATACCACAGACTAAGGGAACAATCGACTCATAGAGGACCTTGTTTTGATGGTTCTCATTATCCATCCTATCATTTTCCTCGCGGATGTGATCATGACACTGTTGTCATCCTTGAAGGTGAGATCCTCCGCCATTATCTCTCCTAAGTCCTTCACGTTATTTTTAGCACTATTGTCTGGCTATAGTTTTATTCTCCGTTCTAGCTTTTATTTCCTCTTTTTTTTTTCTTACCATAACTGAGTAACTGAAATTTATCCTCAGTGAACATCATACTGTTTTCAGTAGCCCACTGAAGGTAGGAAGAGGCGTAGAAGAAAGAGAGAGAGGGGGGGAGGAGAGACGTAGAGGGGAGAGGAATAAGAGACGTGGAAAATGAAAGGAATGGCGAAGAGAGGAAGAGAAGGAAACGTAGAGGGGAAGGGAAAAGGAGAGACGCTGATAAGAGAGAGAGGAATGAGAAGAAACCTGGAGAGATAGGAAAGGTGTAAAGGAGAGAGGGGAAGGAAAGACGTAAAGGGGAGAAAGGAAGGGTGACACAGATGAGAGATAAGGAGATAAGGCGAGGAGAGAAGTGGAGAGTAGAGAGGGAGAGGAGGGAGAAAGTGAGAGAGAATGGAGAGTTAAGGTATAGAGGAGAGTAAAGAGAGGTGAGATGGAGCAGAGTAGAGAGGAGAGATGGAGAGAAGATAGATGGAAGTAAAGAGGAGAGGAGAGGTGAAGAGGAGAGGTGGAGAGGAGTCATGTAGGCTGGAGATAAGATTACCAGAGCGGCGTGAACACCTGGAAGGGGAGATTGCTTGCAAAATTGGGTTAGGCAGCGTCAGGACCATCCACCAGGCTGGCAACACTGCCACCTCCTGGGAATGGCAACACTGCCGCCTCCTGGGAATGGCAACACTGCCACCTCCTGGGAATGGCAACACTGCCGCCTCCTCCTGGGACTGGCAACACTGCCGCTGCCTCCTGGGACTGGCAACACTGCCGCTGCCTCCTGGGACTGGCAACATTGCCGGCTTCTCCTGAGACTGGCAACATTGCCGCCTCCTCCTGAGACTGGCAACATTGCCGCCTCCTCCTGGGACTGGCAACACTGCCGCTGCCTCCTGGGACTGGCAACATTGCCTCCTCCTCCTGGGACTGGCAACACTGCCGCTGCCTCCTGGGACTGGCAACAATGCCGCTGCCTCTTGGGACTGGCAACATTGCTGCTGCCTCCTCCTGGGACTGGCAACACTGCCACTACCTCCTCAAGGGATTGGCAACACCGCAGCTGCCTCCTTCTGGGACTGGCAACACTGCCGCTACCTCCTCAAGAGATTGGCAACACTGCAGCTGCTTCCTTCTGGGACTGGTAACACTGCCTCCTAGGCACTGTGGAGTTGGGTATGCTGGGGTTAAACATACCGGGGCTAGGATTGCTAGGAGGTGAACATGTTATGAGTGGACATGCTAGGAGGTGAACATGCTATGAGTGGATATGCTAGGAGGTGAACATGCTAATGTGCTAGGAGGTGAACATGCTAGGAGATAAACATGCCAGGAGGTGAACATGTTACGAAGTGAGCATGCTAGGAAGTGAGCATGCTAGGTGAACACGCTAGGAAGTGAACATGTTATGAGTGGACATGCTAGGAGGTGAACATGCTAAGAGGTGAGCCTGCTCGGAGGTAAACATGCTAGGCGCTGAGTATCACAGGAACTTGATCCTGATTCACAGTCAGCATGAATCAGTGCTGAATACTGATTCAAACTGGTGTTTGAAGATTCCCCCTCGTATCTTCGACCCTCCTTACACTAACCTGCCGTCAGCAATGAGACAATTTGAATACTGGTCCTTACCCGGAGGATAGTGTCATTACGATTTCATGAGTCACGTTGACGGCTTTGAGGGGACTTGAGCTAGAGTTCGTCACGGCCACGCTAGCTGGAGATTCGTCTGTAAAAACTTGCATTTGTGGTCACAGAGGTGCATGTGCTAACCTTCCTATGGTGTAGAAATATACCTGGTTGGATGAATCTTATTGTGGCTAGCTGGTCCAGTGGCTAACGCGACGGTCTGGAGTTCTGAGACTCTCTGATCGCGGGTTTTAACCCCGCCCGTGGTATGGTTTACTTGCAGGGTGTTGCGGGGGTCAAGGCCCCCGTGCCCAGGTCCATAACCAGGCCTCGCCCTAGACCAAAATTTGGGCCATGGATGGAATATTTACGATTTTTTTTAATTTCCCGGACGGCCTTTCGCTCCCTGAGTGTTTCCTTCTTCTGGTGTTAGGGAAAAAGGAGAAGGAAGAAGGAGGAGGAATAGAAGAAGAAGAATTATTTTTATTATATCAAAAACAGATAATCGCATACTATAACTCATGGTGGAACGCTAAACCTACAGGGGCCATACAGCTGAGAAATGGGAGGTGACGAGCCTCCATGCAAGGGTATGGGAGCTCCCTGGAACAAGAGCCCTTCACCGGCAACAAGGCTACCCACTCGCCCTTCCACGTCAGAGATTAACAAGGAATATAATTCAGTGTAATTCTGTATAATTCCTGGCAATATAATTGTCAACAGATCTGCATATTTTATTCTGCAATTATCATTTATATACATCAGATATAATTTTCTTTAATCTTTACCGAGATTATTATTACAAATAAAGATTTTTCTCATTATTATTACTATTATTTTATTATTATTATTATTGTTACTATTATTATTATATCACGAAGAAGCGGTAAACATGTAGGGGTCATACAATGCTTGGATATCAGGATGCACTCGAGTTTGATCCGAGGAAGATTTAATTAATAATTTATTACTTTGCATTATATAACGTTATGTTAAATTATGCTGCGTTATGTTAAGAGACTCTAGACTATGTTACAAGACTATGTTACAAGACTATGTTACAAGAGCGTTGAGAAACACAAACACTGTGTATTAGAACTCTCAAGTAAGGTTATTCGCTACACTGTACGACATATGTCAGCCTTATCTCGGAGTGCGCAGCACCAGCATCGAACCCGCACCTAATACAGCATATTAAGAAACTTAAAAAAGTGCCGAGGTTTGCAACAAAACTAGTCCCGAGGCAATGAACTATGAGTGGTGAAAGGAACTGAGCCTGACGACACTAAAGGATAAAAGTCTCAGGGGAGACATGATTACGACATACAAAATACTCAAAGGAATTAATTGAGAAGATAGGGATAGATTGTTCTAAGAGACGGAAACAAGTACACGAGGGTATTTTTGGAAGCTCAGAACACAGTCGAGTCGCAGGGATGTCAGGAAGTATTTTTTCATTATCAGGATGACCAAGGAATCAAATGCCCTTGAAGCAGTAGGGCAGGATTCCTACATAGTTTTAAGAGTAGGCACGATAGAGTCCACGAGGCTGGGAGGGAGGGAACTCGAAAAGCAAGTTAACAGATATAGCTGAAATGCAACACCTGCAACCACAACTAGATGAATACAGATATGGGAGAACACACACACACACACAGGAGCTGTAACTCGACCTCTGCAACCACAACTAAGTGAGTACACATAAATGATCTTTGGCCAGCCTCCGACAAATACATAACACTCTCAGATAAATCTGAACGAACTGAACATTATCCCGGCTCTCATCTACTCTCCAGGCTTGATGTATACAAAACATTACTAAATGTATTAACCAATGAGTACCACAGCTTCTGGTACCCGAAGGGGAATTGCACCGTAATTAGGTAGTTAGTAGTTAATGAGCAATTTCCTGCAGCAGGTGGAGGGAGAGGCGCGTCCTGAGGTCTTCCATTAATGAATTCACATCAACTGTACAGTAATGATATGTATGTTGATGTAAGGTGTGTATTGTTTATGTTCCTATAATGTGTGTTAATGCATACTGTGTATGCATCGGTAGTGTATTTATATTGTGCATGCATCTATAATGTATGCTTAGTACTATAATGTTTTTTACGTTGGCATCAATAATTAAGTGTGGTCTAAGTTCATATCAGGTTAGGTTGTAATCATACATATAATGAAAGTTGTTATGTAAGTTTTGGAAATTGTGTTTTGTAATGCGAAAAAGCCCTACACATACCATTTTATGAGGGTGAAAAAATGTTTATGCAACTTAATTTACATGCAATTATGTCATAAGTAATGTGCTATTTGTTTGTTCCATCATTAATGTTATGTATTGTAGATGGAAAGAGGGGATGGAGGACATTTCATAGTAAAATCTGTTAGCCTCTCAAGTTAAACAACCCAATAAGAAACAATAGATGTCAGAAGACAAATTCATGCTACTTTTATAGAAAGCCGGGGCTTATTAAAAAATCCCCAAGGGGGCATTTCGGGCCAAATTAACGTCCCAGTTAATGGTCCCCCAGTTGATTGCGACCCAAAAACCATTTCCAACTTAACACCCAGGGTACCCATTTTAATTTACTGATGGTGTGAAACAGGGGAAAAGCGGGGGGTTGTCTTTTTGCCCAACCAAAAACAACCCCGTTCCCTAATGTTTTAACAATCCCCCCACGGTCATTTATATTGTACATAGGTGTAATGTGGGGGGGCTTGGATATTCCGTTTGGTGATTTCCTAACACACTTTTATACTATAGACACAGAGATAGATAGATAAAGATACGGGAAACAGAAAAACCAGAGAACAGACAACAGACAAGACGAGAGAGACAAGAAGAGAAAAAAAGAGAAACAGACAGAGACAGACACACACAGAGAGAGACAAAACAACATTCACACCACACTAAAATACTCAAACGATGGAAAAAGAAAACTTTCTAACGGGGACATTAGCAAATTCTCCAAGCTGCAATAAATTAAATTATCTGCAGGAGCTACAGAAAACCCCAATATGTGTTAACAAACCCCAAATCTGTCTTCCGTTAAATGAGAAACTTAAGAAGATGATCCCCGGAAGGTGGGATAAAACAAATCTAGAGAAAGACGAAAGTGAAGAAAGAACGAGACTCAGAGTGAAAAAGAGGAGACTAGAGCAAGGATCACAAGATGAGATAGGAATAGTGAGGACAATGAGAGAGAGGATGGAATAATGAGAACTTCAAAACAAGGGAGGAGTCCAATATTGGACCTCTATTCTTCGCTTTGGATACTGGGGCACACAAGGCAAGCGAAATTCAGACTAGTAAATTTGCAGGCTCTACGCTATTGTATATGTTCCTTCAAGATTTTAAGTTACTAAGGAACGGAATCAGAACATCCAAATTGCAAGCGTTCCCAGGAAGGCTGGGTCAATGTTCTGGAAGTACTTCGACTCCTTCTCATCACATACCAGATCACTCATACAGACGATGTAAAATTCATTTAAATGCAAGAGAGAATCCCAGTGCTATAAGCAAACAGTAAGAGTACCCAGATTATTAAAGCCTCCTGGAAATAGAGGATTACCTTAATTTGCTCTTCAAAAAAACCAATTTTTCTCCTAAGTCACCTGATAGCGGCTGCGGTTAGAAAGGGATGAACTGGCGTTTTGGCACCTGAGAAGAGGTTGTTTCAGGGTTTGATCCAAACCGGAAAGGTTGGGTCTTGCAGGCCGGGTTCGTTGGGTACCGCCGCTTGAAGTTTCCAAACCACACACAGTGAAGAGTAGGCCACGGTTTGCCTGACCCCTTATCCGCTCTTGGTGAGTAAAAAGAGGTGCGGCCACACCACACCCACATATATATCTTCACACAGCAGACCTTCAACATAGGAGGACCACAGACAACACACATTTAAAAAATACCACACACCATTTCATACACAACAACTTTTATACCACAACGGGCAAAACGCACAACACTCTGGCTGACACTTCCCACAACAATCACTCCACACATACATACCCAGGATATCAATACACATTCTACAGATAATGGATGCCCGAGATAACGTCAGTGATTCAATAAACAGCGGCCCAAATTAGCAATTCACCGGGTTCCATACTTTATGAATATAATAATGCCGGAATGAGCTGAGTGGCAAACACCTTAGGCCATGTCGCAATTAAAGAATCCTTAACCTGTAATAGCCGACAATCAACAACTTAACCGAGGGGTCCAACCGGGAGAAGAGAGGATAAAAGAAGAAAAAAAAAAAAAAGAGAGAGAGAGAGAGGAGAGAGAGAGAGAGAGAGAGAGAGAGAGAAAAGAGAGAGAGAGGAGAGAGAGAGAGAGGAGAGAGAGAGAGAGAGAGAGAAAGAGTGGGAGGGGAAGGTGGGAATGAGGAACAGAACAGAGACACTAACCGACGAGGGTTGAAATTGTAGAAACTATGGTATATAGAACAGATTTACACACTCCAACCGCCTCGAGGATTTTATTCAATTATTTAAAATTTTGTATTTAAACTAGAGTTTAACGGTCACTTTGAGATTTTTATTGCGATAATGATTAAAAAAATTTGGAAGCATACTCGATCCATACATAGTAATTTTAACACGGGTCCTCAAACTCAGAATGAGGGTCGCAATACGTAATGAATTCAAACATAGTAATGACGGGCTCGAACCAGGTACATGACGGGGTCTCGAAACATTAGTACATGACGGGGTCTCGAAACCACGGTACATAACGGGGTCTCGAAACCATGGTACATGACGTGGTCTCGAAACCACGGTGCATGGCGGGGACTCGAAACCATGGTACATGACGGAGTCTCGAAACCATGGTACATGACGGGGTCTCGAAACCATGGAACATGACGGGGTCTCGAAACCATGGTACATGACGGGGTCTCGAAACCACGGTGCATGGCGGGGACTCGAAACCATGGTACATGACGGAGTCTCGAAACCATTGGTACATGACGGAGTCTCGAAACCATGGGGGAACACTGATCGGGGGATACCATGGTACATGACGGGAGTTCGAAAACCATGGTACACGAGGGAGTCTCGAAACCATGGTACATGACGGAGTCTCGAAACCATGGAACATGACGGGGGACTCCAGCCATGGTACATGACGGGGTTTCGAAACCACGGTACATGCACACAGTTATACTATTATAATCTACTGTAAGGCAAGAAAGGAAGGATATCTTTTCCAGGAAAATGCGATATATATATATATATATAATATATATATTTTTATAATATATATATATATATATATATATTTATATATATATATATATATATTATATATGGCTGTTCAAAGGGGTAATGCATGCTGCATTTTGGGCACACGCCCCAGCTCTGAGGAGCTGGATGAGATTTTCGCCTTATAATCGGTGATACACACGTAACAACATGTACCCTAATGCCACCTTTATATCAACAATGTATCTCTTAAATCTTCTGTACCATATTATGTAATAAAATATTCCTATTGGTAAAAAAAATAGTTTAAAAGATGGGGTGGTAGGGGAAGTGGAATATTCAAATGGCTTCAGGAAGAAATCCAAATATTCTTCCTTGAAGCCTTTTTATCCACTTCTCCGAGGCTATGGGTCCCACAATTTACACCAGAGGTGGACCCCATCCTTATATATATATATATATATATATATATATATATATATATATATTAATATATATATATAGAGAGAGAGAGAGGAGAGAGAGAGAGAGATCTTAAAACCAATTCATGGATCCAATTTTTACCTTTATAATCTATTTGCTTACTACTCACAGGATGGGTACTGGGTCACTACCACTCACAGGATGGGTACTGGGTCACTACCACTCACAGGATGGTACTGGGTCACTACCACTCACAGGATGGTACTGGGTCACTACCACTCACAGGATGGGTACTGGGTCACTACCACTCACAGGATGGGTACTGGGTCACTACCACTCACAGGATGGGTACTGGGTCACTACCACTCACAGGATGGGTACTGGGTCACTACCACTCACAGGATGGGTACTGGGTCACTACCACTCACAGGATGGGTACTGGGTCACTACCACTCACAGGAATGGGTACTGGGTCACTACCACTCACAGGATGGGTACTGGGTCACTACCACTCACAGGATGGGTACTGGGTCACTACCACTCACAGGATGGGTACTGGGTCACTACCATCACAGGATGGGTACTGGGTCACTACCACTCACAGGATGGGTACTGGGTCACTACCACTCACAGAATGGGTACAGGGTCACTAAACCCCTTTCACACTGGATTACTGACGGTCACTACCATCTTCTCAGCAATGGGAAACAGGGTCAAGATCACAGGAGTTTGGGTCACTCCCTCACAATGGGTCGGGTTTACTACCATCCCGTTCGGGTACGTGCACACCATTCGGTGGGACTGGGTCACTACCAACACAGTGAGTGGGTAGTGGGGTCACTAAAAAAACTCAGTGGGAATAGGCTGGCCTACCCTACAGAAGCTTGGGTCCTCACTTTCCATCCAAGATTTGGGGACCGTCACTCCCTCACAGGTGGGGTACAGAAGGACTAACAGTGATTCTTGGGTTAACAAGTCACAATGGGTAATTGGGTTTAATAATCACAGGAAGTACTGGTCACTACATGTACTGTATGGGTTACATGGTGTAACCATCCTGGTGGCTCTCAAGACCACTGAAAAAAAATTTTGCATACACTTAATCTTATATAGAAACGATTTCTTTGGTTTTAACCAGGGTTTGCACCCCAAGGTAAAGAAACAGTGCGCAATCGAGGATTGTGTAATCTGATCTCCCAAACTGGGGTCATAATTTGTCCCCCAGTTCGGGAACAAGTCGACTATATCGAGGGGGACCATACTGCAGACAGTGAAGCAGGAGCAGTAGTGTAGCGGAAACGTGGAAAATTTTGCCGCTGGAAGAACCTGGGCCCTACCTGTGTGAAGCGGAGCCCTTTTTAAACACCTGCCCCGGCTTACGCCACCAAGGACTGGCCCCGTCAGTCCCCCATGCAAGTTTGTTTCGAGTAAAGAAAGGGAGACAGTTATTACTTGTTGGTGTAAAATGTTCCCTCAATGACAAGATTAATTTAAAATTTCTGCACGGTAGGGTTGCTAGTATTAAGTGGTTGTAACATCTGTGGATCTCAACCATGGAAAAAAAAGTAATAGCTTGTATTATACACAAAAGGTCTAATACCACCTTATTTAAGAAAGTTTTTATTTTTAAGCAACCGATTACACCCTGATAACTCCGAAAGTCAAAGCTGCCTAATAAAGATGTACTTTTCCATCGCGTCCCCTTTCCCCATCCCCACACTATCGCTGACACCAGGGACCTATTTTAGTGTAAAAACAATAGTGTAAAGGAAACTCTGTTCTCACGGCCTGTGGTGCTTAGATGAACCCGGGCCCTCGAGAGATGAAGCGGGGCTTTTAGTACCTGCGGGAGGCACCTTGATCCTCCGCCCCAAGGCCACCTTCCACGCCACCAGTGCAGCAGGCACACCACCCATGCTGTGAGGCTGGGTTCTTGAAAAAGGCTTGCTCAGGTGTTGCAATATATGCTTGTTAAGGAGAGTTGTGGTTATTTTTTCATCAAGATAATGATCAAGGAGTTACAGATTTATATGTTTTTCACGTAGCGGCATTTATTGCGTTTTTCCCCATAACCATCGCAGGAGGGTTTATTAGTAATACATGATGGAATTTCCACAAAAAGCCTACTGAACTAGGCCTTTGTGTAGTTTGGATATACACAACGACGGGCGGAGTTCTACTTTTTTTAAAGAAAAGTTTTTAATTTTGTTTTAAAAACCGTAAATTTTGGGCCTGAAATTGCTGGAAAAATAGTAAACAAACGGACCAAATAAAATGTGCTTTTTGCAACGTTTGCTCTCCCTTTCCCTCCTTCAAAACATAATCGGCTGGGCATATAAACCATTTGTGAGGGGAATAACTAGTGAGGACCTTTGCCTCTCACCGAGCCTTTTTATGACTCTGGCCATGTATTGTTTGAGAGGCAGATCCACTCTGGGGCTTCGTTGCCACCGTAATAACCTTATTCATCGTCCTTGCACTACCTTCCATGCTCCCCCTTATTGATATACAGTAACTATATCCAGGTTCTGAGGATTGAGTGGTCCTTGGGAAAAGCTTGTGCTGTGTTGGTTG
>NC_069490.1:14863818-14908818 GCF_026875155.1 Cherax quadricarinatus
AGTAGTAACAGTAGCAGGGAAGAGTAGTAACAGCAGCAGGGAAGAGTAACAGCAACAGGGAAGAGTAGTAACAGCAGCAGGGAAGAGTAGTAACAGTAGCAGGGAAGAGTAGTAACAGTAGCAGGGAAGAGTAGTAACAGCAGCAGGGAAGAGTAGTAACAGCAGCAGGGAAGAGTAGTAACAGCAGTAGGGAATAGTAGTAACAGCAGCAACGAAGAGTAACAGCAGCAGGGAAGAGTAGCAACAGTAGCAGGGAAGAGTAGTAACAGTAGCAGGGAAGAGTAGTAACAGCAGCAGGGAAGAGTAGTAACAGTAGCAGGGAAGAGTAGTAACAGTAGCAGGGAATAGTAGTAACAGCAGCAGGGAATAGTAGTAACAGTAGCAGGGAAGAGTAGTAACAACAGCAGGGAAGAGCAGTAACAGTAGCAGGGAAGAGTAGTAACAGCAGCAGGGAAGAGTAGTAACAGTAGAAGGGAAGAGTAGTAACAGTAACAGGGAATAGTAGTAACAGCAGCAGGGAAGAGCAGTAACAGCAGCAGGGAATAGTAGTAACAGCAGCAGGGAAGAGTAGTAACAGCAGCAGGGAAGAGTAGTAACAGCATCAGGGAAGAGTAGTAACAGCAGCAGGGAAGAGTAAAAAGGTAGTACAGCAGCAGGGATAGTAGTAACAGCAGCAGGGAAGAGTAGTAACAGTAGAGGGAAGAGTAGTAACAGCAGCAGGGAATAGTAATAACAGCAGCAGGGAATAGTAGTAACAGCAGCAGGGAATAGTAGTAACAGCAGCAGGGAAGAGTAACAGCAGCAGGGAAGAGTAGTAACAGTAGCAGGGAAGAGTAGTAACAGTAGAGGAAGTAGTAAAGTAAGGGAAGTAGTAACAGCAGCAGGGAATAGTAGTAACCAAAGCAGCAAGGGAATAGTAGTAACAGCAGCAGGGAAGAGTAACAGCATCAGGGAGAGTAGTAACAGTAGCAGGGAAGACTAGTAACAGCAGCAGGGAAGAGTAGTAACAGCAGCAGGGAATAGCAACAGCAGCAGGGAAGAGTAGTAACAGTAGCAGGGAAGAGTAGTAACAGCAGCAGGAATAGTAGTAACAGTAGCAGGGAATAGTAGTAACAGCAGCAGGGAATAGTAACAGCAACAGGGAAGTAGTACTACATGACAGCAGAGGAACAATGAGAAACAGCAGCAGGAAGAGTAGTAACAGTAGCAGGGAAGAGTAGTAACAGCAGCAGGGAATATAGTAACAGCAGCAGGGAAGAGTAGTAACAGCAGCAGGGAAGAGTAGTAACAGCAGCAGGGAAGAGTAGTAACAGTAACAGGGAAGAGTAGTAACAGCAGCAGGGAAGAGTAGTAACAGCAGCAGGGAATAGTAGTAACAGCAGCAGGGAATAGTAACAGCAGCAGGGAATAGTAACAGCAGCAGGGAAGAGTAATAACAGCAGCAGGGAAGAGTAGTAACAGCAGCAGGGAAGAGTAGTACTGGATAGTATAAACAGCAGCAGGGAATAGTAGTAACAGTAGCAGGGAAGAGTAGTAAGCAGTAGCAGGGAGAATAGTAACAGCAGCAGGGAATAGTAGTAACAGTAGCAGGGAATAGTAGTAACAGCAGCAGGGAAAGTAGTAACAGCAGCAGGGAAGAGTAGTAAGCAGCAGCAGGAATAGTAGTAACAGCAGCAGGGAATAGTAACAGCAGCAGGGAAGAGTAACAACAGTAGCAGGGAAGAGTAGTAACAGCAGCAGGGAAGAGTAACAGCAGCAGGGAAGAGTAGTAACAGTAGCAGGGAAGAGTAGTAACAGCAGCAGGGAAGAGTAGTAACAGTAGCAGGGAAGAGTAGTAACAGCAGCAGCAGCAAGGAAGAGTGTAACAGCAGCAGGAAAGTAGTAACAGCAGGGAAAGTAACAGCAACAGGAAGAGTAGTAACAGCAGCAGGGAAGAGTAGTAACAGTCAGCAGCAGCAAGGAAAGAGAAGATAGAACAGCAGCAGGGAAGAGTAACAGCAACAGAAGAAAGATAAGAACAGCAGCAAGAAGTATAGCAACAGCGGCAAGGCATAGTAGACGCAGTTGAGGAACAGCACAAAGATTAAACACTGTCAAGGAAGAGTTTACCACATTGCAGGCAGCATTAATCGAGGGAGATCCCGGCAAGAGTTACAGTAGAAGTAAGAAGAGTAATATAAGCGTAGCAAGAGTCAAACGTGAACGGCCCGGCCATCAGGAGTCAGTGAGGAAGCAAAGATTAAAGCCTGTTAAAAGCGATGGTAGCTCTCAAATGGTTATGCAACCTGAGGAGATCGGCCAAGACATAGTTAGCGTTTAAACATGACGATTGAACTGGTATGGCCTTGGCTGTGTAACTGAAGATAGTTACATACTGGCTGGTCATAGTTAGACAGGATAGTGGGTGTCGGATTAAAAATGACTTCAGGTAATGGTAACTAAGAAAAGTTAGCAGTTCCTGAAACTAATTTTTAAAGATCATTAGCGCATTGTCGAGGTCATGGCCTTAGGTCGGTTCCCGTACGTCAGAACCTGACATAAATTCCTGCGTGGGATCGGGCTAGGAGGCCTGATCCTTGATGCCTTTTGGTACACCTGTCAGAACATTACCATCTACCGGTCACCTTAAAATTAATGACATTCCAGTAAGCTAGGTTACTAGGAAGGTTACATGAAGGATGTTTTATGGGGTCAGCGCCCCCGTGTCCCGGTCCCAAACCAGGCCTCCTTGTGGATCGAAGCGTCATCATCCAGGCTGGTGTTGCTGTCACACGCAGTCCGATATACGAACCACAGCCCAGCTGGTCAGGATTTAATTTATTTGTGAAAGCCTAGGAAAGTCTTCAAACACACCATGCTGTCATATTGTTCAGTGTTGATATAAGTGGTTTAGAAAATCGACAAGGTGAAGAGTGAGACACTTGTGCAATATTTAGGAATCTTTATTACGGAAACGTTTTGCCAGTCAGTGTCTTCTTCAGTCCAATACAGAGAACTAGCTACACAGTAGTATCGAACGAACGAACGAAGACGACCAGGGCTGCCGTAGGATGGGAAGGAAGAAGGATGGGAAAGGATGGAAATACTGGAAAAGGACGGGAGGTAGGAGGAGAGGAGGGGAAGAAAGGTAAGTGGCCCAACCACTTTGGACAGTAGTATCTAATGGTTATAATTATAACTATAATTTTTAAAGGGGTGGAGAGGTAAGCCAATGGAAGGCATCTGTCAGATGACCAAAAGCTCCAGTTGCGGGTCATCATATGACTAAGACCCGCATCAGGAAACACTTGTCCTGTTCCCTGACGAACCTTACCTAACCTAACCTACAGAGAAAAACGGTGGAAGGTGAGGAATTTCATACAGGGAATTCTTCAACTCTGCCTAACCTATAGACATGACCTACTTACACTAGTGGATTTTTTCCACTGGTGACTTGTTGAGGTACTTTGTTACTGTGTACCGAGTATACTCACCAGGCCCCGTGGTCTGGTGGCTAAAGCTCTCGCTTCACACCGGTTGTTTATGTTCATCCATCAGCAAAATGGGTACCTGGGTGTTAGTCGACTGGTGTTTACCTGAGTTTACGTACGAAGCCAGTTCGGGGCAAGCCGGGAACAGCTAGAGAAGTCCTTCAACAACCATCTAGCCAGGTCAGTGTTATATAGTGGTTTCAAAATCCGACAAGTGAGAGTAGCACTGTGCAATCTAATGACTTTTTTACGTAACGTTTGCCATGCCAGGGTTTTCTTGTCGTACGAACCTATGTGACGGTAGTACGATGAACAAGCCGGCCCCGACACAGCTGCCGTATGGAAGGAAAGATGGTAGGAGGGAAATCTGCAATTATGGGGGGATGGGGAGAGATGTGGCAAGGTATGTGGCCACACTTTGGACAGTGGTATCTGTTATGAATTAACATAATTTTTAAAGGGTGAGAGTCCTGAGGCATCTGTCTGAGCATATTTCCAGGTGGGTACATCATTGATCTATCCCCCTAGCGTTACCACGTTGTCCTGTCTTGACGAACCTTACAACGCTACCAAGAAAAACGGTGTAATGTGGAATTTATGCGCGTGAAATCTTACTTCATCGGCAACTTATACATGTTACTAACTAGTGGATTTTGTGCCAATGTGACTTGTGAGGTACTTGTTACTGTGTACCGAGTATAGCTCACCAGGGCTCCGGCTGCGGCTAGAAGCTCTGCTTCATTACATCTGTCTTTTTAGTTGCATCTCAAAATGGTTACTGGGTGTAGTCGACTGTGTGGTCATCCTGGACAAAATTGACCTAATTTGCCAGAAATGCTCTACATAACAAGCGGCTTTCTATATAGTAGTATGTCATTGATGTCAGCTAGACCTGTATACCTTGTACATGTACTTGTAGAAATAAAGATATATTATTTAGCAGGCTAAGGGCCAACAGCGAGATATTCTGGGCACGCTGGTCTCCCACGAACTTAGGCTAGGTGCGCATATCCTACTAAAACAGCAGCTGATATTAAGCTCTTAATGGAGAAATACACAAATGACCTACACATAGGAGAGAGGAGCTTACGACTACGTTTCGGTCCGACTTGGACCATTTATAAAGTCACACATTTATAAAGTCAGTGTGACTTTGTAAATGGTCCAAGTCGGACCGAAACGTTGTCGTAAGCTCCTCTCTCCTATGTGCGGCTTATTTGTGTATTAGTTCCAGTCACGGTATTGTGTCTTTGTGTTATTTCTCTTCATGTAGCTCAGTGTCATCCTTTTCTTCACCTCCTCCTGCTTTAACTCACCTGTGTGTAGTATATAACCCACTTCTCCGAGTATATGCTGTAATTTTCTCACTGCTCTTCTCTTTGATAATAATAATGTCTTTTCTCAATACTGACGGACTGAACACATCTACTCCAGGCTAAGGGACTGATTACCTCAAGTCATAACAATCAGTGGAAGAGAGACACACAGATGCAGTGTAATGATATCTCTTACTGACAATGATTCTTGAACACTACGTGTCTAGTATCCATTTAACTTAATACGTCATGGTATATTATTAATGAAAATAAGATATCAGACATAAGCAAATATCCAAAATTTGTTTGCAACTGATGGGTCAAATGTAGATATAAATTTAAACGTACTCTTGTTAACTCTTTTGTGGCCTAGTTCCTAAGCCTTTTGTGTATCCAAATGTTCTTTCAAGCTACCATCCACAGGATGGATATGGAGTGCACAATAATCTAGCTACCATCCACAGGATGGATACGGAGTGCACAATAATCTAGCCACTACCATCCACAGGATGGATATGGAGTGCATAATAATCTAACACTACCATCCACAGGATGGATATGGATGAAAAACTAGTTCACAATTAATCTAGCCACTACCATCCACAGGATGGATATGGGTGCACAATAAACTAGCCACTACCATCCACAGGATGGATACGGAGTGCACAATAATCTAGCCACTACCATCCACAGGATGGATATGGAGTGCACAATAAACTAGCCACTACCATCCACAGGATGGATATGGAGTGCACAATAAACTAGCTACTACCATCCACAAATGGATATGGAGTGCACAATAAATAACTACCCACTGTTATGGGGCCAAAATCCTAAAAATGTATGAGTATCAGACTACATCACAGGATGGAAATGGAGTGAAAACAGCCTTTGGGCAAAATAAACAGAAAACGGAGGAGAGAGTGAGCGAGGGAAGAACATAAGAGCGAGGGAATAGAGGAAGTGAGTGAAGGAAGGAGGAGGTAAGAAGGGAGGGAGAGAGTGGTGAAGGTAATGACAGGGAAAACGAAAGAGTGGTTGGGAGATAGAGGGAGGAAGAAAGAAATATACAATGAAAATGAGAGTGAGAGAGAGGGGGGAAGAGGGAGACAGAGAAATGAATGGAAGGGAAGGAAAGGAAAGAGAACGAAAGGAAGGGAAGGGAAGGGAAGGGAAGGGAGGGAAGTAAGAAAAGGAGGGAGTAAAGACACCAGGCACCTCCATCACTACACAATATTGACAAACGGCTGTGGCCAATTCGGCGCCTGACAGCCTGTCACCTCCCCCACTCCTTACTCCTCCACTCCCCTATAACGCCCCTCACCCCTCCACCATTTCCTTTACCCCTCTACAATACCCCTCACCCCTCCACCATATCCCACCATGCACGCCCCTCACCATTCCACCACACCTCTCACCCCTCCACCACGCCTCTAACCCTCCACCACGCCCCTCACCCCTCCACCACTCCACTCCTCCGCCACGCCCCTCACCCCTTCACTTCCGCCCCTTCCGCATCAGCCCCTATCCCTTACCCCCCTCTCTCCGCCCATTACACTATTATTATTATTATTATTATTATTATTATTTTATTATTATGAAACAATCCAATTTGTCGGACAAGTAACCATATAGTGTTAGCTCTTTTCAGCTCTAATTAAAATATTTTAAGGGCTCATGAAAGTTTTAACAGCCTCTATCCAACAGAGAAACTCCTCGGTTATCCAAAGGTAACCAATCAAAAAGTCCTAGCTCAAACTACTCAATAGAGCGTAAGTCAAATGTGAGAGACCTGGGAGTGATAATGCCATATCTCACATTCAAGAAGCACAACATTAACCTAACTGCAAGAATAATGATAGGGTGGATAACTAGAGCCTTTAAAACAAGGGATTCCAAGCCAAAGGTGGCTCTCTGTTGGTTACTCTTTCTCTCTAGGTTGGAGTGTACTATTGGTCCTCTTCAAGGCAGGCAAAACTGCTAAGCTTGAAAACGTAGAGAGAAGCTTCACAGCTTGTATAAACACAGCTAAGTACCTAAATTACTGAGAGTGCTTGAGGTCCCCAGGATAGTATTCCTCAGAACTGCCCGTGAGAAAGATACATTATAATCTATATCTGGAAAATACTGGACACCACAATTACTACTTATGAACACTTAAGTAGTGTCCCCTAGCTCGACTGGTAGCGCACTCAGCTCACACACTGAGGTCCGGGGGTCTATCCCCCGGTACGGGTGGAAACATTAGGACGCATTTCCTTAAGAAACCTGTCCCTGTTCACCTATCAGTAAAATAGGTACCTAGGTGTTAGTCGACTGGTGTGGGTTGCATCCTGGGACAAAATTAACCTAATTTGACCAAAATTATTTGCATAAACAGAGGCTTTCTATATAGTAGTATGTCACTGATGTCAGCTATGGTGTGTATACCTTGTACATGTACTTGTGGAACTGAAGATTATTACATTATTATTAGTAGTAGTTGTAAATTATTAATTATTATTATTATTATTATTATTATTATATTGACTGTGTAGACTCACATTCATCCATAACAAAGAAACTATGAAAGTTATGGAAAAAGTCATAAGGGTACAAGGGTCTTAGAATGTACTAAGCTAGAACATACATGAAGCACACCAAATTCCTTCCATTATAGACTCTCTTGCCCAACAAAGGATTATATTAATGGGAAGAAGTAAACCCCATCCCCAGCGCCTGGGGGATGGGAGGAAGCGCACCTTGGCTACAATTCCTATTATCAAGACTCCTTCAACTTCAAGGCACTCCCCCTTCATTGAAGAGTTTCTCTCCCAGTTCTACTCACCTAGGTATGTATATTACCAAGCAGAACTACCTTGTTGAACCCCTTGTTTATACGAACTCACCTGGTAGAACTCTCCTCCTTAGTTTCCCTGTAGATCATCGTCATCGTGAGTATAACCTGAAGCTTCTTGGATTAGCGGACTTACCATGCTGCTTTACGTTTTTAAAAGCTCGAGTTGGAGATTATAGTAGAGGTCTTCCTTCCGGAGTGAATATGAGCTAAGTCAACCTCCTATGTGTGGCATCATAGTTGAAGTTTGGTTGAAATCTCCTGGGAATAGCTTTTGCGTGAGGTCAGTCCAGTCCTGTCTTTTCATGACTTTAAGGTTATGGGTCGTAGCAACGGTCTCAGTTGGAGGTGAGCCAGCAGACCCTCGCTACAAAGTCGAGCTGGTTGACAGAAATGGGAGGCGCATCAGATAAGGGCAAGAGAGTGAGAAAACTGAAGGTAGGAAACACGCTTTCCCCTTCTTGTTTCACAGGAATGAATTTAACACAAGTAACATCAAGGGAAGGTACCATGCCTCGAACTGTGTCTAAAAGAAGGTAAGCCATCCTTGAAGGTTGGTGACCGAAGATATTTGATGGCATTTGTAAAGGAATAAGAACAGAGAGATAGAGTGAAAAACTTCCCTGGACAGGGGATTGAGGGACATTGTCAACAGGAGCTGGATAATATCATGTCAGTAATAGGGAACAGCCCAATACTGTCGCACGTGCTGGTGGAAATGATTTAGGAAAGGGTAGGAGAGAAGAGTGATGAAAGAAAGGTCAGCATAGATTTCATTTAAGTCCAAGGAATCCCATCATATGTAGATCTTGCCTAGAGGGAAGGATGGAATAATGGTTGTCTAGGCAATGGTGTAAATTTGTAGCCAGATACTGCAAGGAACTTGCAATCCGCATTCATTGACAACTGGAACAACTTTTATGGCAAAATGATATGTATGCAAGGGATGGGGTTATCTCCTGGGGCAGGGTGGTAGCACTTGCAGACTCGATTGAAAGGCCATTGGCGAAATGCCTATGATTTTAAACTGATGGAAGATAGAGGTATGGGTGTGTGTGGGAAACAAGCAGGTTGCAACACTAGGGTTGAAACAGTAATGTATAAAAGGCATAGCATGAAGATTATAAATAAAGACAATAGAAACAGGTCACAAACAAAGGGGGACAGCAGAGGGCAGCAAGGACTAGTCCCTTAAGGTTTACTATACTAATAGCAGGAGTGTTTAGAAATAAGATAGATGAGCTAAGATTAATTGCAAGTGCAGGAAACTAGATATTATTGCTATAACAGAGACCTGGCTCAATCTGAAAAAGAGAGATGGCCTCTGAATGTCACATACAAGGTAACTAAATTATTCCACACTGACAGGGTCAACAGGAAAGGTGGTGGAGTAGCGATGTATGTCAGAGACAATTTAAATTGTTGTGTTAGACAAGATATTAAATTAGAAGCGTCAGCCACTGAATCTGTTTGGTTACGCTTCTCGAGGGCCGAGAAAAACTAATTTTGGGTGTGATTTACAGGGCCCAAATCTTGATAGGGAGTGCAGTAAACTTCTATGGGACGAAATTCGTAAGGCATCTACATACGAAATGTTGTGCTAATGGGAGATTTCAACTATAGACAGATTGACTGGAGCAATTTGACAGGAAATTTAGAGTCGGGTTGACTTTCTTGATACGATCCAGGATTGTTTTTTTAAAACAGTTTGTGACAGAGCCAACTAGGGAAATAACCTCCTTGACTTGGTTCTTGCCAGTAGGGAAACACTAATTAATAATCTTGAGGTTAATGATGAGCTTGGGGAGAGTGATCACAAATCACTCAGTTTTAACATATCATGGAATTCCCCTAATAATGGCAATCAAGTCTCCGTCCCTGACTTTCGCTTGGCTGATTTCATAGGACTGAAAATTACTTAGGTGGGCTGAACTGGAATGACCTGACTAGGGGTCAGGTAGGTGGTGATGGTTGCCGATATGATGCTTTCCAGGGCATAGTTCTAGCTGCTCAGTCAAATTATGTTCCAAATAGGGAAATCAGATCAAACAAAAATGATCCTAAATGGATGAACAATAGATTAAAATATCGATTGGTCAAAAGAGAGGCATATATAGGCAAATCAAAAGAGGAGAGGGGCAATTAAGAAATCGATATATTCAGTTAAAGAGAGAAATAAAAAAGGGAATTAGAAAAGCAAATAGAGATTATGAGGTTAAAGTTGCAAGAGAATCGAAGACTAACCCAAAAGGATTCTTTCAGGTATACAGAAGTAAGATCAGGGACAAGATAGGCCCACTCAAAAGTTCCCCCGGGTCAGCTCACTGACAGTGATAAGGAAATGTGTAGAATTTTTAACACATACTTCCTCTCAGTTTTTACACAGGAGGATACCAGCGATATTCCAGTAATGATAAATTATGTAGAACAGGACGATAATAAACTGTGCACTATTAGGGTCACAAGTGACATGGTCCTTAGGCAAATAGATAAATTAAAACCTAACAAATCCCAGGCCCTGATGAACTGTATGCAAGGGTTCTAAAGGAATGTAAAGAGGAGCTTAGCACACCTTTGGCTAAGGTTTTAGCTTTTTTTTCATGCCCATTCTTACAGTATTTAAAATGGTCGTATGAACACCCCTTTGGGTTCTTTCGTTTGATGTATTTTGGGGGCCAGCGGGGACCGCCCCCAACCCAAAAACAGCCGGGTTCCCAGGAAAACGGGGGAGGCGGCATACCCCCCAAAAGGGGGCCCACGAGTGAGAAAATTCTTGAAACAGGTCACAGGTAAAACACTGATATTTGGTATTCCCTTTCCCTTGAAGGTGTTTCACAAAATAAAAATTTCAACAAAAAGAACATCAACTGGGCCCAGGAAAACCATGCCCTAAACGAAACATGGGGGAAGATTCTTAAATGACATGGACCCAAACCAGTGCCTTGAAAGGATCAATTCCTGGTAGCCGAAGCATGTTCTAGGCATATTCCCCTAAAAAGAAGAACAGAAGGAGTAAACTGGAGAGAAAAAGACGCTCCCTCTACAGAAGACGACGAAGAGTCACTGGCTCCCAGGAGTGCTAAAATATCTGATACACGAAAGGAGGCGCTGACCAGGGAAGTGGAAACTATCGAACTTAAGCTAAATGACCTTACAGGAACCAGGAGAGGCAGGAGGAGCTTAAAGCTATTAGTGAAATTGAAAGAAATTCAAAATATTTTTTTTCCCATATGTCAAAAACAAGGAAAAATACCACATCTAGGTCGGGCCCTTATCAGACAGGATGGGACTTACACAGACGAACACAAGGAAATGAGTGAAATATTGAAATCCCAGTACGACTCTGTGTTTAGTGAACCACTAATCGGGTCTGAGGATCGACGCCCCAAAAATGATTTCTTCTTGAATGAGCCTCAAAACTCCATAAATGTATGCCAGATTTCCGACATTACCCTAACTCCGATAGATTTCGAAAAAGCCATTGACAACATGCCTATGCACTCAGCCCCGGGCCAGACTCGTGGAACTCTGTTTTCATTAAGAATGCAAGAAACCCCTCTCGTGTGCCCTAAGTACACTATGGAGGAGGAGCTTGGACATGGGTGAAATTCCCACAGTCACTTAAAAAAAAACGGTTTATAGCCCCACTCCATAAAGGTGGCAGCAAAGCATTAGCTAAGAACTATAGACCAAATAGCTCTGACATCCCACATCATAAAAATCTTTGAAAGAGTGCTAAGAAGCAGGATTGCAAATCACCTGGATTCCCAAAATCTGCACAATCCAGGGCAACATGGGCCCGGGCAGGTCGCTCCTGCCTCTCACAACTACTGGATCACTATGACATGGCCTTGGATGCACTGGAAGAAAATCAGAATGCAGATGTAATATACACAGACTTTGCAAAAACATTTGACAAATGCGATCATGGGTAATAGCCCATAAAATACGTGCAAAAGGGAAATAACGGGGAAAGTGGGGAGATGGATCTTCAATTTCCCTAACAAATCGAACACAAAGAGTAGTGGTCAACAGAGTTAAATCGGAGGCTGCCTAGTGAAGAGTCTTGTTCCACAAGGCACAGTACTCGCCCCCATCTTATTCCTTATCCTCATATCAGACATAAACAGAGATATTACACCACAGCACCGTATCATCCTTTGCGGATGATACTAGGAACTGCATGAGGCTGTCATCTGCTGAGGACGCGGTTAACCTCCAAGAAATATAAACAAAGTTTTCCAGTGGGCAACGGTAAATAATATGATTTTTCAATGAGGACAAATTCCAAACTTACTCCGTTATGGAAAATGGAGGAGATAATAACTAGAAAAGAGTATACTACTGACTCCGGCCATACAATAGAGCGGAAAAATAATGTAAGGGACCTGGGAGTAGTAATGTCTGAGGATCTCACTTTCAAGAATCACAACAGTGCCACGATCCCCACGTGCAAAGAAAATGATAGGATGGATAATTTAGAACTTTCAAAACGAGAGATGCCAAGCCCATGATGATCCTTTTCAAATCACTTGTTCTCTCTAGGCTGGAATACTGCTGTACTGCTGTACAGAGATCCTTTACTGCACGTATAAGTTCTGTCAAGCACCTTAACTACTGGGAACGCTTGGAAGCACTTGACTTGTACTCGTTGGAAACGCAGGAGGAGAGATAATCATAATCTACACTTGGAAAATCTTGGAAGGAATGGTCCCAAATCTGCACACAGAAATCACTCCCTACGAAAGTAAAAGACTGGGCAGGCGGTGCAAAATGCCCCCAATAAAAAGTAGGGGCGCCATTGGTACCCTAAAAACACCATAAGTGTCCGGGGCCCAAAACTGTTCAACAGCCTCCCATCAAGCATTAGGGGAATTGCCAATAAACCCCTGGCTGCCTTCAAGAGAGAGCTGGACAGATACCTAAAGTCAGTGCCGGATCAGCCGGGCTGTGGCTCGTACGTCGGACTGCGTGCGGCCAGCAGTAACAGCCTAGTTGATCAGGCCCTGATCCATCAGGAGGCCTGGTCATGGGCCGGGCCGCGGGGGCGTTGATCCCCAGAATAACCTCCAGGTAACCTCCAGGTAGATCATTCATGTTCAGTGCATATCAGGAAGAGCAGGAGGTCTAAGCACTGATCCTTGGGGTATACCACTCGTCACCAGCGCCCTCTCAGACACCACCTTTCTTGTAGATAACCTCAACTCCTTCTGATCTTCACCACTCTTCTTTGTATTGAACTGATGAAACCATTGAGTGTTCAATGAGCCAAGGATGTCCTGTAGCTCAACTGGCAGCGAACTCAGCTTACAAACTGAGGTCCGTGGGTCGATCCCCGGTACGGGTGGAAATATCAGGACGTGTTTCCCTACGACACCTGCTGTCCATTTTCACCTAGCAGTAAATAGGTACCTGGGTGTTAATCGACTGGTGTAGGTCACATCCTAGGAACAAAACTGACCTATTGAACAATAAAATGGTATAAAATACCGACAGGTTGTTAGGTAAGACACATATGCAACAGTTAGGTATCTTTATTATGAAACGTTTCGCCTACACAGTAGGCTTCTTCAGTCAAGTACAGAAAAGTTGATAGAAGCAGAAGATACTTGAAGACGATGTAATCAGTCTATCACCCTTAAAGTTTTGAGGTGGTCAGTCCCTCAGTCTGGAGAAGAGCATTGTTCCATAGTATGAAACAATATGGAGAAGAAGTGACAGGATGGGGCTTTTTATAGCGCCAAGAGGTGAGACGTAGGCCACTAGGAGAGGTAAGAACTCAGATGTTGAGAAGTCAGGTCCCTCTCAAATCCAGCCCCTCTCACTAGTGGAAGTTGTCGAAGTTGATTGCAGGTCTGTACCAAGATACCCTTGTGTTGCAGTGTCTGACAGATTGAACAATAAAATTTGAGAGGGACCTGACTTCTCAACATCTGAGTTCTTACCTCTCCTAGTGGCGTACGTCTCACCTCTTGGCGCTATAAAAAGCCCCATCCTGTCACTTCTTCTCCATATTGTTTCATACTATGGAACAATGCTCTTCTCCAGACTGAGGGACTGACCACCTCAAAACTTTAAGGGTGATGGACTGATTACATCGTCTTCAAGTATCTTCTGCTTCTATCAACTTTTCTGTACTTGACTGAAGAAGCCTACTGTGTAGGCGAAACGTTTCATAATAAAGATACCTAACTGTTGCATATGTGTCTTACCTAACAAAACTGACCTAATTTACCCGAAATGTTCTGCATAACAAGTGACCTTCTATATAGAAGTATGTCATTGATGTCAGTTAGGCCTATATATCTTGTACATGTACTTGTAGAAATTATTATTATTATTATTATTATTATTATTATTATTATTATTATTATTATTATTACTGCTCCTGTGTGGCGAAACGTTTCCTCAATAACATTCCCAAGTGTTGCACATGTGTCTAATTTATCACCATCTTCCTTACCATTAACCTCTATCTTCTATTCTTCAGGTGTTTCTATATCAACTGGAGTAGCATAATATTAATGGTATATATCAAGAATTAGATGAATAATACACAAAGGTATGTAGATGATGACACCAAGAATGAGGGACTGATCACCTTAAAATTACTTCTTCTCTAAACTAAGGGACAGATCACCTCACATCTACATCTCTGCTACTTCTATTCCCTCTGTATTTCGACTGAAGAAACCCGTTGAGCAAGCGAAACGCCTCCCCAATAATAATGCACATGTGTGAGTTATCAAGTGTGTTCCCTTGTTACTCCCCCTGTCGACACAGCAACCTCCCATGTGTCACTGTGGTGCTGGCTGTCTTACCGTTGGCACAGCAACCTCTCATGTGTCACTGTTGTGCTGGCTGTCTTACTGTCGACACAGCAACCTCCCATGTGTCACTGTTGTGCTGGCTGTCTTACTGTCGACACAGCAACCTCTCATGTGTCACTGTGGTGCTGGCTGTCTTACTGTCGACACAGCAACCTCTCATGTGTCACTGTTGTGCTGGCTGTCTTACTGTCGACACAGCAACCTCCCATGTGTCACTGTGGTGCTGGCTGTCTTACTGTCGACACGACAACCTCCCATGTGTCACTGTGGTGCTGGCTGTTTTACTGTTGGCACAGCAACCTCTCTTGTGTCACTGTGGTGCTGGCTGTCTTACTGTCGACACAGCAACCTCCCATGTGTCACTGTGGTGCTGGCTGTCTTACTGTTGGCACAGCAACCTCTGATGTGTCACTGTGGTGCTGGCTGTCTTACTGTCGACACAGCAACCTCTCATGTGTCACTGTGGTGCTGGCTGTCTTACTGTCGACACAGCAACCTCCCATGTGTCACTGTGGTGCTGGCTGTCTTACTGTCGACACAGCAACCTCCCATGTGTCACTGTGGTGCTGGCTGTTTTACTGTTGGCACAGCAACCTCTCATGTGTCACTGTGGTGCTGGCTGTCTTACTGTCGACACAGCAACCTCCCATGTGTCACTGTGGTGCTGGCTGTCTTACCGTTGGCACAGCAACCTCTCATGTGTCACTGTTGTGCTGGCTGTCTTACTGTCGACACAGCAACCTCCCATGTGTCACTGTGGTGCTGGCTGTCTTACTGTCGACACAACAACCTCCCATGTGTCACTGTGGTGCTGGCTGTTTTACTGTTGGCACAGCAACCTCTCATGTGTCACTGTGGTGCTGGCTGTCTTACTGTCGACACAGCAACCTCCCATGTGTCACTGTGGTGCTGGCTGTCTTACTGTCGACACAGCAACCTCCCATGTGTCACTGTGGTGCTGGCTGTCTTACTGTCGACACAGCAACCTCCCATGTGTCACTGTGGTGCTGGCTGTCTTACTGTCGACACAGCAACCTCCCATGTGTCACTGTGGTGCTGGCTGTCTTACTGTCGACACAGCAACCTCCCATGTGTCACTGTGGTGCTGGCTGTCTTACTGTCGACACAGCAACCTCCCATGTGTCACTGTGGTGCTGGCTGTCTTACTGTCGACACAGCAACCTCTCATGTGTCACTGTGGTGCTGGCTGTCTTACTGTTGGCACAGCAACCTCTCATGTGTCACTGTGGTGCTGGCTGTCTTACTGTCGACACAGCAACCTCCCATGTGTCACTGTGGTGCTGGCTGTCTTACTGTCGACACAGCAACCTCCCATGTGTCACTGTGGTGCTGGCTGTCTTACTGTCGACACAGCAACCTCCCATGTGTCACTGTGGTGCTGGCTGTCTTACTGTCGACACAGCAACCTCCCATGTGT
Organism: Cherax quadricarinatus; assembly: GCF_026875155.1. Classification (NCBI taxonomy): domain Eukaryota; kingdom Metazoa; phylum Arthropoda; class Malacostraca; order Decapoda; family Parastacidae; genus Cherax; species Cherax quadricarinatus. Next base: position 14,879,709 of record NC_069490.1, read on the forward strand.
CACTGTGGTGCTGGCTGTCTTACTGTCGACACAGCAACCTCCCATGTGTCACTGTGGTGGTGGCTGTCTTACTGTCGACACAGCAACCTCCCATGTGTCACTGTGGTGCTGGCTGTCTTACTGTCGACACAGCAACCTCCCATGTGTCACTGTGGTGGTGGCTGTCTTACTGTCGACACAGCAACCTCCCATGTGTCACTGTGGTGCTGGCTGTCTTACTGTCGAGGAAGACAATATCCTCATCATTCTCTATCTCCTGATATATTTCAGCTGTCATGACTCACGAAATCGCAATAACACGATTGGAAATAAATCACAGACCGGGAGCAGCTCGACCCTGCCACAGGTTCGATCCCCAGCCGTTCTGTGACTTGTTTCAGCTACTCCTACCGTACCTTTGATACCCTTGATGAATTTCGAGAGTCTTTCTATTCCCGGAGCCTGGCCATGGGCCAGGCTCGTCTGAAGCATGATGATAGATGTGGAAAAAGACACGTACAGCTCAGGATATTTATTACAGGAAACATTTCGCCACGTGGCGAAACGTTCTAATTAATATATGTCGTGAACTGTATGTGTGTTTTTTCAACATCTTGTCGGTAACATCACTTCTTATGATAGCAGAGTTTTGTATATTTTCAGAAGTGAGGCGCAGGTGTCTGCTGTACTTGACGCTACTGTGTACAGTTATTCTAAGGAAGCAGGCCTGCTGCACTGTTATGTTCTTGTGTTCTCCAGAGTGAAGGCTGTTCCTCCAGTGTTATGTTCTTGTGTTCTCCAGAGTGAAGGCTGTTCCTCCAGTGTTATGTTGTGCAAGACTGGTATACAATACCGACAAGATGAAAGTTAAGACACTTGTGCAACATCTGGTTATCTTTATTGTAGACGTTTCGCCATCCAGTGGCTTTATCAATACAAATTCTTGGACATAATAAGAAAAACGAAGAACTATATACAAAAGATGAGGTAATCAGTCCCTCGGCCTTGGAGGTGGTGTTTAGAGCACCGTGGTTGTAGAGATTCTGAAGCACAGGCAAGGAGACTGGCGCTTATATAGGCGTCAGTGAAAGGGACGTGTAGCAGACGAAGGCATAGTCACTGGTAGGCGGGATTCCCCAGTGGAAGTAGGTCCTTCCCAAATTGATGGGCTAGTTATAGAAGTCTTGAAGAAAGTCATGTAGATGTCCTCTGAATCAAGATACCATGATGTTGCAGTGCCTGACAAGTTGTGCAAGACTGGTATACAATACCGACAAGATGAAAGTTAAGACACTCGTGCAACATCTGGTTATTGATAAAGCCACTGGATGGCGAAACGTCTACAATAAAGATAACCAGATGTTGCACAAGTGTCTTAACTCTCCAGTGTTATGTTCTTGTGTTCTTGTCTTCTCCAGAGTGAAGGCTGTTTACACAAATAACCCGCACATAAAAAAGAGAAGCTTACGACGACGTTTCGGTCCGACTTGGACCATTGACAGTCACACTAACCAGAGGTGGAGCAGGACGGCTATATATAGGCAGGAAGAGGTGGTGGTAGTAGTAGTAGTAGTACAAGAATTGTATATAATACCGACAAGATGAAATTAAGACACCTGCACAACACCCGGGCATCCCCATCGTAGACGTTTCGATCCAGCCAGCCACTGGATGGCGAAACGTCCACAACAAAGACAACCAGACGCCGCACATGTGTCTCAATTTCATCAGTAGTTGTAGTAGTAGTAGAGGTAGAAGAGGTAGAGGTAGTGGTAGTGGTAGAAGTGGGAAAACGAGAGTAACAGCCTAGTTGATCAGGCCCTGATCCATCGGGAGGCCTGGTCGTGGACCGGGCCGCGGGGGCGTTGATCCCCGGAATAACCTCCAGGTAACCTCCAGGTATCCCCTTTCACGCACCTCTGTGCGCTTGCTCTCCCTCTGTGGGCATCTAGCTCTCTTGCAGTGCTCCCCTTCCTTTGTATTTGACTGGCTCGTTTTCCCACTTCTACCACTACCACTACCTCTACCTCTTCTTCCTCTACTACTACTACAACTACTGATGAAAATGAGACACATGTGCGGCGTCTGGTTGTCTTTGTTGTGGACGTTTCGCCATCCAGTGGCTGGCTGGATCGAAACGTCTACGATGGGGATGCCCGGGTGTTGTGCATGTGTCTTAATTTCATCTTGTCGGTATTATATACAATTCTTGTACTACTACTACTACTACTACTACCACCACCTCTTCCTGCCTATATATAGCCGTCCTGCTCCACCTCTGGTTAGTGTGACTGTCAATGGTCCAAGTCGGACCGAAACGTCGTCGTAAGCTTCTCTCTTTTATGTGCGGGTTATTTGTGTATCGTTCCAGTCACGGTATTGTGCCTTTTTGTTATTTATGAAGGCTGTTCCTCCAGTGTTATGTTCTTGTGCTCTCCAGAGTGAAGGCTGTTCCTCCAGTGTTATGTTCTTGTGTTCTCCAGAGTGAAGGCAGTTCCTCCAGTGTTATGTTCTTGTGCTCTCCAGATTGAAGGCTGTTCCTCCAGTGTTATGTTCTTGTGTTCTCCAGAGTGAAGGCAGTTCCTCCAGTGTTATGTTCTTGTGTTCTCCAGATTGAAGGCTGTTCCTCCAGTGTTATGTTCTTGTTCTCTCCAGAGTGAAGGCAGTTCCTCCAGTGTTATGTTCTTGTGTTCTCCAGAGTGAAGGCAGTTCCTCCAGTGTTATGTTCTTGTGCTCTCCAGAGTGAAGGCTGTTCCTCCAGTGTTATGTTCTGCTCTCCAGATTAAAGGCAGTTCCTCCAGTGTTATGTTCTTGTGTTCTCCAGAGTGAAGGCAGTTCCTCCAGTGTTATGTTCTTGTGTTCTCCAGAGTGAAGGCAGTTCCTCCCGTGTTATGTTCTTGTGTTCTCCAGAGTGAAGGCAGTTCCTCCAGTGTTATGTTCTTGTGTTCTCAAGATTGAAGGCAGTTCCTCCAGTGTTATGTTCTTGTGTTCTCCAGAGTGAAGGCTGTTCCTCCAGTGTTATGTTCTTGTGTTCTCCAGAGTGAAGGCAGTTCCTCCAGTGTTATGTTCTTGTGTTCTCCAGAGTGAAGGCAGTTCCTCCAGTGTTATGTTCTTGTGTTCTCAAGACTGAAGGCAGTTCCTCCAGTGTTATGTTCTTGTGTTCTCCAGAGTGAAGGCAGTTCCTCCAGTGTTATGTTCTTGTGTTCTCCAGAGTGAAGGTAGTTCCTCCAGTGTTATGTTCTTGTGTTCTCCAGAGTGAAGGCAGTTCCTCCAGTGTTATGTTCTTGTGTTCTCCAGAGTGAAGGCAGTTCCTCCAGTGTTATGTTCTTGTGTTCTCCAGAGTGAAGGCAGTTCCTCCAGTGTTATGTTCTTGTGTTCTCCAGAGTGAAGGTAGTTCCTCCAGGTTCCCCTACAGGTACGCTGTTCTTGATTCGCCATTCACGGTTGCTCCTGGTTCCTTGCTTCCTCTTGGTGTCTTCCCCTGAGTCCTCAGCCAAGAACCTCTTTCAACCATCTATTAAATTCTTCACATACCTCCCTGTCATCCTTTGTTCCTTCACCTCCCTACCTCCTTCTGTCTTATTATCTCCTGCTTTATTCTCCTTTTATGTTTACACATCAGTTTCTGTCTGTCTCTCCTTTGTCTCCCCCTTTCTCAGTATCCATTTTACTGTTCTCTTTCTTTTTTTTATGTATTTATTTGGTTATTCAGTCAAGTCGCCCAATAAGTCAGTCAGACAGCTGATCATCCACTCAGTCAGGTCATTCAATCAGGTAGTCATTCATTTAGTCAATCAGGCAATAACTCTTTCAATCAGAAAATAGTCAATCAGCAAGTCATTCCTACAGTTAATTAGGCAGTAATTCAGTCAGACAATTAGGTAGTCATTCATGTAATTAATCAATCAAGTAGCAGCATCCAACCTCAGACTTGTCACAACACCCAGGCAGGTGACAGCACTCAATGTTGCCACAACACCCAGGCAGGTGACAGCCCTCAATGTTGCCACAACACCCAGGCAGGTGGCAGCACTCAATGTTGCCACAACACCCAGGCAGGTGACAGCCCTCAATGTTGCCACAACACCCAGGCAGGTGGCAGCACTCAATGTTGCCACAACACCCAGGCAGGTGGCAGCACTCAATGTTGCCACAACACCCAGACAGGTGGCAGCACTCAATGTTGCCACAACACCCAGACAGGTGGCAGTACTCAATGTTGCCACAACACCCAGGTAGGTGGCAGCACTCAATGTTGCCACAACACCCAGACAGGTGGCAGTACTCAATGTTGCCACAACATCCAGGCAGGTGGCAGCACTCAGTGTTGCCACAACACCCAGACAGGTGGCAGCACTCAATGTTGCCACAACACCCAGGCAGGTGGCAGCACTCAATGTTGCCACAACACCCAGACAGGTGGCAGCACTCAATATTGCCACAACACCCAGGCAGGTGGCAGCACTCAATGTTGCCACAACACCCAGGCAGGTGGCAGCCCTCAATGTTGCCACAACACCCAGACAGGTGGCAGCACTCAATATTGCCACAACACCCAGGCAGGTGGCAGCACTCAATGTTGCCACAACACCCAGGCAGGTGGCAGCCCTCAATGTTGCCACAACACCCAGACAGGTGGCAGCACTCAATGCTGACACAACACCCAGACAGGTGACACCACTCAATGTTGCCACAACACCCAGACAGGTGGCAGCACTCAATGTTGCCACAACACCCAGACAGGTGACAGCACTCAATGTTGCCACAACACCCAGGCAGGTGGCAGCACTCAATGTTGCCACAACACCCAGGCAGGTGGCAGCCCTCAATGTTGCCACAACACCCAGACAGGTGGCAGCACTCAATGTTGCCACAACACCCAGACAGGTGACAGCACTCAATGTTGCCACAACACCCAGGCAGGTGGCAGCCCTCAATGTTGCCACAACACCCAGACAGGTGGCAGCACTCAATGCTGACACAACACCCAGACAGGTGACACCACTCAATGTTGCCACAACACCCAGACAGGTGGCAGCACTCAATGTTGCCACAACACCCAGACAGGTGACAGCACTCAATGTTGCCACAACACCCAGACAGGTGGCAGCACTCAATGTTGCCACAACACCCAGGCAGGTGACAGCACTCAATGTTGCCACAACACCCAGGCAGGTGGCAGCCCTCAATGTTGCCACAACACCCAGGTAGGTGGCAGCCCTCAATGTTGCCACAACACCCAGGCAGGTGACAACACTCAATGTTGCCACAACACCCAGGCAGGTGACAGCACTCAATGTTGCCACAACACCCAGGTAGGTGGCAGCCCTCAATGTTGCCACAACACCCAGGCAGGTGGCAGCCCTCAATGTTGCCACAACACCCAGGAAGATGGCAGCCCTCAATGTTGCCACAACACCCAGGCAGGTGGCAGCACTCAATGTTGCCACAACACCCAGGCAGGTGGCAGCCCTCAATGTTGCCACAACACCCAGGCAGGTGGCAGCCTTCAATGTTGCCATAACACCCAGGCAGGTGGCAGCCCTCAATGTTGCCACAACACCCAGGCAGGTGGCAGCACTCAATGTTGCCACAACACCCAGGCAGGTGGCAGCCCTCAATGTTGCCACAACACCCAGGCAGGTGGCAGCATTCAATGTTGCCACAACACCCAGGCAGGTGGCAGCCCTCAATGTTGCCATAACACCCAGGCAGGTGGCAGCCCTCAATGTTGCCACAACACCCAGGCAGGTGGCAGCCTTCAATGTTGCCATAACACCCAGGCAGGTGGCAGCCCTCAATGTTGCCACAACACCCAGGCAGATGGCAGCCCTCAATGTTGCCACAACACCCAGGCAGGTGGCAGCCCTCAATGTTGCCACAACACCCAGGCAGGTGGCAGCACTCAATGTTGCCACAACACCCAGGCAGGTGACAGCCCTCAATGTTGCCACAACACCCAGGCAGGTGGCAGTCCTCAATGTTGCCACAACACCCAGGCAGGTGACAGCCCTCAATGTTGCCACAACAACCAGGCAGGTGGCAGCACTCAATGTTGCCACAACACCCAGGCAGGTGGCAGCCTTCAATGTTGCCACAACACCCAGGCAGGTGGCAGCACTCAATGTTGCCACAACACCCAGGCAGGTGGCAGCACTCAATGTTGCCACAACACCCAAGCAGCTGACAGCACTCGATGTTGCCACAACACCCAGGCAGGTGGCAGCACTCAATGTTGCCACAACACCCAGGCAGGTGGCAGCACTCAATGTTGCCACAACACCCAGGCAGGTGGCAGCACTCAATGCTGCCACAACACCCAGGCAGCTGACAGCACTCAGTGTTGCCACAACACCCAGGCAGGCGGCAGCACTCAGTGTTGCCACAACACCCAGGCAGGCGGCAGCACTCATTATTATTAAAGATTCGCCGGTATTCTCCCGGCCCGGGCCTTTTCCAAGTGGTGGCCCGGCCTTGGCTCCCTCTTTAGGGAGTGTCTGAGACCTAAGTCTCCCATGGGAGGAGGCACAAGTACCTCCTCATCTTTGGGACCAACTGTCCCCAGGCCTAGCCACAAGCTAGGCCTCTCTGGTCTGCCATCCCCGCCCCAAGGGGGATAATGGGAATGACACTCTTATGAGCTAAAGGCTCGGACTCAGGCACCTACCCTACCCTAGAAGGGCTGGGCATGGTGTCCATGATCTCGGAAGCACTCAGTGTTGCCACAACGCCCAGGAAGGTGACAGCACTCAATGTTGCCACAACACCCAGACAGGTGGCAGCACTCAATGTTGCCACAACACCCAGGCAGGTGGCAGCACTTAATGTTGCCACAACACCCAGACAGGTGGCAGCACTCAATGTTGATGCAACACCCAGACAGGTGGCAGCACTCAATGTTGCCACAACACCCAGGCAGGTGGCAGCACTCAATGTTGCCACAACACCCAGACAGGTGGCAGCATCAATGTTGCCACAACACCCAGGCAGGTGGCAGCACTTAATGTTCCCACAACACCCAGACAGGTGGCAGCACTCAATGTTGCCACAACACCCAGGCAGGTGGCAGCACTTAATGTTCCCACAACACCCAGACAGGTGGCAGCACTCAATGTTGCCACAACACCCAGGCAGGTGGCAGCACTTAATGTTCCCACAACACCCAGGCAGGTGGCAGCACTCAATGTTGCCACAACACCCAGGCAGGTGGCAGCACTCAATGTTGCCACAACACCCAGGCAGGTGGCAGCACTTAATGTTCCCACAACACCCAGACAGGTGGCAGCACTCAATGTTGCCACAACACCCAGGCAGGTGGCAGCACTCAATGTTGCCACAACACCCAGGCAGGTGGCAGCACTTAATGTTCCCACAACACCCAGACAGGTGGCAGCACTCAATGTTGCCACAACACCCAGGCAGGTGGCAGCACTCAATGTTCCCACAACACCCAGACAGGTGGCAGTACTCAATGTTGCCACAACACCCAGACAGGTGGCAGCACTCAATGTTGCCACAACAGCCAGGTAGGTGGCAACACTCAGTGTTGCCACAACACCCAGGTAGAATAACCTCGCTTCTCACCATTACACAACACGTATTTTCGCAGCAGCCAGCGGCATTATTACTCTCACGCCAAATCGCCTTACCTGGCAACGTTCAAGAATTTACTGCCTCAGGAATGGTTTATTGGACCCAAGAAAACCCAATAGTATCAGAATCGGTCGATATAAGCAACAGACATTACTGGTGATGGAACTGTTCACTGTAGCTGATGATAGTATCGTTCACTGTAGCTGATGATAGTATCGTTCACTGTAGCTGATGATAGTATCGTTCACTGTAGCTGGTGATAGTATCGTTCACTGTAGCTGATGATAGTATCGTTCACTGTAGCTGATGATAGTATCGTTCACTGTAGCTGGTGATAGTATCGTTCACTGTAGCTGATGATAGTATCGTTCACTGTAGCTGGTGATAGTATCGTTCACTGTAGCTGATGATAGTATCGTTCACTGTAGCTGATGATAGTATCGTTCACTGTAGCTGGTGATAGTATCGTTCACTGTAGCTGATGATAGCATCGTTCACTGTAGCTGATGATAGTATCGTTCACTGTAGCTGATGATAGTATCGTTCACTGTAGCTGGTGATAGTATCGTTCACTGTAGCTGATGATAGTATCGTTCACTGTAGCTGATGATAGTATCGTTCACTGTAGCTGATGATAGCATCGTTCACTGTAGCTGGTGATAGTACTGTTCACTGTAGCTGGTGATAGTATCGTTCACTGTAGCTGGTGATAGTATCGTTCACTGTAGCTGATGATATCATCGTTCACTGTAGCTGATGATAGCATCGTTCACTGTAGCTGGTGATAGTATCGTTCACTGTAGCTGGTGATAGTATCGTTCACTGTAGCTGATGATAGCATCGTTCACTGTAGCTGATGATAGTATCGTTCACTGTAGCTGGTGATAGTATCGTTCACTGTAGCTGGTGATAGTATCGTTCACTGTAGCTGATGATAGTATCGTTCACTGTAGCTGATGATAGCATCGTTCACTGTAGCTGGTGATAGTATCGTTCACTGTAGCTGGTGATAGTATCGTTCACTGTAGCTGGTGATAGTATCGTTCACTGTAGCTGGTGATAGTATCGTTCACTGTAGCTGATGATAGCATCGTTCACTGTAGCTGGTGATAGTATCGTTCACTGTAGCTGGTGATAGTATCGTTCACTGTAGCTGGTGATAGTATCGTTCACTGTAGCTGATGATAGCATCGTTCACTGTAGCTGATGATAGTATCGTTCACTGTAGCTGGTGATAGTATCGTTCACTGTAGCTGGTGATAGTATCGTTCACTGTAGCTGGTGATAGTATCGTTCACTGTAGCTGATGATATCATCGTTCACTGTAGCTGGTGATAGTATCGTTCACTGTAGCTGGTGATAGTATCGTTCACTGTAGCTTGTGATAGTATCGTTCACTGTAGCTGGTGATGGCATCGTTCACTGTAGCTGGTGATAGTATCGTTCACTGTAGCTGGTGATAGCATCGTTCACTGTAGCTGGTGATAGTATCGTTCACTGTAGCTGGTGATAGTATCGTTCACTGTAGCTGATGATAGCATCGTTCACTGTAGCTGGTGATAGTACTGTTCACTGTAGCTGGTGATAGTATCGTTCACTGTAGCTGGTGATAGTATCGTTCACTGTAGCTGACGATAGCATCGTTCACTGTAGCTGGTGATAGTATCGTTCACTGTAGCTGGTGATAGTACTGTTCACTGTAGCTGGTGATAGTATCGTTCACTGTAGCTGGTGATAGTATCGTTCACTGTAGCTGGTGATGGCATCGTTCACTGTAGCTGGTGATAGTATCGTTCACTGTAGCTGGTGATAGCATCGTTCACTGTAGCTGGTGATAGTATCGTTCACTGTAGCTGGTGATAGCATCGTTCACTGTAGCTGGTGATAGTATCGTTCACTGTAGCTGGTGATAGTATCGTTCACTGTAGCTGGTGATGGCATCGTTCACTGTAGCTGGTGATAGTATCGTTCACTGTAGCTGGTGATGGCATCGTTCACTGTAGCTGGTGATAGTATCGTTCACTGTAGCTGACGATAGCATCGTTCACTGTAGCTGGTGATAGTATCGTTCACTGTAGCTGGTGATGGCATCGTTCACTGTAGCTGGTGATAGTATCGTTCACTGTAGCTGATGATAGCATCGTTCACTGTAGCTGGTGATAGTACTGTTCACTGTAGCTGGTGATAGTATCGTTCACTGTAGCTGGTGATAGTATCGTTCACTGTAGCTGACGATAGCATCGTTCACTGTAGCTGGTGATAGTATCGTTCACTGTAGCTGGCGATAGCATCGTTCACTGTAGCTGATGATAGTATCGTTCACTGTAGCTGATGATAGTATCATTCACTGTAGCTGATGATAGCATCGTTCACTGTAGCTGATGATAGTATCGTTCACTGTAAAAATAAATGGTATAAAATACCGACACAATGGAAACATAAACACATATGCAGTTTAATGTGATCCTTTATTGACAACGTTTCGCCCACACAGTGGGCTTTTTCAAGTCACAAACAGATCTACCTGGGGTGGAAGGTACGGGAGTATTTATAGTCAGGTTCAGAATGTTGAGGTCAGGTGGAGAATGCTGCATCTGATGATCTACCGAGTGGGGTTATAGAGTCTAAAATCTTGTGTGGGCGAAACGTTGTCAATAAAGTATCACATTAAACTGCATATGTGTTTATGTTTCCATCGTTCACTGTAGCTGATGATAGTATCGTTCACTGTAGCTGGTGATAGTATCGTTCACTGTAGCTGATGCTAGTATCGTTCACTGTAGCGGGTGATAGTATCGTCCACTGTAGCTGATGCTATTATCGTTCACTGTAGCTAGTGATAGTATCGTTCACTGTAGCTGGTGACAGTATCGTTCACTGTAGCTAGTGATAATATCGTTCACTGTAGCAGGTGACAGTATCGTTCACTGTAGCTGGTGATAGTATCGTTCACTGTAGCTGGTGACAGTATCGTTCACTGTAGCTAGTGATAGTATCGTTCACTGTAGCTAGTGATAGTATCGTTCACTGTAGCTGGTGATAGTATCGTTCACTGCAGCTAGTGATAGTATCGTTCACTGTAGCTAGTGATAGTATCGTTCACTGTAGCTAGTGATAGTATCGTTCACTGTAGCTGGTGATAGTATCGTTCACTGTAGCTGGTGATAGTATCGTTCACTGTGTGATGCAGTTCAGATGGGCTTGTGAGGTCTCTAGGGAGACCTAATTATATGGTCACATCTGCCTTAGCAAATGTCGGGTAGTCACGCCCACGTCTGAGGTCTTTTGTTCTTAACGGCGTCAGACCTCGGCGTCAGGTCGTAACACGTGGTACATACCCCATTGGGGAGGGGGTACTTTGACTACGATATAAGCCCAGGGAACAGAGGAGCAAAGTGGTTGTTGGTGACAGGTCCGGGAAGCGAGAGCTCTGGACAGCCGCGTGTGTAGTGGACCACGCATTGGGAATCTCGGGTCAGCTGGTCGGTGAATTAAGAGTGAGTACTAGTCCGTGTTACTGATAACATCTACCCTTCCCCCTGGTAATAAGTCTCATAGGTCAATTGTTATATTGTGTAAATTTCCATCAGGATATGTTGTATTCTAGCCCTTTTATGTTATTAAGTAAACTATAGCCATAGTTCCCATTTTTATTTTGTACCTTCATATGCTCTTCCCTATTCTGTTAAGCACTGGGATATACAGGAGACGTGCTCACTCGCTGGGATACCTCAGGTAGAGTGGGTAGAGGTCTCACAACTGTAGCTAGTGATAGTATCGTTCACTGTAGCAGGTGATAGTATCGTTCACTGCAGCTAGTGATAGTATCGTTCACTGTAGCTGGTGATAGTATCGTTCATCTGAAGCCCATCAGATAAGGCTTTCTCGTGTTATGAACGAAACATACACGAGAAAAGTTAGTGTAAGGAAAAAATGAAAAAAGAAAAAAAATTAGGCAACCACTTGAAGGTCCCACTTGAAGGATATTTAACAATGAATAAATCAAAACTCAATCACAATAATATATATATATATATATATATATATATATATATATATATATATATATATATACTATATATATATATATATATATATATATATATATATATATATATATATATATATATATACACACACACACACGCAAAGAGTAAAATTCATTTTTGAAGATGGTAAAAATGTTCCTTTTCTCCGGGTGACATTATCATAAAAGTCGCAATGCAGCGGAGTGCTCCTCAGCCGCACTTGGAGACACCAAGAGACAATTCACACTTCCTCCTTGCCCAACCTCTTTTCTTCTGACGTGTAGGCAAGCTTGCAGGACTGATGGGTATTACAACCATGGTCACCAGAGGTCCAAGTGTGGAGGTTTCACTGCTGAAATTTCAACATATGGATGGGAGGGAGGATTTTGGTTTTTGTTGCTGCTGGTGGAGTTATGAAGGCCAAAGATCAGGGGAATGTTGATGGTGTTTTGGACCGTAAGAGCAGAGTTGCATGTATGGAGCTACCAACAGTTATTATTGATTGTAATACATAAACACACACACGAAGAAAGGCTGATGAAAAAAATCTAACTTTAAGTCCCAGGAGTAGCGAAATGTCAGGTAAAACATGATCACGACGTTAAAAATACTCATGGGCATAAAGAGGGTAGGCAAAGAAAGCTTTTAAGCTGAACAGACAGATGGGCCACAGGAGACGACAGGAAGCACAGTAGGTGCCTGCGAACTAGGTGAGAAGGCTGTAAAAAGTTCAGCCACTTGCATGTCTGCACGTACAGACCAACAGTGATCAGAATGCTTGAACAGCTGAGAACGAAACCAAATATGACAGAATGTGCAACTGGTACAGCGAATCATACCTGATATAATCACTTGAAGAATAATATCCTACACGAGCAACAAACCTGATTCAAAAGCACCAACACCTGGGTATATGCCGGGCAGCTGAGCTACACCGATGCTGAGTCACTGCCCGAGTGCCCACTCACTGCTGAGTGAAGATGAGTGGGAGTAGACGAAAGAGGATGTTCCGCTTCCCTTCACTCAGATACTCCACTGTGATAACAAAACAATGATGCACACACGAAACTATGCATTCTAAAACAGTGCATATAAAAGTCAGATATATTTTCACTCAAAAACACAAAAAAAACTGCGATATACGAAACACTAATGTTTCACAATCAAAAATAAAAAATAAATTAAAATTATGACTGTTAGCTTGTACACTATTCTTTGTGTACAATGGTATCATTTACTTCATGATAAACATTACGGGGAAATTGTACGACCAATGAAGCTTGAAACACGTTGAAAATCGTTACTTATCATGTTAAAAGGGATATATGAGGAGCACCTAAGACAAACGATGATGCATAAACAACTCGCACATAAGACACACGATGATGCATAAACAACTCGCACCTAAGACAAACGATGATGCATAAACAACTCGCACATAAGACACACGATGATGCATAAACAACTCGCACCTAAGACAAACGATGATGCATAAACAACTCGCACATAAGACACACGATGATGCATAAACAACTCGCATCTAAGACAAACGATGATGCATAAACAACTCGCACATAAGACAAATGATGATGCATAAACTCGCACATAAGACAAACGATGCATAAACAACTCGCACATAAGACAAACGATGCTGCATAAACAGCTCGCACATAAGACAAACGATGATGCATAAACAACTCGCTCATTAGACAAACGATGATGCATAAACAGCTCGCACATAAGACAAACGATGATGCATAAACAGCTCGCACATAAGACAAACGATGATGCATAAACAACTCGCTCATTAGACAAACGATGATGCATAAACAACTCGCTCATTAGACACACGATGATGCATAAACAACTCGCATCTAAGACAAACGATGATGCATAAACAACTCGCACATAAGACAAATGATGATGCATAAACTCGCACATAAGACAAACGATGCATAAACAACTCGCACATAAGACAAACGATGATGCATAAACAGCTCGCACATAAGACAAACGATGATGCATAAACAACTCGCTCATTAGACAAACGATGATGCATAAACAGCTCGCACATAAGACAAACGATGATGCATAAACAGCTCGCACATAAGACAAATGATGATGCATAAACTCGCACATAAGACAAACGCTGCATAAACAACTCGCACATAAGACAAACGATGATGCATAAACAACTCGCACATAAGACAAACGATGATGCATAAACAACTCGCACATAAGACAAACGATGATGCATAAACAACTCGCACATAAGACAAACGATGATGCATAAACAACTCGCACATAAGACAAACGATGATGCATAAAACAACTCGCACATAAGACAAACGATGATGCATAAACAACTCGCACATAAGACAAACGATGATGCATAAAACAACTCGCACATAAGACAAACGATGATGCATAAACAACTCGCACATAAGACAAACGATGATGCATAAACAACTCGCACATAAGACACACGATGATGCATAAACAACTCGCACATAAGACAAACGATGATGCATAAACAACTCGCACATTAAGACAAACGATGATGCATAAACAACTCGCACATAAGACACACGATGATGCATAAACAACTCGCACATAAGACACACGATGATGCATAAACAACTCGCACATAAGACAAACGATGATGCATAAACAACTCGCACATAAGACAAACGATGATGCATAAACAACTCGCACATAAGACAAACGATGCATAAACTGGCACATAAGACAAACGATGATGCATAAACAACTCGCACATAAGACAAACGCTGCATAAACAACTCGCACATAAGACAAATGATGATGCACAAACAACTCGCACATAGGACAAACGATGATGCATAAACAACTCGCACATAAGACACACGATGATGCACAAACAACTCGCACATAAGACAAACGATGATGCATAAACAACTCGCACATAAGACACATGATGCACAAACAACTCGCACATAAGACACATGATGCACAAACAACTCGCACATAAGACACACAATGATGCATAAACTCGCACATAAGACACACGATGATGCATAAGCAACTCGCACATAAGATAAACGATGATGCATAAACAATTCGCACATAAGACACACGATAAGGCATAAACAACTCACACATAAGACAAACGATGATGCATAAACAACTCGCACATAAGACAAACGATGATGCATAAACAACTCGCACATAAGACAAACGATGATGCATAAACAACTCGCACATAAGACAAACGATGATGCATAAACAACTCGCACATAAGACAAACGATGCATAAACAACTCGCACATAAGACACACGATGCATAAACAACTCGCACATAAGACAAACGATGATGCATAAACAACTCGCACATAAGACAAACGATGCATAAACAACTCGCACATAAGACAAACGATGCATAAACAACTCGCACATAAGACAAACGATGATGCATAAACAATTCGCACATAAGACAAACGATGATGCATAAACAACTCGCACATAAGACAAACGATGATGCATAAACAATTCGCACATAAGACAAACGATGATGCATAAACAACTCGCACATAAGACAAACGATGATGCATAAACAACTCGCACATAAGACAAACGATGATGCATAAACAACTCGCACATAAGACAAACGATGATGCATAAACAACTCGAACATAAGACAAACGATGATGCATAAACAACTCGCACATAAGACAAACGATGCATAAACAACTCGCACATAAGACAAATGATGATGCATAAACAACTCGCACATAAGACAAACGATGACGCATAAACAACTCGCACATAAGACAAACGATGATGCATAAACTCGCACAGAAGACAAACGATGATGCACAAACAACTCGCACATAGGACAAACGATGATGCATAAACAACTCACACATAAGACACACGATGATGCACAAACAACTCGCACATAAGACAAACGATGATGCATAAACTCGCACATAAGACACATGATGCACAAACAACTCGCACATAGGAGAGACAAACTTATGACGAGGTTTCGGACCGACTTAGATCATTAACTAGTAACACACTAACACACGAAGGTAAGGGAATTCATCAAATGACACCTGTGAAAATCGCCTACAAACCTTTGCAACATACAGAAAAATGACTAATTCGCTAAATGTCGCTTTAATGTTACCTATTTTTGCATGAACAGAAAGTGTATTAGACTTTTTCACTTAGGATTTGTACGTGGAACTCACTCGCCATGGGTTCAAACCCCATCTGTTCCGTGTTTTTTTTTTTTTTACTATAATTAATAAGTAATTGATGAACGTACGAACATCTCCTCATCCAATAAGTGTGTGTGTGTGTACTCACCTAATTGTGGTTGCAGGGGTCGAGACTCAGCTCCTGGCCCCCGCCTCTTCACTGATCGGTACTAGGTCCTCTCTCTCTCTCTCTGCTTCCAGAGCTTTGCCATACCTCGTCTTAAAGCTATGTATGGTTCCTGCCTCCACTACATCACTTGTGTGTGTGTGATCACCTAATTGTACTCACCTCTTTGTGGTTGCAGGGGTCGATTCATAGCTCCTGGCCCCGCCTCTTCACTGATCGCTACTAGATCCTCTCTCTCCCTGCTCCACGAGCTTTATCAAACTTCGTCTTAAAACTATGTATTGTTCCTGCCTCCACTACGTCACTTCCCAGACTATTCCACTTCCTGACAACTCTATGACTGAAAAAATACTTCCTAACATCCCTTTGATTCATCTGAGTCTTCAACTTCCAACTGTGACCCCTTGTTTCTGTGTCCCATCTCTGGAACATCCTGTTTTTGTCCACCTTGTCAATTCCTCGCAATATTTTATATCTCGTTATCATGTCTCCCCTGACCCTCCAGTATCGTCAGGCCGATTTCCCTTAACCTTTCTTCGTAGGACAATCCCCTTAGCTCTGGGACTAATCTTCTTGCAAACCTCTGCACTTTCCCTAATTTCTTGACGTGCTTGACCAGGTGTGGATTCCAAACTGGTGTGTGTGTGTGTGTGTGTGTGTGTGTGTGTAGTCATCTAATTGTACTCATCTAGTTGTGGTTGCGGGGTTCGATTCACAGCTCCTGGCCCCACCCCATCACTGGTCGTTACTAGGTCCTCTCCCTCCTCCATGAGCCTTATCATACCTCTTCTAATTGTGTATGTTTGTACTCACCTATTTGTGGTTGCAGGGGTCGATTCATAGCTCATGGACCTGCCTCTTCGCTGGTCATTACTAGGTCCACTTTCTCCCTGCTCCAAGAGCTTTATCGTACCTCTTCTTCAAGCTATGTATCGATCCTGCCTCCACTACATCACTCTCCAGATGGTTCCTTTTTCTGACAACTCTGACTGAAGAAAATGTACTCGCCAACATCCCTCTGACTCATCTGAGTTTTCAATTTCCAGTTGTGATCCCTTGTTGCTGTGTGTGTTTGTGTGTGTGTACTCACCTAATTGTGGTTGAAGGGGTCGAGTCATAGTCCCTGGCCCCGCTTCTTCGCTGGCCGCTACTAGGTCACTCTTCCTGCTCCATGAGCTTTATCATACCTCTTCTTAAAGCTATGTATGAATCCTGCCTCCACTACATCACTTCCCAAACTACTCCACTTCCTGACAACTCTGTGACTGAAGAAATACTTCCTAACACCCCTGTGATTCATCTGAGTCTTGAACTTCCCAATGTGACCCCCTTGTTGCTGTGTCCCATATCTGGAACATCCTGTCTGTCCACCTTGTCGATTCCTCTCAGCATTTTATATGCCGTTATCATATCCCCCCTATCTCTCCTGTCCTCCACTGTCGTCAGGTCGATTTCCCTTAGCCTCTTAGCTCCGGGACTAGTCTTCTTGCAAACCTTTTCCTTGAGTGGGGTTTGTAGTCTCTGACCCCCCTGGACTGTACTCAGTCTGCGGTCTTCTTTGCACTTCCCCAGTCTTCATGACTTTGCACTTGGTGGGGTTGAACTCCAGGAGCCAGTTTCTGGACCAGGCCTGTAGCCTGTCCAGATCCCTCTGTAGTTCTGCCTGGTCCTCGTCCGAATGAATTTTTCTCATCAGCTTCACATCATCTGCAAACAGGGACACTTCTGAATCTATTCCTTCCGTCATGTCATTCACAAATACCAGGAACAGCACCGGTCCTAGTACTGATCCCTGTGGAACCCCGGTCGTTACAGACGCCCACTCTGACACCTCGCCACGTACCATAACTCGCTGTTGTCTTCCTGACAAGTATTCCCTGACCCACTGCAGCACCTTCCTTGTTATTCCTGCCTGGTCCTCCAGCTTTTGCACTCGTCTCTTGTGTAGGACTGTGTCAAACGCTTTGCTACAGTCCAAGAAAATGCAATCTACCCACCCCTCTCTCTCTTGTCTTACTACTGTCACCCTATCATAGAACTCCGGTAAGTTTGTGACACAATTTCCCATCCCTTAAAGGGCGTTGGCTGTCGTTTCTAAGCTCATTCCTTCCTAAGTGCTCCACCACTCTCCTCCTGATAATCTTTTCCATGACTTTGCATACTATACATGTCAGTGACACTGGTCTGTAGTTCAATGCTTCGTGTCTGTCTCCTGCTTTAAAAATTGGGACTACATTTGATGTCTTCCATACCTCAGGTAGTCGCCGTGTGTGTGTACTCACCTATTTGTGGTTGCAGGGGTGTGTGTGTGTGTGTGTGTGTGTGTGTGTACTCACCTATTTGTGGTTGCAGGGGTCGAGTCCCAGCTCCTGGCCCCGCCTCTTCGCTGATTGCTACTAGGTCCTCTCTCTCCCTGCCCCATGAGCCTTATCATACCTCGCCTTAAAACTATGTATGGTTCCCGCCTCCACTACGTCACTTTCTCGGCTATTCCACGGCCTGACTACTCTATGACTGAAGAAATACTTCCTAACATCCCTTTGATTCATCTGAGTCTTCAACTTCCAATTGTGACCTCTTGTGTCTGTGTCCCCTTCTCTGGAACATCCCGTCTTTGTCCACCTTGTCTATTCCGCGCAGTATTTTATATGTCGTTATCATGTCTCCCCTGACCCTCCTGTCCTCCAGTGTCATCAGGCCGATTTCCCTCAACCTTTCTTCGTAGGACAATCCCCGTAGCTCTGGGACTAGTCTTGTTGCAAACCTTTGCACTTTCTCTAATTTCTTGACGTGCTTGACTAGGTGTGGATTCCAAACTGGTGCTGCATACTCCAGTATGGGCCTGACGTAAATGGTATACAGAGTCTTAAACGAATCCTTACTGAGGTATCGGAACGCTAATCCGTAGGTTTGCCAGGCGCCCGTATGCTGCAGCAGTTATCTGATTGATGTGCGCCTCAGGAGATATGCTCGGTGGTTATACTCACCCCCAGATCTTTTTCCTTGAGTGAGGTTTGCAGTCTTTGGCCATCTAAACTATATTGTGTCTGCGGTCTTCTTTGCCCTTCCCCAATCTTCATGACTTTGCACTTGGCAGGGTTAAACTCAAGGAGCCAGTTGCTGGACCAGGCTTGTAGCCTGTCCAGGTCTCTTTGTAGTCCTGCCTGATCCTCATCCGATTTGATTCTTCTCATTAACTTCGCATCATCTGCAAACAAGGACACTTCTGAGTCTATCCCTTCCATTATGTCGTTCACATATACCAAGAACTGCACAGGTCCTAGGACTGACCCCTGTGGAACCCCGCTTGTCACAGGCGCCCACTCTGACACCTCGTCGCGTTCCATGACTCGTTGTTGCCTCCCTGTCAGGTATTCTCTGATCCATTGTGTGTGTGTGTGTGTGTGTGTGTGTGTGTGTGTGTGTGTGTGTGTGTGTGTGTGTGTGTGTGTGTGTGTGTGTGAGGTGCGTGTGCGTGTTTAGTAAAGAAACAAACAAGGAACGGAGACAAATACGAGTAATAAAGATTTAGCTTGTTGCTGTTCCTCATAAAGTAAGCGGAGTGGGCAGGGAGGGAGGGGGGAAGACATGGGTGGAGGGTGGACGGGAGACAGTGGGGGAGGGAAGGAAAGAGGGAGGGAGGGCCGCAGTTTTTGCCACGACAAGAGTCGAGGATAAGATCTGGCGACATGGTTCATGTCATCCCGCCCGAGCTAGCAGTGTCTCTCCCTCTCTCTAGCTGAACTAATTCCATCATCGCGCCCCTTGTCCCTCACGAGATGTATCTCTACCTCTCGCTGACTTCCTTCTGAGTGTTCTGTCTTCCTGGTCATCTTTACCCCATCTCGCGCTCCTCCCCTCCCCCACCATAAAGTGGAATGGAGGTGGGAGGTGGAGATGGCGGCTGGGTCGGTGATGAGAGTGGTAATGTGGCAAGGAGCCCGTGTCATACACACTGCCAGACAAAAGCAACTCCCATTGTCTCTCGCAGACCTGCCTCCACTGACAGCTTGTTGTGCCTGCCTCTGCCACCACCCCTCCCTCTGTACGCTCCTCCCTGGTTCTTGTTGCTGATGCTCCTCTTACCCTTGTTACTTTTTGTTGTTGCTACTACTGTTCTTGATACATGTCTGCTATTGTTACTGCTATTATCGCTCATGCTGTTGTCACAGTTGATGTTGTTTCTGTTTTTGCTACTGGTATTATTGCGACTGTTACTGCTGCTGCTGCCCTTGCTATTCTTCCTCGTACTGGCATCATGGCTGCACTTACCGTTCTTCATAACGCTGATGAGTTAGGAAGAACAGAACACAGTTGGCTTAATCATCGCACTGGTTCACCACCATCCAAAAATCACTGAATCAATCACTCCACCATTTTCAACAAAATTTTATGAAGACGAGGCGAAATAATAAAATAATAAACAGAAGAACTGATGATCAAGGAAAAAAAGTCAGAAAAAAATTTATGAAATTAATCATTTATTAAACACTCAACTGTTAAAAGAGTTTACATTTATACATTTGAATAACCACACGAAATAATACACATATATTCCTATGCAGGAATGAGGCAATATTACATGTCTGGATTCCTTTGTACTCACAAAATACTCTCCCAGTCTTTTACAAAAGTTGAAGCCCACGAGATCCCCTTCCTGGCTCAGCAATTCTGAAACTCCTCTTCCTTTTACCATTCCTGGTATTCTTAATAACTGTTGCTCTACCCGTAGCTAAAAGTATCCATTCTTGTTTATCCTTGTAAAGACATAAGGGTTTTTAGATCACTAAAAAGTGCCAAGGTCACTACTTCTTAATGGCAGTGGGGATAGTGTTACAACCCAGGACATCACTTCTTACATGAGAAGATCAACACTACTTAAAAACAGGTGGACACCACCTGAAGCAGCATTGTACAGGGGATGTGATGTTGCTCCACCCAGAATCCAGCTGTTTTAACTTATTGCCTCAGTTATTAAGAAGTACTGATGTGGTTGTTGGCCTCATCTCCACTTGTAAGAAGTGCCTATCAGTATTTCGTAGACACAAAACCAGGCCATGTCTGATTATTTACTTTTAGTTGGAGACAAAGTAGCAGTTTTAAGAAAGCCAGATGTAGCCAAGACGTGTGTGTAAAAGGACACAGGGAGAAAAGGCCAGACCTCGGCTGTAGGTAGACGAACAAAATCGAGGTTCATAAGTGAACTGTAGTGCATTAATTGTAAATACGTACCTAAATGTTTTTTTTATTAATCTTAGTAGTGTAAATGATCATCGTAATAACCCCATATAGTGTCATAGTATCCCTTTCCTAGTAAATTTATTTAAGAGTTGTGGATGAGTGGAACAAACCCCCGAGTACCGCCAATGAAGCTAAAACGTTGTGTAGTTTAAAATATAGATTAGATAAATACATGAGTGGGTGAGGATGGGTACGAGTTGGACCTGGCTGGCTTGCGCTAGTGGGTCTGATGCAGTGCTCCTTCTTAAGTGGATGTGACTTGGACCTGACTGGCTTCGGTCAGTAGCTCAGGCCAGTAGGTGACTTGGACTTGCTTAGCATAGTCAATAAAGCTGTTGCAGTGCTCCTTTATGTTCTTATTACTACTACTGTGTTTTCTACTACTTTCAATATTATTGTAAGAAATAATCTGATTCCCTCACATATTTCTATATAATTTTCCCGTATAATTTCTCTATTCGCTCTCGAGCCCCCACGATACTTTAAGTACTGATAAAGTAAAGATTAAGTATCGTAGTCTCAAAACTACAGACCGTCGCGTTAGCCACTGGGCCAGTATGGTAGTGTTCTGTCAGAAGTGGAAGCTCGAATCTTCCTCTCCATCCAGTATGACATGCTGGTGAGGGTGGGTGTTTGTGATGGCTGATGATGTTTGTGGTGGTGGAGGGTAGTGGTGCTGACAGGTAGAAGTGGTGGATAGTGGTGGTGGTGGGTAATGGTTGTGGTAGAATTTTTATAAGAGTGGATTCCGTTGAGGAAACGAAGACAAATTTCAGTCACTCCACTATAGAAAATTCGATGAGATAAAGACAACACAATCTCGAATAATTCAATACAGTGAAGGTTTAATGTAGAAAACTAGAGTTACAATGTCATAGGATATCACATGCAAACATCACAACAATGTTATTATCACAGCGGCAAGGAAAATGAAAGGCTGGACAATGGGAGCAGTCTAAACAAGAAATACCGTGTCAGTGATAATAGCTTTCAAACCACTTATTCTCTCCAGACTGGAATATTGATGTATACTAAGAACCTTTGAAGGCAGGCGGAATTACAGAGCTGGAAAAGGTACAGAGAACCTTCATTGCTTGTATAAACTCAGTCAAGCACCTGAATTACTCGGAACATTTGAAGTCCCTTGACAACCTTTTGCTGTCTTAAAGAGAGAACTTAAGATCAAGTTAACTCCTCATCAGCCAGGCTGAAAGTACACATGCTGGTCGATCAGGTCAACTACTGGGAGGCCTGGTCTGGGACCAGGCCCGAAACTCTCTCCAGGTAAACTCCAGGTAAACAGAGTAGACTCCCGAAACAGGCTAGAGGAAACATCTACTTGGGGGAGGGGGTCTTCTATTATGGATGAATGAGGATACTGGATGGTGTTTCATAGTGTGGAAGGCTTAAGGTGCGGGAGAGTAGCTTGCGTCATCAATTTAAGGTGCGGGAGAGTAGCTTGCGTCATCAATTTAAGGTGCGGGAGAGTAGCTTGCGTCATCAATTTAAGGTGCGGGAGAGTAGCTTGCGTCATCAATTTAAGGTGCGGGAGAGTAGCTTGCATCATCAATTTAAGGTGCAGGAGAGTAGCTTGCATCATCAAAGGTTACTAGTTACTCCAAGGATCTCAAGGCGTAGGTGCCTCCAGGGACGTGCAGTGATAAATAAGACTGTGCAACAGTTAGGTATTTTTATTATCAAACGTTTCGCCTACACAGTAGGCTTCTTCAGTCGAATACAGAGAAGGCAGCAGGACTAAAATGTGTAAAAACAATACAGTCAGTCCATCTTGACTACTTCTGCTGCCTTCTCTGTATTAGACTGAAGAAGCTTTTATGTACATGTCTTTTATCAATTTCTCAGTATTTTATACCATTATCATATTCACAGTGCTAGAAATGCCTAATCTGTTAGAATTTTCTCTACCATTTAAATTCGATGACTGGATATTTTTTTTTTCAGTTAAAATTTTATAATCACATCTGTTTATATTATCCTTTGGAGACGTTTTAATAAGGTTTGGAGTGGAAAGATGGGAAGAGATGACAGGAAACTAGGTGATGAGATGAGATAACTCGACTCACGAAATCGTAATGACACGATTGAAAACAAACCATACCAAACCATACCACGGGCGGGGTTTGAACCCGCGGTCAGAGAGTCTCAAAACTCCAGACCGTCGCGTTAGCCACTGGCTAACCACTACTACTGTCCTGTTGGTATCCTGATCACCTTGCTGGTATGCTGACCATCATGCTAGTATCCTGACCCTCCTGTTGGTATCCTGATCATACAACTGATATCTAATTTTTTCTGTTGGTATCCTGACCCCCCTTTGGGTGTCCTGACCCCCTGCTAGAAAGCTGACCACCCCTGCGGGTTTTATCCGGACACTTCTTTTTGGTTTGCTGACCACCAACTGGTTCCGACCTCCTGCTGGAAATCCGGGCCAAACCCCCCACTGGTACCCCTGACCATCTGTGGGGGGGGGCGCGAGGACTGAGAGGTCATACTGCGGGAGGTGGAGGGGGAAGGGAAACAGACAGCAAGACACTGAAAGATTTTGGGAAATTTTTTAAAAACACCTGGGGCTTGAGGTGATGGTTTATTGATTGAGTCTCCCCCCCCCAACCTATCCCCTCCCCCTTTCCCCTTCCACTTTCCCCCCATCCTTCTCCCTCCCCATCCCCTTTTTCCCCCTTTCCCTTTTCCTTTTCCCTAAACATTCAACGTTTTTCCCTTTCCCACTCCATATTTCCCCTCTCTCTTTTTTTTCCTAGATTTCTTCCCCATTTCTGCAACTTTGCAAACTCCTGATGATGTGTTTATTGCAACACGAAAGGCCTACAGCTATTATTCAACTCCCCTGTGGTTGTTCTGATATATATATATATATATATATATATATATATATATATATATATATATATATATATATATATATATATAATATATAATATATATATATATATCATTTACCAAACTGCGGCAGGCCAGGACTCGACCCTACGAACCTTGTACCGCCTCCAGAGACAGCACAATGCACGCATCACCTTACTGGAGGCGGTACAAGGTTAGTAGGGTCGAGTCCTGGCCTGCCGCACTTGGGTAAATGATTTAAAATCACTTGTTTCGTGATTTCATTGATTTTATATATTTATTATTATTTTTATTATCACACCGGCCGATTCCCACCAAGGCAGGGTGGCCCGAAAAAGAAAAACTTTCACCATCATTCACTCCATCACTGTCTTGCCAGAAGGGTGCTTTACACTACAGTTTTTAAATTGCAACATTAACACCCCCTTCAGAGTGCAGGCACTGTACTTCCCATCTCCAGGACTCAAGTCCGGCCTGCCGGTTTCCCTGAATCCCTTCATAAATGTTACTTTGCTCACACTCCAACAGCACGTCAAGTATTAAAAACCATTTGTCTCCATTCACTCCTATTAAACACGCTCACGCATGCCTGCTGGAAGTCCAAGCCCTTCGCACACAAAACCTCCTTTACCCCCTCCCTCCAACCCTTCCTAGGCCGACCCCTACCCCGCCTTCCTTCCACTACAGACTGATACACTCTTGAAGTCATTCTGTTTCGCTCCATTCTCTCTACATGTCCGAACCACCTCAACAACCCTTCCTCAGCCCTCTGGACAACAGTTTTGGTAATCCCGCACCTCCTCCTAACTTCCAAACTACGAATTCTCTGCATTATATTCACACCACACATTGCCCTCAGACATGACATCTCCACTGCCTCCAGCCTTCTCCTCGCTGCAACATTCATCACCCACGCTTCACACCCATATAAGAGCGTTGGTAAAACTATACTCTCATACATTCCCCTCTTTGCCTCCAAGGACAAAGTTCTTTGTCTCCACAGACTCCTAAGTGCACCACTCACTCTTTTTCCCTCATCAATTCTATGATTCACCTCATCTTCATAGACCCATCCGCTGACACGTCCACTCCCAAATATCTGAATACGTTCACCTCCTCCATACTCTCTCCCTCCAATCTGATATTCAATCTTTCATCACCTAATCTTTTTGTTATCCTCATAACCTTACTCTTTCCTGTATTCACCTTTAATTTTCTTCTTTTGCACACCCTACCAAATTCATCCACCAATCTCTGCAACTTCTCTTCAGAATCTCCCAAGAGCACAGTGTCATCAGCAAAGAGCAGCTGTGACAACTCCCACTTTGTGTGTGATTCTTTATCTTTTAACTCCACGCCTCTTGCCAAGACCCTCGCATTTACTTCTCTTACAACCCCATCTATAAATATATTAAACAACCACGGTGACATCACACATCCTTGTCTAAGGCCTACTTTTACTGGGAAAAAATTTCCCTCTTTCCTACATACTCTAACTTGAGCCTCACTATCCTCGTAAAAACTCTTCACTGCTTTCAGTAACCTACCTCCTACACCATACACTTGCAACATCTGCCACATTGCCCCCCTATCCACTCTGTCATACGCCTTTTCCAAATCCATAAATGCCACAAAGACCTCTTTAGCCTTATCTAAATACTGTTCACTTATATGTTTCACTGTAAACACCTGGTCCACACACCCCCTACCTTTCCTAAAGCCTCCTTGTTCATCTGCTATCCTATTCTCCGTCTTACTCTTAATTCTTTCAATTTAACTCTACCATACACTTTACCAGGTACACTCAACAGACTTATCCCCCTATAATTTTTGCACTCTCTTTTATCCCCTTTGCCTTTATACAAAGGAACTATGCATGCTCTCTGCCAATCCCTAGGTACCTTACCCTCTTCCATACATTTATTAAATAATTGCACCAACCACTCCAAAACTATATCCCCACCTGCTTTTAACATTTCTATCTTTATCCCATCAATCCCGGCTGCCTTACCCCCTTTCATTTTACCTACTGCCTCACGAACTTCCCCCACACTCACAACTGGCTCTTCCTCACTCCTACAAGATGTTATTCCTCCTTGCCCTATACACGAAATCACAGCTTCCCTATCTTCATCAACATTTAACAATTCCTCAAAATATTCCTTCCATCTTCCCAATACCTCTAACTCTCCATTTAATAACTCTCCTCTCCTATTTTTAACTGACAAATCCATTTGTTCTCTAGGCTTTCTTAACTTGTTAATCTCACTCCAAAACTTTTTCTTATTTTCAACAACATTTGTTGATAACATCTCACCCACTCTCTCATTTGCTCTCTTTTTACATTGCTTCACCACTCTCTTAACTTCTCTCTTTTTCTCCATATACTCTTCCCTCCTTGCATCACTTCTACTTTGTAAAAACTTCTCATATGCTAACTTTTTCTCCCTTACTACTCTCTTTACATCATCATTCCACCAATCGCTCCTCTTCCCTCCTGCACCCACTTTCCTGTAACCACAAACTTCTGCTGAACACTCTAACACTACATTTTTAAACCTACCCCATACCTCTTCGACCCCATTGCCTATGCTCTCATTAGCCCATCTATCCTCCAATAGCTGTTTATATCTTACCCTAGTTTATAAACCTTCACCTCTCTCTTCCCTGATGCTTCTATTCTCCTTGTATCCCATCTACCTTTTACTCTCAGTGTAGCTACAACTAGAAAGTTATCTGATATATCTGTGGCCCCTCTTAAACATGTACATCCTGAAGTCTACTCAACAGTCTTTTATCTACCAATACATAATCCAACAAACTACTGTCATTTCGCCCTACATCATATCGTGTATACTTATTTATCCTCTTTTTCTTAAAATATGTATTACCTATAACTAAACCCCTTTCTATACAAAGTTCAATCAAAGGGCTCCCATTATCATTTACACCTGGCACCCCAAACTTACCTACCACACCCTCTCTAAAAGTTTCTCCCACTTTAGCATTCAAGTCCCCTACCACAATTACTCTCTCACTTGGTTCAAAGGCTCCTATACATTCACTTAACATCTCCCAAAATCTCTCTCTCTCCTCTGCATTCCTCTCTTCTCCAGGTGCATACACGCTTATTATGACCCACTTCTCGCATCCAACCTTTACTTTAATCCACATAATTCTTGAATTTACACATTCATATTCTCTTTTCTCCTTCCATAACTGATCATTTAACATTACTGCTACCCCTTCCTTTGCTCTAACTCTCTCAGATACTCCAGATTTAATCCCATTTATTTCCCCCCACTGAAACTCTCCTACCCCCTTCAGCTTTGTTTCGCTTAGGGCCAGGA
Source organism: Cherax quadricarinatus (assembly GCF_026875155.1). Classification (NCBI taxonomy): domain Eukaryota; kingdom Metazoa; phylum Arthropoda; class Malacostraca; order Decapoda; family Parastacidae; genus Cherax; species Cherax quadricarinatus. The sequence continues at coordinate 14,907,151 of NC_069490.1, forward strand.
CATCCAACTTCTTTTCATTCATAACATCAGCAATCATCTGTTTCTTGTCATCCGCACTACATCCACGCACATTTAAGCAACCCAGTTTTATAAAGTTTTTCTTCTTCTCTTTTTTAGTAATTGTATACAGGAGAAGGGGTTACTAGCCCATTGCTCCCGGCATTTTAGTCGCCTCATACGACACGCATGGCTTACGGAGGAAAGATTCTTTTCCACTTCCCCATGGACAATAGAAGAAATAAAAAAGAACAAGAGCTATTTAGAAAAAGGAGAAAAACCTAGATGTATGTATATATATATATGCATGTGCGTGTCTGTGAAGTGTGACCAAAGTGTAAGTAGGAGTAGCAAGATATCCCTGTTATCTTAGCGTGTTTATGAGACAGAAAAAGAAACCAGCAATCCTACCATCATGCAAAACAGTTACAGGTTTTTGTTTCACAGTCATCTGGCAGGACGGTAGTACTTCCCTGGGTGGTTGCTGTCTACCAACCTACTACCCTATATATATATATATATATATATATATATATATATATATATATATATATATATATATATATATATATATAATATATATATATATAAGTCGTGCCGAATATGTAAAACTGGTCAATTAGCAAGAACTCATTTATAATTAAGTCCTTTCTAAAATTTTCTCTTATACGTTTAAAGATATATTTTTTTTATTAATATTAATGTAAAAATTTATAATTTTGCACTAAAAGGAACTTAGAAAACTTACCTAACCTTATTATAACAAGAGCAATTTATTTTAGCCAATCCCAACTTAATATATTTTAGATTTGTTTACAATAATTTAATACTAAACAAGCACAGTGAAATATATTTTTTTCGTTAGGTTCAGAATGATTTTGGCAAAATTATTGCATACACAAATTTTCACTTGTCCTATATGGCAAGATGAACGTTGCTATTTAAGCCAAGATCGTAAGTTCTGCCTATTCGGCACAGGAGATTTCCTGTTTGTTGTTCCCAATTCCTCCTTGGGCACTCGACTAGACCCACAGGCCATTCGGATTGGTGTTGCTCTTCGCCTAGCCGCCCCCATCCTCACCGAACATAGGTGTATTTGAGGCAGGGCGACAGCTGATCAATTCGGACTTCATGGTCTCGTGTGTCACACAGCAGAAGGGAAGTATGCCAGACATGAGGAGGTCAATGATATCATAAAGAGAAGCCTCGCCACAGCCCGTTGCCCAGCTCAACGGGAACCCCAAGTGCAGAGGTCTGACGGAAGTCTAAAGCGTCCTGATGGAGCCCCTATGCTACCTTGGAAGGATGGAAAGCAGATTGCCTGGGACTACACATGTGCCGCCACATGGCAGACACCTACTTGCCATACTCCGTAGTGGAAGGGGGTGGAGCTGCCAGCCACAGGGAGACTCAGAAGATCCGCAAATATGAAGACCTTCCCCCTTGCTATAACTTCATCCCAATAGGGTCAGAGACCCTTGGAGCATGGGGCAAGTGTGCTCTAAAGTTCCTAATAGAGCTGGGTGAAAAGCTCATCATAGAAACAAAGGACCACAGGGCGACCAGCTTCCTCTTCCAGAGACTCAGTGTTGCGATCCAGAGAGGAAATGCCTGCAGCATTCTGGGCACGCGGCCCACCGCCGGGGAGCTGGACGAAGTATTCGAGATGTA
>NC_069490.1:14911318-14931318 GCF_026875155.1 Cherax quadricarinatus
TACTCAGATGTTGCACGTGTCTAATTCTTCATAAATTAAAGGGACGAGGGAAATCAACGTTAACATGATACTTTAGATAAAATATAGGCTAGAAAATAGAGACATAAATAAATTAATCTACAGGTTAGAAAATAAAGAAAGAGAAGCAGCTTTACCACACGTTCTAATAAGTTATATTAATGATCTTGTAAGGCATTAAAAAATATATTTAAAGGTAGTTAGGTTAAGAGAAGCTAAGGTAGGATAAGACAGATTGCCACTGGCTGCCTACCTGGAGCGTATTCCGGGGATCAACGCCCCCGCGGCCCGGTCCATGACCAGGCCTCCCGGTGGATCAGGGCCTGATCAACGAGGCTGTTACTGCTTGCTGCACGTAGTCCAGCGTACGAACCACATCCCGGCTGATCAGAAACTGACTTTAGGTGTTTGTCCAGCTCCCTCTTGCAGACAGTCAGTGATCTATTAGTAATCTCCCTTATGTATGCTGGGAGCCAGCTGAACAATCTTGGGCCCCTAACACTTATTGTTTTATCTCTAATCTGACAATATAAAAGTATTAACTATACTATATTAGCACAAAATACAAGGGCCTCACACGGCAGGCTTAACTTGAGACTTTCTCCAGTTGATTATTTCACAAAAAAAAAAAATCCTTATATCAACACATGGGTTAGGTTAGGTAAGGTTTGTCAGGAAACATAATAATTGTTTCCTGACGCGGGTCTTAGTCATATGATGACCCACAGCTGGAGGTTTTGGTCATCTCACCGAGGCCTTCCATTGGCTTACCAGTGTGGGTGTGGATGGGGTCAATGTGAGCATGGGTGGGGTTAATGCAGGCGTGGGTGGGGGGGGGTCAATGTGGGTGTGGGTAACCAGTCTTACCTTAAGCAACCCAAGTGAGAATAGACATCTTGACCTTGACATTTAAGTGTTTATCATCCCACACCCTCTGCCACCCACACCCTCAGCCACCCACACCCTCCGCCACCCACACCTTCTCAGTGCCACTCACACTCAACCACCCACACACCTGCCCGATGCTTCCTACACCCTCAACCACCCTCACAGGCACTGCCGCCCACATCTGCCAAGTGAAACGTGAACTCTGATACACCGACAGGGGTTATGCCACCCACACACTCTAACCCAGTGCCACCCACATGCTCTACTATACACACCAGCACTTCCATCCACGCACCTACGTAAGTGACGCCTACACACTTGTCCAGTGCCATCAGTACCTGCTCACTACCCGGCCACTCAGTACTATTTTACACACACACACACACACACGAGCTGTGAATCGACCCCTGCAAGCACATATAGGTGAGTACACACACACACACACACACACACACACACGCACAGGTGGGTGCATGTGTCGAGTGGGGTTCCACAAAAGTCAGTCCTAGGTCCGGTGCTGTTTCCTGTATATGTGAATGATATGACATAAGGGCTGGAGTCAGAGGTGTCCCTGTTTGTAGACGATGTAAAACTAATGAGGAGAATACAAGCGGAAGAAGGTAAGGTAGGCCTACAAGGGGATCTGGACAGGCTGCAAGCTTGGTTTGACAAATGGCTCTTGGAGTTTAACCCCAGCAGGTTCAAAGTTATGAAGATTGGGGAAGAATGAAGTAGACTGCAGACGGAGTACAGCCTAAGTAGTCAATGGCTACAAAACTCACTCAAAGAAAAGGATCTTGGGGTAAGCATCATACCGAGCGCATCGCCTGAGGCGCACATTAACCAAATAACTGCTGCAGCATACGGGCGCCTGCCAAACCTGAGAATAGCGTTTCGTCATCTAATTAAGAAGTCATTCATGACATTGTATACCGTGTACGTCAGGCCCATATTGGAGTATGCAGCACCAGTATGAAACCCACACCTGGTCAAACACATCAAGAAATTAGAGAAAGTGCAGAGGTTTGCAACAAGACTAGTCCCGGAACTGAGGGGTTTGTTCTACGAGGAGAGGTTAAGGGAACTCAACCTGACGACACTGGCGGGCAGGAGGAATATGGAGGACATGAAAACATATAAAATACCGAGAGGAATTGACAGGGTGGAGCGCTAAACCCGTAGAGATTATATAGCGCTTTTGGGGGGAGGGGGGATGAAAGGTATGCAGGCTTAATTCAGGGAACTGGAGTACAGATCCAATTCCCTAGATCAAGAGCCCCTTACCAGCGTCAAGGAACCTCCCTTGAGGGGACACACACAAACGCGCGCGCACACACACACACACAAAGGGTTTAACCATGGTTGGGTGAGGCGCAAGGCTTCAGATTATGGCAGGTCTCAATCAGCCAGGAGAGAGCCAGGAGCTAGAGCCAGGCAGCAGCTGGACAGAGTCAAGAAAGCGTTGGTTGTAAGAAGGACGAACAGATCCAGTGGAGATAAGTGGCCTATATAATCGTAAGTGTACCACTTTCTCCAGTATATTTTGCATTCCCCAAGTTAGTTAATAATAATAATAATAATAACAACGATAATTTTTATTTCTACAAGTACATGATATAACTTATATATATATATAGATCTAGCTGACATCAATGACAACTATATAGAAAGCCCCTGGTTATGCAGAGCATTTCCCGCAAATTAGGTTAATATTGTTCCCAGGATGCGACTTACATCAGTCGACTAACACCCAGGTACCTACTTACTGCTAGGTGAACAGAGACAGCAGGTGTCTTAAGGTAACACGCCCAAATGTTTCCACCCGTACCGGGGATAGAACCACGGACCTCAGTGTGTGAGCTGTGTTACTATACCCATACCCACGTCATGGGTTGTAGTTCAAAGAGGACAGAGGCCCATAATGGGTTCATTATTATTATAATCAAGGGGGGGGGGGAATGTGGAAGGCATTCAGGCTTAATTCGGGGAACTGGAGCACAGATCCAATTCCCTAAATCAAGAGCCCCTCACCAACATCAAGGAACCTTCCTCGAGGGGCATAATGGGTTCAGAGGCTGCTAGTTCCTTGAATTACTGAACGTGTCATGGTAATATACATCATGTAATTTCCTTGCAAGTGACCTTGTGTAAAGGGGTAAGGTTATCAGTACTTTCCATACTTACAGAAGTAATACAATGAATGGAACACCCCTTTTATATATCAACAACCCCCTGGTTATCTTCAAGACAGAACCTAACAACTCTACCAGCCGGGCTGTGGTGTGGGCAATGGGCACCAACAGTTTGTTTGATCTATGAGACCAGCAACCAGGAGGCTTGGTCTGGGACCAAGCCGTGGAGGCGGTGACCCCCAGAAGCGACTGTAGGTAACCTCATATATAAATATGGTATATCTCTTTTCCCTCCAAGTAATATTTACCTTTGATGATATTTGGATTATTTATATAGTGTAGATTTATATAGTGTAGATTTTAAGTGGTTGGAAGGTGGTATCAAGTGGTGCAAGTTACCACCACCTGGTATATTAAGTGACATGTGATCAAATAGAGTTCTACTGAGAGGTGTCGACAACTCTCACCCCCTCCCCTTCCCCAGGTAACATACACACCGGCATGGCAACACTAACACATACACTCACACATATGCAAACTGCAAAAAACTACTCACCCATGCACATTCCCACCCATGCACATACCCACCCATGCACATACCCACCTATGCACATACCCATCCATACACATACAATCATCCTCAACTGATAACATTAACACATGCATTCATCTTATTCATCCCGTCCACACACATCCGCCCTCCTACTTACTCATCCTGGCCCAAAAACACATGCACACTTTTTACCCATCCCACCCATACACACACCCACCCTCAACTTATCACACCCACCCACAATCGTCTTATCCCACCCACTCCACCCTCAGTCTTAATATCCTGTTTGGGAATTAATATCACCCTCCTTGGGAGAGTATTTTAAGACCGTAACTCAACACTAGTGTATTCTCAAATAACAACAGCAGGATCTAACACCTTCCACTTCACACACACACACACAGACACACACACACACACACACACACACACACACACACACACACACACACACACACACACACACACACACACACACACACACACACACAAACACAGTGGAGGCAAGATCCATACATAGCTTGAAGAAGAGGTATGATAGTTCATGAAGGGGAGAGAGAGTGGACATGGTGGCGACCGGCGGGGTGGGGGGGGGGAGCTGTTGGTCGGCCTTTGTAACTATAATTAGGTGAGTACCCACACACAAACAAACAACAGGCCAAGTGTCTATTGACAAGTGCCTTTGACAACTAGTAACTACTGTGCACATACACACACACACACGCACACGCACACACACACACACACCACACACACACACACACACACACACACACACACACACACACACACAACCAAGCTCACAGGACTGATAACAGATGCCATCTTTCCAATGGGATATCAGATCCTGAGGAAAGAGAGAGGGAACAGAGGGGGTGGAGGAGTTGCACTGCTCATCAAAAACCAATGGGATTTTGATGAGCTGGAGAGAGGAAGCAGAGGAGAAGCAAGAGACTACATAACAGGAACACTTAAGTCTGGAGGTCTCAAAGTGGTAACTGCAGTGATGTATAACCCACCATAGAACAGCAGGAGGCCAAGGCAAGAGTATGATTAGAGTAACAGAGCGATGGTTGACACACTGGCTGAAGTGGCTAGAAGGGCAAACTACTGATTGTGAGTGACTTCAATCACAAAGAAATTGACTGGAAGAACTCGGAGCCACATGTGGGCCCAGAAACGTGGAGGGCTAAGATAATGGAAGTGGTACTGGAAAACGTCACGTACCAACACGTAAGGGACACTACTAGAGAGATAGGAGAGGATGAACCAGAAAGACTGGACCTAGTATTCACCTTGAGTAGTGCAGATGTTGAGGACGTCACATATGAAAAACTCCTTGGGGTCAATGACCACGTGGTTCTGAGCTTCGAATACATCGTAGAGTTACAAGTGGAGAGGGAAGCAGGAAGGGCAGGACGAATGAAGCCAAACTACAAGAGAGGGGACTATACAGGCATGAAGAATTTCCTGCACGAGGTTCAGTGGGACTGAACAATGGCAGGGAAGTCAGTAAATGAGATGGAATATGTGACAACAACATGCAAGGAAGCTGAGGAGAGGTTTGTACCCAAGGGTAACAGAAATAACGAGAAGGTCAGGATGAGCCCTTGGTTCACTCAAAGGTGCAGAGAGGCTAAAATCAAGTGTGCTAGAGAATGGAAGAAGTGCAGAAGGTAAATAACCCAAGAGAATAAGGAGAGCAGTCGTAGAGCTAGAATTGGACATGCACAGGTAAGAAGAGAGGCACAACGACAATATGAAAATGACATAGCAGCGAAAGCCAAATCTGACCCGAAGCTGTTGTACAGCCACATCAGGAGAAAAACAACAGTCAAGGACCAGGTAATCAAGCTGAGGAAGGAGGGGAGATCACAAGAAATGACCGAGAAGCATGTGATGAACTCAACATAAGATTCAAAGAAGTGTTCACAGAGACAGAAGGGATTCCAGAAAGACGAAGAGGTGGGGTACACTATCAAGTGTTGGATACAATACATATAACCGAGGAAGAAGTGAAGAGGCTGCTAGGCAAGCTAGATACCTCAAAGGCGATGAGGCCGGATAACATCTCTCCATGGGTCCTGAGTGAGGGAGAAGAGGCACTATGTGCACTACTAACAACAATCTTCAACACATCTATTGAAACAGGGCGACTACCTGAGATATGAAAGACATCAAATATAGTCCCAATTTTTAACAAAGGAGACAAACACGAAACACTAAACTACAGACCAGTGTTACTAACATGTATAGAATGCAAAATCATGGAGAAGATTATCAGAAGAGTGGTGGAGCACCTAGCAAGGAATGAGCTTATCAACGACAACCAGCACGGTTTCAGGGACGGGAAATCCTGTGTCACAAACCTACTGGAGTTCTATGACAGGGTGACAGCCGCAAGACAAGAGAGGGGCGGGTAGACTGCGTTTTCTTGGACTGTAAGAAGGCGTTTGACATAGTTCCACGCATAAGCTGGAAGACCACACAGGTATAACAAGGAAGACACTGCAATGGATCAGGGAATACCTGTCGGGAAGACAGCGAGTCATGGTATGTGAGGAGGTGTCAGAGTGGGCGCCTATAACGAGCGCGGTTCCACAGGGGTCAATCCTAGGACCGGTGCTGTTTCTGGTGTATGTGAACGACATGATGGAAGGAATAGACTTCGAATTGTCCCTGTTTGCAGATGTGAAGTTAATGAGAAGAATTCAATCAGACGAGGACCAGGCAGAACTACAAAGGGATGTGGTCAGGCTGCAGGCCTGGTCAAGAAACTGGCTCCTGGAGTTCAACCCCACCAAGTGCAAGGTCATGAAGATTGGGGAAGGGCAAAGAAGACCGCAGATGGAGTACAGGAGGCCAGAGACTACAAACCCCACTCAAGGAAAAGGATCTTGAGCTGAGTATAACACTGGGCACATCTCCTGAGGTGCACCTCAACCAAATAACTGCTGCAGCATATGGGCGCCTAGCAAACAGTATTCTGACATCTCAATATGGAATCGTTCAGGAACCTGTACACCGTGTATGCAGCACCATTTTGGAACCCACACCTAGCCAAGTATGTAAGGAAATTAGAGAAAGTGCAAAGGTTGCGGAGCTAAGGGTAATGTCCTACGAGGAGAGGTTAAGGGAAATCGACCTGATGACACTGGAGGACAGGAGAGATAGGGGGGATATGATAACGACATATAAAACCGAGAGGAATTGACAAGGTGGACAGAGACAGGATGTTCCAGAGATGGGACAAAGCAACAAGGGGTCACAATTGGAAGTTGAAGACTCAAATGAATCACAGGGGGTGTTAGGAAGTATTTCTTCAGTAACAGAGTTGTCAGGAAGTGGAACAGTCTGGGGGGGTGATGTAGTGGAGGCAGGATCCACACATAGCTTTAAGAAGAGGTATGATAAAGCTAATGGACCAGGAGATGACCTAGTAACGACCAGTGAAGAGGCGGGGCCAGGAGCTGTGATTCGACCCCTGCAACCACGACTAGGTGAGTACACTATCTGACAGTACCGCACAAAAGACCGGGGCAAAAGCTAAAGAAGCAGTCAAGAATAACGGGGAAGTTATAAGAGGATAGGAATTAATAATCGTCCGGAAAGAGGCATCAGAATGGGTAAGTGCGATAAGCGGGGTTCCACATGGATCGGTACAGGGGGCCATTACTGTTTCTGGGGTATGTGAACGATATGCCAGAAAAGATAAAGTCTGATATACCTCTCTATATTTACGTGAAACATATGACATACAACAATAAGAATGAAAGTCCCCTGGCAGAAGACAGGGACGAAATTGCAAGAAAATATGAGCAAAGCCTTTCAGCGAGTCGTGGAAAAATAGCATGATGTTCAGTGGCTACAAGTTCCAACTTCTGAGATGTAGAAAGAATGAAAAAACTCAAAAGATATTCTCTATACAAAACGCAGAAGAGCCACAACATAGAACAAAAGGAACATGTGAAAGACCTGTTAGAAATAATGCCATCTGAACTATCATTCAGAGAACATAATAAGGCAAATGTGAAAAATAAAGAAACGACAAGGAGAATAATGAGAGATATCAGAATGAGAAATGAATGCTGCCAGTGGTGACACTGTTTGAATCACTCGTGCTCTCTTGCAAAGGGTACTTACTGTTCGGTGTTAATGGTTCCATTCAAGGCAGGAGAGATATCAGAACTGAAACACATACTGAGATTGTTTACTACCTGCACAGAACCAATAAAACCTTTAAATTACTGTAAACACCTCAAAATATCGAATATGCACTCTCTGGAGTGAAGGAGAGATAAATAATAATATATACGTTAAAGATAATAGAGGACTTAGTCCCAAAACCTGTACACTATCATAACAATGAACTAGAGTGAGATATGTGAGGAAGCGTAAAAGAGAAGCTCTATGGGCACAGTAAGAGAAGAGTATATCATCATTCGACCTGCTATCAGAAGATATCACAAATATTACCGAAACAAGTGTATAATTTCTCAAGAGAAGACTTGATCAATCAGGTTGTGAAGGATATGAGGGCCAGTAGTCTGCCAACAGCAACAGCCTGGTTGACCAGGCAAGCACTAGAAAAGCGTGACCCCAAGCTGGGCTGTAGGAGTAGGAAGACTCTCGAAACAGGTCACATACATCACAGGTAAATCGCAGGAAACTGAAAGGCTTCAAATGGACAAACTGCAGGATTGACGTGATAAGTGATTTTTTTGAAATTCAACCTAAGCAAGGCCTGGTCACGGACCAGGCCACGGGGGCGCTGACCCCTGAAACGCCTTCCAGGTAAGCAAATAGAAAGTTATGAAAACTAAGAAAGAGCGGAAAAAAGGGAAGTGTGGGTTTGAGGGACAAAGACTGCAAAGCTTACCAAAGAACTCGAAGTGAGCATAACACCAAGCATATCGCCTGAGGCAGACATCAAATAACCTGCATCAAGTGTGCGTTTGGCCAATCAAATATTATCTTACAGGAATCTTAACAAGTTATTCATGACATATTCAAACACACACACACACACACACACACACAACTGAGGAGGAGGTGCAGAAGCTGCTAAGTGACCCTGATAACTCAAAGGCGATGGGACTGGACATCTCCCCAGTGGGTCCTTAGAGAGGAAGTAGAGACGCTGTGTGTGCCACTAACCACAATCTTCAACACATCCCCTGAAACTGGGCAATTACCTGAGGTTTGGAAGACGCAAATGTAGTCCCCATTTTTAACAAAGAAGACAGAAACGATGCACTAAACTATAAGCCAGTGTCACTGACGTGTATAGTATGGAAAGTCATGGAGAAGATTATCAGGAGGAGAGTGGTGGAGCACCTGGAGGGGAACAAGATTATAAACGACAACCAGCACGGATTCATGGAAGGCAAATCCTGTGTCACAAACCTTCTGGAGTTTTATGACAAAGTAACAGAAATAAGACACGGGAGAGAGAGAGGGGTGGGTTGACTGCATTTTCCTGGACTGCAGGAAGGCCTTCGACACAGTTCCTCACAAGAGATTAGTGCAGAAGCTGGAGGATCAGGCGCATATAACAGGGAGGGCACTGCAATAGATCAGAGAATACCTGACAGGGAGGCAACAACGAGTCATGGTACGTGATGAGGTATCACAGTGGGCGCCTGTGATGAGAAGGGTCCCACAGGGGTCAGTCCTAGAACCAGTGCTATTTTTGGTATATGTGAATGACATGATGGAAGGAATAGACTCAGAAGTGTCCTTGTTTGCAGATGTGAAGTTAATGAGGAGAATTAAATCAGATGAGGATCAGGCAGGACTACAAACAGACCTGGACAGGCTGAACACGTGGTCCAGCAACTGGCTTCTCGAATTCAACCCCGCCAAATGCAAAGTCATGAAGTCTGGGGAAGGGCAAAGAAGACCACAGAGTATAGGCTAGGTGGACAAAGACTGCAAACCTCACTCAAGGAGAAAGATCTTGGGGTGAACATAACACCGAGCACGTCTCCGGAAGCACACATCAACCAGATAACTGCTGCCGCATATGGGCGCCTGGCAAACCTGATAACAGCGTTCCGATACCTTAGTAAGGAATCGTTCAACACACTGTACAATGTGTACGTCAAGCCCATACTGGTGTATGCAGCACCAGTATGGAACCCACACCTGGTCAAGCACGTTAAGAAATTAGAGAAAGTGAAAAGGTTTGCAACAAGGTTAGTTCCTGAGCTAAGGAATTAAGGTTAAGGGAAATCGGCCTGACGACACTGGAGGACAGGAGGGTTAGGGGAGACATGATAACGACATGTCTATTCCATGCGACATGGAATAGATAAAGTGGACAGAGGCAGGATGTTCCAGAGAGGGGACACAGAAACAAGGGGTCACAACTGGAAGTTAAAAACTCAGACGAGTCAAAGGGATGTTAGGAAGTATTTCTTCAGTCATAAAGTTGTCAGAAGTGGAATAGTTTAGCAAGTGATGTAGTGGAGGTGGGAACCATACATAGCTTTAAGATGAGGCATGAGGCATGATAAAGCTCAGGGAGCAGAGAGAGAGAGAGAGAGAGAAAGAGAGAGAGAGAGAGAGAGAGAGAGAGGACCTAGTAGCGATCTGTGAAGAGGCGGGGACAGGAGCTGAGTCTCGACCCCTGCAACCACAATTAGGTGAGTACAATTAGGTGAGTACACATACACATGCACGGGCCAGGAACTATGAATCGAACCCTGTAACCACAGTGAGGTGAGTACAGACAGGTCTGCAGTGCTGTCTCCTTCCATCATCCACTTGTTCCCCTTCCGTCTTTCCCTCGCCTCCCTTTATTTCCCCCCTCGTGTATCTCGTCTTTTCCTTGTTCTTCGCTTCCCCTTGCTCTTCTCTTCTCTTCTCCCTTGTTTCCCTTCCCGTCTTGCTCTCCCTCCCTCACGTCCACTCCTCTCCTTGAGTATCTTCAAGAGGGAAAACTGATATACTCCTGACTCCTTCTCTTGCTCCCAGTTACTCCCTACCCTTCCCCCCTTCCTTCCCCTCTCCCTTGCCTTCCTATATATCCCTGCCCTCCCATATCTCCCTGCCCACCATCCTCCCTTCCCATCCCATCCCTTCCTACTTTCCCCTGCCCTCCTAGCCTTCCCCTGCCCTTCCCTCTCCCTTGCCCTCTCATCCCTCTGCTATCCCATATCTCTCCTGTCATTCCATCTGCCCTTTCATCCCATCTAACCCCAACTGACTTTGATGAAGCCATTGACTGCATGCCTATGCTCTCTGCCCCAGACCAAGACTCATGGAACTTGATATTCATCAAGAATGACAAGAAACCCTTATCACGTGCCTGCCTTAAATATTCTACTGAGAAGCCAAGATACTGGAATCATCCCACACTCATTAAAAAACCACTGATATTGTCCCACTCCACAAAAGTGGTAGTAAAGCAATGGAAAAAATATACAGAATAAAAAGCTCTAACATCAAACATTATCAAGATCTCTGAAAGTGTTGCAAGAAATAATGCCAATCACATGGAATCCCAGCAACTGCATAACCCAGGTCAGCCTGGGTTCAGATTAGGTCGATACCGCCTTCCATAACTTCTGGACCATTACGACATGGTCTTGGATGTATTTGAAGACATGCAAAATAGAGATGTTGTACACATTGACTTTGAAAAAGCCTTTAGCAAGTGCAACCATGAGGCAATTACGCACAAAATACACACAGAAGGAATAACAGTGAAGGTGGGCAGATCGATATTTAACTTCCTAACAAAGAGAGCCCAAGGAGTAGTAGTAAACAGAGTGAAATAAATGAGTGCTATAGTGAAAAGTTCAGTCGGGGACAAGGCACGGTACGTGGCCCACTTCTCTTGCTCATTCTCAGTTCTGACACAGACAGGGGCATAATCACAGCACTGCATCATTCTTTGCAGACGATACTAGAATATGTATAAAAGTGGCATCCATAGAAGATATAGCAAACTTCCAAGCTGTCTACCAAGTTTTGCACTGGTCCACTGAAAACAATATGATATTCAGTGAGGACAAATTTCAGTTTCTACGTCACGGAAGAATGGAGGAAATAAAAATAATAGGAGTGCAAGACAAAATCAAACTACTCAACAGAATGCAAGTCAAATGTGATAGACCTGGGAGTGATAATGTCAGAAGACTGTACATTCAAGAAGAACAATAATATCTTTATCGCAACTGCAAGAATAATGATAGGTTGGATAACTAGAACCATCAAAACAAGAGATGCCAAACCAATGATGACATTCTTTAGGTCACGTGTTCCCTCTAGGGTGGAATACTGTAGTGTACTAACAGACCCCTTCAAAGTAGGCGAAATTGCTGACCAGGAGAGTGTACAGAGAATCTTCACAGCTCGCATAAACACAACCAAGCACCTAACTTACTGGAGAGCTTGATGTCCCCAGGACGTATTCCTTAAAACGTAGGCGAGGAAGACACATCATAACTTATTCCTGGAAGATACTGGAGGGATTGGTATCTAACCTGCACACCAAAATAAGTACATGTCAAACGAGAGGCTTGGCACACAGTCCAAGTGTTAAGGGACCACGACACTTCAACATCTTTCATGTATAAGGAGGATTACCTACAAACCCCTGGCTGTCTTCAAGAGGGAACGTGACAGATTCCTCAAAACAGTTCCTGATCAGCTGGGTTGTGGTACATAAGTTGGACTGCGGGTGGCAGGTACCAATCGCTTGATCGATTAGGCCAGCAACCAGAAAACCTGGTCTGGGACCTGGATGGGTGGGCGCTGACTTCTGGAAGAGACTCCAGATAACCTTCCCCTTCCTATCTATCCACCCCTCCCCTCCCACTATCCTGTCCTCCCCTCCCCTACCATTCCGTATTCCCTGCCCTCTTCCGCTCCGCAAATGCCTTCCCTCTCCCCTGCTTTCCTTTTCTCACCTCTTCCCCCTCATACTCCCTTTCCCTTCATCCCATCCCTTCTGTTCGTTTCATCTTTTCCTGTTGCTACGGGGTTCTTAAAGGCTCAAAGAAAAGTTTGGTTTACCCAGGATGTATTGAATGTTCTGTACTAGCGGTGGGTGGTGTGATACCAGAGTACTGAAGTAGTGTGTTACCAGAGTACTGAGGTAGTGTGATACCAGAGTACTGAGGTAGTGTGATACCAGAGTACTGAGGTAGTGTGATACCAGAGTACTGAGGTAGTGTGATACCAGAGTACTGAGGTAGTGTGATACCAGGGTACCGAGGTAGTGTGATACCAGAGTACCGAGGTAGTGTGATACCAGGGTACTGAAGTAGTACGTAATCTCAGCTGCGATAGCAACACTGATGTACTCCTTGAACGTGAGATTTGGTATTATCACTCCCAGGTCTCTTACATTTGACTTACAGTCCGTTGAATGGTCGAGTCTCTCTTGTCTACCTGGAGGTTATTCCGGGGATCAACGCCCCCGCGGCCCCGTCCACGACCAGACCTCCCGGTGGATCAGGGCTTGATCACTCAGGCTGTTCCTGCTGGCCGCACGTAGTCCAACGTACGAACCACAGCCCAGCTGATCCGGCACTGATTTTAGGTATCTGTCCAGCTCCCTCTTGAAGACAACCAGGGGTCTATTGGTAATGCCCCTTATGGTTGGTGGGAGGGTGTTGAACAGTCTTGGACCCCGGACACTTACTGTGTTTTCTCTTAGTGTACCAGTGACGCCCCTACTTCTCACTGGGGGTATGTTGCATCGCCTGCCAAGTCTTTTGCTTTCGTAGGGAGTGATTTCTGTGTGCAGAAATCACTAGGAACCAGTCCCTCCAGAATCTTTCAGGTGTAGATTATGATATATCTCTCTCGCCTGCGCTCCAGTGAGTACTCTGTACTCTTATCTTTTTATTCTCATTATTCTTCCGTGACGAAACAACTGAAATCTGTCCTCACTAAATATCATGGTCTACTGGAAAACTTGGTAATCAACTTCGAGGCTTGTTGTGTCTTTTATGGATCCCAGCTCAGTACAAATTGTAGCATCGTCAGCAAAGGATGATACAGTATCTGTTTATTTTAGAAATGAGGAAGAGATGTGGAGAGAGTACCGACAGAACTATTCATTGTAGCAGCCATTGATTTTACTCTGTTTGCTAATGCTTTTTGGGTTTTATTTGTTAGGAAGTTAAATATTCATCTGCCCACCTTCCTGTTATTCCTCCTGCACACATTCTGTGTACAATTATCCCACGGTCACACTCGTCCACGGCTTTAGTTAAAAAAAAAAAAACCACGGTATGGGTGGGGATTAAATACAGTCATTTACATCAACATTAAAGAGGGATCAGATCATAGTACATGTATGTTAGATATACAAGAAATCACTCTCCTCCCTTTCTGTAGCCACATTCATTAGGTACCTTTTGGTTCTCTTCTTGAACTGGCTCATGCTGGAGTTTTACGACTCACTTGCCGCGAGTTCCATCCCCACTCGTACCGTGGTTTCTTTGCAATCGCGTCATTACGATTTCGTGAGTCATGATGACAACTTCATCTGTATTTTGCTTGGATGTCACATGATATTTTATCACATATATTAGTGGATAACAATGTAGTGTTAAATACGTGTGTGTGTGTGTGTGTGTGTGTGTAGGGGGGGGGGGTGAATTTTACCTTCGACCTGTGAGCAACTGTTTTGGGAACAGCTACCGTCATTATATATTCTTAGGAATATAATCACTACATTGTTGTAATAATGTTGGTAGAAATACCGACAATATATTAGGCAAAGTAACACTTGTGCAACTAATGCGACATTTTTACTGTGCCAACGTTTCGCTCTCCAGAAGCTTTGTAAAGACGGCTTTATTCACTTAAAGATTAAATTACCTTTGAGTGGTGGAGATCGGTGACTTGATAAAGCCTAATGCGTGGGCGAAACGTAATCAATAAAGGTTCGCATTATACTGCATTTATGCATATTTTTCCATGGAGGTGTATAGATGACACTCAGTAGGTAGGCCTTAAAATGCGCATGAGTTTCCCTGTCTCTTAATATCAAGTTTATTTTTCACTTATAATCTACCTTGTCCATAATTACTATCCTAGACTTCGCCTTACCAAAGCAAAGCAAATGCAACAGTAATTATGGACAACGTAGATTATAGGGGAAAAATAACATTATCAGAAAAGCGGGGAATTGACGTGCCCCTTAAGCCTACCAAAGCAGCAAAAATTTACCGTTTTTTTTTTTCAGAGCTGCGTGAAGGTGTGGTGGGATCTCCTCAGTAAATATGTGGTGGGGTATTCACATTTTTCTGTGTAGACCGCGAGCCACCACCGACACACTTCTCAATATTTCAACGTTACGTATAGCAAGTCTCTCGGAAACTTCTCAGAACACACTCCAGGGAGCTGGCCTTTGGTGTTGGAATGTGGAGGTGAGGGAAGGTGAGGGGAGGTGAGGGGAGGTGAGGTGGGGTGGTGGTGGTGGTGGGAGGCGGTGGTGATGGGAGGTGGTGGTCAGGGGAAGGTGGTGAGGGGGTGGTGGTGGTGAAGGGAAGTGGTGGTGATGGGAGGTGGTGGTGAGGGGGAGGCGGTGGTGATGGGAGGTGGTGGTGAAAAAAGTTGGTGTTAGGAGGTGGTGGTAGTGGTGGTGAGGGAAGGTACTCCCACCCCTAATGAAAAGTAGGGGCGCCATTAGTACACTAAGAGAAAACACAATAAGTGTCTGGGGCCTAAGACTGTTCAACAGCCTCCCGCCAGCCATAAGGGGAATTACCAATAGACCCCTGGTTGTCTAAAAGAGGGAGCTGGACAGATACCTAAAGTCAGTGCCGGATCAGTCGGGCTGTGGTTCGTATGTTGGACTACGTGCGGCCAGCAGTAACAGCCTCGTTGATGAGGCCCTGATCCACCGGGAGGCCTGGTTATGGACCAGGCCGCAGGGGCGTTGATCCCCGGAATACCCTCTAGGTAGACTCCAGGTAGGTAAATAGACACCACCTGGGAGCACAAGACACACACATCAACTCAAAATACGTCTCCAGATACCACCTGGGAGCACAAGACACACATATCAACTCAAAATACGTCTCCAGACACCACCTGGGAGCACGAGACACACACATCAACTCAAAATACGTCTCCAGACACCACCTGGGAGCACGAGACACACACATCAACTCAAAATACGTCTCCAGACACCACCTGGGAGCACGAGACACACACATCAACTCAAAATACGTCTCCGAAAGACATTTAAAAATTATTTTTTTAACTGCAACGTAAGTGCAGGTCAGCGTTGTAAGCCTTAACTTCCCTGCGAGGAACAGGAATGCAAATGATCACCGGAACTAGCAAAAAGCTATCACACTTCACCCAACCGCACTAATAACAAAAATTCTGCACACTTCCTTTCACTGGACGAGGCTGCTGGTGCGGGAGAACTGTCCATCGTGAGTGAAGCGGAACATCATCTGCAGGAACTGATTCAGTGCTTCACAGGCGACTTTCACCACGGAGAGATTTCTGTGGCTGAGAGAGGGATACGGACCCCATTTATTTGTAATCTGCATTCCATGGCTGACAGTCATTTAATGAAAGACGATCTTGTTGAACGAAGCTTGTGAAAGAGTGAATACTCATGGGTGACTATTCCAGAGTGAATATTCAAAATTGAATATTCCAGTGAATATTCAAGAGTGAATAGCTTCTTGGTGTGGCTGCTGCCTATATTAAAAGATGCATTTTTTTCGGAAATAGACCATCAATCAATAGCCGCCGGAGACACACCTACCTGTTGTTGTTGTTATTATTGTTTCTGTTGTTGTTCTTACTGTTGTTGTTGTTTCAGTTATTCTATATGAAAGATTTTGTTTTATTTACTGTTATTCTTGTTGCTGCATCTGTTGATACAGCTGGTGCTGTTGCTATTGCTATTGTCATATCTGCTCCTACTGTTGATGTTGACACTACTATTGCTGCTTCCGTAGATGCTCACTGCCGCTATTTCTGTTGACATAGCTGCTACTACTGCTACTGTTGCTATGCCAGGCAAGGATGGAGAGGCTACCTGGGAGGGGACGGGGAGACGCTTCAGACGTGAGACAGACTGAACCTCAGAGAGAGATCACAACAAACCTTCCACGAGGAACACATCAATACTGTCATGTTTGCAACAAATTCACTCCTGAGAGCATAAAACCTTTCAATTTTTTTTAACACACTGGCCGTTTCCCACCAAGTAAGGGTGACCCGAAAAAGAAGAAACCACTTTCATCATCACTCACTCCATCACTGTCTTGCCAGAGGTGCGCCAATACTCCAGTTCAAAAACAGCAACATCTCCATCCCTCCTTCAAAGTGTACTTCCCACCTCCAGGAATAAAGCCCGGCTAACCGGTTTTCCTGAATCCCTTCATAAATGATACCTTGCTCACACTCCAACAGCACGTCAAGTCATAAAAACTATTTGCCTCCACTCGCTCCTCTCTAATACGCTTTCGCATGCCTTCTGGAAGTCCAAGCTCCTCGCACACGAAACCTCCTTTACCCCTCCCTCTAACCTTTCCTAGGACGACCCTCGCCTTCCCTGGATCCAGTACAGATTTATACACCATATAAGTCATTCAGAGATCTATCATCTAAATCAAGGATGGATTTTGGATGTGTTTCTATGGCCATTTCTTTACTCCTGTGACTTCTGCCGTAACCTACATATATTTTTATGTATGAATTTCTGAAAGTGTATTCAATCTGACTCACGAAATCGTAATGACACGATTGCAAACAAACCATACCACGGATGGGGTTTGAACCACCTGGGAGCACAAGACACACACATCAACTCAAAATACGACTCAAGACACCAACTGGGAGGACGAGATACACATCAACTCAATACGATTTCGTGAGTCACGTTGACGGCTTTGAGGGGACTTGAGCTACAGTTCGCCACGGCCATGCTAGCGGGAGATTCGTCTGTAAAAACTTGCATTTGTGGACACAGTGGTGCCTATGCTAACCTTCCTATGGTGTAGAAATATACTTAGCTGGACGAATCTTATTGAAGCTAGCTGGCCCAGTGGCTAACGCGACGGTCTGGAGTTTTGAGACACTCTTACCACGGGTTCAAATCCCATCCGTGGTATGGTTTGTGTATTCAGTCACTGTGCCTTCTTACGAGGGACTGGTACGTACCCTCTCCCAAGTCTGCACCTACACTGCTTCACATCTGGCTTTCTCACTCTTCCCAGGACGTTATTATGAGTCTCTCACTGGATCTCTGAGCTACACAAGGACTTTTGCTAGGGGCACCATAATTTATTTAATGCTTCATGACAGGGCTCAGAAATTATCAAAATCTGAGTCCCGTTTGGGCGATAAGAATGATACAGGGGTAGATTATTAATGGGATAGATTACTAATGGGATAGATTATCAGTGGGATAATTGTTAATAGTATACTCGTACAATGCGACAGGTTGATAAATAAGACACACGTGAAACACTTGGGTTTCACTGAAACGTTTCGCCAGCGTAGGTAAAAGAACCGCCTTCAGGATCCAAAACAAGAACTCGTTCAAAAACGTTGTCCAGCACGTATCTCAGCCTGTGCCTCGAGTACGCAGCACCAGCCTGAATCCCACACCTATTCAAGTGAGCAAAGCAGCGCCGTAAGATCAAACTTTTCTACCTGCCAGGTCTAAGGGGGAGGTTGGGGGGGGAAGGAAGGGGGAAGAGAGGGGGGAAGGGGAGGGGTGGTAGGCTCATGTTTGGGAGTAAGAAACATGAGCTACGAGGATACACTAATTGACCTGCTCCTCTCACCAGTGGATGAGGAAAGGGCCAGGAGGAGATACAATCAAGACGTACAAGGTACTCAGGTGTAATGACAGATATAGTATGGAAATGGAAAGGGTGCACACACACACACAATATATATATATATATATATATATATATATATATATATATATATATATATATATATATATATATATATAATATATGCAAAACAACCACTCTGAAAGAATAGAGAAATTCCAAGCGCTTTCGTGACTACTCACATTATCAAGGAACTATGAAAGTAAAGCATCCAAGGAAGCTATATAAGGGGTCTGGCCGGCACCTCACTATCAGATCCCACAACGGTTTAAACACCTGACGCGCGCCGACCCAACTTGGATAGGTCCTTGGCACAACTCACCCCACAAACTATTCTACCCAAGAAATAAGAAATTTTAAAGATTATTTGTCCAGTGTATTATTAAATTCTTCCCAAATTCTATTAATTATAAATGGATCTAATTTATATAAACCAAAGGAAATATTCATATTATTGTCAAAACTGCTTTTTATGAAACAAGATTCAATTATATTCCTGTCGACCATGGACTTGCTTGATACTACTTTCTCAACTTTTTGAAAATCAATTGGATGGTTAAAATCTCTTACATGAATAAATAGAGCATTGGAATCTTGTCCAGTTCTAATGCTATATTTATGTTGTTTTAATCTTAGTTCGAGATTTTTACCAGTTTGACCGTAATAAACTTTATCGCAAATTTTACAAAGGAATCTTATAGACACATCCATCAGCATTTTGGGGGGAATTCTTTATCAAAAGTTTTTTTACTGTATCAAGATTTTGAATACAACTTTAATATTAAATGTCTTAAGAAGAGAAGGCATATCAACCAAGTTTTCATGGTAAGGGAGAACCAACATATTTTTAGTTGAATAAGGCTGGTTGTCCCTTTTTGGATTGTAAAAAGTATTTCTAGCAACTTTAAAAGATTTATCAATTACATTTCTTGGGTATTTTAAATCATTACCTATTTCATAAATTTTGGAAATTTCCTCATCTATGAACTCAGGACTACAAATTCGTAAAGCTCTCAAAAACATTGATGAGAAAACAGACAGTTTGACTCTATCTTGATGCGAGGAATAATAGTGGACATAGGAACAGTTATTTGTAGGTTTTCTGTAAATTTTAAATTTGAATTCATTATTACCCTTAATAATTAAAACATCTAGAAAAGGCAATGAGTTATTTTCTTCAAACTCAACAGTAAAGTTTATAGAATGGGCTAAGCTATTTAATTTTCCTAGGAAATGGTGTATATCTACATTTTTGGGCATAAGACACAAAATATCATCAACATATCTGAACCATTTAGCTCTATTAGGGAGGATTGTGTTAAGTAACCTTGTTTCAAAAAATTCCATGTATAGGTTACTAAGAACAGGTGAAAGAGGATTTCCCATTGCCATACCAAACTTCTGAGTGTAAAACTTATCATTAAATACAAATTTTGCATCAACAATGCAAAGTTTAATAAGTTTAATGATAGTAGAAACTGGCAATGGTAAATCATAGTTAACGAGTTCTTCAGATAAGAAACTTAATAAATCATCAACAGGAACTTTCGTAAACAAGGAAGTAACATC